>OY744532.1:33616522-34361522 GCA_963556195.1 Sepiola atlantica | reverse complement strand
TGGTTATCAAAGAACAATTTCCTATAAGATAAACGTTTTACAGAGCAGATACAATGAATGAACTGTTAAAAAAAATATAAAGTAGAGACTATAATATACTTTTCAAAAGCTGTTGATCTATATACAAAAATATAAAGATCTAAAGATATATAAATCCAACTTGATTCGTCATTAAATGACCTGAAAAAAGGTTGATATGCCTTAAAACAAAACAAACAAGCAAACAAAAACAGCCGAGAATGGACCCATCATCACTTCTCAATAGGGGATCTACAGACGATTATCAATTAACCACCCCTATCCTCACTCCCCCAAAAAAGAAGATAATGCCTGGGAGGGTGCACCTCCAAAAACATAAATGAACCATACCTCATTTTGACAAAAGAAAGGTTTGCTCCCCAGTTAGGTAGTCTCTTTGTCAAAATAATAGGGGTTTCCAAAGAAACTAATTTGTACAAATATATTTAATTAATTTTAAAAATCCAATATTAACAAAATAATAACATCTGACAAGAAACAAATATCAATTAACCCGCATAGAAATGTTAATTATTTTGTCACCAAGCAAACAATTTGAAAAAAACTCTCTTCAAAAGAATGGCCCAAATAATATCTTAAGCAACCTAAAAGAAGCAAAAAGCATACCAAAATCAAACAAAATCACTCACACATTATGAATAGTCAAATTTCACTCTAGAAACACATTCATAAAAAAAAACATTGTAAAAAATGTCTGATTCTAGAGAAAAGAAAACACAAAAAAAAACTGTTTGACCTGGGATGACCTAACAAACAAACTCTTCATCAGAATGATGTCAGGGACGTACTCTTGGCTGGTATCAAAGCGGCCGGCAATCCAGTCATCATAAATGCTGGAAAACCGGCCCAACTATATATATAGTTATTAATATTTGTTTTTATCTACATACGTATACGTTTCATCCTTATGGGAATCTTTAGCATAGAGATGATTATTCATACCGATCGCAGGATTCGAACCCTAGTACTCGAGTCATGTTTTTAACTCAAATTCCGACGCTTTAGCCCACACAGCCACTATATATATATATATATATATATATATATATATATATATATATATATATATAAATAAAGTGGGTCATTTGTCATGCTGGCGGTGAGATTAAAAGGCCACTTTCATATTAACAATAGAAGCAATGCAGCCTTTTAAAATACTCAGTCATGTTCATGTGATCAACGTCCAAATGTCAACTTATTTGCATATTGTTTTGCAAAACAAACTCTCATTAATTAACTATTCATTTTGTTTTAATTTTCTTATTCAGTGATCGTTTTCATTTTACCATCACTTACAGTTCTATATATGAATATTTTCTATATCGTGGTTACCCTGTCGGCGGGGGCCACAAATTCGCCGACTGCAACAACATGCAGAGGAGTAAAAATAAAATATGAAAATAGGACCCCTTGTAGACTGTGTGTGACGACTCGTGATGCTTTAGGACGAGATCCTGGTGGCTGAGAAATCTATTTAAAACGAATAGATTTCGTTTCTTTACGTTTTAATGTTTTTGTTATTTTATCGACCTAATCAATAATTTCACATAGTGATCCCCAGATGTAATCGAAGGAAAATTTCAATATTGCGTTTAGATGCCTTGAAAAAATCAAACCCTTATTGAAACTTATTTGAATGTTCTGTTAACATATCAATTTCTATAACACACTAACATTGACTTATATATAGAGCGAGAGATGTTTGTAAAAAAAGAAAGGAAAACATGGCTACACCGAAAATTGTGATTCTCCACAAAAATCTTATCATAATTGCAACATATGTTAATCTTCGTGAAAGAAGGGAAGTCTGTTTTTAATTTGAAAATTGGGAGAAAAAAAGGAAAAAGAAAATCAGATATAAAAGTTTTTTCTTCCTTTCTTTTGTTTATTTAACTCGGTGAGCTGGGGGGGGGGGATTGCAAATGTAACATACTAACAGGACCCATGACCCGACGTTGCTCGGAAAAACTGAGGAAACCAAGAATCGCATCCTCCAAAAGTAAATTAACCGGAAATGACCAGAAAGTAAAACCCAAAATGTTAAGCATTTATCCACAAGATAATTTGGTTTGGTTTATGGCATATCGACCATCTATGCGTTATTTAATGCCGAATAAAGTTGTTAAAAATAATTCTATAGGTAGGATAATTAGTTATATTCTCTAGAATACATTGCTCGGAGAAGAAAATCTCACAGGGGATACTATCATTACTCAAGAACAGGAAAACGGAGCACCCCCAAGGAAGCACCCCACCAGTGACATTACTCCCAGAATACCTTGCTCTTAGAATACTCTTAGAAAACAGTACTTCTTGGCATTGGTAATCTTCTTTGTTCTCAACACAATTGACCCTCAACCACCGCCTTCTAGTATCAATTTGGGGAAGAAAATAAAAACGAGAAGTAGGTTTTGATTTTTTGAAGAATCAGGAGGAATAATATGGTTGGGGATGAACTTATAGAGGCTATGGCATGCCGTGACCAGATGATTGATCGAATCGGGCCTCTCCAACCTTCCATCTAGCCAAAGTAAGAGCTGAAGTGAAAGAATGGCTCAGCCACCAGGATCTCGTCCTAAAGCATCACGAGTCGCCACACACAGTCTATAGGGGGCCCTATTATCATTTTTTTTTTTACTCCTCTGCATGTTGTTGCAGTCGGGGAATTTGTGGCCCCCGCCGACAGGGTAACCACGATATAGAAAATATTCATATATAGAACTGTGAGTGATGGTAAAATAAGAGATAATTTAGTTTGGAAGTCAACTTCTGAAAGCCGTCCAACACATGCCATCATATCAAACAGACATTAAACAGAATATGATGATGAACATAAGAGTTATTCCTCGAAATTTGAATGTGAAAATCCAATCATTGATTGCTTCCGCTTATGCATTCACTTTTTCTCACGGCTCATTCATCGCTCGCTCTCGTCAACATCACGATTACATCATTTATTATTCTTCAGAAGAAAGCATATCGAGACCATGTGTAAAGTCAGCACTCATGACAGGTTAATGAAACCGTTTAGCATGGTGTTCTATACTATACACCACCATGAGTAGGCCCTTAGCATACAGCGCCATGAGTAGACTCCTAGCATACACTAGTCAGCCCTTAGTATACAATGCCATGGGTAGGCTCTTAGTATACAGTGCCATGGGTAGGCTCTTAGAATACACCACCATGAGTAGGCCCTTAGCATACAGCGCCATGAGTAGACTCCTAGCATACACTAGTCGGCCCTTAGTATACAATGCCATGGGTAGGCTCTTAGTATACAGTGCCATGGGTAAATCCTTAGCATACATCACCATAAGTAGACCCTTAGCATACATCACCATGAGTAGACCCTTAGCATACATCACCATGACTAGGCTCTTAAAATACAGAACCATGCGAAGGCCCTTAGTATACAGCGCTATGGGTATACACCACTATGAGTAGGCTCTTAGCATACACTACCTTGACTAGGCCCTTAGCATACAGCGCCATGGGTAAGCCCTTAGCATACGGCACCATGGGTAGGCCCTTAGCATACGGCACAATGGGTAGGCCCTTAGCATACACCACCATGGGTAGGCCCTTAGCCTACGGCGCCATGGGTAGGCCCTTAGAATACAGCACCATGGGTAGGCCCTTAGAATACACCACCTTGACTAGGCCCTTAGCATACAGCGCCATGGGTAGGCCCTTAGCATACGGCACCATGGGTAGGCCCTTAGCATATAGCACCATGGGTAGGCCCTTAGCATACGGCGCCATGGGTAGGCCCTTAGAATACAGAGCCATGGGTAGGCCCTTAGTATACACCACCTTGACTAGGCCCTTAGCATACAGCGCCATGGGTAGGCCGTTAGCATACGGCACCATGGGTAGGCCCTTAGCATACAGCACCATGGGTAGGCCCTTAGCATACGGCGCCATGGGTAGGCCCTTAGCATACGGCGCCATGAGTAGGCCCTTAGTATACACCACCATGGGTAGGCCCTTAGAATACAGCACCATGGGTAGGCCCTTAGAATACACCACCTTGACTAGGCCCTTAGCATACAGCGCCATGGGTAGGCCCTTAGCATACGGCACCATGGGTAGGCCCTTAGCATACAGCACCATGGGTAGGCCCTTAGCATACAGCACCATGGGTAGGCCCTTAGCATACGGCGCCATGGGTAGGCCCTTAGAATACAGAGCCATGGGTAGGCCCTTAGAATACAGAGCCATGGGTAGGCCCTTAGTATAAACCACCTTGACTAGGCCCTTAGCATACAGCGCCATGGGTAGGCCCTTAGCATACGGCACCATGGGTAGGCCCTTAGCATACACCACCATGGGTAGGCCCTTAGCATACGGCACCATGGGTAGGCCCTTAGCATACACCACCATGGGTAGGCCCTTAGCATACGGCACCATGGGTAGGCCCTTAGCATACGGCGCCATGGGTAGGCCCTTAGAATACAGCACCATGGGTAGGCCCTTAGAATACAGAGCCATGGGTAGGCCCTTAGTATACACCACCTTGACTAGGCCCTTAGCATACAGCACCATGGGTAGGCCCTTAGCATACGGCGCCATGGGTAGGCCCTTAGAATACAGCACCATGGGTAGGCCCTTAGAATACAGAGCCATGGGTAGGCCCTTAGTATACACCACCTTGACTAGGCCCTTAGCATACAGTGCCATGGGTAGGCACTTAGCATACATCACCATGACTAGGCTCTTAAAATACAGAACCATGCGTAGGCCCTTAGTATACGGCGCCATGGGTAGGCCCTTAGAATACAGCACCATGGGTAGGCCCTTAGAATACAGAGCCATGGGTAGACCCTTAGCATACACTATCATGAGTAGGCTCTTAGTATACAGAGCCATGGGTAGGCCCCTAGCATACAGTGCCATGAGTAGGCCTTTATAATACAGAGCAATGGGTAGGCCCATAGAATACAGAGCCATGGGTAGACCCTTAGAATACAGAGCCATGGGTAGGCCCTTAGAATACAGCACCATGGGTAGACCCTTAGAATACAGAGCCATGGGTAGGCCCTTAGTATACAATGTCATTAGTATTGAACATCATACTAAAGACATACTTATGGCATTATATGTTAAAGGTTTACTTTTGGTGTTCCTTAAAGATTTCACAAATGTTCAGTATGCGGACCACCTGAAACAAGGCTGTTTTTTCCTATGTTTTGCTCGTCCAGATCCTTTTGCTTTGCACAGACAGTATTTCTCTTTGAATTTTCTATGCCACGTCCATATCATAACTATTGTTGGTGACTTTATAGAGAACTCCCTCGAAAATGCACAGCCTTCTTCGACGTTGTTTTTTTTTATATATATAAGATGTTTGATCTTCTTGTTCATAATGTGATGAAAATAAATTTTCTTTTTTATCAAGGTTTTGCTAAAAATATTCAGCTTATCGAACTCTTTGTGTGTGCAAGGTTTGCTGTCTTGATTCGACTCTCTTCTGATCTGAGAAGTAGATCAATCCATAGGTGCTTAATACCTCTAGATACATCAGGTGTGTGTCCTAATACAGTAGTACATTTCCTATGTGCTATATGCTTGATAGAAAAGGGGAAGACATAAAACTAGTCGTTGCCTGGGAATGCATTAAAACAAATATAGGTTTCATTATATTAAGGGGGAGGGGAGAAGATAAGAAACTCGGAGAATGCATTAAAACAAATATAGAATCTATCTATCTAACACTTATCGTTGGCTAGTTTTTGATTAAGTATTTTTTAGCTCCTTGCATCAAGTGGCTTAATGCCTTGTCTTGAGCGATTACTATTTAAAAAAAAAAAAATTTGAAGCTAAATATCAAAATGATGTCAGCATGATTCTTAGTTAATTGTTACCCTTATTACTGTTCATATCTATATACATTCTCAAAATTAGAGGAAATTTTGATCATTCGATGCCCATAACTTTAATTGTGTGAGCTCGATTTTCACTATAGCAGAATGTTTTTGTTGACTTGAACGATTAGAGAAGACATCTTTATTTTAAAGGCCTTGAGAAAACACGAACCCTCATTGAATTTTTTCCATCCTGTTAGATAGGTCCTCCAGGTGGCATACAGAGTCTTTTACAAGTTGGTCGATGTAGATGTGGTGAGGTCTTCCGACCCATGTTTTGCAGTATAATGGATTCCCTAGGAAGCGTCACTTACAAGTTTTGACTTACTTGGGTGAGAATAAAGTAAAGTGGTTGACCATAATCGGGGACGACCCAAATGCTCTCTTTTCATTGGCTACTATACCTAAGTAGGACCGGTGGGGGGCCACTCTTTTCCCAGGATTACTCCACTTACCCTTGATCCTTCACCTTATAATGCTGAGTGTTTAGCAAAGAGGCATCAATACAATTTCTTGTACAAGTTGGTTGATGTAGGTGTGATGAGGTTTTCCAACTGATCTTTTTACATGTAATGGATTCTATAGTAGAATGTCACTCACAAGTTCTGACTGACTTCTCAATGACCGATTAGCAAGCCGAAGCATTCTCTCCTTAGTCTTAGCGAGATAGGAAGAAAATAGGAGTTATTGAGTATAACTCTATTTTAGATTAGAGCAAAAAAGTTGAATTGGGAGCGACAGCTTTTGAAGAAGAGGGACCACAACCGTGTATATGAATTGAACAATTTTACTTAGGCTAGTAATAAAGAATTGTATACAAAACAGTGGGTGCAAATCAATTAATCAATCAGGCCGATAATTCTTCTTGGATTTTCTGACTCGTTCCCTCCAACCATCCCTGTCAGACATCGCTGTCGGCAGGTCCTCAAGATAACATCCAGAGTCTTCTACAAGTTGGTCAATGTTTTGTCTTTTATGTGTAATAAAATTTAGATTATTTAAGATTACAAGCAACTTTTAAAAGATACATGCTGTACCGAACCAGTGTTGCCCGGGAGTCTTTTTACTTTCATTTTTGTGTCGTTTTTTTTTTTTAAATATTAGTTTAAAAGTAAAATCTATATAATAATATGCTAAGGCATCTCATATTCGTATGTACATTATCACCTTCCATACATATTTTTAAAAAATTAGATCGACTGATCAGCAAAGATGGTAATTGTTGATGTAGGTGTGATGACGTCTTCCAACCGATCTTTTTTCTGCATAATGGATTCCATAGGAGAATGTCACGCACAAGTTCTGACTTACTTCTCAAGGAGTGACCAGTGAGCCTGAGCATTCTCTCTCTTAACAGGACTGAGGTGTGCATACAGGCGTTTCTTAGTTGGGTGCTTTCTTCCAGCTGATGTCCAATGCAACTCATAATATCCTTGTGCATGTTCCGTCAAGTGATGCTTCTTGCTGTTTCGTCAGCGTCCGAGTTGCCAAACCATAGAGCAAGATAGATTCTACCGTAGCCTTAAAAAAGTCCTTCTTAAGATTGTCAGAGAAGGAGGACTTCCAGACGGTATACAGTTTATAAAGAATGCCCTTGGCCTCGCCTTTGCGGATTTCGATGTCTCTTTCTGCTGACTGGATGTTGTTGCCAAGGTATTCAAATTCCTGGACATTACACTGAGGAAATAAGGAACAACTAACATGCCAAGCTTGCAGTTTGGTAACGATGTCAGATGTCAGTTTGGTGAATTACCAACGAGTGCATGTGCAGTAGAATCAAGCACAGGCAAGACGTGGCTTCAATTATGACATCCCACCAGGTCATCACAACAGCTTAATTTCTTCTTGGTTGTAACTGATAAGTTCTATTTTGTTAGCATTAATGTAAAGGCCAATCTCATTGGCCACTGTGAGTCCTAACACTGCCAATCATAACACAAGGACAAATTTAATAACAGACAATATTTTCGATATTCACCGTCAATTAAATAGAGAGAGGGGGAGGAGGAGGAGGAGGAGGAGGAGAAGAGAGAAAGAGAAAATAAAGAGAGAGGAGGAAGAAAGAAAGACGCCTGTTCTTGGTTTATGACAAAGTGGTTCAATCAGTTAGCTTACTATACTTACAAATGTTTGTTTTTGTTTTTTTCTAATTTATTTATGTTTTTTTTATTTATTTATTTAAAAAAAATTTTTTACTAACATTTCAGCATAACCCAACCCCACTCTCTAAAAAATAAAGCACGGAATTTAAATTTCACACTTGCGAAGAGGTTCAGGTTGGGAAATTGGAGGGGGTGACCTCTCAGGTAGGGAAATTCATTTCGATTACAGATTTGTTTTGTCCTCGGCCACTCATATCCCTGCTTTCTTTTCTGATGAATCGCCAGTTTATTTCCCTGTAACCTCTTTGTGACCTTTGTCTAGACTACATCCTATTTACAATATCATGCCATATCCACCCGAACAAATATATCTTGGCTAATATTTATACTAGTAAGGTAACCACCGATAGTTAACACTAAAAAAAACATTAGCCAGAGCATTGCACTAAGCTACTTTTTATTTGTACTTATATTCACTACAAATAAGGCACATTGCAACTGAGACGTAAGGGGCTACTGTGAATTAGGGGTCAGATTTATAAGGGCACTCTAACTGGGGAGGTGTGCAATAAGATGCGTGTTCGCATCACATTTAAATTTCTGCATGTTGGTACAGTCAGGGAGCAGGGGAAAATGGATAGCAGTTTGAGAAAAGAAGCTATTGGGGATCTCAACAGTGAAGAGATGGGACTTAGCTGATTGTCAGGTTGGTCGGAAGTATTTACGTCGAGGGGGCACCAACCAATCAGCAAATTCATCAGAGCACATGCCACTGAAGTACTTGTAAAACAAGCATACAGATGCAACACTGCAGCGATGGGACAGGGGCGAGATCTTGATAGACATGTGTAGGACCTATTAGATTAGAGGCTCTTTTTGGACTGTGTCTAAGAGGGAGATGATAGTGGTTGATGCACCAGCCCAGGTGTGACAACAATATTCCATGCATAGGCGAATGGTGGCTTCGTAGAGATATAGGATATGAATTCAACCCTCACCTAGGTATAAGTATTTTTCCTCCTGGTTTTATTCCAAAATCTCAAAATAAACTTACACATTTCAAATTACAATATTGCGCAGATTGTTTCGTTTGGCTAGTATTTTTTTTTTTTTTGTAATCTACATAATTTATAGAAATTGGAACCAAGGGCGACCCTGCTCGTAAACCATAATCATATTTTTGGCATTCAACCCCTACGTACGAAGCCATCGCGAGAAAAATAGTCCGCCCCTTAATATTCTTTTGAAAGAGAACTTATTTTTAGATTATAATCTGATGCTTGCTGTATTTGTGGGTTGTCTAACCACACTGATGAATCGTGAGATAGTCATTTGTGGGTTGAGAGGGGGGGGGCAGCAAGCTTTAAAATTGTTTTGGCTACAAACCTAGTTTCCTAAATCCAACACTGATGGCCAAATCTGTATCAGTGCTTTATTTGCCAAAACTGCTGTGTGGAGGTCAATTGGTACTTGGTAAAAAATAAACAGATGTTACAAATTGGGTGCATGATTTGAAAAAGTTTGAAGGCAACATCCATTGCAAAAAGAAACAAAACACTGTTACTTAGATGGTTAACCCTTATACATTCTGATTATATATCTTTATATTTATTAAGTTAAGTATATGCTATATATATATATATTTTTTATTTTTTTAAATTTTATTCCATTAGTTGCGACAAAACAAGTTTTGTTTCATTGGTGCAAATAGCGACCAACTCATCGGGCGGGCGATGGAATTCAAATGGCATAAATTTTAACTTCAACTTTAACGGGAGATTGAAAATTGAAAATACATTGGAGGGGGAGGGGGACAGAGTTGGGGCTTTGTCTATAACGGTGACATGGGACATGAGAGGGGAGGGGGGAGGACCCCAACAAGTCGTGTTTCAAATTATTACGTGGGAGGTTTTTCACGTGTCTGTGCTGTGATGATCTCAATTTCGGCCGGGGTGGGAGGAAGGGAGATGGAGTGACGGCCAGAGTGAGTTAAATTTAAAATGAGAATAAAATTATGATTATAACCGTCATTTCTATTTTATTTTAATTCTAATAAGTAATTATCATGTGGATATATATATATATATATATATATATATATATATACACCGAGGACGGCCAAAGGGAACGTCAGAAAAAAAAAAATTAAAGATATGGAAAAATCCTAAAATATTGAACTTAGCATTATAGATTATGGAATACGTATTCTAGGCAATAGGGTGTGTACTGTGGGCACATTCTTTTTTTTTTCTTAAACTATACTATTTAGGGTGATGCTACCAAAACTGTACCATACCCCCAAAGAAAGAAAAATGATTAAAATTTAAAAATTATGTTATATTCATTACATATACCCATCGCAGGACGGATATTCTACTAGTATATATATAGAGAGCGAGAGAAGAATATAAATCTGGTACTACTAGATCAGTCTGAAGGTACCGACTTCCTGACTTAAAATGCACCAAACATTAATGTTGTTTTTTTTTTTCCTTTCCGTTTGCAAAATTCAATTAAGTTCTACAAAGCTAAAAACAAAAACAACATTTTTCCTCTACAAAACAACCAAACCAAACACTATGAATAAATATTTGAAGATATAAAGAACTTTAAGCATAAAACCTTTTACCAACATAACTGGATTCTGCATTAGATAACCCGAAAAAGGTTCATATGTCGTAAAACAAAACAATTAAACCAAATACCATAAATAAATATTTGAAGATATAAAGAACTTGAAGCACAAAAACTTTTATCAAAATGACCGGATTCGGCATTAAATAACCCGAAAAGAGTTGATATGCCGTAAAACAAAATAACCAAACCAAACCAAAGAATATAAAGAATAGGATGGAACACCAGCAGGTGAAAAGAACAGCAAGGAAGCGACAGGACATTGTACCACCAGCACATGGAGGAAATAAAGAACAGCTAACATGCCAAGCTTGCAATTTGGTAAACATGTCAGATGTCTATTTGGTGAATTACCAACAAGTGCAAGTCCGACAGAATCAAGCACAGGCAAGAGGTGGCATCCCACCAGGTCATCACAACACGTTACACTTCCGTGGTATGGTCAGTAAAAGTTTAACAGATCTGAAGAGCCATATCTATGCCTCTCACTGGGAGGTTTTACACTAGTATTACGTTGATGCGCAAAAAGTGGTCATACTCGAAATCGAAGAGATAGCCACCATATATATATATATATATATATATATATATATATATATAATAATGCAGGTGAAAAATATCCACAGGGTGGTAATCCAGAGAATTTTAACCGGGTTTATAAAAAGTGCTCAATATCAAAATAGAGCTTTATATATGATAATTTTATTTACACAGACATGTACAAAATCTGCGACACTGGCATGTCGATGTTATCGATCAACAGTTACTATAAACTGAGATCTCATCAGGCAGAGTTAGAATCCGATCTTAACCTCAGATCATATTTGGAGAGAATGAAGTGGAGGGATAGAGAAAGAGAAGAAGAAGGAAAGAAATTTAACATTTCAAAAATTAAAGCCGTTAAAAAATTAAAATTAAAAATTAAAAATTAAAAAATCTAAAAATCTAAAAATCTAAGATCTAGAATCTGAAACAGACAGGGCAAATAAATAAATAAATAAATTAAAATATAGGGTGGAAAGAGGAACAAATAATGATGAGGGGAGAGACACATAGAGGAAAAAAGAAAAAGAAGGAGAGAGAGAGAGGGCGTCTGTTGATTCAGATCGGGAGGGAAGGAGGGGGGTGGTAGACATGCACGAATCAGGTGTCAAAAAACCGTCGAGTTTATAAATGTATTTTTCCAAGTGAACTGTAGTATGCGTGCGTGCAAACTGGGCTGATTGTTATAGTGGTGGGGCGGTGATAAAATGTGTCGCGATTCTGGGTTTATATTGTCTTTATAATTTGTCTGGAGTTAATTTGAATAAATAAGTATATTCGTTAAATGTAACAGGAATAGTAGTAGTAATAATAATAATAATAATAATAATAATAATAATAATAATAGATACCCCTAATAATTGAGGTGAAATAATGAAAATAATAATAAATGAAGTATAATAAAAAATACTAAAAAATATTAAAAAATATATAACTAAAAGAATAACTGGAAAATGCTGGCGTTATTAATTATTAAAAATAATAGTAATAATAATAATAATAATAATAATGATAATAATAATGGTAATAATAATAATAATAAAAATAATAATAGTGGTCAATAATATTTTAGAGTTTATAAAAATAATAGTTTAGGAAAGAAATAGAATAATTAAGGAATATTAGGAATCCTAGGGGGTAGTGATTATCATAATAATATTAAATAATGATAAGATAATGTTTGCCGATATTATGATATGGGTTAATGGTTGCAATAATGCTGATCATATAAAAATAGTGGTTTAACAGACAACAGTAATCAGAGTGGTAATCCCAGTAATCTTAACAATAGTAATGATGATAGTGAAAAATTATAGAAGTAGTCATAATGGTGGCAATAACAGTAGTAGTAATAATAATAATGATAATAATGATAATAAAAATGGCAGTGGAGGCAAAAGTAAGGTAACGGTAAAACATGGCAATATCAATATTATTAATAATAATAGTGATACTGTTAATTTCATTGCTGCAAATAACAATAACTATGATAGTAACGTCAGACATGGTGTCACCACTGATAACAATAATTATCTTGATAAAAAGTACAGAAATGAAAAAATGAAGAAAATGATTCAATGTCAAATAGTTAAGTTTAAGATATTAATAATAGTAGTAATAAATAATTGATAATGATAATCTAAAAATAATCTAAAAAATATAATCTAAAAAATAATCTAAGAAATATAGAAATATTAATCAATAAAATGGATAAGCATAAAAGGGGGGTATTTAAGAGTAAAGAAAAATACAGAAGATGACCATTAGTGTTAATCGTTGTGGGTATGATAATAATAATAATAATAATGATGATAATAATAATAATAATAATAATAATAATAACAACAATAATAATACCAACCAATACTACCGCTTACAGTACTACTACAAATAATACTACAAACAAAAATGCTACTACTAATAGAGATAAAAATAATAATTAATAAAAGGTATAAGATGATAGTTGTGTTGACAAAATTTTCAGTTGGTGGGGAGGTGTTTTTTTTAATTTTTTTTTTATATATAATAACAGCCTAAGGGGTTATGAGTGGATTACTAAGAAGGTGTAATCTATTATGCCTACAGTTAATTGATGTTTCTTGTTTTTTGTTTAGAAGTTTGCCCCTATCGCTGAATTTAATTATTTCAAGTTTTTCTGTTAGGCAAAGGTAGCAAGGTGAGTTTAGGGAACCACAGGTGCTAGTTCTTCTAATTGTGTTCCAAGTTACTGTTGGTGATAGGTTATTGTTGTATAGTTCCCAGTAATATATAGAAAGATCCAAATTGATTACTTTTAGAAGTGTTCTTTTAATAACCCTACATATCAAAAAAGAACCTCACTTTCTATATATTACTGGGAACTTATTATCATTATTATTATTATTATTACTATTATTATTAATAATTAATAACGCCAGCATTTTCCAGTTATTCTTTTAGTAATATATTTTTTAATATTTTTTAGTATTTTTATTATACTTCATTTATTATTATTTTCATTATTTCACCTCAATTATTAGGGGTATCTATTATTATTATTATTATTATTATTATTATTATTATTATTATTACTACTACTGTTATTGCCACCATTATGACTACTTCTATAATTTTTCACTATCATCATTACTATTGTTAAGATTACTGGGATTACCACTCTGATTACTGTTGTCTGTTAAACCACTATTTTTATATGATCAGCATTATTGCAACCATTAACCCATATCATAATATCGGCAAACATTATCTTATCATTATTTAATATTATTATGATAATCACTACCCCCTAGGATTCCTAATATTCCTTAATTATTCTATTTCTTTCCTAAACTATTATTTTTATAAACTCTAAAATATTATTGACCACTATTATTATTTTTATTATTATTATTATTACCATTATTATTATCATTATTATTATTATTATTATTATTACTATTATTATTAATAATTAATAACGCCAGCATTTTCCAGTTATTCTTTTAGTTATATATTTTTTAATATTTTTTAGTATTTTTTAGTATTTTTATTATACTTCATTTATTATTATTTTCATTATTTCACCTCAATTATTAGGGGTATCTATTATTATTATTATTATTATTATTATTATTATTATTATTATTATTATTACTACTATTCCTGTTACATTTAACGAATATACTTATTTATTCAAATTAACTCCAGACAAATTATAAAGACAATATAAACCCAGAATCGCGACACATTTTATCACCGCCCCACCACTATAACAATCAGCCCAGTTTGCACGCACGCATACTACAGTTCACTTGGAAAAATACATTTATAAACTCGACGGTTTTTTGACACCTGATTCGTGCATGTCTACCACCCCCCTCCTTCCCTCCCGATCTGAATCAACAGACGCCCTCTCTCTCTCTCCTTCTTTTTCTTTTTTCCTCTATGTGTCTCTCCCCTCATCATTATTTGTTCCTCTTTCCACCCTATATTTTTATTTATTTATTTATTTGCCCTGTCTGTTTCAGATTCTAGATCTTAGATTTTTAGATTTTTTAATTTTTAATTTTTAATTTTAATTTTTTAACGGCTTTAATTTTTGAAATGTTAAATTTCTTTCCTTCTTCTTCTCTTTCTCTATCCCTCCACTTCATTCTCTCCAAATATGATCTGAGGTTAAGATCGGATTCTAACTCTGCCTGATGAGATCTCAGTTTATAGTAACTGTTGATCGATAACATCGACATGCCAGTGTCGCAGATTTTGTACATGTCTGTGTAAATAAAATTATCATATATATATATATATATATAAATTATTCAAGTTCAAATATATTTACATAAAAAACACAAAACGAATATTTTTTAAAAAGTGCTCAATACAAAGTAGAGCTTTTATAAAATTAAATAAACATTGGTGGGATAGCCGACACTAATTAATTTGTGTTTCAACGCATATGCATCTTCTCAAGACTGTCTCGAAAAGTGAAGATCGGTTTTGAAGACAATGGAGGTAATCCCGAATCTCTAAATGCACCCCTTATGGTGCTATGAGGGCATAACCTTCTTAAAACTTCAAATATATCCTATTTTGATGAAATTTATATCATATGTATAAAGTTCTCTGGGGAAAACAATGGAAGTGGTCTCGAATCTTTACGTTACTGTCTATGTGCCGAATATCTACATGCCTTCACCTCTAAGTGACTTCTGGGGACAGAACACCCCCTTAAAACTTTAAATACGTATATCCAATATTTATAAGACATTAATTCAAACGGTTTTCCAAATTTTCAGCTTCTTCCGACTATATTAAGGGCGAAACAGGAGGAGGGGAGCAGTAAAAACAAAGAAAGTAATATGGTGTTATGAGCACAGTAAAACAAGTACACATTAGTGATCCTCATTCAATTATGTGTGTATATCAATTGATGGAAAATCATAAGCACACAAGTGGGTTAAAAAATAAATTTAAAAATTTGAATAAACAAATAAATGTGTAACTTACTATTTTGTACTGAGTGTTTTGAACGATTTTAGAAACAACGTAAACCCCAATTTCTTTCTTTGTTTTCTTTTTTGTTGGAATATTCTATAGGTAATTTTCGAAAACCTTTCCCTTCACCAAACCTTCAATGAAGTGGGAACAGAGTTCTTGAAAACAGGAGACTAAAACTAGAACTAAGATATATATATATATATATATATATATATATATGTATATGTATATGTTATTATTTTTTCAGAGATAATTAACTAATGGTCTATTTTGCCCGCCGTACGGTGTTGCCTTTATATTGCATAGGCATGAGTGTTCTCCTCTGCATATGCCTTATCGACCCACTTTCAGGGATGTGTACATATATATATATATATACATACATATATATATATATTGTATTATTTATTTACTTTATTTATAGATAAAATAGTTATCTACGGACACATGTTTCACCGTTACTGTGACTCATCAGCGTGGCTGACTATGACTGGGCTTGAACCTACGATTACTGGGGCTGTGACCGAATGCGCTAAGCATTATGCTAAGAAACCCGTCTGAAATGACGTGTTGTTATTGTTTTTCACTAATGGTCTATTTTGCTCACCTTTAGCGTACGGAGTAGCCTTCATGTTATATATGCATGGATGTTTTTTCCTGCCGAAGTTGTTTATCTCTGACAGTTTTAATTTGCTCTTTTTTTATTCTTTTCTCTAGTAAAGTAGTTAATCCTAATTTTCCCAATCTCTCTCTGGAATTTTTTACTCTTTTTATTAGTTTTGTCACTGTTTTTTGGCTGCCTTATAATCCCGATATGATATTCCAATTTTCATGATATACAACTATTTTTTTAATTTTCCATTTTTTTAAACATTTATATTCATCCCAAACCAGTCACATTGCTACTGAGACAGAAGGGACTACTGTGATTTATAGAGGCATCCTCAGTGGGGAGCTGTGCAGCGAAATGCGTGTTCACATTACATTTAAATTTCTGCATGTTGGTACAGTCGGGGAAACAAGGAGCAGGGAAGGAATTCCAAAAGCAAGCAGTTCAGGGAAAGAAGCCATTAGAGTAGAAAACTTTCCGGCATCTGGAGACATCTACAGTGAAGGGGTGGGATTTTGCATAGTGTTGGGTTGGTCGGGTGTATTCATGCTGAGGGGGGCACCAGAGCAGTAAGCTCGTTGGAACACATTCCATTGAAGTACTTGTAAAAGAAGCACAGGAATGGAACATTGCGGTGATGGGACAGTTTGGCTGACAGTGTGGAACCTATTAGATAAGAGATTCTGTTTTTGACCTTGTGTAAGAAGAAGAAATTAGTGGTTGGTGCACTAGCCCAGATGTGACAACAATACTCAATGCATGGGCAAATGGTGGCTTTGTAGAAATATAGAATATTGGCAGGTGAGAGTTTTCTTGCCCAGTAGAGGGAGTCCACCGTCTTTGCAGCAGACTTGTCAGTGTCTTCTATGTATTTTAGGCCAAGGAGTTTAAATGTTGGGCTCTAAAAGAGGTCAATCTTAGCTTTGGAGGTGGACATTGGCCTCTCTTCATGCTCCAGACTGGTAGGTTACTGGCATTGGTTCAGCTTCTGAACATCACTTGTCTTTAGGATCAGTTTCAAAATTTTTTGGTAGAATTCACAGGTAATAGTAAATAGGGATCGCAACCGCCTGAGAACGGGAATGGGATGATCAAAAGCTGCTATTGGCAGATGGGGCTACCATACCGACCCAATCATCTGCAAATGTGGAGAAGAGAATTATACGATGCAGTACTGCCTTACCTGCCCTATACTACCCAACCAATGCAGCTTAAAGAATTTGCAGAGTTTAATAATTATAATTCAAAGAACAGTGTAAAGAAATGGGAAAATGTTGCATAACCAAATGTTTCGAAGACACCGAAAGTATATACAATTGAACGCAAGTTGTTATTTCAGTCTTTGTTTTATCGTCATTCAATAATATATCTCAAGTGTGCGTTGCAAGCACGCCTGGATAGGAGTGATCTAGGCTCTTTAGTTCAGGAATCTGGTGCTACCAGATCAGGCTTTTTGAAGAAACCGGCTTCCTGACCTAAAATGCACCAAACATTGATGTTATTGTGTTTTTCCTTTCCCTTTGCAAAACTCAATCATGTTCGGCAAAGCTAAAAATAAAAACAACATTGTTCCTTTACAAAACAACTAAACCAAACAACATGAATAAATATTTGAAGATATAAAGTACTTTTACCAAAAGGATCAGATTCGACATCAAATAACCCGAAAAGGGTTGATATGCCATAAAAACAAAACAACCAAATCAAACCAATCAGTTCAGGGGATTGTTTTGATAGACCTTATTTTTTAGATAACCCCACAGATAAAAATCTGAGAGTTAGGATCCGGTGAATGTGAAGCCCGTTTAGGATCACACCGCTGACAAATGAGACAATCACGAAAGTGTCCTTACTTATCAGTGAACAAAACTGACTCAATCATCTGTGAATTTGAAAATGACCATACGATGAAGCATGTCCTTGTTTGGCCTCTACTACCCAACCAAAATCTTGTGGATGTCCGATAATTATAATGCAAAGAATTGCGTAAAGAAATGGAAAAATGTAGTGTGTCCACATGCTTTAATTTTACTTTTCTTTTCTCTCCCATCAATGGGTCCTGAGTATGACCTTTAGGTGCATCCGGTGGGGAGACTTCCCTATTGGGGAGCTTTTAGAAGTGTAGAGTTATCTCCCTAGTTAGTATTACTTCCAGGTCCACTCTGACCCATTGTGGTAGTACCTGTCCCTATTTACTTGCCTCCCCTCCAAGGGCAGAGTTAGACACAAGTTGGAACAAATACATAGAAGATATTGCCAAGTCTGCTGCAAAGAAGATGGGTTCTCTTTACCGGGTTAGAAAACTTCTCTCACCTGCCAGTATCATATATCTCTACAAAGCTACCATTTTCCTATGCATGGTGTATTGTTGGTACATCTGGGCTAGTGCACCAGTCACTAGTCAGTCAGGGTCCCAAAAAGCTTGGTCTTTAATGTGGGGAAAATTAGCTCGCTCCCCCAAAAAGGAGCACTCTGGATCGGGACAAAAATTTAAATTTCCTCGGTCTAGAAAGATTTCTCCTTCACTGACCGAGGACAGAAAAGAAGTGTAGTATCAGAACATATACTATACTTTGCTTCTTGGCAAAAGGCCAAGGTCCCAGTATTTACATACTGTCGAAAAAAAAATCAGAGGTAACCAAGAGTGAAGCTAGCCAAAGAGCGAGGTTGCGAAAAAAATAAAAACTTCCTTCGCGACCCTCTCCTTAGGTCTAATAACTACTGTAGTATGGTGACAAATTGAAGACTAACGCTCTTCAGTAGTGAGGAAGGTTTTTATAACAATTGAACGCCCTTCCCTACTGATATAAATTCTCTGCGATAACCGTCCTTCGTCTTAGATGTTGGAAGAACATCCTCAGTCGCCAGCAGTCACACTCTGGTAAGTCACCGCTCTTCCTATTTTCCACAATACTTCCCATGTAAGTATGATGTGGCACAAGGCCAGAAAGGTGGGAGAAAAAGCCAGCACCCTGGCGGAAGAGCCAGGCTGGCCTCTAAAAATAGCCTAGGCAGCCTCGTCAGCCTTCCCTGGTAGGGGTGCCTTAGGAAATTGGAAATAAACTAACCATTTCCCAAAGGGGGGGGGGGGGGGGTAGTTTCATTTTTGGAAGATTTATTCATCAAACTTGGATCAGTCTATTTTCATGACTTGGTCTTTCGATTTTGTGGCATGGTTTCTGGCCTTGGTAGAGCTATTTTAGACGACATTAGCATCTTTGGGGATTTACCAAGAACCAGTCTGACATTTAATATAAATTATTTATAAAAGTTATGTTATGGCGAAGGAAGAAAAATCAGGATAAACAGTGTGTATGCATATTAAAATGGAAATAAATTAAATATTGAGAGAATAGAAGGGTCACCAATTAACAAGTGCTAACTAAAAACATGAACAGAGTTTTGTAAATGAATAATTGAGAAAAACGAAATTTTATCGTAAACAAATTTTATATCTATAATTTTATAAGAATATAGAAGTTATGTTCATTAAGTAACGTTTATGTAAACTGATGTGGTAAAGAAAGTTCAGTCAGTAGACACGAGGCTTAGAGATGTGTATATCAATATGTTCATAGTGTGAGTAATAGGCAATGTGGCACTGAGTATGTGTGGCCTACCTTTGTTCTGTTAGTGTGTGTGTGAGTGGATAGCAATTCATTTCTGTTCGCGTGTGAGAATGTGTGTGTGAGATATGGAAATTGTACATGCGTTTGAAGTGTTCCTTTCGTTTCGCCTCCCCCTGGGCAAAGGGGGAAGTAGCATACGTTCTGGTCCTTTTCCAACGTCCGTCCTAGATCTGTTTTTGTTTGTTCAGTTTTCCGTTTTTATTACAGTTTCTAATTTCGCATCGGCTTGTTACTATTTGTTTCAAAATCATTTTCATTGGTTGAAAAATGTTGAATTATGTTAATTCCCTGTGAAAACTCTTACTTTCTTTTGGAAGCGAAGAGGAGAGTGTATCCAAACGAAATGGAGAAAGAAAGTAGCCAGTAGCATTTTGGCATTCTTTTGAATCGCATCCCCCTTCACTACAATTTCACACCTTGGGTTTTAATGACAGCACCAATTCATCCTCAGAATCAGCCATAGGCCTTTGTCATTATCTCTTGACTTAGACCCTCAAAGGCTCTGGTGATGCTGGCCTTTAATGTTGCAACTGGATCTGTTGATTTCCCATTCCAGACAAAGAAGTCAGTCACGCGAACTGGTCGGCTAGGTGTCAGGTGAAGTGTAGTTAACAACATTCTTTGGCAGCCAAGTCTGGATATTCCGACTGTTATTGCAGGGCGCTGAGTCTTGCTGCTATGTGTACACCCTACCTGCATCTACCTGGCGATCCAGGGCTTCCCTACCTCACCCCGAACGTGAATGTAGCTATCAGTGTTCAGCCTGAAACTCTCAGGAAACAAGTGGGGTGGCATGACATCACCATCAACGATGAACTCCAGCGTTCTGACAATATCAGATTGTCAATCATGTGTTTTTCTCTCTGATGTCACTTCGTATTCGAATTCTGAACTTTTCAATTCCTTTCTGACATTTTCTACCATAATTTCTCCTTTTTATTTTCTGCCCAAAAGGGTGACTGAGGGTCAATCATGTTTAGAACAAACAAGATTACCAATGCCAAGGAGTCATTTTTCAAAGAGTAGTGTCTCTGGGAAGGTGTTCCGTTTTCCTGTTCTTGAGTAATGATCGTACTGTCTGTGAAATTTCCTTCGAAGAGCAATGTTTTCCGGGAGCAGAGTATTCTGAAACCAATGTATTCTTGGAATATATATAATTATCCTACCTATAGAATTATTTGACAACTTTATTCGGCATTAAATAACCCACAGATAGTTGATATGCCATAAACCAAACCAAATCAACCGTAATCAATTATTCTGAAAAAAAAAAAATGAATGAAAATATAGTCACTGTTTCCATGAAGATGACACTGACAACGTTTCGATCGATGTAATCTCTAATCTTATTCAGGTGCATTTTGTTGAACTCTGAAATCTGTATGGAATTTCGAACGAACCTATTCAATCCACAGGGAAAGCGTTCTCTTGTTCCTTCAGATTTCCGAGTTTGACAGGACGTATCTAAAGAAGATAGGAGGTTACATTGTCCGAAACGTGAGATTAGTCCAAATAATACAAATTTTCCATCCTAATCTCAAAAATTCTGAAATCCAATTGAAGTTGACATGTAAAACTGAACACACAACAAACTTTCTTATCAACAAGTGGTGCCTCCTTTATGGGAGGGGGGGGGGGTAGACATGTGTGAGAAGAAGGAAACGCATTCTTGACCCAAATTTTCATTCTGCATCATCAAGTCTGACCTTCATTTCCGGTTTGCATTTCTTCAGAATTTTCTAAATTTAACATAAGGAAATCTGAAAACGATTAGAAAAAACAGAAAAAAAACCTGTACAACTACAAATACTTTTAGAGCCATATATATATATATATATATATATATATATAATGTAAAGTTCCGTCTGGCTTGTTGAACACTGTTATGACAGCCTACTAAAATATGTCCGCTTGTATTGACGTAAATAGAATTTAATTGTCCCCTTTCCACATGGTTGTTGTGTTGGTTACGTGATAGATGTTCAGACTGGAAAGTTAAAGGTGACTTTGGTCTGGGGTTCGAATCGTGCGACCGGCAGAACAGTCATCCTCCACATTCCTCAAAAAGGATGAACCTCATGTGTATGTGGATAAGAATTAAATAAAAATATTTATCATAATATATGTATATATATATATATATATATATATATATACACATATATAAGTTTGACAGTATCCTAACTAGACAAGGAAAACAACACCTTAAAGTTACATAGATGAAAGGTGAAGTTAATCAAGTTTGTCAGATACCAATGAATACTGCAGGTATTAAACCAGCTCCATGGACAGGACTTTGGGTCAATGAAAGAAGGGATTTGGAAGTCTATCACTCGGACTCCAAAGCTCCATTCCACTGGATGAAACCAACGGTCTCTCTGATGCTTCAATAAAAAAAAATAATGTGGCTCACAAATAACTCAATGTTGTCTCTCACTTCTCTCTTTTCTCCTTTCTTCTTTTTCTTCTATAAGTCAGCAGATGTTAGACATTAAATAATCTCAGTCAATTCCTTTTGACCAATGAGAACACAGACAATTCCGGGTTCATACTCTTTTTATCAAGATGGACTCCCCCACTTCAGTGCAACAACCAGTTGCGCCGTTTCTCATAGGTCATGGGTTCGATCCTTGCTAGCAACCTCTTTGCTTGATATTTCCCTACTTTTCAAGCTACATGCTAAGCAAAGACGGATCCTTTTATGGCAGGGACGAGACAAGTCGGGGACACTTCCACCACTTGATCCTGGCTCAGGACCATCACGTTTACCACAGTAAACCAGAGCTTATATATAACAATTTCAGTAAATTTTTCGCTAACTGTTAATAGATTCTATTAACAATAAGTGAAAACAATTCACTGAAACAACATGTGAAAGATTTACTAAAAATAAATAGATAAATTTTTGAAGAAAAATATCGCATATATTGTCTTCGATTATGTGTTTTTGTTCATCTCTTCTTTAACCATATAAACTGATAATGTTCATCCATCGCTTGCGAAAATGACCGTGATCATTATTTTATTTTTTAATTTTTTGTGGGTCCAGAGATGGCTCATCAGTCTGATTTGAGCTCTGAAATATCTCTCGCATGTAGAGCATCTGTGGGATGATCCAGTCGCAGAGGTGCTGACTGCTCTTTCTTTCCGAATAGCACATTTCCTCTTGTGTTCCTCAATGCATGCAGATTCTGAATCGTGGCTCCTTTGTGGCTTGGGAACACCTATTCTGTGCTAGGTTTTCCCTCGAGTCGAAATACAGACTGAATTGTTTGAGGGACACCTTCAAGCTGTTCTTGAACCGTTTCCGCTGTCCTCCTATGGTTCTTTTGCTTTTAGCCAGCTCTCCGTAAAGGAGCTTGTTTGGGAGTCTTGAATCTGACATGTGGCATATATGACCTGCCCAACGAACCTGACACTGTTGCAACATGGTGTATGCTGACGGACGCTTGATCAGGCTAAAACCTCTGTGTCTGGCATCCTGTCTTGCCACTTGATTTTCATCAATCTACGTAGGCAGGTCATGTGGGAATGGTTGAGTTTCTTGGTGTGTCTGGCATATTCGGTCCAAGTCTTTCAAGCGTACAAGAGGATGGTAAGAATCAGAACTCTGTATACCTGAAGTTTTGATCTATTTACTTATTTGCTATATACTAAAAAAAATGCCCCCCCCCCCTGTCAATGCACTAATTTAGTCCCTAGTTACCTGAAGGGAATGAATATTATATTTCTTTTACGATAATCAGGTTAATGATGTACGGTTTATAAGTGTGTCTTGTGTAGTTTCTGACTTTTAGCCGGACGTATACACCAAGAGGATTATGGATTTTCTATAATGTAATATATGAAACCCCCGCACCTGGACGGTTCATAATACCAGGACACCGTTTGGCACTTTAAATAAGTGCAAGGGTTCAGGTTCTCAAATAGTTCAATGAAATTTATGGTTAAATAGTGATGTTAGTTTAGAATTATCTGAGTTATATCCCTTGGATTTATTCTGGCTAATGTTAGAGAATGCACATTCCTATATGAGATTCTGAAATCTTGTTCCACTCACGTGCAAACTTTGAAATGAGATCTTACCTCAGATCTTTCTGGGGCCTCTGAGATCCCAACTCAACCGAGAATGGCCAGAATGATTACATGGACTTGAAAAACGTTAAACTTACAGGTTATAGTTGATATCAGCGTTCAAAATTCTTAAGTCATTCTAGCGCTGAATTAAATGTATGAGGACATGTATGCGTAATACTAGTCGTCATGTTTTTATTTGTGAATATTTTTATTAGCTGTTAACCTTTTAACACCATGTGTAAGTCATATGTGTTCATGTTATAAAATGTCAGATTACTACCGTAATGCATTTGCAATTGGTGAAGCCAACAATTGTGGATTTTATACTACTAAATAAATTATCCTGGTGTAATGGGTGATGGTGGTAGTACATATTAATGAGAGGGTAAAACTCTGACACTTTATCTCTTTATATGACAAAAAAAAAAATGTTGATCTGGGCTAAGTAATGAAATCGATAAATATTATTGAAAATGGATTTTTTTCTTTAGAACACGAACCAATATTTGTCTTATCTAACATACTTTTATAGATTTTGATTAGAAAGCTATCCCAGCCATTTGCAATCTATCTATTTAAGGTCATTAAGTAAGTTAAGGATTGGGAGGGGTTAGTGAAGAAGATAAAGAGAAGGATAAGAATGTTTTTTGATTATGTGTTACTATAGTTTTCTATTTATCTGTCATTTCCTATCTATTTATCTATCAATATATATCTCATCTATTTCTGAAGTATTAATCTCATTAGAGACACTCATGCTATGATGCACTTTCCTTACATGGACATCACAATATAGAATTTATTTATTACTAACAACAAAGTTTTGACTTGTAGCGAAATGTGTTGGCAGCAGAATTATTTGAGTTACCTTTCTTGGATTTAATCTGGCCAATGTTAAAGAAGGCACTCTCCTAACACGGGAATCTGAAATCTCATTCTACCCATGTGCTGAATTTAGAATGAGATCTTACCCTCTTTCTGGCTTGTTCTTCAAAGTGGATGGACGTTTCGTCTAGCTCCTCCTAGAAGAATGTCTCTACAGACAGTACCAAGCCTTTTCTCTTGGTTATGTCTTCTGATAGCAGTTGCAGAGACTCTTAAAAACTTGCAACACAAAGTAAGTAAAATTTACTTTCATTGCTCACCCTTAGTTCTCTATCTCTAATCCCAGTAACATCTGTTCTTTTCTCATTGTATTTGGGACAGCAATGTATTCCTTCGTTAGTACTTATGTCTGTTGCTCTCCCCTTGTATATTATATCATGTACCACCTTATATGTTCTGTAATCCCGTTTATATATTTACTTATTTATTGCTAGCACATATTTCTCTAGCTGTGGCCTCAGCAACATGTGTTTTTCTAATTGTATTTGGGACAGCAATGTATTCCTTTTTTAGTACAAATTTCCTTGAACAATTACAAGAAACCTTCTTAGCCACCGATTGTCTTGGCTTATAACACTCTACCTGAGAATTCAAGATTCAAAATCCTCGGCCTAACATTTACAGGCAACATGAATTGGAAGAAATACATAGAAGACATTGCCAAGGCTGCTGCAAAGAAGGTGGACTCCCTCTACCGCGCTAGAAAACTACTCACCTGCCAGTATCCTATATCTCTACAAAGCCACCATCTGGGCTGGTCTATCTACCACTAGTTTTTCCCTATTAGACAGGATTCACAAAAAGAGTTTCCACTCTAATAGGTTTTGCACTGTCAACCAAGCTCCAACCCCTGTCCCTTCACCACAATGTTGCATCCCTGTGCTAGTTTTACAAGTACTTTAATGGAATGTGCTCCGACGAACTTGCTGCTCTTGTGCTCCCTCGACATAAATACGCCCGACAAACCGGACAATCAGCTAAATCCCATCCATTCGCTGTGGAGGTCCCTAGATGCCAGAGGACTTTCTACTCTAATTGCTTCTTCCCTCGAACTGCACGCCAGTGGAATTCCATCCCTGCTCCCTGTTTCCCTGACTGTACCGACATGCAGAAATTTAAATGTAATGTCAACAAACATCTTGCTGCTCAACTCCCTACTTTGGATGCCCCCTATAAATCTAACCTTAATCCCCAGTAGCCCCTTACGTCTCAGTGGCAATTTGCCTTGTTTGGGGTGAATTAAAGAAAAAAAAAAAAAAATATGCTGTTGATCTGGAAGTTGACCTGGGTTCAGTTGTGGATTGGGGTACGAAATGGCTTATTTCGTTTAATCCTGCTAAGACTCAGCTCGTGTATTTCAATTGTAGACGTACCCCTTTTCCCTTGAGAGTAGGAGAGAAAGGAGAAAGAAAGAAAACGTGGGAGTAGGGTCGAAATGGCCTCATACATTCCACCAAATTCCGTTTTTCTAAACTTTTCATCTGGCTCTGGTGCCTTAAGCTGCACAGATTTTGCATCATATAACACATTAGTGTTGGAATTTTTGAGATGAGGATTGATAATTTGTATTATTTGGATCATTTGGACTACTGTTCTCATCTTGGATTTTATTCTTACGTTTCCACCAATGTAACCTCTGACCTTCTTCAGGTGCATCTTGTCGAACTCGTGAATCTTTCTGGCAAACTCAAAAACGGATATAAGTGCTCAGTAATAATCAGTTCTAAGTGACAGTCTTCTGGCGGTTGAAGGTTCGATCCTCAGTGCCGGTGATACTAAGAATACAATTACGAATTGCTTAAGACTTCTACCCGGTCATAGCTGACGGAACGAGAGCAATCTATTCCTGTGGATTAAATAAAGGGTTCCGTTCGATATTCCGTACAGATTCCCGAATTCGACAGATAAATTCCCGAGTTCGACAAGATACACCTGAATAAGGCCGGAGGTTACATCGGTCAAAATGTTGTGAGAATAACATCCAAGATGAGAACAGTAGTCAGAATAATCCAAATATATTTTAGTTGAGCCATCCATAACTATAAAAGTCTATCACTCATCTGTCAGTAGTCAAATTCTGCGTTTCCTCCGTGCTGGAAATGAAAGGATGTGAAACAGGCAGACTTAACCAATCAGTGAAGGTGTAGTGGCAAAGTTTATTGTTCGGTGCCCAAAATAAAAGTGTTCAAAAACGTTTCTACGCATACGGCTTCACGCACATATCCACCTAAATTAATAAAAACAAATAACAATATTTTGAACCAATCTGAGGATTTCTTGAATTTATTGAAATTGCTTTTTTGGATCCATTCTGACCCCATATAAGGCCAGATTTTTCCATTCAATAAACAGTTGAGACAAAAATTGCAAGACAGTGCTAACATTCAATTTATTACACTTTGTTTTAAATTCGCCCCATTTCTTACTACAATTTTCAACTCACTCAAACACACAGTCATACGCATACACACACAAAAGGCGACACACACACACTCTGCTTGAATCCCCTTCAATGTCGTCTGCTGATTTACACTGGTTGTAAACAAATGTATAAACGTTTCCATTTTAATGCTCATAACATTTCTTACTGAACTTTTCTACAAAGAAGACTATATGCATCAAATGAACATTACTTTTATTAATAACTTTTAATCAAATGAACATTTTATAACTGAGTGGGGAAGTTTTGATTACAATTTTTCTGACCCGTGGATAATTCACGGCCCTTAAATAATCAACTCAGACTTCCTAATTAGCTCAACGTATGAATTCTCTTTGCTATGCAAGGACTCGCAAAATATGAACAAACATTCTGTTTACATATCTATGTACACTTCCACTTTTAAATGGATAAAAAATATTTCTTTTGCTAACACATTTTTCGATCTCTTACATTTGAGTATTGCCTAAAACTGCTTCCTTTAAAATGCTTCTCTAAAACGGGTTCTTCTCAAAGATCGACTCAAAACACCCTAAAAAGGGACCTCAAAGAAGAAATCATTTACAATGGGTATTTTTATGGCATTAAGTAAAAGTAAAGGTGAAGGCTCCCTTTTCGTTAGCTACTACACCGAGGAGGCGCAAATTTCATACCAGTCAGAGATACGTCCTCGACGATCACTTCGACAGAGGGTAGGCTGTTGTGGCATCTTCCAGGTGTTACCTTCTCGCACTTTGAGAAGGGGTTATTTTATTGTTAATCGCCTGAGACGCCTCTACTGGTGAATGCCGCCCGAGCTGCTCAGGCATTTGTTATAGGCCAGAGTGGTCAACCTCGTTAGTGCTGGCTTTTTAATCCCAACCTTTCGACCTTGTTACACATCTTCCTGCGATGGGGGGAAGGTCAGGGTGTTTCAAAAGTCTTGGGAACATAACGATTTTTAATAACTCAAAAACTATTAGGAGTTGAAAAATGAAATTGGTACCGTTGGAAAGGTTAAAGTTTCAAGTTTTGTGGGGAATCTTCAAAGTTGCTCAATATGAGCACCATTCGTCACACGGCAGACATCTAGTCGATAGTCCATTTCCTGCCAAACGCGTTCCAGCATCTTAACGTCAATGGTTCCCACAACTGCCGTTACTCGAGCCTTTAGTTCGTCAATATCTCTTGGAAGGGGCGGCACATAGACTTGTTGCTTGACAAAGCCCCAAAGGAAAAAGTCACACGGGGTAAGATCTGGAGACCTAGGAGGCCAGGGCATGAGAACGTCATCACCTCGCCCAGATCTCCCAATCCATCTACCAGGCAGCCTTGTGTTAAGAAACTGCCTTACTCTAAGACTCCAGTGTGGTGGTGCACCATCTGTTGAAAAATGAAGTCATCAGATTCTGCTTGTTCCAACTGAGCCATTAACCAGTCTTCCAGCATGTTGAGATAGGATTCACCAGTGATAGTTGCCTCTTCAAAGAAGAACGGTCCATAGACACCTTTCTTGGAAATTGCACAAAACACGTTCACTTTTGGTGAATCTCGCTCGTGCTCAAGAAGTTCATGAGGATTCTCAGTACCCCATATGCAAGTGTTATGCTTGTTAACTTTGTCATTCAGATGGAAGGTCGCCTCATCGCTAAAAACAAGCCGGTCATCAAAGCCGTTATCTTCCAACTTCTCTTGCATTGCAATGCAAAAGTCACGGCGAAGTGGCTTATCAGTGTCCTTCAACTTTTGGACCAACTTGAGCTTGTAAGGTACCATTTGCAGTCGTTTCCTTAAGACACGCCAGACAGTTGCTGGAGCAAGCTGAAGTTCCCTGCTGGCTCTTCTCACTGATTTACGGGGGCTCCGCTGAAAGGCTGTCCGAACTTGCTCAACTGCATCTTCTGAAGTTGAAGGGCGACCTGTTCGCTTACTTGGGCACAAACACCCATCTTTCACAAATTTAGCATGCCATCTGACAATGGATTTCCTTTCAGGGGCTTCTTTTTTAAATTTCCTGCGAAATGCACGCTGAACACATGTCCACGATTCAGTCTTTGCAAATTGGAGGACACAAAATGCCTTGTCTTGTTTAGAGAACGCCATTACTGCACCTGGAAAGATAACACGAAAATCATTAGTATGACCAAAAACTTGATTAAGCAAGCTTTAAAATGGCACCAGTTTCATTTTTCTACCTGGAATAGTTCATGAGATATACGCATTTGTAATGTTCCCAAGACTTTTGAAACACCCTGTAAATAGCAGCTACTACACCAAGGTGTAGAGGAAGGTGCCACTCTTTTCTCAGGATTACTCCACTTACACTTGACCCTTCACCTTATGATGTTGAGTATTTAGCAAAGGAGCATTAAGTACTATTGTTTACGCAAATTAATTTATAAATATTTGAAGATATTTGGAACTTGAAGTATAAAAGCATTTAAAGGGATGACTGAGTTCGGCACTGAACGGGCCAAAATGTGACATAAAATGAAACAATTTATTTGCTTAAAAATGAACCGTCGACTGGAAAAAAAATGTTTATTTTATTACCAAGCAAACAACATGAATGACCCAGATAATATCTTTAAAAAAAGTAAAGTGGTCGACCATAGTCGAGGGCGACCCTAACGCTCCCTTTGCATTAGCTACTACACTGGAGTGTAGGGGAGGGCACCACTCCTTGTGCAGTCTTGGGTATGATTTGACCAAGGATTAAACCCTGGTCTCATGGCTAATTAGTGAATACTCTTATCATTTGCCAGCTTGCTATCACTTCAGAATGTTAGCTACTTAGAACCAACACTTAAAATAATAAACATTTTATTCATAAGTTTCTTGTAAACACAAGACTAAAACTGTCACATTTATTCATATAAATAGATAATATTAACATTTTCGTAATTTTGACAAATTTATTTATCTTTTAAATAAGACCAAAGAAATGAAAAGAAAGAAGAAATCAATTCGCCTGAGCAATGGAGTGTGTATATCTGTGTGGGGAGGCTCTTATAAAATCAATTTTTAAAATTTGGTGTCGCTAGAGAAAGATAGGGGTGTGAGAGGAGGGGAAGGAGATGGAGTGAGAACGATGCCAAATTTACTTTTTTATTGTTTTGTTTTTTAACTTAGTTCACCCCAAACAAGGCAAGTTGCTACGTTAGACGTAAGGGGTTACTGAGAATTAGGGTGAAAGTTTAGGGGGCTATACTAAATTGGGAGCTGTGCAGCGAGATGCTTGTTCACATTAGTTTTAAATTTCTGCATGTCAATACAGTCGGGGAAACAGGGAGCAGGGAAGAGTTCCAAAGGCCGGCAGCTCGAGGAAAGAAGCTATTGGAGTAGAAGACTCTCCGACATTTGAGGACCTCCACATTGAATGGATGGGATTTAGCTGATTGTCGGGTTTGTCGAGTGTATTTACGTTGAGGGTGCACCAGAGCAGCAAGTTCATCGGAGCACATTCCATTGAAGTACTTGTAAAACAAGCACAAGGATGCAACATTGTGGCAATGGGACTGAAGCTGGAGCTTGGCGGATAGTGAGGGACCTGTTAGATTAGAGACTCTTTTTTGGACCTTGTCTTAGAGGGAGAGACTAGTGGATGGTGCACCAGCCCAGATGTGACAAAAATACTCCATGCATGGGCGGACGGTGGCTGTGTAAGGATATATATATATATATATTTACAAAAGAGCCCCCTCTCCACAGAGAGATAGAGAGAGAGAGTAGTCATCTGCCCCTCTCTGTGAACTCTTATGCCTCATCGGTACATCTTTCTAGCTAGCTAAGACATGTTAGTTTCATTTAAATTAGCTCCCTTAATTATTAATGTGCATATTTTAAGAACGAATTTCGTAATGTATAATATTCTTATTATTAAATTATTTTAATTAATTACTGTTAATATCAATGAAACTATTGCAGATATATAGGAAAAATGACACGATAAAATTACAAATGAATAACACCAAAGATTAATTTATTATAGACTGTTTTAAAAGTACTTATGCAAATTAGATATATGAATGTCTACGGGTCTTTCGTCAGTACTATATATACCGTATTTCAAAGTACTATGTTGTATTATTGATTTAAATAAGTGACCTGTTTTGATGTTAATATAAGAGTGATAAATGGAAAAAACTTTTGCATTTATTCATTTAGATGTGCCCGTAAATATAACCCCAAAAGAGTTGATATGCCACAAAACCGGCACACACTGACGATTAATGACTTGTTTACAATAAGTATTGTGTTTTGGCATTAAGTGTTGGTATGCCATTAAAAAAACAAATAAAATGCAATTCTTACCTGTGTTTACAAACACAATTTGCTAAAATCTTTGAACTGACAGATATTTACAAAGATTGTGTAAATAAATTTCACCAGAAGCAAAGAAAAGAAAAAACTGTTTGCTTCAATGTGAGAAAACTGTTTACAGACATTAATTAAAGGAAGTCGTATTTCTTCAGGTGGCTTTTAGAAGTTAAGACAGGTGTTGTCCTCCATCAAATAGATTCAGAAACTAAAATAGAATAAAACCTATTTATCCATGTGCGTGTGAGAACATACATATATCTAAATGAATAAATGCGAAAGATTTTCCCATCTATCCGAACTATATTAACATCAAAACAGGTTCTGCTTATTTAATTCTATGATACTATATTAGATTTTTAAATATTGTACATATAGTAGATTGCAAATAGCCAAAAACAGTTTCAAGTCTTTTTAGTTTGCATATTTATTTTATAAACAGCTTCTAATAAATTAATATTCTGTAATATACAGTTGTAATTTTGCATTGTCATATTTTCTTATATATACGCAATATTTTAATCGATGGTAAAACGTATGTCGCCAGGATGCTGAAAACAGATACTACACTTTGCCAAACCCGAGGAAGCTTTAAAAATGTTTTTATGACTAGGCATTTTTAGATGAGTGAAAAATTTTTTTTATCTATTATTGTATTATCTTTTAATGGGGGCGGGGGGGGGGGGTTAGGGTTAGTATAGTATCGGCTCTGTTGTCATAAGACCGTCCTTTTTAGAGAGGGGGGGGGGTAATCCTTCCAGGTATTACAACCTCTTTTGGGGGAGGGGGGTAATGTAGTATATTTTATCTTGTCATGAGACCATCTTCACGGGGACTACCTTCTCCTTTTTTGTGGTGAGGGGTGGGGACGTGCAGTATCTGTTCTGTTCTGATTATACTATACTCACAGGCATTATCTTCTCCTTTTATGGGGCGATCTTCCTAGGTATTACCTCCTTCAGGTGGGGACAGTATAGTATATGTTTGTTCCTCATGATACCATCGTTCCATGATTATCTTCTCTGTTGGGGAGGGGGTTAGTGTACTATCTATTGTCATGATATCATCCTCCCAGGTATTAACTCCTCCTTTTGGGGGTTAGAGGGCGTTTGTCATGATACCATCCTCTCAGTCGTTACTTTCTCCTTGGGGGGGGGGGCAGTGTAGTATATGTTCGTTTACCATGATATCCTCACAGGCTAGTCAAAATATGTGACCAGAGGGATAATATATTTGCTAATATATATATATATATATATATATATATATATATATATTTGTAGGGTTAGTGGGAGAGAACCCTAGCAGATATCTCGATTATTAAGAGAATTAAAAAATAAGCGTGTAATATTTATTTATATATGTATTACAGAAGATCAGTACCGTCGGTATCAAATTCAACTAAGAGTAACAGCATATGACCGACCCTTATGGACTCTCCTTAGCCTCCGTTATGGTCTGTTGCTTGAAAAAATGTCGACTCACATGCTGTGTGAAGTCGTAATGATATTTCAATCCTCTGTCCTATTTATTCTAGTTTGGGGGTTTTCTTAGTATATTTTACGGATATTTGCAGCATGGGTAAGTTGAACAAACTTTACCTTCTAGTTCTATGAATTTAAGTTGAGGTTACAATGACCTACGACCGCCTACTGTTCCGGTTCCGATGCCGGTAAAACGAAAAGCACGAAAAACCAGAAGGTCAAGGGCTGAAACAGGACAACCCTAGTATCGGAAATCAATAATGGGTGACAATAGCTGAAGCCCACGATAAACTGTGGAAAAAAAACAACTTTTATCTATGCTGTTGCATGTAAACAAAAAAGGCCTTTACTGCTTAGAAATATTTCTCAGTGTAAGGGGGACAACTAGTCCACTTCGTTCTTATTTGGCTTGAAAATTTAAACAAATCAAATAAAAATATTTCTATATATAAAAACTATAAAAAATATATATAAAAACTATATATATAAAGTGAAAGGCAACCAATGTCTAAATGTATAAAATTCAAAATATATAAATGTATACATAAGAATTCCATAAACACTCACATTAAACCAATATTCAAGATTAATATCTAACTGTTGGGTTGTCAAAAGGTTAAGAAGATTTTTAATTTATTTAAATAATCCCTTAAAAAAAATTTCCATCAAGAAAACCATTAGAAACTTATAATAAAAATTACCTTCAAAGAAAACCTATTCAAAAATAATCTACTAAAAAACTTAAAACTTTAAAAAAATAAAAAAACTTTCTAAAAAGACTTTTTTTTAAAATTCTCCAAACCCTTTTAGAAATTCTCTAATAGAATAATTTCTCTCTCTCTCTCTCTCTCTATATATATATATATATATATATATATATATATATATATATATATATATATATATATATATATATATATAATCTCCAAATATATTTTTAAAATATCCTTAAATAAAAACTCCATTGGCTTAAAAGAATCAAGGAATCCGACAAATCCTGAAACTTAAGAGTTCCTCAAACAACCTGGATAACGAGTGAGTATACAAACTTACTGGCGTATAGTATACCTTCACTTATTCGCGATTCCCCATTTTCGCAGGTTAGGCTCTGTCACGAACGTCTCAAGTCGCAAGACGATTTATCCCCCTTGGATTAGTTCAACCGGAGTTGCTTCCCTTCCCTTGCCTAGTAGTGAAACTTAAACAGAGCAGTTTGGAACAGCCACTCGAGTAATTACCTAAAGTGTTGTAAAGCAGCAGCTAAGCTGTGCCATACTGTACATTAGTGTTATCATCATCATCATCATATGGCACAGCAAATTTCATCATCATTTTATTATCATTCATTATTGGTGAGTCCTTTAAATTTGTTCCACTTTTTGTCAATTCTAATACATATGTTGTACGCATATAAAATGACTTAGTATGGGTAACTATGCTTTGCGGTGTTACTGTCATCCTGTACTTACGTTTCTTTTTGATTAAAATATTGTTGCAGTACAAAATTCAAATGTGTTTACATTATCATTACTACATTAGTGAAATACATAACTGCATGCAATATTACTACATTATTACTGTATTAATGAGTAAGAGTGTCTTTAGAAAGTGTTTGGGAAGCATTTAGTACCGTACATAATCCCATACATAGACGTTTTAAAACTGCATCCAATATTCGCGTTTTTTCACTATTCGCGGGGAGGTAAAGAATGTAACCCTCACGAATAGCGAGGGAATACTGTATATACATCCATACGCACATACGGATGGATTGTGAGGTAATTGGATATAATGAAAGAAATTCAATGAAATAAACGCAATTAAGGCATGGTTGGGTGAATATGTTAGAGCAGATTGGAGGCTAAATTGTATATGAAACATACGAATCACACACGGATGAATAAGAGTTTTAATTTAATTCTAAACTTTCCTAAAATCAAAGATCAAAAAAATACACCCCCACCGTAAAAGAAAAAATTATTCCTAAACGTATTTCTAAAAAAAGTATCTTTAAAAAAAAGTATTTTTTTTAATGTCTTTTAAAAAGGGGGAGAAAAACCATATGGGATCATTGGTATATAATTGTGTGTTCTCCTAATTCTATTCTACAAGTATAGAGATTAATATCTTCATTTCTGCATGCATTAATTTTATTATGAATTTTTATTTAGAAAACAGGACAGAGGATTAAAATATTGTTAGGACCTTTTTCAAAGCAGCAGACCACAGGCTGAGGATAGTCCATAAGGGTCGCTCACGTGCTGTTCCCCTTTGTTGTATTTGAAACCGACGGTACCAATGTTGTTCTGATCTTCTTGTGTGTGTATAGATATTTTAAGAAAATTTATCAGTACTGTTCAATGTAAAAGCTCGATGAATGTTAACATTTAACAACAGAGCATATATAAGTAAACAATGGTATTTTTAGTTCCAATGACCAAGTCTTCATTCAGTTGTTTTTTTTTTTCCCCCAATTTCAAAATAATTTAATGTTACTTAATTGTTTTGCGCACAAACAAACAACCGGGAATAAATGTATAATTACCAGGATCTTTCGTTCATGCAGCTCATCAGAAGACCAACAGATAACTTCCGGAGGAAAATCCTGAAGCAAAAAATAAAAAAACCTTTTACATGCATTTCCCACAGAAAATCAGTTCCTCAAAACAACCGGCCATTTTATACTTATAATGGAGAGCTATGAAAAATGCAATCAACATTACAAATGATGCAAGTCAGATAATCTAATATTTAATGGAATGTATTAAAAAATATTTATTTAATTATCAAAAAGCTATTATAAGAGTGTAATAAAAACTGGACGCCGAATATAACTTAAGGATAAGCTTTATTTAACCATTTGTTGCTTAGCTAGACAAATAGTGTTTTAACATTCACTCTTAATATACACGAATGTAGAACATTCCATTATTACTCCAAGGGGGAGACAGGCATCAATTATCTTTGTTACTACATTCTCCCCCATCTATCTTCTTATTCGTAGGGAACAAAATCATCCCATCGACCTGGCCTCCTGCGGGTTCTTTGAGGGCGTCTTGGTTGTTCGTGCCCGACATCCATTTCTAATCTAGGCTCCTCGGGACCTGGCGACGTTTCGGGACTGTCTTGTGTTGCTGGTTTAGGGCTAAAATATCTTGCTCCAAATCGCTCTCGTTTTCTACGGCGCTTCGGTCGCTTGGTGTCTGAAGATTGAGTATCTGTCTCAGATATTGGGTGAAACCGCTTTCGTGGTACCCATCTGTCGTCCGAACTAGAGTCAGAGACGACTCTGTTAGTATATTCAGATTCGTTTTGTTGGGACTCTGAACTTGACGTATCTGGCACACGATCACCTAAGAGGGTCGGACTTGTTCCACGAACCGGAGCTCTATATCCATCTGAAGCAGTTCTACGTTCATATACATTTCCTGCTGGGGCTAGATCCCTTAAGGAGACAGTAGATTGCCTTCCTTCTGAATTTCTGACCAGTGCATACTGAGGGTTCGCTTCGATTAATTGTACCTCGCTTACCAATGGGTCATGTTTACTATGACGAACATGACGTTTTAATAAAACTGTGCCAGGTTGTGCAAGCCACGAGGGAAGTGATGTGCCTGCTGAGCTTCGTCGTGGGAACGAGAAGAATCTCTCATGTGGGGTAGCGTTTGTCGCTGTACATAATAGAGTCCTAATAGCGTATAAGGCCATGGGGATGAGACTTTCCCAATCGGAGATCGGACTATTGCGATTTGCTGCCGCCAACTGTACTGTCTTCCATATTATACCATTGTATCTTTCGCACTGTCCGTTTCCTTGAGGATTGTGAGGAGTTGTTCTACTTACAGCTACTCTTCGTTCATGCAGAAACTGCTTGAGTTCGTCCGACATAAAAGCAGACCCACGATCTGAATGTATATATGCAGGCACTCCAAAAACGGCAAAAATGGAGCAGAGGCCTTGAATTACTGTTGCAGCCGTTACGTCTGGGCAGGGGATGACGAACGGAAATCTTGAGTACTCGTCTATTATTGTGAGCATGTATTTATTTTTAGTTTTAGAGGGTAAAGGGCCCTTAAAATCCAGGTTAAGTCTTTCAAAAGGCTGTGTGGCCTTAATGAGTGTTGCTGGAGGAGGTTTGTAGAACCTGGGCTTATTTTCTGCGCATATCCGACAAGAGTTCGTAATTCTTTTTACGTCTTCAACAGAATATGGCAAGTTTCTGCTCCTGACTACGTGAATCATTCTTGTGATACCTGGGTGACACAATTCCCTGTGTATATACTGAAGATCATCTGAGCCAGTTACCAGGCCACACACCCTTGAAAGCGCGTCGACCGCGGCATTCTCCTTACCAGGGCGGTAAGTGACGTCAAAGGAGTAGCAAGAAAGCTCCATTCTCCATCTCGCTATTTTCTCGTTTTTTATTTTACTCGTTGTTTTTGGGTTAAACATAAACGAGACCGACTTTTGGTCAGTGATTAATTCAAAATGTCGGCCGATTAAGTAATGCCTCCATTTTCGTAATGCCTCAACTATGGCGTACGCTTCTTTTTCTATTGCAGAGTGTCGTCGCTCGGATTTCGAAAGTGTTCTTGAAAAAAAAGCTACAGGACGACCGGATTGTCTCAGTGAGGCAGCTATCGCACAGTCGGAGGCATCCGTCTCAACTAATAGAGGGATAAAAGGATCCACAGCAGAAATGGCAGACTGAGCAATGTTCCTTTTCATGTTTTGAAATGCTCTGATGGCGGAACAGGACAACGGAAAAGTAGATACTTGTGTCAATGGGTGTATTTTTTCTGAAAAAGACGCAACCCATTGGGAGTAGTGAGCAAACATACCGAGGGCTCGTCGTAAAGAGGGCATGTTTCCAGGGATTGGTAATTCCATTAGCGGTTTCAGTCGCTCGGGATCCGGCGTCATGGTGCCATTTTTGACAATGTATCCCAATAATTTGATGCTTTTCAAGTTGTAGGAACATTTTTCACTGTTCAAAGTCAGATTATATTTCTTGACGGCAGCCATGAATCGTTTAAGGTTGTGGTCATGTTCAGCTTGGTTATGTCCGCATACTGTGACATTGTCTATATATGCAACAGTACCCTTCAATTTTTCATTGGAGATTATTTCATCTATTACCCTCTGGAAGCTAGCCACACCATTTGTTATCCCAAAAGGAATTCAGCAGAACTGATATAGGCGACCGCAGGCCTCGAATGCCGTGTAGGGCTTATCCTCTGGCTTGATAGGTACCTGATGGTAGGCACTTCTGAGATCTAAAGTACTGAAAGTGTGATATTTTGCAATATTAGAAATCATTTCGTCAATACGAGGCAGTGGATAGGCATCGAGTAATGTGTATCTGTTGATGGTCTGGGAATAGTCAATGACCATCCTTTTCTTGTGATTTTCAGTGGCTGTTACGAGGACCTGTGCTCGCCATGGAGATTCACTTGGCTCTATAATTCCTTCCTTAAGTAGTTTTGTTACTTCTGCTGCTATGAACTGCTTGTCCGTTTCTGAATAGCGTCTTGATTTTATTGCTATTGGTTTGCAGTCAGGAGTTAAGTTTGTAAAAAGTGACGGGTGCCGCACTTTGACAGCTGCTAGTCCACATACGCTTAGGACTGGCTTGGGGCCACCAAAAGGAATTTCAACGCATGAATGTTGTTTTAGAAAATTGTGACCCAAAATCACTTCGCAGCAGAGGTTTTTCATTACTGATAATTTGATCCCTTGATAGGAGTTTCCTTTTAGTTTCAGGTTAACCATGCAATATCCAATTACATGGGACGATAAAGATGAATTTGCCATTGATATTTGGTTGGAACAAGGAAATATTTCCCATTTATTTGCTTTTACAATACTGGCATTAATAAAACTTTCGGAACTGCCTGTATCAATAAGCGCATGAATAGTCAATCCATTGATTTTTACCCTCACGATTGTTTTTGAGAGGCAGCCGGGGAATGCAGCTGATATTGTAATTGGTGCTACAGTAGCAAGAGTAGCCGAACGTTTTTTTTGAGAAGCTGACCGGCAAACTTTCGAAAAATGTCCCTGCTTATCACACTTGTGGCATCTAACATCTCGAGCCGGGCAGGACGAACGAGCATGTATACGAAGGCCACAAAAGTAGCATGTGGATCCAGCTGAGGCGGCAGTGATAAGTTGTTCGTGATCGTTAGAAAGGGGGGTGGCAGCATCTTGGACAATGGAAGAATTTTGAACATGCAGAGGAGGGGCTACGATAGCAGCTCCCAAAATATCGGGTTGTAAATAGAAGACAGACTGCTTCTGTGCCATGTCCAACGTTAGAGCTTGTTCATAAGCTGTTGGTAAGTCTAGGTTTTTATTCTCTAGTAGTCTTTGTCTTATTTGGTTGGACTGTATTCCATTAATAAATGCGTCCCTGATAAAAACATCTCTCGCTTGGTTCGCAGTTAAGGCTGTAAATTCACACTCGCGACTTAACGTCTTTAGAATCTGAAGGTATTGTTCAAGGCTTTCTTCTGGTTGTTGACGCCGGGTAGCAAGTAAATGTCTAGCAAAAATAGTATTTTTTTTCTTTACAAACATGGCTTCTAAAATGTCCACCGCAGTTTCATAATTTTCACATTCAGATAAATTTCTATAAATAGCAGTAGAGACATGATGTAAAAGAAGGGTATATTTCTCAGTACCTGTTAAAGCCGCGTTTGAAGATAACTGTAGAGCTGTAAGGAATCCTTCGAACATTTTTCTCCAATGCCGCCATTTGTCAGTAGATTCCGAGTCGGCCGTATCAAGGTCTAGACGATCGGGTTTCAAGTAACGTTCCATAACGAATGGTTAAATAAATTGTAATAAAAACTGGACGCCGAATATAACTTAAGGATAAGCTTTATTTAACCATTTGTTGCTTAGCTAGACAAATAGTGTTTTAACATTCACTCTTAATATACACGAATGTAGAACATTCCATTATTACTCCAAGGGGGAGACAGGCATCAATTATCTTTGTTACTACAAAGAGTATCGCTACGTTAAGACACAAAGTTATTTCAAATCCAGAGATACAAAAAGTTGGGTACCCAAAAAAACAAGCCTAAACCAATGGTTAATGTTGTGAGCTATTTACGGCATATGATATATCTAATTTTATTTGTGTGTAATGTTCCATCTTTTAATATTCCATCCATCGTTTGTAATGTTGATGAACAGAACAAATAAAAAAAGATAATGAAACAACATTTAAAGCAAGAAAAACACTCACCGCATGTTTATTTTTATGAAAATTTATTTATTTTTTGATAGAAGAAAATTAATGAAACAACTGTTATAATTTTTTTTCATGAGAAATAAAAAAAAATTTTTTAAATTTGGTGCTTATCGAGATTAGGTCACATATGAAAAACAGGTGAAAATCGCAGTTCAAAAAAAATTAACCAGAAAACTATTTGATATACTTATGTATCAGGTAAAAATAGGTATCTACACCAAAAATTAACAAAAATTATTGAGTAGAATTTTAATTAAAAATAAAAATCAGTCTTAGCGTATATTATGGATCCGCCATTGATTACAGCGAAAAACATGGAAAGCAGGAGGGACGTAACTCAGTCTGTCACATTAACACATAATTAATCAATAGAGTTCGGAAAAAATATAATAAAACTGATTTTTATTTTTTGTTAAACAATTACTCGAAAATTTTTCCTATTTTTTTTCTGTGTATACTAATTATTGCCTAATACGTAAGTATAAATAAGAGGTTTTTTTTGAATTGCGTTTTCCACATGTAACCTCATCTCGATAACCTCCAATTTTTTTTTTCAGGACTAGTCCAGCTTTTGAACTAGAAAAAATCCGAACCGTTTTTTTTACCTCAACCCTAACCTACTTCTATTGCCTTTGGTAATAGTTATTTATTGACTATTTGTTTTTTCACCCCTTTTTTTCTGTTTGAAATTTTGACAATCGACAATTTACAATTTAATCAATTCACAATTAAACGTGTCGTCTGCTTTTCTCGCCTCTAATTGGATAAGCGCTTCAGCATTTTCCGGTTGTTTACCTAAACCGCTGGAAAATGCCGAACGAAAAGTCGGTTTTATCTGGTTCAAAAGCTGTACCAATACCGTTAATTGCATAAACAACGAAATGTTAACACAGGTTATTCAGTGACAGATAACAACAAAAAACAAAAACCTTTCAGCAAAAGATAAATAAATTTGTTCTCTTCAATACTGATATCTATCTGATCATCTGAAAATCAGAATATCGTCTCAAAAAAACTTCTCAAAGCAGAATTCTTACATCAAAAGGGAGCAGAAGAATGTAATGGAATTACTGGTAGGTTGAGAGAGGATAACCAATTTGTGTGCAAGAAGTGTAAGATAATGGAGATGGATGAGAACTCAAATGTGGAGAAAGTATATTTGGATGGCGAAGCTATTCAGGTTGTTAATAAGTTTTGTTACATTGATGATACCATTGAAGTACAGGGTGGAGCAGGTGCAAATGTGATTGCAAAGAATTAGGAGTGGATGGAGTAGGTTCATGGAACTTCTACCATTACTAACCAACAGAGTGTTACCATTGTCGACCAAGGGAAGAGTCTCTCAGGCATGTGTACGTAGGGTGATGATGTATGGAAGTGAAACTTGGTCGGTGAGGGTTGAGGACATGTGTTGCATGGAGAGAAATGATATGAGAATGATACGATGAATGTGTAATGTGTTTTAAAGACAGGTTTAGATCACCTCAGAGGAAGATTAAATCTGGACAGTATAGGGAGATGTGTGCAGAAGAGTAGACTTTGATAGTATGGCCACGTTGAAAGAATGGATGAGAGTTCTTGGGTTAGATGTAGAACAATTAAGGTAACAGGTTCAGTTCACAGAAGAAGGGCAAGGAAAACATAGGAGGAAGTGATAAAAATGGACCCGAGGGATAAATAAAGACCTGGCTAGAGATAGGTTAGTTTGGAAGTCAATTTCTTAAAGCCGCCCAACACATGCCAGTATGTAAAATGGATGTTAAACCGAATACTATGATGATAAAAAGACATTCAATAATTTACAAATACAATTTGCTAAAATCTTTGAATTGACGGATATTTACGAAGATTGCGTTAAAAAGAAGTTAGCCAGAAGCAAAAAAAAAAAAAGAAGAAATTTTTGCTTCAATGTGAAAAAACTGTTTACAGAGATTAATTAAAGGAAGTCGTATTTCTTCAGGTGGCTTTTAGAAGTTAACACAGATGTAGTCAGCCATAAAATAGATTCAGAAACTAAAATAGAACAAAACCTTTTTACGTGTGTGTGAGAACATGTGTGTGTATATATATATATATATATATATATATATATGATAAAGCAAGTAAAGTGTATCTTATATCTATCTGAAATACTGTCGTCTACACTATTATATCCACACTGTTTCATATATATATTTATATACATATGAAGAGATAATAAAGATAAAAATGAAATTTTATTTTTAAATTATATCCTATCTTGAAAAGCCAATGCTCAATATACAAGATAGAGCAATAATATAAGGAAATGCATTTTATGTAAATTATGTGTATTTTTAATTTTTTTAAATTGGTTTCAGAATGTGTTATTTTCGTGTAATTAAGTAAAATAATATATATATATATACATGGACGGCGGCACCGGGGGGGGGGGGGCTCAAGCCACCCCCCCACTTTACGGTCATCAAGAATGAAGTTATATATGCATGTGTTTAACCGGCCCCCCCCCACTTTTTAGGAGAGCCCCACCCCCCACTTTTATAACTGTCCCGCCGGTCCTGATATATATATATAGATTCCCATCAACTCAAGGTTATGGGAATATTCTGTCTGCCTACACAAAGATGGTCGCCACATATTAATAACTATGAGAACATATATACAGGGTGTTTGGAAAATTGATGGCACAACTTTGGGATTATGTTCTATATGTGTAAACGAGCTTCTTTGTATTGTGTTTGATTTTGTAATAGCACTCCCTTATTAGTCTAATTGGTAAAAGTACAAAATATTTAACACTCGATAATTCATAAAGCAAAAAAGAAAATACACATAATTTACATAAAATGCATTAGAATGAAATTCTCCACCATTACCTGTTGATCGGTTGTCAAGAAGACAGACTTCATAGAAATTTTTTTTTTTACATATCTTCTCTACATGTTGAACTAGGTGGTTTTGGTAGAGAATCTCATTCTAATGCGTTTGATATAAATTATATGTTTTTTTTTTAGTTTATGAGTGCTAACTATGCTATGCTTTTACCATCTAATTTCCTTTGTGGTCCATTTCTACCTCTGTGTGGTGTTTGGTTTGTACTGATCACATTTATTTATCTGCATTTGGTCTTTTGTATTCTGTTAGCTAAAATAAGAAGGGCCAATATTTGCAGGATGCCGACCAGGGTCCTCATATTGATTATCAATGGAACCCCTGCTGATCATGATGCTCAGATCTTTCTTCTGAGCCCCACGGCTTTTTATATTTGGTTGGTGTCATTTTCTCATGGTTTTGTTGGTGTATGTGGCAACACCAGGCCCAGGCTTATTTTACCTGTGATCCTGTCACAGGGATAATGTTTATCTATCCTATATGTAGAAATAACAGTGAACTATCACACACCTTGTACGTGTTAGATGTTTACAATAAAGAATATTGATCAGTATTTGTTTCAATTGCCTATGACTTGGACCTTTGTCTATGGGAACTTTTTCATTATTTACATATATAGATCCAGAAGTTATGCCATCGATTTTTTAAACAACAAATATAACTAAATATATACTATATATATATATATATATATATATAAAAACTACAGAGATGTGTTTTGGTCATTTGACGATGGCTCAAGGCATGAAACCACTGGTCATGACCTATTTAAAAAATCCTACTGTTTATATAAACAAAATGAGCAGTCAAAGAGTGCTCTATTCGTTTTTACAAAAAGTTTTGCATTATTGCTAATATAAGCTGACGATTTCACTTCCCACAGTGCTCAACCCATGTAGGGGTGCAGGGGAAAATATATGTGTATATATATATATATATATATATATATATATATATATATATATATGTGATATATGATAACGGTCGTGCGGGCTAAGACATTGGGATTTGAGTTTGAAACATGACTCGTGTTCCGGGGTTTGAGTTCAGCGACCGGTATGAATAATCTTCTCTACGCTGACGATTCCCGTAAGGATAAAACGTATACGTATGTAGATAAAAATAAATAATTATCATTATATATATATATATATATATATATATATATATATATATATATATATATGTCCTAGCAGAATACCTGTCCCTAAATGGGTCTTAGCAATAAATATAGCATTGATTTTAAATGATTTTTCTTTCTTTGAGGGGGTATGGTACGGTTTCGGTGGCATCCCTCTAAATGGTAAAGATTACAAAAAAAATAATAATGTGCCTACGTTACTTATCCTGTTGCCTCGAATACATATTCCACAATTCATAATGATAAGTTCACATACATATGATTGACGCTTACGTGCGCACTGATCCTTTGAAAATATATTACTTAATATAACTCAAAATTTGATGTATAGCAATTCTTTTCTCTATTGAATTGTTTGCATCTAACTTATTTTAAAAGTTGGGGGGAGGAGGTAGACACACCCCTTAAATGGTAAAGTTTACAAAAAAAAATAATGTCCTGATGTTACTCACCAGATTGGTGAGAACATATATTCCAAAATTCATAATGATCGGTTTATAAAAAAATTAGAAAGAAATAAAAAATAAAAAAACATTATATATATGCACCCCCTAAATGTTAACAATTACAAAAGAACTTATGTGTCTATGTTACTGTATTTTTTAGAATAGATATTCCAAAATTCATAATGATCCGTTCATTAGTGTAAGAGATTACCCTGTGCACACACACACATACACACACACACACACACACACATATATATATATATATATATATATATATATATATATATATATATATTGATACAAGTCTGATTGAAGACCACGGAATTTTGTCATTTCGTACTTTTTTTAAATTTCTGTCTTGACTCACCTAGCTAGTTTCCGGGTCTCTGGTGGTAATTCGTGGAGTATAGCTCCAAGAGTTATTTTATCAGCCATCTCAGTCGCTTTCAATCTTGAAGACGATCATGACGATCGAAAACGCTAACCGATAAAAGAACTTTCGGAGCCATACTCCATAAATGACCACCTGAGATCCGGAAACTTGCCTGCCGAGTCGAGACAGTAATGAAAAAAAAAATTATGTAAATTGAAAATTGCGTAATCTTCGATAAGACTCATATCAATAAGAATTTGCTGCCTAAATATATATATATATATATATATATATATATATATATATAATATAGTTTCACTCCAGGGATTGATTGCCAATCAGAAGAGTAGAAAGTGGACCTTGGGTTTACATTCGGCAGCGTTGTAACTCTCGTTTCCCTTATTTTTTCCTTTAGTCCTCAGATTCCATGAGCGATGTTTCTGACAAAGGGGGAAAAATTGCTGTTTTCTGAGTCAGAATCTATCCATCTAACACTTATCGTTGGCTAGTCTTGAACCTTGAAGTAGTATTTTTTTAGCTCCTTACATCAAGTGACTTCATGCCTTTTCTGGAGCGATTTCCATAATATATATATAGTAAGTTATGAAAATATATTTATGGCAATTAAGCTACACAGAGGTGTCCGCGTTTCATCCCCGTACCGAATCGTCATGTTGTGCACTTAGTTTTCATAACTTACTACCTAGCTCTACTCACATATTGGGCACTGAAAATCGATACATAATATATTATATCTTTTTATAATATTATATGTAGATACATGAAATAATAATGATATATATATATATATATGTGTGTGTGTGTGTGTGTGAAAAACAAATTTAAATACAGGAAAAAAAATCATCAAGAAACAAGAGATTTTACCAGTTTCGTTCGGATCAACGTACGTCTTCAGAAAAAGTGAATTTTTTCCGTTTGTCTTTTTCACACATCTTGTCTTTCACAGCATTGCATTTTATGATATATTGTGCATGTTATCCTCATATATATATATATAAGAGAATGGTAGTTTGCTTGAAGCATTGCTGGGAATAATAATAATAAGGTATTAAGAAGGCTGAAGGCAATGAAAAGAGCTGGAAAGAACAAAAATAAACAATCGAAGCTGAGATCTTACAATACAGTTAAGCATCCATCTTGCTAGATTTCTGATAGTCATGTTTATTTTTTAACAAGGAGGGGGGGGGGGCTCTCCTGAAATATCAAATGATTTCTAATCATCCGGACACTATACACAGCTAATACCATACTTGCTGTTTATTATTTAAGATTGAAAAGAAAAAGAAAGAAAGAATTGTAAGATCTCACCTTCGATTGTTTTTGTTCTTCCCAGCTTCTCATCAATTCGGCTCTCTGCATTGCCTTCAGCCTTCTTAATACCTTATTATAAATATATATATATATATATATATATATATATATATTGTACATACACACTAACTTCATATAGAGATATAATCATCCACAGACATACTGTTTCGATGTATCACAACTCTTGAGTGAATGCACAATTCAGATGTATTTTACAAACCTTCACACACACATAGATGCCCATTGATCTTTGGCATTAAGCCAATACTTATTTTTGCAGATACCCTTCGTACCTGTGGGCCAATCCCTCTTCAGGCATAGTGTGTATCTGTTGACGCCTAGTATTATGCATACCACGAAGGATTGGTGTTATTCTAGAGTTTCTCTCTCCTAGTTGTGCTAGTTTCCCTCCAGGGATAAAAGCCTACTCTACCCTACTATTCTGATCAAAGTTCAGTTGTAAAAGGAGAGATCGATTCATACCTTTCAGAAGTGTATTCCTGCAAACTGACTAAACTTTAAAATTTGAATTCAACAAACAAAGCATGTCCATTGTCTTTAAAGCAACAGGTATATTTATATACTAGTTGAAAAACCACCCTGTTGGTGGGGGCACGGATTCGCCGACTGGAACTCCATGCAGAGGGGTACCTCACCTCCTTGAAAATGAGACTGCCGGTAGGTTGTGGGGGGCGAGCCATGATGCCTTATGACGGGATCCTGGTGGTTGAGCCCTTCTTCCGCTTTGGCCCTTATTTCGGCAAGACGGTAGATCGAAGAGGCCCAATCCGATCAATTACGTCATGACCTAGTATCTATAAGTTCATCCCAACCGTATTATTCGATCTGTTTCTTCAAAAATTCAAAACCTTGTTTCTTCTTTACATTTTTTTTCCAAATAAATACTAGAAGGCGGTGGCTGGGGGTCAATCATGTTGAGAACAAAGATTACTAATGTCAAGGAGTCATTTTTTTTGTTTTTTGAAACAGTAATGTTTTCTGGGAGTAGTGTTTTCTGAAAGTAATGCCGCTACCCTCTCTGTAAAATTTCCTTTCTAAGAGTAATGCAATGTATTCTGAGAGCATTAAATAACCCATAGATGGTTGATGTGCCGTAAAACAAACCAAACGAAACGAGCTGAAACATTTATCTACAGAGAGTAAGAAATTATAATATAGCCCATATTACCCATGTATACACATTGTAGCTGAATTCCAACATTCATAATGATTGGTTAATTAGTTCAGGAGTGAATCTTATGCATAGAAATCTATAAACATATCCACATACCTAATTTTATATAAATATTCATTTTCATCCTTAAAGCCCTTAGCTGCGGCTCTGGTTCTTAGCTTCTCATCTGAATGAATAAATGCGAAAGTTAATCAAAACGCCCTATTTCAAGTTAATTCAATTTTACACAATAGATGCACCATCTTTTTTATATACTGCTTATGTGTATGCGATATCAGTTGCAAGGTTAACTAATTTGCATATTGGTTTTGAAAAAGGACATTTTATTAATTAACTATTATTTGTTATTGAGTTTTAATTCAATGATAGTTTTGATTTTAATGTAACAGATAGTTTTTTTTTCATGAATATTGTTTTATTTCGTGGACAAATATTTAGCAATTGTGTTCAAATGTTCCTTTCCGGCCTTTTCGTTGAAGGGAGTAACTTGATGTTCAAGAAGTTGCGATGTATTTCTAAATTGTAAGTTAAAAACAAATCTCCCCTCACACACCATCGCCAAGACAAATTGATTCCTTCTTTATTTTCCTTTCTTTACGGCCACATTTAAACGATAAATAAATTTGAATCGAAATTAACAAAATGTTAATGTTTATCTATATGAATAAATGGGAACGATTTTGCTTCATGTTTACAACGAACTTATGAATGAAATGTTTATTATTTTAAATTAATGTTTCAAGTATTTCAAGTAACAAAATTTGCGAAACTAGTAACATATAAAGTTTGCAGATTTTTAGGACGAACAGAAAGAAATTTAATTTAAATAAAACCTATTTTATGAAGAAGACTAAATCATTCATTTACTTCAAATAATTGCATTTTTTTTTCTAAATTGCAAGTGAAAAGGCAATTTGATTTCTACTTTCTTTTCCTTTCTTTACGGTCACATTTAAAAGATAAATAAATTTGTATCGAAATTAACAAAATGTTAATGTTTATCTACCTATATCAATAAATGCAAAAGTTTTTGTTTCGAGTTTACAACAAAGTTATAGGTGAAATGTTTATTATTTTTACTTTTTTTTTTCAAGTATTTTAAGTCGCGAACATTGTGAAGCGATAGCGAGCCGGCAAAGCCAGCTAGTATTATACTAAAGCTGAGTTAATCAACGTTTGTTTCTCTAAGGTCTTTAGAGGTTTCAAAGAGATACTTCAAAATAAAAAGAAATATGAGAATAACACAAAATACTAAATGCTAAAATGCAGACTTCAATGAAAAAACAAATGACTTTTATCGCCCATATATATATATATATATATATATATATATATATATATATATATATATATATATGACACAAAGGACTCAAACATTTAGTTCTTACAGGTAGAGTGCCTGGCTGCAATCCAGTTGGCAGACCAAGATATAAGTTTATGGACAATATGTGTAGGTGGACAAACCGGAATGCAATCAGACTATTTTGTTCAATGGATAATAGGATAATGTGGAGGACCATAGTCGCCGACACCTTACGAAGGCAGGGCCGGCCATGATGATCATGACATGCTAAAATATTCGTCAGATCTCGGATTGAGTTATGTTTGAAAAAAAAACTTCAAAATTAGGCGTAATTTGCAATTAACTCACCAAGTAACCCATCTCCTACTAAGTTTAAATTGATTTCTTCATTTTTTACAGTCATGTTTAAAAGATGAATAAATTTGTCTCGAAATTACTCAAATGTTAATGTTTATATCAATAAATGAGAAAGTTTTTGTTCACAACAAAGTTATGAATGAAATGTATATCATTTAAATTAGCAAATGTATGTTCCTTCCGGTCGCATATTTTTGCTAGGCTGCCGCGTCAGAAATAAACGCCCACGTGTAAACCGAGTCATATTTCTTGGGTGGTTAGACATTGATTTTCTTTGTTTATGACCAAGAATATTTTTAGTTGAAAATAAAGAAAAAAAAAATTCGACCCTTCTCCGATTTTTGTTTTACCCTCCCTCATAAATAGAAATATTAAAAAGAAAGAAGAAAACATTTTTTGGACCCTCCCCCATACATAGAAATATTTTTAGTTAAGAAAAAAAAATTTTTTTTGACCGCCCCCCCCGAATTTTTTTTTTTATCCTTTCCCATACATATAAATATTTTTAATTAAAAGGAAAAAAAAAAGAAACACCTAACCCTAACTCTAAACCCTAATTCTAACCTCCACTTTGACCTTGACCCTAACCCTAATGACGGGGTCAAAGTAAACGCGTGTTCTAAAGTTAAAAAGCACCAAAAAATCAAATACAGTGAACACGATTAGTTATGTAAATGCTCTCGGAAAGAAAGTTTACCTAAATTAAATTCATTAGAATGTGTGTGTGTATGTGTTTGTTTAATGACCTTTTTTTAATTAAACAATTTGATTCTAAAATCAGTTGTATAGTTTTGCAGTACAATGTGTTAGTTTTTTTGTTGACAGAAAAGAAAAAAAAATCACATCTTTTATTTTAATAAATAAAACATGGAATAATAAAAACAGTTTGTAAATAAAAGCTTAACAGCGTATAAGGTGAAATTGAAATCATAAATTCAGTTGTGGTCGTGAAAAAATGATAATATTGGATATGAAAGTATTAAAAAATCAAATACAGTAAACGCGAATAGTTTTTTAATTCTCGAAAAGAAAAAGTTTACCTAAACTAAATTCGTTATAATGTGTGTGCGTGTTTTTAAATAGTAATTTTTAAATCAATTATTATTTTAATTAAACAATTTGATTCAGTGAATTTGTGTTTTAAAACATAATGGCTAATAAGATAAGAAAATAAACAAACTCAGAACGTTTTAATAAAAAAAATCAGAGTAAAAGTAGCACGGTAAATGCCAGCGTTTTGTTTACATTTTAAATAACGCGCCGTCTTTCATCCATACTAAATAATCGGAGGGAGAGAACCAATTCAATGGATTAACGCTGGCTGTTTAATCAGTTTCGCCATAGATATATTAACTACGTAACTCATTTCATGTATGTATATATATACAGGGTGGGCCAAAATAAGGGTCCTATCTTTAAATTTGAATAACTTGAATTTGAATAACTTCCACAAAATAAAAGTTAAACTCACCAAACTTTATGTGTGTGTAGACTGACCCTTCCGAGATTTTTTGAAATAAACAAAACAAATTTTAGCCGAAAAACACTTCTTAAAACTTACAAAAACTAAAGTATTGTTTTTTACACTGTTTTGAGTTTTTTAAGCAAAAATAATGTTTTCTAAATGAGGGTACGTTCCTTAGGGCTAATACGGCTCATGCTTGCTTCGGAAGGGGTCCTTTACTTATTCTAAAAAAAAAAATTTTTTTAAATCAATAAATAAAAAAGTTATGAATTTTTAAAAATAGGACCCTTATTTTTGCCCACCCTGTATATGAATAATAAAAGAAATAATTTATAAGTAAGATTATTAGCTAGCAAAATAGTGTAAATACATGTGGAAATCTGAAGAAAACAATCATGAGTGTATATTTGCGAATACTAATTTATTAGAAGTTTAAAAGCAATTAATTATGTAAATTAAGAAATGCGCATAGTGTTTACAGCGGTTTTTGTAGTAGTATATAAGGAAGCTGGCGGACTAATTAAATAGTAATATTACTCTGATGGAGTTCGGCTTCAGACACAGACAGACAGATACATAATCTCCATTATTAATAGATTTTAAGTATTTTAAATAGCGAACTTTGCGAAATGATAGCAAAAGATATTTTGTTTTCTGCATTCTTGTCACTGATTTTTTTTTGTTTGTTTATTTGGCAATATTTCAGGTTCCTTATTAGATATTCGGGACATATGCTGCACAATGGGTAGCAATTATGGGGCTAAAAACAACATGTGTTCCCATTACATGGCCCCCTTGGTAGACATTCGAGTGGAGGACCAAGAGAATTGTCGAGTCATCTTGGAGATTTGCTGCATGAAGGAAGTTCACTATCGGCAATGTCTGCAAGGACGAATGGATGCGGAGGAGAAGAAACTGTGCCAGGTCAATGCAGATGCCTATGGTGCGGAACAATATTCGGTAAGATATTATATCTACATTCTGACTTTTTCATTCGTAAGTGATTAAACTAAAAAAAAAAAATGACAGATCTCAATCATAAAAATAAGTTAGAATCGTTAAGTTTAACTACTTTATTCAACGGAAGAATGAGGAGTGATTTCAAAATAATTAGATTTCTCAGTATGGAACTCATCAACTGTACAAACATGAAGAAATTTAAGTGTAATGTAAATAAACATCTGAGGAAGCCCTCTTTAAAACTGACCCCTAATCACACCGTATGTCTCGGTGGCAATATGCTTTGTTTGGGATGAATTAGTGTTGGGACAGTTGATCGGAATCGGGAATTTTAAAAATCATAACTTTTTGGGGTATCTTTTAATTTTTTTTCGGTAATGGAATAAGAAAAATTTTATCCTAATTTCCGATTCAAAAAGCGATTCTTTAAAAATTTTGTTTGTTTAAAACTTAATTTTCTATTGCTGGTACTAATGATAAAATGATTAATATTTATTGATTTTGAACTACCAGTAAAACTAAAATATAATGACTAATTAAGGTAAAAATGGCACCGATAAAAATGGCACGAGTGTAAAGTTCAGATGAAAATTTCACGATGTGGTTATCAAAATCTTGGATACAATAGATAAAGGGAAAACATTAAGGAGTTTGTCAAATTAAAAAGAAAATTATATCTAGATTTGAAAGTAGATGAGGACTCTTCGCTAAACAAAAAATAGACGATTAGGCGATTTTAGAATCGGAATCGGTAATTGTATCAGAATAAGGAATTTAGAACAGAATTAGTAATTGTATCAGAATCGGAAAAAAAATATTGGAATCGTCCTATCACTAGGGTGAATAAAAGTAAAAATTTTTAAAAATGTGGATTTTTTAATACTAAATAGTCACCTTTTAACAAGGTCAAAAGCCACTTAAGGATAAGGGTCAATGAGATTGTCAATTGGATAACGAACAACATTATGAGAGGATTGAAAATGATAAGTGGAAAGGGCAGAATTTGCTTACTTATACTTAAGAGGATATCTCAATAAGTATTTGTTAGCATTGAATTTGAATATGACTATGTTGTAGTCAGCAGGAAACAGTCCTATGGTTTTGTGTTCCACAGATGGGAAATTCCTTGAAAGAAACTCTGTTCATGGAATTTTGTTTTGTTTTAGGTACTTATATCCAATCTGTTGCTAAAATTGCTCGAAAAATGATTGGATCATTCTACTACTCTAGAAAGTACCCGCCTCCTGATGCAATCCTATACCTATATAAGACTCAGATACGTCCTAAGATCGAGTATTGCTGCCAGATCTAGGAAGGTGTCGCTCAGAGACTCTTTCTTGCCGTGACTGAGTCCAAAATCGACTTCGCAATCTATCGGCAGATAATCTTCTGTTCTCTAATATTCCCTCCTCACAGAAGAGACGTTACTCGTCTTTCTTCTTTTTCTTCTTCTTCTATTCATTTAACATCACTTTTCCCTTGTTCAGGGGTCAGACGTTCAATGATATTACGCAAACTCATTCTCCACCTCTCACGGTTCAGCAGGTCAGCAGTCTCTAAATTCCACTCTGTGCGGTCTTGTCCAGACAACCTTCCTACGATTTATGACATTCATGCTTCTGCAACGGTTTATCCAGGAGGATAGACGTTCCACATGACCATACCAGCCCAATCGATTTATCTTTAGGATAACCTCAATGCTGGGCAAGTGTAGTGCTTTCAGCAAATCCTCTGGCCTGATGTGTTGGGTTTGGTGAGATTTCACATTGCTGATCCATCTGATCATGGATCTGTTATTGCGCTGCAGACAGGTGAGAGAGAACCAGGCAAGGGCTCAGCATTCACTGCCATATATCATGACGCTTCTGACACAGCTGCTATACAACTTACTCCGTGTGTAGAGAGGGACAGCTTGTGATCTTATCAGAAACAACAACTCACAAAATTTCGCCTAAGCTGCGCTTTCTCTTGTGGCTGTACTGAGTTCGCATCCACCACCTGCACTTCGCATATCTCCTAGATAGCAGAAAGAGTCTACTACCTCCAGGGTTTTGTCATCTAGTGTCATCTCTTTGTGGGGACGACTGTCAATATAATGCGCCTGTCCCATGCATGAACGGGACAGGTGCATCCTAAAAGACACAAATCATGAAACATATATATATATATATATATATATATATAATTAATTATAAACATTTGTTTTTATCTACATACATATACGTTTCATCCTTATGGGAATCGTCAGTGTAGAGAAGAATTATTCACACTGGTCGCTGGATTCAAACCCTGGAACATGAGTTATATTTTAAACTCAAATTCCAACATCTTTGCCCCCACGACCGTTTTCAACAACTCGGTAAATCCTACTTAAAGGCAGCTGTCATAGAGAGTTCGACTTTTGAAAGGAACATTGCATTAAAGCTACGATGACGGCTGTATTAATACTACTCACTACAGAGCCCAATCTAGTTTGGGGTCGACAAATAATTATAAATATTTGTTTTTTATCTACATATGTATACGTTTTATCCTTACGGGAATCGTCAGTATAGAGAAGAATTATTCACACCAGTCGCCAGACCCGAACCCCGGAACACGAGTTATATTTCAAACTGAAATTCCAATGTCTTTGCCCCCATGGCCATTGTCAACAACTCGGTAAATCAGCGAGAGATAAATCCTATTTAAAGGCAGCTGTCAAAGATATATATATATATATATATATATATATATATATATATATATATTATAAATTAGGAAGTTCATATTCTTTTAAAGCATCTTTTAAGAAATTTAGCATAAAATTGAGACAAACACCTACAAGCACAGAGGATGCAGAATATAGTAATAAAAATAAAAATCAAGACAGATTTTTTTTTTTCATTTTAACTTTCATGTATTTACTTTTTCGTTTTGTGATCATTTCGCTAGAAACCTAGCTTTGTCAAGCAGAGAGATTTTGTAGAAGTAGTAGCAGTACCTGTTCGTAGCTGTCCGTCAGAATGCAAATGGGACGACGCTGTTATTCTTTTATTTACTAGTCTCTTGTTTTTGAATATGAGTAACGCTGTGCAGCGCAGATAGGTAAAAAATTGGGAAGTTCATATTCTTTTAAAGCATCTTTTAAGAAATTTAGTATAGAATTGAGGCAAACGCCTGCGAGCACAAAGGATGCAGAATATAATAATAATAAGAATAAAAATTAAGACAGATTTTTTTTTTCATTTTAACTTTCATGCTAGGTTTCTAGCGAAATGATCGCAAAACGCAAAAGTAAATACATTATATTCTGCATCCTCTGTGCTTTTAGGAAAGAAATTACTAATAAAACAAAAGTACAAATTTATTATAATCAAATATTGCAACAAAGAGTAATTTATGAAAAAGTCCTTTAACCTATGGATTTAAAAAAAATTGATATTTTCATCAGAAGGAGAAAAACCAATAAATTACTAAATATTGGTAAATATTATTAATTTGAAAAATTTACGATACATTTATGAGTTATGTAAAAATCAAAAAACATTTTAAGTATCAATGAGCGGAAAAGTGTTTGTCATGATGAATCTTCCAATACATCATGAGTTGCTAAAAAACATCCATATGTTTTATAACACTTGAAAAAAAAATATATATATATATATATGATTAATTATTCAAGTTCAAATATGTTTATAAAATAAACTGAAACAAATATCTTTTCAAAAGTGCTCAATACAAAGTAATGCATATAATTGATATATCTAGTTTGTAATTGTTTGTAATATGAGCTTTGACAACTTTGTATCTAAAGAAGGAGGCACACACACCAACACCTATATACATATATAAATGGAGAGATAATAAAGATACAATTTTATCTTTAAATTATACCCTATCTTGAAAAGTCTATGCTCAATATACAAAATAGAGCAGTAATATAAGGAAATGAGTGATGAGAATAAAAATACAATATTTATTAAATCATCATATAGTTCAAACAAGGAATATATGAATAAACTTTTTTCTTTCCTTAATCCATGGATTTTCAAAAATGTATGCTTTTATAATCAGAGGAGATCAGCGAGATGAATCAGTAAAATTATATTACTGTTTTGCTCAAAAGAATTTATTTATATTAATGTAAAAAAAAAGATGTTATAGTAATGTAAAAATCTTTGTTTCTAAGGCGATAGCTCTTGATATATCAAAGGCCTTCGATAGGATTTGCTCTACAAACTTGTTAGCTATGGAATATCTGAAAATGGCCTCTCAACCATCAAATCCTTTCTTTCCAATATGTTTATGAAACTAGGAGTTTGAATATTGGACTCTCAGATTGGGTGCTATGACCATGGCAATCGGTGGTTCCTGGGCATGGCAATGTTTTCTAGCATCAAACTGCTATATAGATTCATAAAATCGTTCAATGATGCCATTCCCTATACTGGCAGACATCCTAGCTCTTTGCAAACCCCCCTGCTGTTAACGTTTTTTCAGGCAGGCCACTCTCGTCTCATTAGATCTATTTAAATGCAAAATGTAATAAATGCCATTTTTCAAAATTACAAAGCTATCATTACAAAAAGTGTTGCATTCAAACACTCAATCACACTCCAAAATAATTTTTCTGGTGCTACCAGATCAAGCTGTCTGAAGATACCAGCTTTGTGACTTAAAATGCACCAAACATTGATGTTATTGTTTTTTTACTTTCTCTTTGAAAAAATCGATCATGTTCTGCAGAGCTATAAATAAAAACAACATTTTCCTCTACAAAACAACCAAACCAAACACCATGAATAAAAATTTGAAGATATAAAGAACTTGAAGCATAAAAACTTTTAGCCAAATGACCTGATTCGGCATTAAATAACCCGAAAAAGGTTGATATGCTGTAAAACAAAACACTAAACCATGAATAAATATTTGAAGATATAAATATTTGAAGATATAAAGAACTTGAAGCATAAAAGCCTTTACCAAAATGACCTGATTCGGCATTAAATAACCCGAAAAGGGTTGATATGCCATAAAACAACCAAACAAACCAAAATCACGTTTTACATAATACGATATTGGCATAATTTTTTTTTGCTTTCAATTAAAATAAGCTTAGAGTCAAAATCTAAATTTAATATATTCGTTATTTTATGATTCAATGTCTTGATTTAAACAAATTGGATTTATCACGTTTTGCATTTAAACTCTTCATTTCTCTCTTTTTTTTTGCATTCTGTCATCGTCACATTTAGGCTGGTGCCATCTAATCACAGGAAGATTCGGTGAAAATTATGACAGCTCTTCACATGACACTGTCATCATCATCATGTTCGATTTAACGTCTGTTTTACATGCTGGCATGTATTTGACGGCTTTAAGAAATTGACTTCCAAACTAACCTATCTAGCCAGTTCTTTAGTTAACTCTCTTTCTCACAACTCCATTTTTATCACTTCCTCCTATCTTTTACTTCTCCTTCCCCTGTGAGCTGAACCTGCTACCTCAACTGTTCTGCATCTACCAACCCAAGAACTCTCATCCATTCTTTCTACGTCGTCATACCACCAAAGCCTTCTGTTCTGCACAAAGTCATTTTAGAATGGCATAGTCAGGACCTCTCAATGCTCTGGGCGGGTGACGGTAGCTCTCTTTGGACTATCCCAAATGTGCTCATGCAACACACATCAAGAGTTGAGACTGGTCCTCCTCCCAGTATTGGTGCAAGGAAAGAGGGTCTTCCTATGAGGTCTAGTACTATCAGATCATTGTGTCTGAAGATACTGGCTTCCTGACCAAAAATGTACCAAACATTGATGTTATTGTTTTTTCCTTTCCATTTGAAAAAATCAATCATTTGCAAAGCTAAATCAAAAACCTTTCTTCTACAAAACAACCAAAGGAAACATTATGAATAAATATTTGAATATATAAAGAACTTGAAGCATAAACACTTTTACCAAAATGACTGTATTCGGCATTAAATAACCCAAAAAGGATTGATATGCCATAAAACAAAACACATTAGCCAAACACCATAAATAAATATTTTAAGATATAAAGAACTTGAAGCATACAAACTTTTTCCAAAATAACCTGATTCGGCATTAAATAACCCGAAAAGGGTTGATATGCCTTAAAACAAACCAATCAAATCTTCCTATGAGGAGTTGTTTTATCGGCATCATTTTTTTTTACTTTCAATTAAAATAAGCTTAGTCAAAGTCTAAATTTAATATATTAGTTCGTTTTACTGGCTTGCTGACCCAAAATACACCAAACATTGATGTTATTGTTTCTTTCCTTTCTCTTTGCAAAACTCAATCATCTTCTGCAATGCCAAAAACATTTTTCCTCTGCAAAACAACTCGACGAAACACTATGAATAAATATTGGAAGATATAAAGAACTTGAAGCATAAAAACTTTTACCAAAATGACGTTATTCGGCATTAAATAACCTGAAAAGGGTTGATATGCCGTAAAAAAAACAACCAAATCTTCCTATGAGAAGTTGCCTCCTAAAGCTGGGTCAGATGTTGTAGCCTTACTATAATGCAGAGTTTGTGTGTGTGTATATAATTAAAACTTGGAATGCTATTTTTAAATGGCATGATTTTGAATAACACTAGTGCATAAATATAACTAGTAGATTTACCCAGCATTGCCTGGGTATCACATATGTAAAACATCTATCTATATGTAATCATCATCATCATCATATTCAGTTTAACGTCCGTTTTACATGCTGGCATGTGTTGGACGGCTTTTAGAAATTGACTTTCGAACTAACCTATCCCAGCCCAGGTCTTTATTTATCTCTCTTTCTTTTAAATCTATTTTTATTACTTCCTCCCATGCTTTCTTTGACTTTTCCCTGTGAACTGAACCTGATACCTCAACTGTTCTACATCTACTAACCCTAGAACTCTCATCCATTCTTTCAAAGTGGCAATACAATTGAAGTCTCCTGTTCTGCACATCTCCCTATACTGTCCAGATTTAATTTTTCTCTGAAGTCATCAGAAATAAGCCTGTATTTAAGACTCATATTATACATCCATCATATCATTCTCATATCATTTTCTCCATGCAACGCATATCCTCAACCCTCACTGGCCAGGTTTCTTTTCCATACATCATCAAACTATGTACACATACCTGATAGACTCTTCCCTTGGTCGACAATGGCAAAAATTCCATGAAGTTACTCCATCTACTCCTAATCATTTCAATCATACTAGCACCTGCTCTATCCTGTGCACCAACAGTATCACCAAGGTAACAAGACTTATTGATAACATTAATAGCTTTGTCATCCAAATATACTTTCTCCACATCTGAGTTTTCATCCATCTCCATTGTCCTATACTTCTTGCACACAAACTAGTTGTCCTCTCTCAACCTACCAGTAATTTCACTGCACTCATTGTGTACCCAATGCTTACGAGTAACACAAAAAAATTGAATTGCACCTGACTCCCTTTTCACAAACTGAGCAAAGAAAAGTTCCTCTTTCTGGCAGCTTTCTAATTCTATAACCATTGATCATCACTTTAGTCTTTGTAACATTCACTCTCAGACCTTTACTTTCCATCGCATTCCTGGCCAGGTTTCACTTTCATACATCATAACACTGTACACATGACTGATAGACTCTTCCCTTGGTTGACAGTGGTCACATTCTGCTGGTTAGTAATGGCAGAAGTTACCTGAACTTACTCCATCCACTCCTAACTTTTGCAATCACATTAGCACCAGCTCCTCTCTGTGCTCCAATAGTATCACTAAGGTAACAAAACTTCTCAACAACCTCAATAGCTTGCAATCCAGATATACTTTCTTCACATCTGAGTTATTATCCATCATAATTGTCTTAAACTTGTTATCCTCTCTCAACCTACCAGTAATTTCGCTGCACTTCTTGTGTACCCAATACTTACAAGTACCACAAAAGATTGAATTGCACTCGACTCCCTTTCCACAAACTGAGCAGGGGAACTTTCCAACACTACAACCACTGATCATCACTTTGGTGTTGGTAACATTCACTCTCGGACCTTTACTTTCCATAGCATTCCTCCAAGTCTTTAACTTAACAAGTAGGTCTCCCATTGTTTCACAGGCAAGTACTAAATCATCAGCATACGGCATCTCTTCTGGACAACCAATATGAACCTCTCTGCTCAACAATTCTACGAAACAAAACAGTGAAGAAGGCAAAAAAATTTAATTGGATTTCTTATCGTACCAGTCAGAATTCATATAACAATAATCAAGTGTGGAGCAAAGTAATAAGTTTTTTTAACAGAATTTGGGAAGAACTGAATGGTTATATTACACCTTACTGATGGGTGCATAAATCCTTTACACACATGTGTCTTCGTCACCGCTGTTGTCTGTGAACCCCGGCTGATTTTCATTTGTTGAAAAAACTCACACTAACACCGGTTGTTTAGTTTTAACAACATTTATTTTAAACAGAAGAACAGTCGCAGAAACAGATTGTCTTCCTATGCATGAGAGATAGAGAGAGAGAGAGAGAGAGAGAGAGAGAGAGAGAGAGAGAGAGAGAGAGAGAGAGAGAGAGATATCAACAGATAGCCCGTCTTGCTACATTAGCCACCCGATGTGTGCTGCTTCTCTGGTTTCATAACTTCCGCCCGATATCACTCTCTGACCCCTTTGACCTCTAAACTTTTCCACTAAAACTACTGCCCCCCCCCCCCCCACCCACTATTTAACATGAGGACTTATTATGGGAAGATGAAATTACATGGCTGAAATCACAAAATACTATTGAGCCATAATAATGTTGATGTAAACAAAAAACAAAAAAAATTGGGTGCTTTGAAGATAGAATTATAATTTTTTTTCTGTGGGTGCATGTTGGCAGACATCATTCTCTTTTGTTTGTGCCTTTTCTTTTTTATTTTTCATTGGAAAAAAGTGTATGCTAATTCAGAAGGGGTGGGATATTTCAATGTACTTATCTTGGCGACAAGATAATAATTCTTGGTTTCCATAAGCTGCCTTCTTTGTCCATATGAGACTTTAATTCTTAAATGCCTGAGTCATGTCACTCAGTCAACGTCTTTATGTGGGCTCCCTCTTATCATTTCCCTCCCCTTCTCTCTCATGATGTCTTCAATATCGTTTCTCCTCCTATCTTGTGAGTTTTTTTTGTTGTTTCTCTTGAGTTCTTCATCGGCTAAATCCTATTTCAGTCACCCAAATTATTTCAAGTGATCTAGTACTTCATCTTCTTAGTTTCATTTTTCTGTCACTTAACTTGATTTGTTCTTCCTTCCTCAGTCTTGCCGCAGTCTTTTCCTTTTTGTTTCTTTGTTTATATTCTGTCTGTGAATTCTGTCTGTCTAGTCTGTACATCTATTTCTTTCTATTTTTTTTGTGTATGTGACGATTCCATATCTTTCACTTAAATAATAGAATCAAAAGATCATCTTATATTTTGAAATTTCGGTGCTTTTTTTTTTTTTTCATAGATTTGCAGTGGTGATATCGTCGTGACATAAGCAGTTACGACTATGAACAGAGAAAGCTGAATCAAGTTCCGACTTTTACCGAAATATACAAATAAAAAAGTCGCTGTTACTTGCCAGACAACTATTTTTAAGTCAATCAGCAAGATCAAGTTCCGACTTTCGTGTAATTTTTTGGATACCCTTATAACTTTTGTAACGGAATTTTTGGGATACTTTTTTATTTGAGTTTGGTCCGTATTGAAATAACATTACAGAGTACACTTAAATACAGATAAGATCAACACTTTCTTTCCTAAAATAACTTCTTCGCAAAACAAAGACTAATAATACATTCAGTTCATTCGGTGAAGTTCATTAACGTTCACCAGTCTTGGAAATATTCGGTTAAACTCGGAATTGATGACGTAAGTACTGAAATTTTCTCGAATACCCATAGTACCAAGAATCGCTTTTTTTTTCTAATAGAGTACTATACTTTTGGAACAAATTGCCTCATCAGGTTAAAATAGCAAATATAACTTATTTTATGAGTAAACTTCAGAAATAAGGGTATGAAAAAAATTAATTTATAAGTGTAAAGTGGTGGGTGTAACATGTTCCGATCTCTGATGACAAGTTAATACTGGCTTACAGAGGCTCAATTATATTGGCATCATTTACCAAAAAAAAGAAGGAAAAAAATGCCACACATGTAATTGTTAATAAAATTCATAATACTTTCTGCAACCAACTATTTTTGGTACAAATAAACTTCAGTCTCTGCTTGACTTGTCCACCAAGTTTCAATCATGACTGTCCAACAGTCTTTGTTTCATCGCCGTTTAATCTCTTGTGTTTGTCTATTTATTATCATCTTTTCCATCTGTCAATTCTGCTCATCTATTCTGTATGTTTGGTTTCTTTCTGTCAGTTCGGTCTGTGCATCTATTTCTATCCGTGTATATGACGATTCTATATTTTTCTGTATCTTCTGTCGATCAAAGAGAAAAAGTCTACTTGGTGACGGCTTCCGGTTTTTAAATCGGAAATTGACAAGCGGTGTTTATCAAAAAACAGTTACCCATTATATAGCAGTTGGTTGGGAAGTAGTCTCATGGTATTTTGTTCTACAGATGGGATGTTCTTAGAAAGAAACTTTGTTCATGGAAGTTTCGTTTGGTTTTTAGTCTGCATTATTTTCTACCAATTAAATAACATCTAATGCCGCACAGCAGCGAAGGGTGATATGACTCGAACACATGGCGAGTGTTTTCATTGAATTATGTCCTTGCTGTACATCCATGCTTTATCAGAGCCCTTCCTGCGCATTTGTAAGAATTGTTATCTAATTCTGCACATACTAACAACTGTGGGGGGTGATACGACTCGAATACGTGGCGAGTGTTTTCATTGAACCATGTTCTTGCTGCATATCCGTGCTTTATCAGAGTTTTTCCTATGCATTCGTAAGTATTGTTATCTCATAAATCTTTAAAGGTTAGCAGTCAACCGTGCAGTTGCTGTATTTTCACGCTTCCATGGCAGATGAAGAATCTTGACCTTTTACATCTTTGCGGTTTGGGAATGCTCAAAAGTATTTCTAATATAAAGTAACCAGCTGAAGTACCCATCTATGGCAGGGTTCTAAAATGTTTCCTCGACTTTAAAACTTCCTGGCGCTATCTAAATACAAGCAGGACTCATAGAAATTCCACGGTTCTTCTCTTTCATCTGATCGTAAAATAATTGCCGGCTAAACTTTCTTAAATAGATAAAGTGAAAGTTTTTACTTATTTATTATGAAAATCTTTTTAAAATAAATAATCTATTTCTTACTTTAAAAATAATTATCAGCTAAATATACTAAATTTCCACGGTTCTTAACAATATGATATAATAGTCAACGTCTTTATTAATATTTTGCAAATACAAAATATACAAATGTTAACGAGAATGTTAAATCAGCTTGGTTTCTTAAATAAGAAAAAGCTGATTTTTTCCTTTTATGACAGTTCTCCCTGAAAACTGAAAATGTTAATTTTACCATGAAGGTTAAGACTTCAAGCAATTCATGAATGGCGTAGAGGAGTTCCATTACTTATGTTTCATGAAAGAATAACTTCCTGTTCCTTCCCCCACATACGAACTCAATGTCTTTCTTTTAATTTTGACTTTCTTAATTGAAGCTGATTGGAATTGTTTAGAAAAAAAGTGTTGCCCTCTCTCCACACACACACACACAAGGCCATAGCCCCAGGTTGGAAAGATCATCTCAATTTCAGCTTTTTTGTCATAAGCTACTCACATCCCTGAAATAGATAAAAAGGAACGCTTTTATTAATTTATTATGACAATTTAAATCTTTTAAAATAAATAATCTTTTTCTTACTTTAAAAATAATTGTCACCTAAACATCCTTAAATTCCACAGTTCTTAACAATATGATATAATAATCAACGTTTTTATATATTTGGAAATACAAAAAATACAAATATTAACGGGAGCAGGTATATATATAAGGTACTCTTCTGAACAACTCCCCAAATTATTTATTCTTCATAACAATAAAAAGTAAAAAAAAAAAAAAAAATTTTTTAAATACAAACAAATGCAAAAGACAGCAGTAACATACCAGCAAATTATTTATTCTTCATAACAATAAAAAGTTAAAAAAAAAAAATATTTTTTAAATACAAACAAATGCAAAAGACAGCAGTAACATACCAGCAAATTATTTATTCTTCATAACAATAAAAAGTTTAAAAAAAAAAAAAAAAATGTTTTTAAATACAAACAAATGCAAAAGACAGCAGTAACATACCAGCAAATTATTTATTCTTCATAACAATAAAAAGTAAAAAAAAAAAATAAAAAAATGTTTAAATACAAACAAATGCAAAAGACAGCAGTAACATACCAGCAAATTATTTATTCTTCATAACAATAAAAAGTAAAAAAAAAAAAAATTCTAAATACAAACAAATGCAAAAGACAGCAGTAACATACCAGCAAATTATTTATTCTTCATAACAATAAAAAGTAAAAAAAAAAAAAATTTTTTTAAACCAAACAAATGCAAAAGACAGCAGTAACATACCAGCAAATTATTTATTCTTCATAACAATAAAAAGTTAAAAAAAAAAAATTAAAAATTTTTTTTAAATACAAACAAATGCAAAAGACAGCAGTAACATACCAGCAAATTATTTATTCTTCATAACAATAAAAAGTTTAAAAAAAAAAAAAAAAATTTTTTTAAATACAAACAAATGCAAAAGACAGCAGTAACATACCAGCAAATTATTTATTCTTCATAACAATAAAAAGTTAAAAAAAAAAAAAAATTCTAAATACAAACAAATGCAAAAGACAGCAGTAACATACCAGCAAATTATTTATTCTTCATAACAATAAAAAGTTAAAAAAAAAAAAAAAAAATTTTTTTAAATACAAACAAATGCAAAAGACAGCAGTAACATACCAGCAAATTATTTATTCTTCATAACAATAAAAAGTTTAAAAAAAAAAAAAAAAATTCTAAATACAAACAAATGCAAAAGACAGCAGTAACATACCAGCAAATTATTTATTCTTCATAACAATAAAAAGTAAAAAGAAAAAAAAATTTTTTTAAATACAAACAAATGCAAAAGACAGCAGTAACATACCAGCAAATTATTTATTCTTCATAACAATAAAAAGTTTAAAAAAAAAAAAAAAATTTTTTTAAATACAAACAAATGCAAAAGACAGCAGTAACATACCAGCAAATTATTTATTCTTCATAACAATAAAAAGTAAAAAAAAAAAAAAATTTTTTTAAATACAAACAAATGCAAAAGACAGCAGTAACATACCAGCAAATTATTTATTCTTCATAACAATAAAAAGTAAAAAAAAAAAAAAATTTCTAAATACAAACAAATGCAAAAGACAGCAGTAACATACCAGCAAATTATTTATTCTTCATAACAATAAAAAGTTAAAAAAAAAAAATTAAAAATATTTTTTAAATACAAACAAATGCAAAAGACAGCAGTAACATACCAGCAAATTATTTATTCTTCATAACAATAAAAAGTTTAAAAAAAAAAAAAAAAATTTTTTTAAATACAAACAAATGCAAAAGACAGCAGTAACATACCAGCAAATTATTTATTCTTCATAACAATAAAAAGTAAAAAAAAAAAAAAATTTCTAAATACAAACAAATGCAAAAGACAGCAGTAACATACCAGCAAATTATTTATCAATATACTACAACATGCGGAAATTGTGCACTCTTCTTCACCAAATACAAAAATTCACACTTAACAGACATGCATACACATGTACATACATATACATGTATATCCACTTATATCCATTCTGACAAAATAACTCACAATTGTGAGTCAGGATAAATCAATAGACATTATTGTGGTTTGGGAATACTCGGAAGTATTTCTCATATAAACTAACCAGCTGAAGTACCCATCTATGACAGGGTTCTAAAATGTTTTCTGAACTTTAAAAACTAGGTCATGAAAATCAGCTAGGGCACGTTTTGAAAATCTCCAAGATAAATAACGACGACAAAGCGGTATTCATCATAAGCTGGTTCAACTGGCTTCCTCTGAAAGAGTAAGTTTCTAGGCAATATCAAATTCACAAGCAATCCCCAGTCAAATGTATATTCAGGTCAGGGGAGATGACGATGTTAGGTTCTTGCAGTTCTATCAGGATGGTGTTGACATCTTCCTACATACAGCGCCTGGTATTCCCAAATGGTCACCCATCTGGTACTGACCAGGCTCAACGTTGCTTAACTTCACTGATCTAATGAGAACCGGTATGTCAACGTGCTTACACCGTATAACCTTTGAGTATAAGTGATAGAAGTGCAGTGTATATTTAGTTTTCTTATTTAACCTTCTTTTTTCACTATCAAATTTAGCCATAAAATCTATTATTATACAAAATGCAAGCTAATCAACGTTTGTTTTCCCAAAGCGTTTTTCTTATATACTTTAATAACACAAAATACATGTTAAAATATTCCTTAGTTAGGATGATATCATGATGAACAAACTACATACACTGATCCCAAAGAAGGGGTAATGACTGGGAGGATGATATGACGAACAAGCACCCCTCACTCTCCACCCCAAAAACATGATCACAGAACTTTGTGCAGGGTATCTGCCCATCTCATCATTGGCCTTCCTCTCAGTCAGTTCCCGGCGACTTTTAATGCAAAGGCAAATTTTGAAACGGTGTCGTTGTTGACCTTCAGCACATGTCCAAACCATCTGTGCTGGCATTCCTTCATCTTACCCTCAATTGATGCAATGTCATAGCACCTTCGGATGTTCTCATTACAAACGTGGTCAAGCAGTGTAATTCCAGACATCCAGCAGAGCATTTTCGTTTCCCCAATGGTGACTCTTCTCTCCGCCTCCCTCGTTGTCAGTAAGCACTTGGAGCTGTACAAAGCGACAGGTTTCACAACAGTCCGGTAGATCTTCAACTTTATACAGCTGCTGATCTTGCGGTCACGGTGGTGGTACATCACGAGTCACGTTGCGTGGATGCGCGCAGCAATTTTGCTAAGGATGTTGCGGTCATTATTGAGTATCGAACCGAGATATTTGAAGGCATGTGTTCACGGAAGATCCTGTCTGTCTACTTTGATGATGCCATGCTTGTTTTTATTGGTGGTTAAATATTCTGCCTGTCTAATGTTTGCCTAATGTTCTTATTAAAAAAACTGAAATTGATAGTAAAAATGATTTCTTCTTGTCCAGATATTTTATGGTTGTTCCTTACTGACATTTGTTTTTGTTTTTACGTCCAGCAATGTTGTCAGTGCTGCCGACTTGGCAAAGTGGCCGTCCAAAGTGGACTAAACTGCAATTTCACCAATTATGGCGACCCTTGCGATACCACCTTCCGTGAATGTTGCCATGCTGAGCAAATATCAGGTAAGTCAAACTTCCTGGCATTATTGAAATACAAGCAGGACTCCATGGAAATTCCACGGTTCTTAACCTACCATCTTCTCTTTCATCTTCTTTTTCATCTTCTCTTTCATCTGATCGTAAAATAATTGTCAGCTAAATTGTTTTAAATAGAAGGGATGTGAGTTCTCCACTTATTTTAAATCCAGAAAACTGCTAGAGCCTCTCACAGATAGTTTTAATCAAAATCCGTTTTTTTAAATAAGAAAAAACTGATTTTTTTTCCTTTTATGACAGTTCTCCCTGAAAACTGAAAATGTTAATTTTGCCATGAAGGCTAAGACTTCAAGCAATTCATGAAGGGGGTAGGGGAGTTTGATGACTTTTGCTTCACCAAAGAATAACTTCCTGCTCCTTCCTCCCCCCCCCCCCCCCCATATGCACTCAGTGTCTTTCTCTTAATTTTGACTTTCTTACTTGAAACTGATTGGAGTTATTTTAGGAAAATTTTGTTTGCTTGTACTGTCCTTTCTCCACATACACACAGGGGGGCGTGACCCTCAGGCTGGGAAGTTCATCTCAGTTTCAGCTTTTTTTTTTTTCATTATCTACTAGTGTTAGGACAATTAATCGGTATCAGAATGGGACAAATTTTAGCCTAATTTTGGATTCCTAAAACGATTCTTTTAATATTTTTATCTTTGTTTAAAACTTAATTTATCATTGCTAGTACTAATAATAAAATGATGAATATTTATTAATTCTAAACTACTAAAATTTATAGATCATAATAATGAATTTAGGTAAAAATTGCATCGGAAAGAATGGCTCGGTCGAATAGCACAGATAAAAATGGCACGAGTCGATAAATAGGAAAAAATGGCACAATTGAAAAATATGGATAAAAATCTCACAATGAGTTTATCAAAATCTTGGATACAATACATGAAGGGAAAACATTAAGAAGTTTGTCAAATTAAAAAGAAAATTATATCTACGTTTAAAAGTAGATGAGGACTCTCTGCTACCCCCTTCGCCCACCAAATAAAAAAATAAATTCTTCTTTTATAGGTGATTTTAGAATCTGAATCTGTAATTGCATTGGAATCGGTAATTGAGAACAGAATCGGTAATTGTATCGGAATCGAGGGAAAAATATTGGAATCGTCTATTAGCTACTCACATCCTTGAAATAGATAAAGTGGACGCTTTTATTTGTTTATTATGATAATTTACGTCTTTTTTAAAATAAATAATCTATTTCTTTCTTTTAAAATAATTGTCAGTTAAATATCCTAAAATTCTGCAGGTCTTAACAGTATAATAAATAATAAACGTCTTTAATTATATATTTCCAAATACAAAATATATATTTCCAAATACAAAATATATATTTCCAAATACAAAATATATATTTCCAAATACAAAATATATATTTCCAAATACAAAATATATATTTCCAAATACAAAATATATATTTCCAAATACAAAATATATATTTCCAAATACAAAATATATATTTCCAAATACAAAATATATATTTCCAAATACAAAATATATATTTCCAAATATAAAATATATATTTCCAAATATAAAATATATATTTCCAAATACAAAATATATATTTCCAAATACAAAATATATATTTCCAAATACAAAATATATATTTCCAAATACAAAATATATATTTACAAATACAAAATATATATTTACAAATACAAAATATATATTTACAAATACAAAATATATATTTCCAAATACAAAAATAAAAATGTTAGTGAGCGTGGGGTCCTACCTATAAAATACTGTTCTGCCCAACTCCCCAAATTATTTATTCTTCATAAAAATAACAAGTAAAAAAAAATTAATATTCCTTAATTTGACGAAACCAAGTTTTGAAAGTCTTTCAATTTTTTTTATTTTTTGACACCATGTAGCAAGTTTGTTAAAATAGTTTTAAAAGGGGAATTTTCCACATAAGGCTAGAATAAGGAGAAATCAGACTACATGTCAGGATATGACCTCATAGACAGAAAGTCTAATAATGACATGGAGTGGATAAGCTGATAAAATCTTTATCTTGTTTTTGAACAGCAAAGGAGAGTGATCGTATTTGGGACAGCTGCTACATCCCCTTATGGGGGATAGGTTAGGAAAATCCATGGCATATTATGCATGTATACTGTAAAAGAAAGAAATACCCCAAATGATCTTGTGCTGTTAATAACTTTTACAACTGTTAACAACAAAAATAAAGAAAGAGGAGGAATGTTGTATTTCTACTGTGTCTAATAGAACGACAACGCATTGATATATAAAAATATAGTGATATATCTTGTTTGTTGGTGGCAGTGTGGTGGTGAGAGAGGATGGAAGATGCACACACAAGAATTCAACGGGTAGATTTTTTTTCGGGCTCATATCGCCAACCAACTGATGGTGTCAATTTCGTGTTGTTATTATATAAGAATTTGTGACCCCTTGTAAACGCCCACCATGGGACTTCACTGTCAATGTAGCCACACCCCAGATGTTTTATTTGACAATGTTTATTCTGCCGATAACTTTTTGCAGATGATTTCAATCAGCAAGAATTTTATTTTTGACAATCCACCATATTTGTTTTTTCCTGGCTAAGTGTGCGTCTTCACCCGACAATTATTTTATTTTTGACAATCATGTTATGTTATTTTCTTCCAGCCAGGTGTGTGTTCATGCCAAGTGCATCTACTTTAGTACACCTGGCCTGGATATTAAACAGTATGTCTGTTACTTGCCAACCAACTGACGATATCAATTTCAGGTTTTTGTTATATAACAATTTGTAACCCCTGCATACACCCACCGTGGGACTTCACTGTCAATGTAGCCACACCCTCATGCGTTTTATTTGGGCGACAGGATGTTTCCTTCTGCTGCTAATTTTCTGCAGGTGGTTTCAAGCAACAATTATTTTATTTTTGACTTTTGATTATTTCTTTTTTTTCTGGCCAGGTGTATGTCAGCAGCAATATACAAAAAATGAACGATGCAACTGTAGAATTTCCACGTGTCCCACTAGTAAAATATACCCCCCCCCCCCCCAAAAAAAAATTTGAAATTCCTCAATTGGACGGAACCGAAGTTTTTAAAAAAATTTAATTTTTTTTTGTGTTTCTTTTTTTGTAGGCGGCAAAGCATATACTCACTGTGAAGTGAACAATCCATGCGAACATTTCTGTGAAAATGATGGCTACTCATTCAGGTGCTCATGCCGTGATGGTTTCGTTCTCAATGCAGATAGAAAGACGTGTTCAGGTCAGTTGAGTTCATACTTTCTTTCAGGTTCCCCAGTAGAAAGAACTGCATATATTAAATAATATGTACAGAATAGTTAACACTCGAGAACTCATAAACCAAAAAAAAAAATCTTGATTTCAGCTTTTTTTGCCATTGACTACTGAGTTGGGATTTTGTGATCAGATTTTTTGTGAAGACATGAATTAAAGTTTGTGGATTTGCCTCTCCCCCCCCCCCCCCGCCCTCCTTCTCAGTGGATCTTTTTTCTCTTATATTAAATAATGGCCGATTTCAGAAACATACATTTCACTCACACTCGCTCACTATCCAGGTTTATCGTCTATATACTATTTACTTAATTTCTAAGTCAGAAACATAAGAAACACATCTTAGCAACTAAATAAACAATAAATAATTTCGACGCCGAGGTCGTCATTTGAATTCCTAACCTTAACGTCACAATTATTTGGACGAATTTGTCCGACACGCTACCGACTGAGATTAAAAATACGTCTATATTCCCTTCACCAACATCATAATAACAATTGGGAAAGAGTATGATCGCCTGTCTTTTAGACTGACAGCATCTGTCACGACTACTGTTCAACACTTAGACATGTGACGTCACAAGGGGAGACAACTTCAGTTAAAGAGACACTACTATGTGCACCTCTACTGGAGGAGACAATAAGGATAAAATGGATTTGAGGCACCCAAGAATGGGCAACGACCAAAAAGGACACATTTTGTCTTCCTTCCGCTTCTTTTACTTCCTGTTCAATTATGAACAAAACAATATGGGGGATTTTTTAAAAAGTGTTTTATTTACAAAAAAGTTTCACTAATAGCCAAAAAATTCAATTTTATTTACAAGCACGTTTTGTTATACGCACATTTTGGTGCTTTTCTATGTTATTGGGGACAGATGAACTTTTCATCTTTAATTTAGAAGAGTCAGTTGAAAGGGGAGATAATTCAAACTGTTTTTTTTCCGTTGTTGTAGCCATAACCCATAAGGACAATCCAGAGAATTAGTAAGAAAATAAATTTAAAAAATGTTACTAATATATTTGGGCTTGTGGTTTAAATCGGGGAAAAAAACTAGAATGACGAACTTACTTGGAAGAGTAATATGTCTGCCTGAATCTGACTGAAATAGAAATGTTACATAAGCAACAAGGGGTCACCATTCAATAAATAATGGCTCCACAACTAAATAGATATGAACTTTTATTCACGGGAACACAGAAACAAAATGAAGATAATACAATGGTCTGATTCATGTCGATTAGACGAAATAATATTATCCTGGAGTTCATTGACTCATCTACAGCTGGCCCAAGTAGAGAGCGCAGGATATATGTTTTGTCTGATTGAGAGACAGGCTGGAACTGAAGATTCATGTCGGCTCGTGTTTGCACCAAAACGATTCATCGCGTATGAGTCTCGTTATACGTAAGAGTGTTATTTGCCCACACGGTGAAGAGGCGATTATGTAATCATCGTCAAGATGAATTACAATCTCACTGCTGGTCACATAGACCAATACAAAATAGTTTGCTAATGCAACTGCTACAGCCTCAACACCTTTCTTTTTCATTTCCGGTTGAATTATGAATAAAACAATACGTCATATATGCACATTTGTAACTTTGCTTCCAACATATTTTTTTTATTTACAAAAGAAAAGGGTTTAATTGCAAAAAAGTTTTAAAGTGTATAACAAAACGTTCTCGTTAATAAAACTATGTATTTTCTTAGGCTAGAAAATACATAGTTTTATTTACGAGAACGTTTTATTATACACACACTTTTTAAATTAAATTTAGAAAAAATAAGAAATACATAGTTTTCTTTACAAAACTTTTCATTTAAACAAAATGTATAAACAAACAAAACAAATATTTAAAAAATATTGGATTGTTTTAAAAAAAAAAATTTTTTTTAAATTTAAATATTAAAAAGATTTTGGGGATTTTATTCAAAAAACTATTTTTATAAATATAAAAAAAGATATTGAATTGTATTAAAAAAATATTCTTTTAAATATTAAAAAAGATATTGGATTGTTTTAAAAAGATATTATTTTAAATATTAAAAAAGATATTGGATTGTCTGAAAAAATGTTTTTTTAAATATTTGAAAAAGATATTGGATTCTATTAAAAAAATATTAAAAAAATGTTTTTTTAAATATTTGAAAAAGATATTGGATTCTATCAAAAAAATATTTAAAAAAATTTTTTTTAATATTCAAAAAGATATTAGATTGTTTGAAAAAATATTTTTTGCCAAGACCACAATGATCAGTTATGGTAGTGTCAGAAATCATCCAGAAAGAGAAAAGTTCTCCTTTTCATTTGTGGAAAGGGTGTTGAGAGCAACTCAAAATTTTGTGGTATTTTTTTTTTTTAAATATTGGATTTTTCGCTATAAAACTTTCTTATTTAACATAAACAGTAAAACCAGCAGCTAATAAGGATCAAATCTTTTAATATACTGTGAATGTATATGCAAGTAAAAAAGAAAACGGTGTTAAAACGGTCATAAGCATTGACATCTCTTTCCTCTGGCGAAGAGCAGCCCTAGCAAGGTTGTTTGGTCACACAATGACCAATCAGACTTCTGGGCATAGTAATTTCGACCGGATCTTTAAGAAGTCCATCCAAAGACCTTTAGGGATTTGTTGTGTTGGAAAATATCCAGAAAGTCTGGTTTGTCAGTTATTTCTAGTCAGAGCTTTCTGGCACCGTTCTGCAATCTCTCCGGAATCCGTGAAAAAGCACCTAAAACTATACTGAATGACTAGTAAGGATCCGGAGAGATTGCAGAACGGTGCCATACGGTGTTCATACTAAAAGTCTGGGGGGGGGAGAATTATGAGACTATTTATTTCCGAAGTAGCTTCTGGTTTATCAGTCACTTTTTTTCACTGAATTCTTCGTCACCTTCTCCGAATAATTCCACTTTTAACTGTTGACGAGCAACGTTTTTCATCTCACTCTCTCTCGGCACGTGCGCTTGCACGTGTACTGTAATCGTCTTTGCCCCCACTGTTGTCATACTCCACTTTTTTAACAGGTGGATCTCCTCGTATGCAAATTATGAATAAGCATATAATTCCGACCCTTGTCATGCCCATTACAGCTCTTACAAATGGCCACTGGACACTGCAGGAGCTTTAAACTTGATAAGTGCGAGCAAAGTTCCCCTATTCGTTTGTGGAAAGGGAGTTAAAGTTTTTGTAGTATTTCTTTTTCAATATTAAATTTTTCGCTATAAAAATGTTTCATTTATCATCTAAATGAATAAATGCGAAAGTTGGACCCATTTCTCGCATGAACGGTAAATTCAAAATATCCTATTTCAAGTCAATTCAACTTTACACAATAGACATATTATCTTTTTATATACTGCTTATGTATATGCGATATCAGTCGCAAGGTTAACTAATTTTCATATTGGTTTTGAAAAAGGATTTTGTATTAACTATTATTTGTTATTGTTTTTTAATTCAATGATTGTTTCGATTTTAATATAACAAATAGTTCTGTTTCACAATATTGTTTTATTTCTTGAACAAATATTTAGTATTTTTGTTCAAATATTCCTTTCTTTATCGGGACTGACTTGATTTTCAACAAGTTGCAATCCATTTCTAAATTGCAAGCGAAAAGTCAAATTGATTTCTTCTTTCTTTTCCTTTCTTTACGGTCACATTTAAAAGATAAATAACCAAAATGTTGACGTTTATAAATAAATGAGAAAGATTTTGTTCCGTGTTTACAACAAAGTTATAAATGAAATGTTTATTTTAAATTAATGTTTCAAGTATTTCAAATAGTGAACTTTGTGAAGTGATAGCGAGCCGGCAAAGCAATCAAAAGTAAAAAAAAAATTTTTTTAAATCGATCATGTTGAAAACAAAATGAGCCTATTTGGTTGTTGCTCATTCTGGGGTATTTCAAATCTATTTGATCCGACAATAACTATAAACAAATGCTGTATTTCTGCTGTGCTTAAAGGAATTATAAAAAATAGTGATGTATGCAATGATATATCTTTATGAACGAGGGGGGGGGGGTAAGTGAGAAAGGCAGAGCGTACATGGGAATTGACAGAGTGGTTTTCTCGAGCCCAATCGTCAGTCGACTCCCGGTCTCAATTTCGGTTTAGTTTATATACTAATTTGTGACACCCACACATCCATCCTCATTCTGGAATTTGGCCTTCACTATCAATGGTAGCTACGCTTTTAGGGTGTTTATTTAGCGATGGGGTATTCCTATCTGCAGCTAACCTTTGTGGATAGGGATAACCATTACAGGTGCTTTTCAATTAATCAATATTTATTTTATTAACGACGATCAACTGTGTTTTGTTTCTTCCGGCCAAGTGCATGTCTGTGTCAAGTACGTTTTATTCCTGCCAGATAACATTTTCAGTATGCCCGGCCTGATATTCAACATAAAAAGCAATATTTGATCCCGTCAAAAATTAGCGCAGCTTAAAATCAAATAGACAGGTCTCTACAGTAAAACTGTGTTGCAGGAAAACATTTCTCTTTCAGTGTTTTTTTTTTTTCACCTAACTTTAAATTAACATTTGGCTCACCATTTTTGTTTTTCCAATACTTAGCAGTTTCCACATATTTATCGCATTTTCAATTCTTTATTTTTCAGATATTAATGAATGTTTGCAGTTTCCCCGTCATTGTCCTGAAGAGCAGCGTTGTATTAACGTCCCAGGGAGCTTCGTCTGCAGTCTGGAACGCGACTGTCCGGAAAATTCAGTTTTTAATTCACTCACAATGAGCTGCCAATGCCACACGAAAATGGTGTACAACGTAACTTCGAGAGAGTGCCAGTGTCCTCAAGGATTCGCATACAATGTCGTGCAGGGGTTGTGTGAGGGTAAGCAGATAACAAGTTTAATATGCGACCATGGAGGGAGCATATTTTTGCTAGTATATTAAGTGTTGAGTTTGCTAATGAACAGCAGATTGTGACAATTTCTTGTTGACGCATGCTACCCCGCTCCCCCCTCCCCCAAGGAAAAGGTAATGCCTGGGAAGATGGTCGCATGACAACAGAATAGATACTACACTATCCCCTCAAAGGAAGAGCTAATGCTGGGAGGATGGTATCATATTGCATAAACAATTAAGGAGATAATGCCTGAGGGGATGATATCATGACAACAGAACAGATACTACTTCCCCCCCCCCCCCCCATCCTTACACACACACAAATGAGAAGTTAATCCCCGGGAGGATGGTATCATGACTACAGAACAGATACTACACTACCCAAAAAAAGGAGGAAATACCTGGGAGAACGGTCTCCTGAAAACAGTACAGATACTACAATATACTCCCCGCAAACTGAGCATTGAAATGGTATAGTAAACTGAATTAAGCATTGAACGATAGTACAATAGTACATTGATAAAAGTAAGTTTGGCTTCATACAAACAGATACCAAATCTCCATTAGTAATAGATGAGGTCCCATGATTTGTTGAGAAATCTTTTCCAGGATTTCTGCAAGGGTCAACTGATTGTGAATCATCAAGCTGTTATTGTTAAAGAGGTCCTTTTTATACTTTTATTGTTAAAGTCCCCTATCTACATCGAGTGAGAGGCAGTAATGGGTCGTCCATAGGTACATCACTCCTTATTTTCATCAAGGAATGTTTTATATAAATATAAATAAATAAACCTTTCATCTCTAGAAATAAAACTGATTTGTAATATTTGGACTATCATTATCGTCTTGGTTGTTATATTCTCAACATTATGGCCAGTATAAACTCTGACCTTCTTCAGGTGCATCTTTTCGAACTCGGGAATCTTTGTATAATTTGGATTATTCAGACTACTGTTCTCATCTTGAGTGTTATCATTACAACGTTTTGGCCACTGTAACCTCCAGCCTTCTTCAGGCGTATCTTTTCAAATTCTGGAATATTTCTGTCTGTAAGGATTTGACATGGCTGAGGAAGCTTCTCCTTGACTTCAGTCATTGGACCGTTGGTTCACATCCATGAAAGAGATAGTATTCATCACTGATAGCCTTTGTGATTTCTACTCAGCTGGCAATTTCCCGTCTCAAATCATTAAAGCACTGAAAATTAAATGCTTTTTCTGTTCTCTTTTGAGTTTTTTACACTTGCCATACTCAATGAAATAAAATAACTTTGATTAAACTGCAGCTTTATTAAGCTAATGAAGAAAGAAAGAATGGAGGAAAAAATCAACTGCTTATCAGGCTATATGATATTAAAGCTAATATTTTTATCTTTTTGTTCTCGTATTTAGATAGTGTATTGCTATTTTTCTTTTTTCCACGCCTGAATGTTATATGATGATTTGAAAAGAAATATATATATATATATATATATATATATATATATATATATATTAGTATTTCATGTATCCACATAACATTTTATAAGGAGATATAATTTTTTATGTATCACTTTTCAGTATTTACTTCAACAGTGCTCGATACATAAGTAGAGCTAGGTAGTAAGCTATGAAAATATATTTATGGCAATTAAGCTACACAGAGGCTCCCGCGTTTCATCCCTGGGGGGAATCTTCAGGCTAAAATGCATTTAAGCCTGAAAAGCAACATTTGACAAAATATGTACATATATATATATATATATATATATATATATATATATATATATATATATTCTGGACAGTATAGGAAGATGCATGCAGAACATGCTTCAATGGTATGGCCAAGTGGAAAGACTGGATGAGAGTTCTTGTGTTAGTAGATGTAGAACAATTGAGGGAGCAGGGCCAGCCCACATGGGAAGGCCAAGGAAAACATGGGAGGAAGTGATAAGGATGGACTTGAGTGAAAGGGGGATAGATAAAGACCTGGTCAGCTCGGAAGTCAATTCCTAAAAGCTGTCCAACATATGCCAGCATGTAAAACGGACATTAAACCGAATATGTTGATGATGATATAGTAGTATGAAAATATATTTATAGCAAGTAAGATACACAGAAATGGTATGTTTTGTTTAAAATTATAATTATGGCTTTTTTATTCATTTACCGTCACTTTTCCCTTGTTCAGGGGTCTGACTTTTTTTATATTTCGCTAGCTCACTCTTCAATTCTCACTGTTCAGCAGATCAACTATCTCTAAATTTCACTCTTATGGTCTTGTCTAATCACTTTCTTCCAAGTCTTCGTTGGCTAGCCAACCTTCCTGCGATTCAAGACCTCCATGCTTCCGCAACGGTTTATCCAGGAGGGTGAATGCTCTACATGTCCATACCAGCGTAACCGATTCGTCCTTAGGATAACCTCTATCTTGGGCAAATGTAGTGCTTTCAGCAAATCCTTTGAACTGATGTGTTGGGTTTGGTCAGATTTCACATTGCAGATTCAGGTAATCATGGATCTGTCATTGCACTTTAGTCAGGTGAGAGAGGACGGGTGAGGGCTGAGCATTCACTGCCATATAACATGACACTCCTGACACAGCTGCTATACAACTTACCCGGGTGTAGAGAGGGATAGCTCACGATGCTATCAGAAGCAACAACTTACAAAATTATGCCCATGCTGCCTTCAAACTTATGGCTGTACTGAGTTTACATCCACCACCGCACGCAGCATACAAGATATTAAATAGGCCAATTAGTTATAAGTATTTTAATGACTATTCGCAAAATCATAAACAACTAGACCACCCGTGACATGTAAGATCAATATTTGTTATATATATTATTAAATATTTGGAAATTCTTTATTTCTTATTCCTTAGGATAACCTACATTATATGAAATTGATGGAATAATAATCTCCCTGATGTAAACGACAAATAATCGCTGATGCTGCAGGTAAAAGCCTAAAGCAAAAAAGTGAGATGCAGTGAGGCTGATTCGAACTGCCGACCTAACGGTTACAAATGATCCATCATTTGTAGCTCCATATAAGGTCGATGATTCGCCATTCGATAAGAAAAACTAAGAACGTTGCTAGCATACAGCTCATTCGGTTGAAAGATATTTAGCGATAACAAGTGTTATTTTTATTAGGTGGTGTCGCTGGAGAGCATGCAACTTTTGATCGTTGAACAACTAAAACATATTTCACTTGGGTACCATGAAGTGAAAATCCAAAAATCAGAATACAGGCGGTATCCTGTTAAAACTTTCTCACTACATAGAATTATTTTTTTCAATGGTAAAAAACATTTTTAGCAAATAAGAGCAACAACTTTTCTATAAGATCTATGTAATTTTGCCAATTCTATTCACCAGATATCGATGAGTGTATTGTCCAGGCACACAATTGCAACATTAGCCACCAGTGCTTGAACTTGGAAGGATCATTTCAATGCTGCTCAGCTGGATTCACGGCCAACCAAGATGATTTGCAATGTGAAGGTAAGATGGAGAGTGAAAGAAAAAAAGGACAAAGAAAAACAAACAAGAGATCGACCAGTTTCGTTCGGATGTACAAATGTTTTCTAAAGAACATCTGAACAAAACAGTTCAATCTCTTGTTTTTTTTTCATCCTGTGTTTAAATTTTTTATTCTATTTTATAATTCACAACATTTAATTCATGACATATCGTGTATTATGTTTCTGAATTTTTTAGATCAGGATTGATAATTTGTATAATTTGGACTACTGTTCTCATCTTGAGTGTTATTCTCACAACGTTTCGGCTGCTGTAACCTCCTGCCTTCTTCAGGTGTATCTTTTTGAACTCAGAAATATTTCTGTCGAACTCGGGAATCTGGACAGAATTTCGAATGGAACTCTTTATTTAATTCACAGGGGTAGCATGCTCTCGTTGTGGATTAAATAATGGGTTCCGTTTAAAATTCTATCCAGATTTCCGAGTTTGACAGAAATATTCCCGAGTTCAAAAAGATATACCTGAAGAAGGCCAGAGGTTAAAGCGGCCGAAACGTGAGAATAACACTCAAGATGAGAACAATAGTCTGAATAACCCAAATTATACAAAATATCACGTATTGTATATTCTCTATATATAAAACCATATGTGTGTCTGTCTGTCTGTCCATGCATCAGTTGTCAATGGTTGATCTCCGAGCAAAACTAATGGTATATTTGGAACTTGCAGATGTTTTAATCTAATTTTAAATGATGTTTTGTAAAGCTGTGATAATGCGGGAAGGTGTGTGCACGGGAAAACTGAACAGAAGAAGGAAAAAAACAAAAAATGACAGTAAGACAATATATGGTGTTTCGGCACTGTAAATGTGCGTAATACTGTATGTTTAGTAGAGTGCATAGTTGCAATGCATGCAGACAATAGACCAGTGATGGGGAAAATATCTGGCTCAGAATTTGATCAGCCAAAATTTGATTTCACAAAGAAAAGTTATTGCCTCTTTAAACAGAGCTTCATACTAAGAAATCAAACCACTTGATATCCTAGAAAAAATTATAGTCCACTTCAGATACGGATCCCACTAGTCAGTAAATTTTTATGTCCAGTGATAAAACGACCTATGATTTTCAAGTGAGTTGGCTGTGTGTTCTATTCTTAATGACACCAATACCTATATGTATTCCAGCAGGAGTGGCATCATGGGTACGTTCGGTTTTCTTGTGGGTCTCTGACAGATGAGCCTTTTAGTCTCAAGCGGATGGACTGTTTGTGTTTGGTTGGAAGATAAGTTTATTTTGATTTGCAGGTTAGGGTTAGAAGAAACAAGTATCATTGTGACTTCTCAAAATAAAATATTGTTACTTATTTTAAACTGGTTTTGTTTGAAAGGAGAATCCTTTTATTACAGCTGTGACACTCGACCTGTCAGCGAGACCATGCATTCACTGACTGCAACCACAGGCAGAGGGTAAAACCCCACCAAAAACGTGGCCACCTGTTGCCCATGCGTAGAAACCCGTGATGCCGTAGGCTGGGATCCTGGTGGCTAGGCATTGGTCCACTTCGGCCCTTACTTTAGCTAGACGGGAGGTCGGAGAGGTCCAATCCGATCAATTGGCTGATCACATCATGCCCTAGTATCTATAAGTTCATCCTCAACCGTATTATTATTCCATCTGATTCTTCAAAAAATCAAAACCTTATTTCTCCTTTTTATTTTTCAACCTAAATAGATGCTAGAAGACAGTGGCTGAGAGTCAATCACATTGAGAATAAAGAAGATTACCAATGCCAAAGAGTAATGTTTTCAAAGAGTAATGTTTTCAAAAAAAGTAATGTTTTTCTGGGAGTAATGTTTTTCTTGGAGTGGTGTTTCCTGAATTCCCTTCTATGAGTAATGTTCCCACTTTCACTGTGAAATTTCCATTCTTGGAGCAATGTATTCTTGTATTCTGAGAGCAATGTATTTTAAAAGCAATGTATTCTAGGAATATAAATAATTATCCTACCTATAGAATTATATTTGACAACTTTATTCAGCATTAAATAACCCATAGATGGTTGATATGCCATAAAACCAACCAAACAGCAGTGACAGAGATCATATGATTGACATTGTGACTGGTGTCAGAATACAACCAGCAGACGATTACAGCCTGTGCAGTGAATGCACATAAATGCAGATTCACAGCACCTTTGGGTAATAATTTTCTTTTATCACTTACTAGTTCTTCCTCAATTTATAGAGTGTAGACTGGTGTGGTTTTAATATTTCAAGGTATCACCTCCTTATCAAAGGTGCCAGGGAAATGTGTGTACAGTCAGATTAAAAGTTTATTTTTCTATTATAATAGAGGGGAGGCAGAGTGGTGCAGTTAAAGTGTGCTTGGTCCATTATCTATATGAAATTACGATCTGAACCTTTTATTTTATCCACAGAGGTAGATTGTTCTAGTTCTATTCGCCATAACTGGGTAGAAGTATTAAGTAAATGTTTATTTTAGTCTTAATATCGCCTGTAGTGAGGATTGAACCGTCGACCCCCAGAAGACTGATTATTACATAACACCTTTATCTGTTGCGCCATGTGTCCATGTTACATGTGACCGAAATGTTGTGAGAGTAACAGTAACATCAAAGATGAGAACAGTAGTCCGAATAATACAAATGATACTTTACTTTTTCATATTTATCACAAGGCAAAGTAAGACAACTAAAATGTGAATCTGAATAATAAAAGAACTCGAACTCGGTCGGTAACTCTGGTTCAAGAAATGTAACTTCATCTACTGCACAAAAATTGAATGTGTTATATTTACATAGATTTTTAGTTTGGAAGGTGATTTGGTCTGGAAGAACGTCAGAATGTAGAAAGTCACTTTGTAGAGTTTGTTGTATCTGGCCGCATCTGACTGAAATAGAATATAGAATAAGAAAAAGGGTCACCATTTTCCATGAATAACACCAAACTCCTCCACTAAAGTATAGAACAAACTTTTATTGAAAGGGAACACTGGAACAAAAATAGAAATCGGCTTTTTGGTAGCGATGTAATATGGTTTCAGGTCTTGAGTTTATTTCAGCTCCTTGAAACCACGTTGATGACAAAGGGAGAGAGAAAATACAAGTCTGTTTTAAACTGTGGTATTTTGCACGCATCCCGTTGTGGGCATAAATCAGCAATCTTCCAGTGCGCATGTCAATGGTGTGCTAATTGCCTGTGTATCAATACGCCAACCAAATTACAACTCGATATGACGCAAGATATTGAGCATACATATAAACAAAAATAGTTCTCTCATGTAACTGCTACAGTTTTATTAAATAGAAACCAGAACGCCCTTTCATATCTTGAACCTGGCATATTAGAAATGGATGAAGACGGTCTGTTATTAACCAACTCTGTCTCTCTATCCTAATCAGCCCCCCCCCCCATGCCCCTAACATGTGACCTTTTCATTTAATCAAAATGTAATGCGGCAGATATGAATATTGAAGATGACTTTCTGTAAGTTGAGGTCTAAACAGCAAATTATTGCGCAAGATCAGAGAAATGCATTGGAGGAGGACGTTAAAAGATGATAACGGTAAGGATGCAACATGAGACCAGTCAGAAGGGAGAGACAGATTCCCTATTTACTTACCTCCCAACGAGGGAAGAGTTACACACAAAGTCGGTTTTTAATGTTGGGGAAATCCAACTCCCCAAAAAAGGGGCACTCTGGATTAAGACAAAAAAAATTAAATTTCCTCAGTCTCGAAAGATTTCTCCTTCACTGATTCAGGTATGAAGTGTAGTATCAGAACAAATACTACACTTGGCTCCTAGCCAAAAAAAAAAAGTAAGTCAAGGACAGACAGATGTCAGATGGTCAAACAGCATAACAGAGACGGCTGTTGGCCAACAATTTGCCCATCCCTAGGATCGGTGGGGGGAATGCGCTCATTATCTGTGTTTTCTCTTTCCTTTTCCAAAAAGAACGTCTCTGTATATAAAATTAAAATAAAAACTATACTTATATAGATTATGATTGGCTAAATAAGATTGGCATTTGTTAATAGTAGTCAGTTTGCTCCTGTCTTGTGGGTGTTGAAGAGTAAGGGGGGGGGGGGTTAAAGACGATTATATAAGTGATTAGTGATTTTGAGGACATCGGTGCCTGAGATTTGGGAGAGCATTATTATTAGTAATATTTTCATTTTTCGTCTTTGCGTGTCATGCTGTGGTTAGACGTTTCTTAAACGATTTCCAGCTTCTGCTGTCTGTTGACGTTTTGTTTGTGCTGCCTGCGAAGATCAAGCCGTCATCAACTGATCCCTTCCATATCTTAAGTAGCCTACTGTGCGACTTTGCAGGATCGATATTGATGTGGGACACACTTTGGAATGTTTCAGATGACTGACGAGAGATGACGTGGCCGTACCAGTTTTTGTTGAGCGACACAATTTCTTGTGGAAACCTTTGCAGTTAGATCGGAAATTTTCTCCATCCGTTGTGCTGCAGGATCGTGTCATCTTGATGTTTCATCGTCGACCACGTCTCGCAGTCTTACAAGAGTACACAGGTCGAACATGTGTGTTGTATTCTGCCCCTCTTGCATATGCAGGGATTCCTGCATTTTGTAAAATTGTCGACAGCTGTCTGAAGACTCTCCATGCGGGAGATATATGTTGTCTTATAGTCGTATCAGTTCGTTCACTGGAATCAATTGTGTTGCTAAGGTAGGTGAATTTATCAACTCTTTTGACACCTGCAATCAGTTCTGTTGCCATGGGAGTTGGATCTTCTTTTTTCACAGTATTTAAAAAAAAACTTTCTCAGAATTACATGTTAATTAACAACGAATAGATGTCGAACGGGTAAACAGATAGGGTAACTGTTATTGTACCTACCTGACAGACTACATGAACTCTTCTGTTTCACTATAAATACCGGGAGCACATGCCTCTCGGTGTTGGAACTACCCCAACCCGATCAGTCTCTCATTAACTTCGGTTGAGTGAGGACGTCGGGATGGGGTAATACCAGTCGAGGATTCGTTCTCGACAATCAGTCCGGCAGGAACTGGGCCATTTCGTTGGCCTTTTATCTGCCGGGCTGAGGTATATTGTCCTGGGTTTTCCTAGGAGGTGCACCCTCCCAGGCCTTGCCTTCCCTCTTTGGGGAGGGGTAAGTTTATTGCTTGCTGCCTGAGGCGCCCTTACCGGGGAATGCCGACGGGGTTGCCCAGGCTATTTTTGATAGGCCAGAGTGCCCCTTCTTTAGGGGCGCTGGCTGGCTTGATCTCCCCACTTTCCGACCTTGTGTCACATATTGCTTTGTGGGAAGCGATTAAATACCTGGAACTACCCCAGTCTAATACTGGCAGTCAGACAGACGTTCAACCCCTTCTTTTGTATGCTGTATTTATACTTTCTTCAATATACTTTGTTTTACTTAATCCTGAGTCTGTGTTTTCTTTCTGGACCCCTTACAGGTTCACAACAATAACAGAGATTACTGCTAGCTGAAAGTTTGCCCATACCTGGTGATGGGTGGGGGTGGGGGGGCTTGTTCTGTGTTTTCTCTTTCCTTTTCCATGAAGAACGTCTCTGTATATAAAATTAAAATGAAACTATACTTAATCATCATCTATAAGATTAACATTTGTTAATAGCAGTTTGCTCCTGTCTTGCAGATGTTAAAGAGTGAGGAGGTGTTAAAGACGATTATAGAAGAAGTGGTTAGTGGTTTTCTCTGTGCTGGAGATTTGGGACAGCAGTATTGATATTTTCTTTTTTCACACTACTTTAAAAAATATTTCCTAGAATGACAGGTTAATTAACAATGAAGTCCTTATTTTATTTTTTATTTCAAATTTCAGATATTGACGAATGTGGTTTGGCTGATTCTTGCCCATTGGGACATCGGTGTTACAACAGTCCTGGTTCGTTTGTCTGCAGACGGAGCCAAAGTTGTGGGACCGGGTATTCTTTAAATGAAATTACACAAGAATGCGATGGTATGTATTTATCTTTCTTTTCAAAACATTTTTTTTTTTTATTTATTATAATTATTATTATTATAATTAACAATTATTATTATTTTTTAATTTTTTTAATTGAATTAGCATCTTTATAATAACACTGTGCGAACCAAACAAATGCACGATCCCATTTCAACATTAATTTTTAAAAAATCCAAAATTAAATTTCAATTCGAAAAAGTAAATTAAATTTTTTCAAATTAAATTTTTAAAATTTTTAAAATAAAAACTGTGTGTCGATAAAAGATTTTGTGTATTGGCAAGTAGATTCAAAAAAGGAAGTAAGGAGGAATGTTGTGTTGGGGGAGAAAGCAAAAATTGAAAACAGGCATTCAAATTTAAATAAATGTATCTTATTTTTCTAAAAGTAGTTAAGATCTAAGATATTTCGAAATGAGACAAATTTCGCAATGTATTTATTACGTTTTAAAACATTGTGACTGGTGGACAGACCGACAAAGTAACTCTCTATTTATATATGGTAATTTTCCTTAGATTATTTTAACTACTATTCTCATCTTGATATTATTCTCACAACGTTTCGGCCGATGTAACCTCTGATCTTCTTCAGGTGGGTCTTGTCAAACTTGGGAATCTGTATGGAATTTCGAACGGAACACTTATTTAATCCATGAATGTAGCTTACTCTCGTTCCGTCAGTCATGACCGGGTAGAAGTCTTAATTAATTCATAATTGTATTCTTAGTATCGCCTGGACTGAAGATTGGACATTCGACCTCTAAAAGAATATCACTTAACATTTTTATCCGTTGCACCATGGGTCCACAATCTTTCAAGTTTAATTTTTTAAAATAAGGAAATGATGATCGTTCTTTTTTGAAACATTGTTGAAATTTGAATTTAAAATATCAAAAATAAACCCGTTAGAAGCCATACAATGCAAATATTTTTTTATTATTATTTTAATCTTAAATTTGAAAATTGGCAAAATTCTTTTGAAACCACAACGTAAATATTTTTTTTTTATTAAAAATCATTCTTTTTTTTTCTCGACTCTTATCGCAAGTGTTTCATAACAAGTGTAAAGGTATTCCCTTTTTTATATATAATTAGTAAGGCCCTTTTTTTCTTCTTGATGTTATCGAAGTGTCGGTCTGTTGTTTATTGGAGTAATTACATAGAACTTATAAGCATGTGGCTGCTAGTAGTGTATTTAAAATGGAAAAAGTTCTTTGAATGCATCTTTTAAGAATTTAAATTTGAAAATAGGAAAAATGTCTTTGAAATCACGTATAGGAAGCAAATATTTTTTTAATAAAAACATTCATTTTTTTTCTTGACTTTTATCTTAAAATTTTTTGGATAACATATCCTTCATCAGAGATCTATAGTGTTTAATAACAAATGTAAAGGTATTACCATTATTTTTTTATAATTAGTAAGGTCCTTTTTTCTTCTTGATTTTGTCAATAGACGCCTTCATCAAAGAAATTAGGAGTTGTTTCATGTTTTTCGTTCTGCTTCTTCATTGGTTCTTTTTTTATTAGCGTACAGGTTATGAGGGGGGGGGGCATCACCCACTCTGGTGGACCCCTGTCGTGTAGCTGACAAGGTACATGCATGGAAAATATTCATGAAGGTTTGAAGCTTCCTTGCCCAACGCTTTTTCGTGATTGACACTAAGTACGTCACCAACCAAGGTCAACAGCCCGCATTCGACGAAGTCAGTCAGTCAGCTTTTATGATGGCCGACAACTGCCAAGTCTAAACTTTACATCAGGCATTTGTATGCATTTCATGGAGATATACCTGATTAGAGCATATCTCACATACACTCTCTGAGTAGACTGCCAGTTGGTCCGGGACTGTTTATTGTGTATTCCCAGCTAACATCCATATCTGAAGGCCGTTCCTCTAAATGAGGACCCTGTTGTTAAATCTGCGAGATCTTTTTTAAGCCGTATCAGAAAGACCGTCTTTAGTTAAGAACATGTTGCATGTTGCTGTGCTAACAAACAAAATGATGATCGTTCTTTTTTCTTTAAGCAATGTTGAAATTTCAATTTCAAATATTAAAAATAAAACCGTTAGAAGCCATAAAATGCAAATTTTTTTTTTTTCAATTTTAATCTCAACTTTTTCCACGATAGACACCTTCATTAGAGTATTCCCCCCTATAAATCTGTCCCCTATCACAGTAGCCCCTTATGCTTTAGTGGTAATATGCTGTGTTTGCGGGAGCGGGAGCGGACAGCATTTTAAAATATTCTTTGTAAAGCTCAGAAGACTTTCACGTGTAAGCGACTTAAATTTTATCATAAAGATTTTGTAAAATAATTAAAAACTTTACCGTAATACGTCTTACCGCCTCCTTTTTTCTCACTGCGTCTTTTTTCACAAAGTCCTTCTGGAAGTTTGCGTTGGATACCAGTTGTCATGGATTTCCAACTTTGGAAATTTTATACCCTATGCGGAGAAGAGATATCTGACACAAAATATTTTTGTACATTAATTTTATTTTATCTTTCTTCCAGACATTGATGAATGTGCCATTGGTGTTCACAATTGTGGAAATTATCGATGCAAAAATATCCAAGGGTCTTTCCGCTGCGAAATCCCAACTCGTCCCACTCCGTGCCCTGCAGGTTCCGTTTTCAACCCACAGACAGAGACGTGTGTGAGTCAATCAAGAGATCAATGTGACCCCGGATTTTGGATGCAAAATGGAGTCTGTGTGGGTATGACATTCACTTATTTATTTTTTTCCAAATTGAAGGAATTTCCTTGGGTCACTTTCGTAGTGAAGATTTTACTTGAGGATCTTAAAAACATCAGAAATCATGAAAAGAAAAATAGTGTCTTAACCATTGGAGCACAGGGTGGAGCAGGTACTAGTGACTAGTGTGATTGCAAGAGTTAGGAATGGATACAGTAAGTTCAGAGAACTTTTGCCATCACTAACCAGCAGGGCATTACCACTGTTGACCAAGGGAAGAGTCTATCATGCAAGTGTATGCAGTGTGTTGATGTATGGAAGTGAAACCTGGCTGATGAGGGTTGAGGACATGTGCACAGTGGGCTGGCAAGCGGACATATGGATCTTTAGCAACTTCCTCAAATCATTATGACACCTATATATTTGAATAGCTCAGAGTCTGAGGTTGCAAAAAATGGGCTCATTTGTCTTCTAACTCCAATTATTTCTCAAGATATGCCCGTTTAAAGTTCGCGAATTTTGAATTTTTGCGAAATCCCGACTACAGTGATTTTACCAAGGAGTAAATTTGGGTGTACCTGAAAAATTGCTCAAAATTTCTTCCAGAAAGCCCTAAATATGTCCTATAAGCCCCTTAGATAATGCCAGATGCCCTAAATTTACTTCATTATAAAAAATGGGACATATGAACAAGTTTTTGACCTGTTTTTTTTTATTTTTCCACAAAATTTACAATAAAAATTAGCATTTTTTCCATTAAAAAAAAAAAAATTTGCCCCCGGCCGGCATATTTTAACGAAAGATTGCAAAAAAACCCTGAGATGAAATTTCTCATGCTTCACAAATAAGAATCTAGACATAGAAAGCTATAATAATCCAATTGGGTGAAAAAAATCACTCTCGGGAACCATTTTAATTCTAACATACTGAAAAAATTTGAACTTGGCCATTTTTTCGTAATTTTGGACAACCCACAATGACCGTTGAAACCATAAATCCAGATAATTCTTGTCATTCTTACTCAAATTTCATCATCCAGACCACTTTTCGTATGTTTTTTGGGGTGCAGAATCCAAATCTGGCATCAGAAAACTGCACTGTTTTCTGGAAAATCCTGATTTTTACTCTTTTTTAAGCTATTTTCAGTCAAATATTAGCTGTAAACCAGAAAAAATTCTTGATTTTTTTTCAAAATTTATCGATTATAATTGACAGAGAATGTTCCCTTAAGTTGAAAACAATTCAAACTATCCTTTTCAACCTTAAATTCATGCCCACTCTGGTGGTGTTCTCCTGTTTTCCCCTACATTGAAAATAAAAATAAAAATGGAAAAATTGAATATTTCCATTTTTCTCATTTTCAATTTTTCAACATTTCACATTATATCATAATCTTATTTTCTTTTAGATACACAATCATAATGAATGACATGACAAACATTGCTCTCATTGAGATTTTCAAGATCTGCAAGAGATCTCAATTCGACAAAGAGCCAGACTTCGATGAAGTTATGAAACAGGTCTCATCCAAGCTAGAGGTCCCACCTAGTGATAAACTTCTATCTGACATCCAAGTTGTGTTCAAAGACTTTCAGCAGCAACAAAACAAGAATCCAGTGGTCAGTTTTTCCAGGTCATTTGATGAGAAGGTAGTGCTCCAACGTCACACCTATGTACCGAAGGCAAAGCGTCTTCTGGAGAAAGGCAGTAACCGTCAACAACGCCGACGACTGAGCGACTATATGGATTCGACCAAAGCTGCTGCTCAAGCACAGAACACTTCCCCCACCAAAATGTTTACCTTCGGTCTGAAGAACAAATACCTTCAAAACAAAGAGGTTGCTAAAGTGGGATACTCTATCCTAGGCAATGAGTCGATCCCAGACTGACACGAGAGTGGCAAAATAACCAAACGGATTTACAGACGTTTGTTTACTCCTGAAAGATGCTGGAGGTGATGTTCTTCTATCAAACTGTTAAATTTTAAGAACGAGCGGAGGCCAACAGTACAAAAAGTTGCAACTCTGTACAGTAGTGTGAAGTACCATAACCTCCAGTGCTTTCAACTTACATCTGCCCAATTGTTTGCATCACTTCAGTTGCCCGCATTCCACAACCTCAACAAGATCCAGATGTCGCTTCACGATGGCTTAGATGGCAGTGGTGGACATTCCATTTTCAACCAGAAGGGTTCCATCAACACAAACAATATCATCATGTTCATGTTCCGTATCGAGAACCTAAAGACTGTGAATGGTGAAGTGTTCTGGGAAAACAACATACCTCCACGTTGCTTCAATTCCATGGATCCACATCACACCTAGTGCACATGTTGTTCTGGGGCACAGTGCAGAGTTGATTGCTGAAAACGGCTGTATTGGTTTACTCAATTTCACCGAGTCAGGTATTGAAGTTAACAACAAGTTTCTTCAACAATACCGAATCAACAAAGCCAGGAAGACCAATCAGTTTGATAATTTATCAGATTGTATCCATCGATTATGGGACAAGAGTGACCCCAGTGTCATGAAGGCCAGAGAGCGATTAAATTGCAGACATTGTAAAGGGACAGGGCACAGTATTCGTAGCTGTGAGCAACTCAAAGCTGCGATACGTGGGTGTAACACAGAGTACGAATCTTTGTTGTGCTTTCTGACAGATGATGCATAATTTGAATCACTGTTTGTTGTTTCATTGATGTTTGAGTGATATATTTTTTATTTTAAAGTGGATATTTGAAGAGTTCTCTTCCTGTAATACTAAAAAAGGTCTTGTTTGTTTGCTCAACTTGTTTACTTTGCAAGTTATGATAATTTGAAATTTGCCCAGAATTTAACCCCTCCATGTATTGGCCCAAAATGGTGATTGGGGCCTCAGACTCCCAAAATGGTATAATTCTGCTGAATATCAGTCTGTTTAATATCCCACTACCCTTCCTGATGCCTAACATGATGACCAACAGATATAACAGCTAAACAGCTAACATTATGGGCACTCATAGGTTAATGTCCGCATGAGCCCCCTTCTAAGCCCACTGTGATGTGTTGCATGGAGAGATGCTATGAGAATGATTCAATGGATGTCAGTCTTAAAGACAGGCTTAGTTCTGATGACTTTAGAGGAAGATTAAATCTGAACAGTATAGGGAGATGTCTGCAGAAGAGTAGACTTCGATGGTATGGCAATATTGAAAGAATGGATGAGAGTTCTTGGGTTGGAAGATGTAGAACAGCTAAGGTAGCTGGTCCAGTTAACAGGGGAAGGCCAAGGAAAACATGGGAGGAATTGATAGACTTGAGAGAAAGGGGGATAAATAAAGACCTGTCCAGAGATAGGTAAGTTTGGAAGTCAATTTCTTAAAGGCGTCCAACGCATACCAGCATGTAAAACGGACGTTAAACCCGAAATAAGTGGGCGACATTTTCTGTAAACGGGAAGTAAAATTAAAGATGGAAGACGTATATCCAGTCTGTTGCTAAGGTCCTGACTCCAGATGCATAAGAGTAAGAGGCAAAGATGGAATACTGCTACCACATCTGGGGAGGTGCCGCACAGAGCACTTTCCTGCCTTGACAAAGTACAAAAATGACTTTGAAATCTAGTGGGGGGGGGGGGGTTGCTCTCTTCTCTTCCCTACCGCCCATTTCTCATAGAAAAGATGTTGTTAGTCTCTTTCTACTCTATCGTTATTTCAATGGAAGATGCTTGACTGAGCCCCGATCTTTAGTTCCTCCTTGTAAGACATTCTCAGCAAGAACTCAACTTCTACCACAATAAAAAAAAGACTTTCCTATCCTAACCCTCCATATGACTAGAGTCAGACGGAATTTCCATGGATAGTGCTTCTTTGCAAGGTTTTTACCGCCTGTGGTACACATTATCACGTGACTGCTTCCTTGCTAATTACAACTTGGTCGTCTTCAGATCCAATGTCAACCAATTCTTGTCATGGACCGACCCATAAGTAATCAAACGCAGTTAATACCTTTGATCAGTGTTAGTATTTCAATAGTGATCTTAATCTTTTGGTTGGTAAATCATTTCTGTCTCTTTAAGCCTTATTCTGGAGTGGCGCTTGGCCTTGATAAATGGTGACCCCCCCCCCCCCCAAAAAAAAAACCCCACAACGTTTCGGCTGATATAACCTCTGACCTTCTTCAGGTGCATCTTGTTGAACTTTGAAATCTTTCTGTCGAATTCGGGGATCTGTACATAATTTTGAATGGAACCCGTTATTTAATCCACGGAGGTAGCTTGCTCTCGTTCCGTCAGCCATGACCTGGTAGAAGTCTTAAGTAATTTGTAATTGTATTCTTAGTATCGCTCACACTGCGGTGTAATGGATATAAGTACTAAGTACTAATCAGTTTTAAGTACAGTCTTCTGGAGGTTGAAGGTTCAATCCTCAGTGCGGGCGATACTAAGAATATGACCAGAAGAAGTCTTAAGAATATAATTACAAATTACTTAAGACTTCTTCTGGTCATGGCTGATGGAAGAAGAGCAAGCTGCCCACATTGATTGAATACCACATTCCGTTCGAAATTATGTACAGATTCATGAGTTCAGTAGTCCGAATAATCCAAATAATCAATCTTCATCTTAAAAATTCTGAAACATAAAAAAAAAACATGTGCAATGATTGGCTGTTTCTCTGGCCAATCAGCTGCAGCTACTAATAAAAACTAGCAAAGTTAGAACGTCGTCGTTAGTGTTCCTCACATTTCCGCCAGTTACTATAAGGAGAACAGATTTGTTTCTGATTTTAAGACGAAATTATTTTCTCCTCAGATATTAACGAATGTGCTCAGCGTGTTGACAACTGTGGCCGTCACCAAGTTTGCCATAACACCCGAGGGTCGTACCAATGCAGCAACACAATCGACTGTGGGCCAGGATTATGGTATGATGAAGTCGGCGGAAGATGCAAAGGTAATGTTGGTTTGATATTTATTTACAGTCGAAAGACAAAAAACTCAAGTAACAATTATACAAGTTGTGACACGCGTGGAAATTCCACGGTGCTTTCTACATCAATCTGCATAATTTACTATTAATAATAATATTCCTTTTGAAATAATAAATTTTCTATGGCTTTACATTGCATGCGAGAGTGGCAGCATGCAATACACATTGTATGGCTGCGAAACAGACTGAAGGACGAAACGTCAAAATGATATGATCCTGTGTGCACTACATCAGATGGAAAAAATTGCCGGTCTCACTGTATAGACCTCCATGAGAAAGTATATCGCATCATGATATCTCAACTGGTATGGCCACGTCGCCTGCCGTCAGTCATCTGAAACGCTCCAAAGTGTGTCCCACATTGACATCTATGGCCCAAAGCCATGTGGTAGGCTGCTTAAGACATAAATAGGAATAGTTGATGAGGACCTGATCCTGGCGGGTGGCACAAGCGAAATAGCAACAGACAGGAAAAGTTGGAAGTCATTCACGAAAATGTCTAACCTCAAGCATGAGACAAGAACACGAATAATAATAATAATAATAATAATAATAATAATAATAATAATAATAATTTAGCTGATATGAAGAATTCTGTAGCAGTAAGTTTCTTTTTCATCTTTCATTTTTATGCAATTAATATTCAAAGTAGTTATATTTATTTTGATCACTTTTACAATTTAAATTGTTTTTGTTATTACTAGTGGAAATTTCATGGTGCTTTCTGTATCAATCTGTATAGTTTACAGTTAATAATATTCCTTGAGAAATAATAAATGTCTGTCAGGGTTAATACTGTTTAAAAAATTACTCTTTCTTCTTATGTAAAAATAATTGTCATTTTCAGCTAAACAAATATGTTTCTTCTTTCTTTATTTAAAATTATAGAAATTTAATTATTTTTAAAACAATGACTATTCTTTGTATTCTTACCGAAAACTGCAGCCAGAATGTTTGTTTGTGTTGACAACGAATAGAACCAAATTATTTGTTATTTCAATATTCGCTTCCGTTTGAGAGAAATTATTTTTCAGACCAGACTTATTTCCCTTGGACTTATCTTTTATCACTAATAGAGATTTGATAGATGCAATAGGATTTGAATTCGACATAGTTGATTCCGTGGTCAGCAACGGTATCCGTTAGGACAACCATGCACCCCTTTCAATGTATAATATACATCGGATGCCTCTGTCAGGGGATTTAATTGAAAACAAAGCCCTGTACCGAGATCAGGCACAAATTTTCTAAAGTAAACTTTTACGTTGAAACAAATGGGGGTATTAACTTTGTATTTGGGGGGGAAGGCTGATGTGCAGCAATAATATTGTGGGGTCTGACATTCAGAAATAGCAAACTTTTTTCTTGTTTCGAAATTTTTTAGATGAGGATTGATAATTTGGATTTTTTGGACTACTGTTTTCATCTTGGATGTTTTTCTCACAACGTTTTGGACGATAACCTTAGACTTTCTTCAGGTGCATCTTGTTCAAGTTAGGGGAATTTTTGTGTCTAACTCGGGAATCTGTATGGAATTTTGAACTTAATTCTTTATTTAATCCATGGGGGTAGATTGTTCTCGTTCCGTCAGCTATGATCATGTTGAAGTCTTAAGTAATTCTTAATTCTATTCTTAGTATCGCCTGATTGAACCTTCAACCTCCAGAAGACTGTCACTTAAAACTGATTATTACTTAGCACTTTATCCGTTGCACCACAGATCTATGTGGGCAATTCCCGAGTACAACACAAAGATACTACAGTTCAACAAGACACACTTGAAAATGGTCGGAGGTCACATCAACCAAAACGTTGTGAAAATAACATCCCAAGACGAGAACAGTAGTCCGGATAATTCAAATAATACAAATCTTGTTTTGTTTCAATAACTTGAAAATTATAGAAATTAAAAAAGGGTACTTATGCAGTTTATGATGCGTCGGCATATTCCGGCAGTTTACGTAAACCACTGGAAGGTGCCGGACCACTTAGCCAGCAAAATTGCAGCAGCAAACAATTGGCAAACACGATAAAAATATTGTGGAAAATCCGACAATTTTTTTAAACTGGTTAAAGTCAGCATGAATTTAATTGAGTTTGGACAGACTCTTCAGTCTCCTGAAGCAATTGATTTTTGTCAAAAAAGGAAACTGTCAGGCGAAAAAAAGAGTCGCCGAACGTGTACACATACATGTAAATTGAAAAGAAAAAATGATTTGAAGGACAAGGATTCTTAGAGGTGTACAGCCTCCTTCCACTCCCTCTACCCCTTCTTCTTTTCTGTCGTCTATCCACAGGAAATCTGCTAACAAACATCCTAATACTAACCCAAACAGAAAAATACCCTAACCGTAAAAAAAATACCTAACCCTAACCTAGGGAAAAAAAATCATTAAAAAAAACTGTTTGCTATCGCTTTTTGCACTAGATTTTCGTTGCTAAAAAATAAATATTTATTCAGGAAACTTAGCATACAATGAGTGTTTTTTTCTTTGATTTGAAATTTTTTTCTTCATTTTTAAGTTGCTTATAAAATTACATATTTTTCCATTAATTTTTCATTGTATTTTCTTCATAACAAAAAAAAAATTGTTTTCATTGAAATTACAATTACTTTTTTTTATCTATTTAAATGTTTTTCCCTTTATTATTACTGATTGCTAGCGTTTTAATATTGGCCAGCGTTTTCAACACAAAAACACAAAGCTTTCATTCGGCACATTCTGGCAGGTTACGTAAACCGCCGGAATGTGCCGACGATAACGCAGTTTGTAAACTACATAAGTACACCGAGCAAAATGTTTTGAGAATAACATCCCAAGATGAGAACAATAGTCCAGAATATTCAAATAATACAAATCATTTTTTGTTTTAATAACTTGAAAATTATAGAAATTGAAAAAGAATAAAATTTTGGGTTCAGAGTTAGCAGAAAAAGTACATAATATGGGTGCTCATTCATGCCAGGGCAATGCAGTGGGTAGAATGCAACTAGTCTTTCAATATATATTAAAACTCTATACCGTTCCTAGATTCCTGATCCATGAAAACAAATCCTATCAAGTCTACCCAAAACCAACAAACAGGACTACAGATTATTTACCTCCTTTCCAGGGGAGGTTAGACACAAGCTTAGGTGTGGTTTTGAGAAGCAAGCACACTAGGATAAGCCTGGGCAGCCCCCTCCCCCCCCATTGGCATTTCCCAGGAGGTGCACCTCAGGCGATTAGCAATAAACTAACCCTTTCTTAGAGAGAATGTAAAACCTAGTAGAGTAAACCTGTAGTAGATGTACAACTATGACAGCCGCCATTACGATTTTCAATCTGTGCTTAATTCATAAGCTCGGCGTTGATTGGTGCAAGCATTTAACTTTCTGGCTTGACCAATAAGGGGCCATCTCTCATGCGAGCTGAGCACGTGATGAGAGATTATAAAACGGATAGCTCCCTCTTCACTTTCTTCTTTTCTTGGCCAAGACACGGCAGTCAACAACATTCATGTTGCTCGGACCTGCACTCAAACTCTTCTCTTGGGACGCAACAGAAACTACCCGATCCTTTGGCCCTGGATTCGACTTCAACAAGAAGACTCAAGATTCTTGACACACGTGGACTACTTAATGTAACATGTATCCATACTTACATGCGTAGACATTGCTTGACTTCCATACCTGTGTACTGTACAAACATTCTTCATATATGAACTCTTTCTCTTTTATTACAAGCAGGATATTGCTTGGCTTCCACACCTGTGTACGGACACATTTCCTTCATGTATGAACTCTCTTCTCTTCCCTACTAACGGGGCATTTATTTAACACCATGTGGACTTTATAACTTTTCCTCTTCATCCATACTCATGAGCGCGTTCATTCACTAACACACTTCTCTTACATTTCTCCTTTTATACATGTTAACAAAGATGACCAATAAAGTTATTATAAATATTAGAAATGGACTTCGTCTCATTTCTACATATTTATCTACTCTCCAGAGGAGGGGGGGGTAGACACAAGCTTAGGTGTGGTTTTGAGAAGCCTAAGCAGCCCCGTTGGCATTTCCCAGGAGGGGCGCCTTAGGCGATAGCAATAAACTAACCCCTTCTCAGAGAGAAGGTAAAGCCTGGGAGGGTGGACCTCCTTGGACTGCACAGAATCTTACCCCATCCCGACAGCAACAAAGCTATCGTCAGACTTGTTTGTATCATAATAATGAATATAAATATCAAATATCTTCTTCTTTCTGTTACATAGGGATGTGAGTTCTCCGATTTTTAAGGGAATTCCGCTTTTTCTTAATCCAGAAAAAGCGGATTTCTGTTTAAATTTCTAGAGCCTCCCATGATTCTCTGCTTTTTAAAAAATATTATTTTTGAAACTTAATTAACCACAAACAAGACACATTGCCACTGAGATGTAAGGAATAAGGGGATAAGGGGAGAGATTTACAGGGAGCATCCGAAGTGAATAGTCCAGCAAGATGCTTGTTTATATTACATTTAAATTTCTGCATGTCGGTACAGTCAGGGAAACAGGGAGCAGGGAGTGAATTTCAAAGGCTAGCAGTTATAGGAAAGAAGCTATTAGAGTAGAAAGCCCTCCAGCATCTGGGGACCTCCACAGTGAAGAGGTGGGGTTTAGCTGATTGTCGGGTTGGCTGGGTATATTTACATTGGGGGGGGGGCACCAGAGCAGCAAGTTCGTCAGAACACATTCCTTTAAAGTACTTGTAAAACAAACACAAGGATCCAATATTGCGGCGATGGGGCAGGAGCTGAAGCTTGGTGTATACTGTGGGATATATTAGATTACTCTCTTAGATGGAGAGACTAGTTGATGGTGCACCAGCCCAGATGTGATAACAATACTCCATGCATGAGCGAATGGTGGTCTTGTAGAGATATAGGATACTGGCAGGTGTGAAGTTTTTTAGTACAGTAGAGGGAACCCACTTATTTTTGCAGCAGACTTGGCAGTATCTTCTATGTATTTGTTCCAATTCATTTTACCTGTGAATGTTAGGCCAAGGAGTTTGAATGTTTGACTCTCGGGTAGGATGTTATTTGCCATGGCAATCGGTGGTTGAAAATGTTTCTTGGAAAAGAGCTTTATCTTAGTAGCATTAAATGTTACCATGTCGAAATCCACTGTTGTTTTTTAAATAAGAAAAAGTTGATTTCTGCCAAATCGCTAAAGCTTTACCTCCTTATTTTTCGTCGCTATTTGGCTGGATTTTATTTCCCTTTCTCTCTTCTTGTTCCTTTCTTTCTCTCACTTTATTTTTCTTTCTATTTTTTCGTTTTATTCTCTCTTCATCTTCCTCTCTCCATCTTGTTTTACCTTGTCTTCCTTTTCCCTTTCATGACAGTTCTCTTAGAAAACTGAAAATGTTAATTCTTTTGTGAAGACTAAGAGTTAAAACCATTCATGATGGGGGGAGGGCCAGGGTAGTTAGATAACTTTTGTTTCATCATCATCAAAGAATAACTTCCTGTCCCCCCCCCCTCTCTCATGCACGCTCAATATCTTTCTCTTAAGTTGTTGTTATTTTTATTTTTGCACTGCCCTCGACACACGCACGGGGTGGGGGGAATGCAGGTTTAGAAATTCATCTTGATTTCAGCTTTTTTTGTCATTGGCTACTCATTTTGGCTAAGATCAAAGTGTAGTATCTATTCCGATGGATACTGCACCTCATAGACTGGTATTGTCTTGGCCTTCGGGGCTTGATTTACGCCTGTCTATGAGTCTGTCCTGTGCAGTTCTAGGAGGTCCACCCTCCCAGGCTTTGCCTTCCCTCTTTGGGGAGGAGTAAGTTTATTGCTTACTGCCTGAGGCGCCCCTACCGGGGAATGCCGACGGGGCTGCCCAGGCAATTTTTATGGCCAGAGTGCTCAACTCTTGGGCGCTGGCTTTTCAAACCCCACTTTCCCGACCCGACCTTGGGTCACATCTTACTTATGGGAGTAAGATAAAAACTGACCTTGTGCCTAACTTCTGGAGAGGAGTAAATAAATACTCATATCCCTGGTTAAGTATAATTAGACTTCCCAACCAAGAAAGTAAACTTCCACTTCTCTTTTTTTTTTGTTAAGGGTTCAATTAAGAAGATAGTTTCATGAGAGTTGGGAATCAGTGACGGGCAATAATCAGGGATGTGAGTTCTCAACTTTTTAGTGGAATTCTGCTTTTTTATTTCTTCTTTTATGCGCCTTTCACATCTATTAGTTCCTTTGTTCTCTACTTCTTTTTGTTTAATGGTCAAGCGACAACCTCAAATGTTCTGATAACTATAGTGTATAAAATATACCTTAATACGCTGTCTTCTTCTTCTTCCACTGTCGCTGTTGCAGTTTTGTATTATGATCGCTGCATTTATTTTTTCGTCTTCCTCTTCTGCATGGCTGTTGATTGTCTCTAGTGTGGCTAGCTGAAATAAACTTTTTGTTGCACAGAAAGTAGACTAGAGACGACAGAGAGTTTCTTTTAAGTTTATTTGAAAAGAAATAAAATATTAACTTACATGAGAGAGACTAGATTCTTCTTAACTAATTAGTTAACTATCTTATTAAGGATAAATGGGTGGACGCGGAGAACAGACATCTTGGTAGGGGGGGATTTTCGCCTTCGGGAGATTTTAACTTTTTAAAAGTATTGCAGCATATTATTGCCCGTCCATCTAGCTTAGCTTCCACATGGAACTGATCTAAAACCTTTGTTTCCTCCCAACAATAAAAATGTGACGTCACTCGTCATCTCGACTGATGCCTCTTTGGTTTTACTCTATTTTGACCTATTTACCCTTTTAGGTCATCTCTTCCTGTTATCTTTCGTGGCAACTGATTTATTTCCCAGACTTCATGTCACTTCGACCTGTACTTAGTTCGACCTTTGTCAAGATTAACACTAGCTGATTTACTTACAAGATAGGGCCTACATAATGTAACAGCTAGAGCTCCCATGTATGTGAGTTCTCCACTTTTTTATTGAAATTCACTTTTTTTTAATAAGAAAAAGCTAATTTTCCTCTTATGACAGTTCTCTCTGAAAACTGAAAATGTTAATTTTGCTTTGAATGCTAAAACTTCAAGCAATTTATGAAGGAAGTAGAAGAGTTAGATGACTTTCGTTTCATCAAAGAATGACTTCCTGTCTTTTTACCCCCGCATGCACATTTGGTGTTTTTCTCTTAATTTTTACTTTCTTAGTTTAAACCGATTAAAGTTAATTATGAAAAAAGTTGTTTTTTGTGTTGCCCTCTCTCCACACACACAGTGAGCCCCCCCCCCCCCTTCCTCTGGTTGGGAAATTCATCTCGATTTCAGCTTTTTTTTACATTGGCTACTCATATCCCTCAATAATGTTCTTGTATTGATTTTTGTTTTTATTGATCTTTTTTCAGATATTGATGAATGTGCTGCCGGCAATCACACATGCCACCCGAATCAAGTTTGTCGGAATACACCTGGTAGTTTCAAATGTGATTGTTTACCGGGTTATTTAGCGCTAGCCAGTGGATATTGTGACGGTGAGTTCTGTAAAAATCGTCCTTATGATTCATTACAGCAAGGTTCATTTACAAAGATCAGTGTTTGCACTAATATTCATATAAGATAATGTCTCAATCAGTGAAATTTAAAAAAAGAAATAAGAAAGAAAACAAACATCTCAAACTGGAAAGTCTAAAAAAAGAAAAAAGAAAGAAAAAACGTATTAATCAGTATAGAAAGAAGAAAGAAAGAAAAAAAAGAAAACATCATAATTATGGAAATAGAGTGAAGGATTCCTTTCCGAATTCATTTCAGACAGTGTGTCTGACTTGCTCTTTGTTTTCTCCCTTCCCTAAATACTTAATAGTTTCGTCTGTCACGTTCTTTACTCACATGATGGGAGTAAAATTGAGATCAACAAAATTTGAACATTGTCAAAGCCAACGATACGATCGTTTCCAAGACAATTTGGAAATATTTTATTCAGTATTATTGTTCTAAAGACTTTGTCAGCACCCTTTATAACATCACATACAGAAGACCCTCAATAAAACATCAGGTTCCAGTACTATCTGAAAAAAAAACATATATTCAGACAATACTGGAGACAAAACCTCTCAACATGTAACCAAATATTTTCCATCGGCAGCTTAAAAAGATATGGCAGTGAAATATCTTAGAAACAGCAAATTAACAGCAAATCAAATAAAAAATTAAATACTTAAAAAATTCACAATGTAGAATGGATCAGAAACAAAAAATAGATAAATATAAGATAATGAAATTAAAATAAGAAAAATTGAGTAAAAAATTAAGTCAAGAATAAATAGAAAAATATACAGAACTAATAATGTTTATTTTATTTTAAAGAAAACAAATATAGTTTAAATTAAGGAAAAGTTAAAATAATTACAAGATAAAAAGTCTATAATAGAGTATTGAAAAACACCTAGAAATAAAAAAAATGTACCATAATTAGAAAACACATAAGTAAAATAATAATGATGAAGAGTAGAGAAATAAAACGTATATATAAAAAATACCAGAGAGGAACAAACAAAAAATAAAATTCAAAGTAGGAAAAAATAGAAAAAATGCAAAGTATAAAAAAATTATTTAAATAAAATTAAGAGAATTATAAAAAACCAAAAATTGAATAATAAGAGAAAACACAATAATTGGAAAAATTAATAAGAAAGAAAACAATAGAAAAGAAGTCATTAGAAAATAAATACAAAAAGATAATAAATTAATATCTACACACACATGCACAGATATATATATATATATATATATATATATATATATATATATATATAGGGTGGGCAAAAATAAGGGTCCTATTTTTAAAAATTCATAACTTTTTTATTTATTGATTTTTTTTTTTTTTTTTTTTTTTTAGAATAAGTAAAGGACCCCTTCCGAAGCAAGCATGAGCCGTATTAGCCCTAAGGAACGTACCCTCATTTAGAAAACATTATTTTTGCTTAAAAAACTCAAAACAGTGTAAAAAACAATACTTTAGTTTTTGTAAGTTTTAAGAAGTGTTTTTCGGCTAAAATTTGTTTTGTTTATTTCAAAAAATCTCGGAAGGGTCAGTCTACACACACATAAAGTTTGGTGAGTTTAACTTTTATTTTGTGGAAGTTATTCAAATTCAAGTTATTCAAATTTAAAGATAGGACCCTTATTTTGGCCCACACATGCACAGATATATATATATATAAATTAGGAAAGTTCATTTTATAAAGAATAGAACTTGATTGCGCATGGTCGCTGTTAGTTATAAATTAGGAATTTAGACATTTTCACCAATAGTCCACAACACCGGACGTGACACTTCACCAACACCAGGAAGTAAATTATGGAAAAAAAAAAGGTTATACCTTTATTTGTCTTTGCTCTGTCGAAGCTTGTTTTTATCAAGCGAAATATTAGCTAAAAAAAAATCAAGATGAAGAAAGAAAAAAAACGGAAGGTATTTTGAAATATTTTGTTAAATGTTTCGAAATATTTTTATTTTTCTTTTGATTTAATTACTCGCATCTAATACATGGTTTTTGAAGGCATTTTTGCCTCTATATTTATATATATATATATATATATATATGATAAAAAATGGAACTAATATTCCAACTTAATGGTAAATGAAAAAAGGAAAACCAAAAATATTATTTATTTATTCATCAACGTTTCGTCTTTATTTCAAGACTTCCTCAGGATAACTGGTCTGAAGAAATAACACACAAGTACAAAATATTTGAAACAATGGTTGTAGGAGGAGAAAAGATCAAAAAGGCCACTTATGAAAAGATAAATTATAAGCTACAAATAGATGGTAGCAGTGGGAGAAATTGAGTTAACTATGGAAAGTGTGTGTGGGGGTGGTAGCAGTCGGAATTATTAAAACCATTAGGGAGGGGGAGTGAGCGTGCATAATGTAAGCCCAAAAGAGCTAATATTTTTGGTTTTACTTTTTTCATTTTTCATATATATAGAGAGAGATAAATGAAAGAAAAAAAAGAAAAAAATGTGAGAATGACAAATCTATTTCATCTTCAGTTATTCAAGACAAGGTGTATTCAATAAAAAAAATGTTTATTTTTTTCCTTTCTTAAGCCAGGCTTTTCAAAAAATAGTTTCTTGTCATCAGAGGAATTTAAATAAATAGATAAGTTAGCAGAGAATAAACCAAATTTGAAAAAGTTATAAAATGTAGATGTGTGTGAGAAGAGTGTCGAAAATGCAAAGATGTCCAGTGAAAAAAAAGGTAGAGAATGGAAAGACAAAAGTTCACCATTGGAGTATTCATGGAGAATGCATAAATAGGGTCAAATACTGCAAATCCAGGAAGAATTAATCCATCAGAATTATAGGTTGTTCTGCTGGAGAAAAAAAAAGTTGGTTAGGGTATAGGCTGGGGATTTAAGGCCATCTTAAATCTTCCATGGACCTCCATAAAGAGATTTTTAAGGATTTGGGTCCAAAATATTGTAGAAATTCAAGTAGAATCCAGAAACAAACAGGTTCGCGAGTGTTTAAATGTTTATCTGACGGCTTCAAAAGATTGAATTTTAAAAGTATACATTCTACTTTTTGTTTCATACCTTTATATATATATATATATATATATATATATATATATGTCTATATATTTATATATATATATATATATATATATATATATATATATATATATATATATATACACATATTGGTCTTTATTATAGAATAAAGAATAAGAGAAAGGTGCGAACTTGCCAACATCAAAAAGAAACTTGATGGTCATTACAATAAAAGTTCAAAAATTTTGATTTATTTTGATCTAATGCATAAAGTAAGTCAGTCTCTTTTCTACTGACTCAGAAGCCCCCTTGGTCTAGTGGAAAACACTCACCCCCCTGAAAACAGGAATGGGGCGATCAAAAGTTGCTATGACTAGATAAAGCTACAAAACCGACTCAACCATCTGTTAATGTAGAGAGGAGGATCATACGATGCAACACTGCCTTGTCTGCCGTCTACTGCCCAACCGGTGCAGCTTGAAAGATCTTGGAGGGTAAAACAAAAATGCAAAGCACTGCGTAAAAAAGTGAGAAAACTATCGTATAACCACATGCTTCAAAGACACCCATTTATTTGTGATTAATAGCTTACTTCCTACAACATCATTATTTAATTTGGTTTCAAAGACACCCAAAGAAGAAGAAATCTCTTTTCCATTTATTTGTGATTAATAGCTTACTTCCTACGACATCATTATTTAATTTGGTTTCAAAGACACCCAAAGAAGAAGAAATCTCTTTTCCATTTATTTGTGATTAATAGCTTACTTCCTACAACATCATTATTTAATTTGGTTTCAAAGACACCCAAAGAAGAAGAAATCTCTTTTCCATTTATTTGTGATTAATAGCTTACTTCCTACAACATCATTATTTAATTTGGTTTCAACCTCAATATTTAATTTGTTCCAACTATGTTTTAAAAAATTGTAATTCCAATTGATTTCATCAATTACATTTATAATCCTATCGATATTTTCCTTTTGCTCAGTGATATTTCTGAGGAAGTAGGGTGAGCTTTTCTATGAAAAAAATATACTAATATCATCACTCATGAAGAACCAAATTTTATTTAATTAGAGACATATTTTTTATGCACTGGTTTTCCATAATCTAATTTTTATCAAAATCAATTACATGATTTAGATTGTAGAAAATGTCTAAATTTTCAGGCTTATGCTTAAGCGGTCTTAAAGAAGAAAATGAAATTCAGTGAATCTTGCTTAATCGATGTCTCGTAACTCTGGATCAAATTTAATGCAAATCTGATAAATTTGAATTTTCAAATGAGAAGATATGCCAATATTATGCCCCCTAAAAACCCTTTAAAATACTCCAAAGAAACTGAAATTAAGGGAATATTTATTAATTGATATCTAATGTTAAAATTTCACAAAAATCAGAGATATCTAAATTTTCATAAAGGGTTTCCACTTCCTGTTTACCCCCTTTGCATAAAGCTAAATTAAACCAAATATATCCTCATTACGACCTCTTGTGCCTAGCAGCTATGTTACAAAATTTATAATGATGGGTTAATTAGTTTAGGAGTGAATCCTGTACATACACATACATGAACATATAAGCATACCTGACTTTATAAAGATAGAGCTTATTTGCATATATATCTCTTGCGATTATTTTCAATTTTGTTTTCACTTTTCTCCATGCAGATATCAACGAATGCAGCCATCATCACCGATACTGTCCGCGAAATGCTGACTGCATTAACACGCCTGGAAGTTTCAGGTGTGAATGCAAAGATGGATACGAATCTGTTGGAACTGGCAGTAGACAATGCAGAGGTAAAAATTCCTTCTCTTGCAGTTATGAAATTAGAATATTCTATATACTATTTCTACATTTGATAGAAACACGCGTTTTGGAGTATCCTTGTCAACACGAAGCTGCCATATTGAATATGTTAGATTATCATGGATAACAAGTCTAAGTCAGGAAAGAGATAGATGTCTGGTTTGTAAATTTGCACATCGGTGGAATTTGATATATTTTTGCTTTGTGGAAATAAGAAAGTGCATTCTCTCATTGCTCAGTATGATTCAGAGGAGATAACTTGGATATGGTCCAAGGGAGATAACTCCTGAATATTCTGAGCCAACAGTAGTTTGATGTTGTAGAATGCTATGCAAAGAACTCTAATTAAATTAAGACGAAAGGCGTATTATAAACATCTGAATGACAGCGTTTTACTTCAAAATTTCACCTTTTTTTTTCTTTTCTACTTTTTACTAATGAGTCACCGCTTATCAAGGCCCAAAGGCCACTCGAGGATAAGGGTTAATGAGTTTGTCAGGTGGACGGTGAGAAAACATTGTCATGATTCGCAATGATGGTTAAAACTGGGCAGAATTTGATTATTTAAGAGGACGACTCAACAAGAATTTGTTTACATTAGACTTGAAAAGACTATGTAGTCAGCTAGGAAGCAGCCCCACGGTATTGTGTTCCCAAGACGGGTAGTTCTAGGAAATAAACTTTGCTCATGGAAGTTGCGTTTAGTTTTAGGTACACAGAGGGAGAAAGGATAATTATTGAAAGTGGTTGTAGCTAAACGAGTTCTTGTGTAAATGTTTTACAGGGGGAACCATAGATTTGAGCTCACTTGAGTACCTACCATGAAAATAACGATAGAGCAGAGAAAGACTAGCAACATCTCTTCTGTAAGAAAGTGACTGTAGGAAGAGAAGAGAAGAGAAGAGAAGAAGACATCCCCACTAGATTTCGAAGTCGGTCTTGTACTCTATCAATACAGGAAAGAGTGCTCTGAGCAGTACCTCCCACGATGTGACAACAGTACCTCCCCATCATAGGGTGTATTTGACTCTTATACAGGTAGAAGATTGCGTCAGACCTGTTGATACATATAAATTTATATGTGGTGAACCGGGTCGCCATTTTGGATTTCTGTCTTTATAGCAGGAAGCTTGTTTGGGATGAATGTATGAAGATGAATAATTATAATATCTATTTATTTAATTCTGCAAACCATCATCTTCAGCCAGTGTGGTTAGTCCTGTCCGAGGAGCTTTCCATTATTCTTTCTTATGTGTAGGTAGCCCGATACGGGCTTCTTTACGTCACTAATGCTAAGGAGAAACTGTTGAACTTAACTATTAAAAATAAAACTCTCTCCAAATATGTTATCTTGTTTTTCCCTTGTCGTAGCTAAAAGCTGGCTTGTATTGAATAGATGAACACGAACAACATTTAACATTCATAATATTTGTTTATCTAATTCGGCTGACTATCGTGAGGATTATCAAACATACAATCATCAAATTTCTCCTTTTTTAAACAAATTTATTTTTGTTTTTCTCTTAAAGTAGTTAATACATATAAATTAGAAGAATACCCGTCCCAGGATTGGTAAAATGAACAGAACCGTTTTGTATTTTGAAAATTAAGCATTATGCTTAGAATCCTTATTCTAATTTTGATCAAAATCCATTACATGATTTTGGTTTGAGAAAATGTGTGAAATTTAAGGTTTATACTTAAGCGGTCTTAAGAAGAAATTAAAATTCGTAGAACATTGCTTAATTCGTGTCTAATGACTATGAATCAAATTTAATGCAAATCTGAAATATTTGAATTTTCAAATGGGAAGTTGTGCCATATTATGCCCCCTGAAAACCCCTTAAAATACTTAAAATAAAGTGAAATTTGGGGAATATTTATTAATTGATGGCTAATAGTTATTGTTAAAATTTCACAAAAATCAGAAGGATCTGAATTTTCATAAAGGGCTTCTACTCCTTTTTTATTCCCTTTGCATAAAGCTAAAAATAGCTCACATTATGCCCCCTTACGCTTATCAGCTGTGTTAAAAAATTTATAAGAAGTCTTAAAATAATTCATAATTGTATTCTTAGTATCACCCGCACGGACTGTGGCGTAACGGATAAAAGTACTAAATAAAAATCAGTTCTAAGTGTCAGTCTTCTGGAGGTTGAAGGTTCAATCCTCAGTGCGGGTGATACTAAGAATACAATTACAAATTACTTCAGACTTCTACCTGCTCATGGCTGACAGAATGAGAGCAAGCTACTCCCGCAGTTTAAATGAAGGGTTCTGTTCAAAATTCTGTACAGTTTGACAAGACACACCTGAAGAAGGTCAGAGGTTACATCAGTTGAAACGTTGCAAGAAAAACATTCAAGATGGGAATAGTAGTCCGAATAATCCAAATAATCAATCGTCACCTAAAATATTCTGAAATAATGAAAATAAGATTTTTGTTTTTATTGATGGCTTAAATAACCTTGAGATTTTTCATCTCTCCTAAAATCTAGCTCAGTCTAATAATATTAAACCAGCTGTGATAATGGTGTAGAATAGGCGTAAAATATGACTTATAGATTGGATTAAGTAAGTGTAAGGCAAAGTATCCGTAAATGTGTTAAATAGAAAAACAGAAAAGAAAACAGTGAGTACCGAGAAGAAGGGAAGAATGAAAAATACGGTCCAAAAAAGTGAAATATGTGACAAAGATTAGTACCCCAATCAAAGCCGTCTGATATAGGAATCACATATGAAAAGAGAATAATAATAAGATAAAAAAAATAAAAGTAATATTTTTTAAAGAGAGATTGGAAATCTAACATTCCTTTATCCGTGATGCTTATAAGGTAAAGGAAAGGGACAAAGAAAAGATGCAGATTCAACAAAATATGTTTTTAAAATTCCAACGAAAATTTGACGGCAATGAGACAACGGGTATCTGGAGGAATGTCATCCAGGAGAGCTGACGTAGATTAACATAAGCAAGTCGTATTATAGAATAGATGAGACGGTGAGTCCGAGGTTAGGACGTCAAACAGAGACAAAGTAGTGAGTAACGAGAAGAAGGGAAGAATGAAAAATACGGTCCAAAAAAGTGAAATATGTGACAAAGATTAGTACTCTAATCAAAGTCGCATATGAAAAGAGAATGATAATAATATAAAAAAAATAAAAGTAATAATTTTTAAAGAGAGATTGGGAATCATAACATTCCTTTATCCTTGATGCTTATAAAACGAAAGAAAGGGACAAAGAAAAGATGTTTTGAAGGGAATGTGGTTTCAAAATTCCAATGAAAATGAGACAATAGGTATCTGGGAAAATGTCGGTCAGGAGAGCTGACGTAGTTTAACATAAGCAAGTATTATATAAGAGATGAGACGATGAGGCAGAGACGTTTGACAGAGACACAGTGGTGAGTACCGAGAAGTAGGGAAGAATGAAAAATACAGTGCGAACAAGTGAAATAATATGACAAAGATTAGTAACACAATCAAAGTTGTCTCATATAAAAGGTTCCATTCGAAATTCTGTACAGATTCCCAAGTTCAACAAGATGCACCTGAAAAAGGTCGGAGGTTACATCGGCCGAAACGTGGTGAGAATAACATCTGAGATGAGAACAGTGGCCGGAATAATCCAAATAATACCAAATATCTAACTTTACATAAATAAAGAAAATGTTCTCATTCGTCTCTGTATGTTGTTCAACTTAAAAGCTGTGGGATTTGTTGCAAAGTCTGGTATAGGGAATTGTACATGCCCTGCTGTGTGCTAAATAAACGGGCAATTGTGCCAAGGAAAACAAGGACCATAGATATGCTTAAGCTTACATAAGGCTTTGTCCTAACCAACCATATAAAAAAATCTTTCTGCCTTTACCAATTTCCAAACTTTTACTTTCCATTACACCCTAAAATGTATGTATGCATTTTGATAAAGGTGAAGCGGTTAAAAAGTAGTAGCGTTCGGAACATAATAAGATACAAAAATTGTGTATAGGCGATAAATGTTGTTTCCTGTTGTTTTTGTTAAATATTAGTAAATTTGGAACAATTTCGAGTTAAAATCTAATCAGTTGTACACATGTAAGCTTAAGAAGAACACGTTTGAAATCTGTAAATAGTCGCTAATGGAGTCCTTGAAGAAACCGAAGTTGGAAAAGAAATACTATTATTTAAAAATTAAAAAAAAAAGAAGCTTGAAATCTGTAAATAGTCGCTAATGGAGTCCTTGAAGAAACCGAAGTTGGAAAAGAAATACTATTATTTAAAAATTAAAAAAAAAGAAGCTTGAAATGTGTAAATAGTCGCTAATTGAGTCTTTGAAGAAACCGAAGTTGGAAAAGAAATACTATTATTTAAAAATTAAAAAAAAAAGAAGCTTGAAATCTGTAAATAGTCGCTAATGGAGTCCTTGAAGAAACCGAAGTTGGAAAAGAAATACTATTATTTAAAAATTAAAAAAAGAAGAAGCTTGAAATCTGTAAATAGTCGCTAATGGAGTCCTTGAAGAAACCGAAGTTGGAAAAGAAATACTATTATTTAAAAATTAAAAAAAAAGAAGCTTGAAATGTGTAAATAGTCGCTAATGGAGTCCTTGAAGAAACCGAAGTTGGAAAAGAAATACTATTATTTAAAAATTAAAAAAAAAGAAGCTTGAAATCTGTAAATAGTGCTAATGGAGTCCTTGAAGAAACCGAAGTTGGAAAAGAAATACTATTATTTAAAAATTAAAAAAAAAGAAGCTTGAAATCTGTAAATAGTCGCTAATGGAGTCCTTGAAGAAACCGAAGTTGGAAAAGAAATACTATTATTTAAAAATTAAAAAAAAAGAAGCTTGAAATGTGTAAATAGTCGCTAATGGAGTCCTTGAAGAAACCGAAGTTGGAAAAGAAATACTATTATTTAAAAATTAAAAAAAAAGAAGCTTGAAATCTGTAAATAGTCGCTAATGGAGTCCTGAAGAAACAGAAGTTGGAGAAGAAATCCTATATACATATAGGATTTCTTCTCGATTCAAGGACTCCATTATCGACTATTTACAGATTTCAACTGTGTTCTTCTTAAGCTTACATGCATAAAACTAATTAGATTTTAACTCGAAATTGTTCCAAATTTACTAATATTTAACAAAAACAACAACATTTATCATCTCTACACAATTTTTGTATTGCATTATGTTTTGAACGCTATGCTACTTTTTAACTGGTTTAGCTCTGTTGGCAGCCATATTTGAATTTTACCTAAACTTTCCATTTCGTTAAAAAAGAAAGAAAGAACTGTGATTTGAATGACTCTTTCGTTTTTGCTCTTAGATGTTGATGAATGTTCAGTGCAAAAGCCGTGCGACCATCTCTGCACAAATACGCAAGGATCATTCACGTGTTCCTGCCGAACTGGTTATGAGATTTCACTTGACAGACGCTCATGTCAAGGTGAGTCAAACTTCTTATTTTTGATTTAGAGAGACAGAATAATTGACGCGGACTGCTGAGGCAATGTTGAGTTAGGGCGAACACGGGCCCTTCCCTGGTCCCGCTCCATCAATCTCGTCCAAGCTTTTCCAATTTTATATATGCATAAGTTTTAACCTTCAGATTCATTATTATCTTTTTGTAAAATAACAATTATGTTGTATTGTACAGTGTGACCTCCCCTCTCCCCCCCCCACACACACGCACTAAAAAACGGAATTGTTAATAAAATATACAATCCTTTCTACAATCCAACCATATTTGGTACAAATAAACATTGGTCTTTACCTGACCTATCCACCAAGTTTCAGTCATGAATGTCCAACAGTCTTTGTTTTATCACTGGTAAATGATAAGCACACCTGGATACGACATGCAAAATTGTTAATAACTTTGACACATTCCTCTCTTGGCACTGCCCTGATTTTGTCTGCGATGTCCCACTTCAGTTTAGGGATTGTTTTGTTGGACATTATCTTTGAGATAACCCTACAGATAAAAATCTGGAGGTGTTAAAGTCCGATGAGTGTCAAGCCCATTCAGGATCACACCTCTTACTGATGAGATGATCACTAAAGTATCCCCCGATATCATGGAACAGCGATAAAACAAGGACATTCATGACTGAAACATGGTGGATAAATCCGGCATAGACTAAATTGGCTTTTCCCCCTCCACACACACACCATCGCTCAGGTGAATTGATTTCTTTTTTCTACAACTACCATAAAGAATAGAGGGATTTTAATCAGGGTTAGATTCCTCTAGATCAGCTGTGTTCTTATTATGCCTATGCACATTAACAGGGTTATCTCATGAAGGGTGTTACTCTTTAGCATGGACAGTTATTCACTATAGAGAGGCTAACTACAGACTGCAGCTGCACAAAAGTGCTTTGAGATGCTGCATCACATAGTGCTGGATGCATGGGGATCAGTCACGGCTGCCATGGAAGGCCATCTCCGAAATGGACTACCCCTCTGCATAAATCCCTTAGCAGAACACTTTAATGTGCCTACATTTTCAGCTTTCTTTTTCAAATTATTCTGACGGCACTTCTTTGAAACATTGTCAGGTGAAAATAACTATGCAAATATTTTTTTTAAATTTCAAATATTTTTGTCGTAAAATATATTTAACTCTTCTAATATATCCAAGATGCAAACTCCCCACCATTGGTTTTCCTTTGGTATCTTCAATAGTAGTTATCTTGGTAGGACACCATCCACTCTAAACCCCTGCCCGATTTCATTCCTTCCCACCAAAATCTCACATCACTATAACTTTAATGGATAAATAAAAACTTGAATGTACAAAGTTTTTTACATAAATATTATGTAAATTGCTGTAACTTTAATGGAAAAATAAAAATTCCAACCTACAAATTTACCCATTAAAATTATGTAAATTAGTAAATTGCTGTAACTTTAATGGAAAAATAAAAATTCCAACCTACAAATTTACCCATTAAAATTATGTAAATTAGTAAATTGCTGTAACTTTAATGGAAAAATAAAAATTCCAACCTACAAATTTACCCATTAAAATTATGTAAATTAGTAAATTGCTGTAACTTTAATGGAAAAATAAAAATTCCAGCCTACAAATTTACCCATTAAAATTATGTAAATTAGTAAATTGCTGTAACTTTAATACAAAAAAAAAAATTCCAATCTATAAATGTTTTTACCTATTAAAATCATGTAAATTACTGTAGATTTAATAGATAAATAAAAACTCTTCTGATATATACACAAAATGATTATTTTCTTTATATGTTTATTATTTTGTTTTTAATCTAATTTTCCAGATATCGACGAATGTGCTGGTCCATATAAAAGATGTTCGTATCACTGCCAAAATTTACCTGGTTCTTTCAAGTGCAGTTGTCCTTCCGGTTTCCGAATGTCCACTGATCAGGTCTCGTGTTTAGGTAAGTCAACCAAATAAATTTTTAAAATGTATTTTTTCAAATTAATATTAAAAAAAAACATTGTTGCCAACTTATATGCATTCACCCTCTAACTCAAAGTACTGCTTACTGGTAAGGTCTCAGCTACAGTCCTTTTGGAACCGTGCAATTAATGTTACCCATCCTGGGATGGTCATTCTCCTAGTTTATATATATATATATTATATATATATATATATATATATATATATATATATATAAGCTAGGAGAATACCCGTCTCAGGACGGGTAACATTAATTCCTCGAACAGAACCGTTTTTGCACCACTTTTATATCCCCTTACGAAGATTAAAATCAAGATGTAATTATGCTAAACCTTATGTCTAGAATCCTTATTCTAATTTTGATCAAAATCCATTACATGCTTTTGATTCTAGAAAAAGTTAAAAATTTAAGGCTTAAGCTTAAGGGGTTTTAAGAAGAAATTGAAAATCAAAATCTTCCTTAGTTGATGTATCATGACTATGGATCAAATTTAATACAGATCTGATACATCTGAATTTTCAAGTGGGAGATTATGCCCCCTAAAAACCCTATAAGGTACCCCAAAGAAACTGAAATTTGGGAATATTTATTAATTGCTACCTAATACCTATTGTTAAATTTCACAAAACTCAGAGGGATCTGAATTTTCACAAAGGGCTTCTGCCTCCTTTTTATCTCCTTTGAATAAACTAGATTAAACTAAATAAGCCCACATTACGACCCCTTACACCTATCAGCTATGTTTCAAAATTCCAAATGATCGGTTAATTAGTTTAGGAGTGAATCCGATACATACAAATATATAAACATATAAACATACCTAACTTTATAAAACTAGAGATGTCAATGTAAGTGGGCATGTATATGTTCCCTATAAAAAGAAAGGTTAGAGAATCTACATAAAAACTAAAAGGGTATTCATATGTAAAATCTTCTGCGGAATTTATTGCCAGTGGTTCCAAATCTCTAAGTGCACCCCTAAGAGGGTTATGTGAGCAGAACCCTCCCTTAAAACTTCAAATATATTCTATTTTGATGAAAATTAAATCATATTTACAAAATTCTCCAGGGAAGACAATGGAAGTTGTCTTGAATCTCTATGTGCCCCCCAATGTGGGCTATGTGGGCAAAACCCTCTTAAAACTCCAAATGTGTTAATCCGATTTTTATTAAATTTAAACCATATGTATGAGACATTTTTTAATTTAAGCTTCTTCTAACTATGTTAGGCATAAAACAGGGGGTAGTAAAAAAAAAAGCAAGTAATAGGATGTTATGCTAGTCTTTCTCTACTCTATCATTATTTCCATAGAAGGTGATCAACTGAGCTTCAATCTCTGGTTCATTCTTTTAGGACATTCACAGCAAGAACTCGTTTCTACCACCACTGAAAATAACTTTTCTTTCTTCCTCCATGTGTCTAACTTCAAATGAATTTTCCATGAACATAGTTTCTTTCCAAGAACTTCCCATCTAGTTAGGGTCACATTTTTGTAGTGCGTGGAGTCACAGATCATATGACCACAGGGTGATCAACTTTCTCTTCCCTGCTTTGGAAAGAAGTACTCACAATTCTAGGATAGCATTCTTCATTGTATGAGATGACATCTGGTGAATCTGAGGGATCTGGCGTTTTTGGAAATTGATCTCTATTCGAATCGATCTGAACTATATACATTTCCTTTCATATTATTATCTCCCCATCTCTCTCTCTCTCTCTCTCTCTCTATATATATATATATATATATATATATATATTATTTGTAGCTCCTAGAAAACTCGTCTAGAAGGGCACTGTAAGTGTAGTATTAACACAGCATGACGTCGCTAGCTATATGTACTTCGTTCCTTTCATTAAATAGAACGCTCTTATGACGTCAAGCCGCCAGATAAAGTGTTAAAATTATCACTGTTTATTCGCTGTTCAGTATTGGCCGAGTGGTTCAGGGCGTCGGGATTTGAGTTGCAAAATACTCAGAATCCGGGGTTTCGAATTGCATGACCGGTAGTGAATAGTCATATCTCTATGCTGATGAGTCCCGATTATAAAGGACGAAACGTATACGTGCATAGAGATAATAAACAAAACAAATATTTATTTTATATATAGTCTAAAGAAGCTTTGAGTCATTAAAAAAAAAAATGTAAAATGCAGTTTAAATTCCCAAACTAACTAAATCCAAGATATTGCAGACTTAACATTCGTTGGAAAATTAATAAATGAAAAAATATAAGTAAAAAAAAAAAGGGGGGGGGGGTTAATTATCTAAGAGTGAAACAAAGACAGGAGACCTTAAGCGTCTAATATTAACATGGGGATCATCAGCTGTTTACCATGTAACTGTTTCTGAGATTTAAAAACAGGACAGTTTTAATATTCATGGCTCTCCAATGGTACTGATTATACGACCATTTCCCCAATAATCAAGTGTCGAAATAAGTCAGCTTAAAATATCACTAATATATACATAAATAAATAATAATAATGATGAAATAATAATAATAATATATTACCCTTAAGACTACCGTATGATATAGTAATTTGCATATCAAATAACATTAATTATAACAATAATAAAAAAATAATAATAATACTATCTAAACATTACATCCAAGAACCATTCTGCAATATGGTAGCTAGCAATAAAATAATATAGGAATTAAAGTTGCATTAAAAATAAATAAAAAATAAAGCTTAAGTATATATATATATATATATATATATATATATATAGAGAGAGAGAGAGAGAGAGAGATGTATGAAAAAAGCAAACTGAAAAACAATTAAACACAGGAAGAAATCATCAAAACGAGAGATTTACCTGCTTCGCTCGAATCAACGAACGCCTTCAGAAAATATGAAGATTTGAAATTTATTGAATAACAGCAAAACAGGAAAAAGAAGATGCAAAGTGGCATGTGCGTAACTATTTGAAAAACTTATGAGGCGCGTGCGACAAAGTCATTATTTGTGAAAAGAGGGGGAGAAAAAAATGGAAACATGGATAAAATGCACTAAAAAATAAGTAGTATTTTTGTTAGATAGTGGTGGGTGCAGAGAGCAAGAGGACTCCAAAAAAAGAGAGTAGGAGCCAAAACGGAAGTTGGAAGTGACGTCATGATAGTGGGAGGCTTTGTCGACCTTCTTGTTCCTGTCACCAGCAAAATAACCGGATTCAGCATAAAATAACCCGAAAAGGGTTGATATGCCGTAAAACAAAACAACCAAACCAATCAATTTACTAAGACCCCTCCCACGCTTTCCCCTACTTCCTCGGTGGAAGAAAAAAACAAGTCCATTTTTAGGTGTACAATTTTGTTTATTCTGTTCATCTTCAAATAAAATACTTGAAATAAACTAAACAATCTTTGCCCATGAACCTCTGTATTGATCACATAATAAAATACGTCAAAACTGAAAACTGATTTTATTTTTTTGTTTTTTTGCAGACATTGACGAATGTAAAGAAACTCCGAACATCTGTGGACATTACGATGCAACTTGCTTCAACATCCGTGGTAACTACAAATGTCCTGTTGTTCAGTGCCCCAGTGCTTACACAAAATCAGCTTATGGTAGTCCCGGTAACAGGTAAGACATCTACTTCCCCCCCATCATCATCATCATCATCATCATCATCATCATCATCATCATCATCATCATCATCATCATCATCATCCTGCTATAAAAGACTAAATGTTTTTGTGTCAATGAAATTTTTTGTTCCAATTTGATTTTTAACTAAGTGTTTAATATATGTAGTTTTTAAATGTTGTACTGTTCATTCCCCACTCCCTCCTCCCACCTCCTATTTAAGTCTTCAGCTGTAATTCACTCCTGGTAACTACCTATGATAAACTCACACCCTTTCTTATCCCCTCTCTATGAGCTATAATCGGTCCAGGACTTAAATAGGAGATGGGAGGAGGAGGAGGAGGAGGAGGAGGAGGAGGAGGAGGAGTAAACCAAAAAGTTTAAATGTCACTCTGCCTGAATATTTCCAAAGAAAGAAACATTGTTGCTTTTGTGTGACCAGGCAAAACTGAATTTTTTATAATCTCTATACTGTGTGACCATTTCTTGTGTGTCTGTGTATGTGTGCATGTGTTTTTCGCTTCTATGTAACTTACAAATTATTTTTTAGTTACTACTAATTGATTTATTGAAATCAGAAATGCAATAGCATAAAGTACGGAAACAAACTTAAAAAAAATTCTATTTAAAAAAAAAAAAAATAATTACAAAATTAAATCCACCAGAATTAATTTCTGTTTCTTCCGGAAAAGTGAGCTATTATAATATTTTGTTAATAGTTTTAAAAAATATAGAATTACGTCTTCAAGAACAATGTAAACAAATACTCTAAATCAATCAAATTTTGTCTATTTCGCCCATCATTTCCAATCTTCCCATAGTATTGTTTTATCATCCAACTGACAATTTTATTAACCTTTATCCTCGAGTGGCTTTTGGCCTTGGTAAGTGGTGACTCATTAGTATAAAAAGAAAAAAATTTGTGACCCTTGGAAATTTGAAAGGAATTTTGAACTGTCGAATAGAAAGTCATTTTAATTGGTTTTAAAATTCTAGTGTTTATTTAGATTAGGACCCGAGCTAACTATGACCCCGTCATTAGAGTCAGTGTGGGGGTTAGCGTTAGAGTTAGGGTCACGGTTGGGGGTCAAAGTTAGCTTGGGTCCTAATCTGATAAAGTACAACAATTTTTAGCAAATCCTCATTTAATTAAAAGATTGAAACTTTTGAAAACTATTTACATCCAATCATTTTATAAATAGAGATTAAAACATTACCAGAACAAACAAACGGTAACACTTCGAAGAGCACTGATGATCAAGTTTTTGCTGATTCTCTCTCTTTTGATCTGAAATATGTTGTGCAGTGGGGAAAAAGTGGCTTGGTACTTTTAACACCTCTAAAACCAAGATTCTCTCCTTTAACCACCACTGATCAGACTTTCTGAAAATACCGGCTTCCTGACTTGAAATGCACCAAACATTGATGTTATTGTTTTTTTTCTTTTCCCTTTGCAAAACTCAATCATGTTCTGCAAAGCTAAAAACAAAAACAACAATTTTCCTCTATAAAACAACCAAACCAAACCAAACACCATGAATAAATATTTGAAGATATAAAGAACTTGAAGCATAAAAACTTTTACCAAAATGACCTGATTCAGCATTAAATAATCCGAAAAGGGTTGATATGCCGTAAAACAAAACAACCAAACCTTTCACCACCAATGCTTAGATATTTATTTTGCCCCAGTCAAAATGAGTGGATCTTTCCTTAAGAAAATTCCTTACTTCGACAAGCTCCTAGGATTGACTTTCACTCCAGATCTAAAATGAAAGACTTATATCGAATCTATTACTAAAGTTGCTGGAAAAATGGTTGGTTCATTCTACCACTCCAGAAAGTACTTTACTCCTGATGCAATCCTAACCTGTGTAGGTGTCAGATACACCCTAAGACGGAGTATTACTGCCACAGCTGGGCTTAAAGCACTGTTTCTTGTCTTGACAAAATCGACTTCGCAATCTAGTTGGGGGCGATCTACCTTCTTCTCTTCAGCCTCTTTCTCACAGAAGACACGTTGCTAGTCTTTCTCTACACTATCATTGTTTTCATGAAAGATGCTCGACTGAGCTCCAATCTCTTGTTCCTCTTTGTAAGACATTCATAGTGGAAACTTGTCTTCCTAACACAACTGAAAATAACTTTTATTTTCTTCCTCCATGCACCTAGCGTCAGGTTGAATTTCCATAAACAGAGTTTCTTTCCAAAAACTTCACACCTGTGAAATACATTACAACGATACTGCTTCCCTGCAGACTACAACAAATCCAATATCAACAAATACTGGTCATAAACTGTTCCCCATAAGTAATCGGTCCTGGGTATGACCTTAAAAGACACCCAGTGGTGAGGCCTCCACTTGGGAGGTGTGGGGAATGTAGAGTTGCCCCTTAGTTGCTATTGCTCCCAGGTCCACTCTGGTCCGGAGTGGTAGTACCTGTAAGGACCCCATCTATGGGTCAAATAGAACCTACTGGCGCCTATCAGATCAGGCTGACTGAAGTTATTGACTTCCTGACTCAAATTGCACCAAACATTGATGTTTTATTGTTTTTTTTTCTTTACAAAACTCAATCATGTTTTGCAAAATCCAAAACAAAAAGCATCAATTTCGCCTCCTCCTCCCCTTCCTTACTTTCACTCAACCAAACACCATGAATAAATACTTAAACATATAAAGAACTTGAAGCATAAAAACCTTCACCAAAATGACCAGATTCAGCATTAAATAACCTGAAAAGGGTTTATATGCCATAAAACAAAACAACCAAACCAAACACCATCAATGAATACTTGAACATATCATGAACTTCTTCTTCTTCTTTCGTGTGAATCAGATGATTCTAGTGTTGGCATTAGTTTCCCCGATGTTTTACTAGTTAGAACTCTTTCTGGAAAGACATCGGGTACTTACGGAAAGGACCACGAGAAGGTTGCCAACATCCCTAAGTGAAAGTGGTACTGTGGAACCGACTGGATTCGAACTTGGAACACCCACGTCTTCAGTCCGTGTCGTTATCCACTTAACCACCGTCACCTCCCATCATGAACTTGAAGCATGGAGACTTTTACCAGGGTGACCGTATTCAGCATTAGAAAAGTCTGAAAAGGGTTGATATACTGTGGAACAAAACCAAACACTATGAATGAATACTTGAAAACATAAAGAACTGGAAGCAAAAGAAAATTACCAAAATGACAGATTCAGCATTAAATAACCTGAAAAAGGGTTGATATGCCGTAAAACAAAACAACTAAACCAAACACAATGAATGAATACTTGAACATGTAAAGAACTTGAATCATGAGAACTTTTGCCAAAATGACCGGATTTGGCATTAAATAACCCGAAAGGAGTTAATATGCCATAAAACAAAACAACCAAACCAAACACCAAAAATATTAAAATACATAAACATTTTAAAAAATGATATTAAAATACATAAACATTTTAAAAAATATTAAGATATGTAAACCATAAACATTTTAAAAAATGATATTAAAATACATAAACCTTAAAAAAAATGATATTAAAATACATAAACCTTAGAAAAATGATATTAAAATAAATAAACATTAAAAAATGATATTGAAATACATAAACCATAAACATTTTAAAAAAATGATATTAAAATACATAAACCTTAAAAAAATGATATTAAAATACATAAACATTTTAAAAAATGATATTAAAATACATAAACCTTAAAAAAAATGATATTAAAATACATAAACCTTAAAAAAATGATATTAAAATACATAAACATTTTTTTTAAATGATATTAAAATACATAAACATTAAAAACTAATGTTTCGGCATTAAATGACCCACAGGATTAAACCCCATAAGTAATCAAACTTTGTTCATTCCATTAATAATTTTCAATCCTTTCATAATATTCTTCATCATTAAACCGACTATCCATCACTTTAACCCTCACCACCGAGTGGCTTTTGGCCTTGATAGGTGGTGACTCATTAGTCAAAAAACAAAAAAAAGTTTCATAACAATTTGGTTCAATTAATAATTTAATGACCAAACGACACGTGATAATTCAGTTTACCTTTCAAAATCCTATTTAAGAAATTATAATTTTTTTAAATTAAATTGCATAATTAAAAAAAAGAAGAAAAGCGAAACAAAAATGAAAGTAAAAAGATCCCAGACAACACTGGGTAGGTATAGCTATTCTTTTTATAAATGCATCCGTTCAACCATGGACAGGCCGTATTTAGTTTATAAAAGCACACTGTGCACACCTCCAGTTATGTTCCAAGGGTTTCAGCGATGGTTTTTAGATGAAGCCGCAAAAAAATATGATGCTATCTATTGTTCCTTTCAAAGGTTCTCTAGTGAGCCAAGTTCTTTCGTCTGAACTGATAATTGTCTCCTCGATTTGCGACTCTCTATGGTGTGGTCAGTATATTATATTTCTGCTGTACTTAAAAGAATGACGACAAACACTGTATAAAAACATAATTATATATCTTTATTGTTGGTGAATGTGAACGAGTGGGGGTGAGTGAGAATGATGGAGGAAGCAAGGGAATTAATCGAGATTGATCCCTACAACTCGATGCCCAGTTGACTCTCTTGATCTCAATTTCGGATAGTTTATATAACGATTTTGGACGTCCATGCATCCACTTTTAAACACCTGTTCTGGGATTTTGCCTTCGCTGTCAATGTAGCCACACTTGTTCAGTTACTTAATAAAATAGAAAAGAAACAATTTCAACAAGTGTCTTCACAATAACTTATAAATAATCATTTCATTAATTAAAAGAAATATTTTTTGACGGGCAGTGGGGTTTTCCAACCGGTGTCGATTTAAAATTCGTCCACTATTAAAATGTAACCCATTTATAAAAGACAAATAATAACTTATTAAGTAATAAGAATAAAGAACATACCTAACATGGACATCCTATAAAGAAATTCTGAATATGTGTTTCAGATGGTAAATTGAGCCGATACTGGTAAATCTGTAGATTTTTCTGATTTCATCTAAATTTGGGCTAGTTTATATAACGATTTTGGATGCCCACATATCCACTTGATGTTGCGTGTTTTACTTTTTTTTTCATCCCAAACAAGGCATACTTCCACTGAGACATAAAGGAATACTGTTAATTAGGGACCATATCTACAGGGGCATCCTAAGTAGGGAGTTGTATATGTTAGTATAGTCAGTACAACAGGGAGTGAATTCCAAAAACTAACTGTTCGAGGGAAGAAACTATTAGAGTAAAAAGCTTTAAGGCATCTGGATACCTCTACAGTAAAAGGGCGGGATTTTGCTGATTGTTGGTTTAGTCGGGGGGATTTACATCGAGGGGGCACCAGTGGTACGAGTTCATCGAAGCACATTCCATTGAAGTATTTGTAAAACAAGCATAGGGATGCTTGGTTGACAGTGCGGGACCTAGTAGATTGGACACTCTTTTTTGGACCTTGTCTACTAGGGAGAGACTAGTGGTTGATGCTACAGACCAGATGTGGCAACAATACTCCATGCATGGGCGAATGGTGGCTTTGTAGAGATATAGGATACTGTCAGGTGTGAGAAGTTTTCTAGCTACCTAGAGGATAGGGGGCCCACCGTCTTTGCAGCAGCCTTGGCAATGTCCTTTATGTATTTGTTCCAATTCATGTTACCTGTGGTTGTGCGAGTTCCATAGCAATGTTTTGGATTATTTCGCATCTGGTTTGCAAATCTGCTGTCACATTATGGCACTAAAAATCCATTTGTGACATTAAATAGGAAATCCTTTTTGTGTGTAGATATTTTTTACTCATGGTTATGCGTGTAGATATATTTTGCATACATATGTGAGCCCTGCTTACATGTTGAACTGTAATGTTTAATTATGTCTCGCCCTAACATATCGAATGGAAGAAGGGGAGACGGTTTATGACTAAGTTATATGTGTCAATGCACGATCGAGTTGACCTAATTTGAAAGCCATCAGAAATGCTGTCTTGCTTCCCCTTTGAAGCAGTGTGTTGATATGAAAATAGAATTAAATTATAACAAATTAATTAAAGAAGTAGTGAAATTTTAATGGCTGGCTTTATAATTTTAACATTTTCTCTAAATGAATCATGTGAGCCCAGCTACGTATAACCTCTTGAGATAATTGCCCTTTCATTTTCATTTCTGCGTTCATACTAAGATATTGGCCTGACGAAGTTCATCTGATCCCCAGCTAGAACTCAAATATGTCTGCAAATGTGTAGTTAAATATGTTTGTATGAATAAAAGGTTTTATGCCAGTGAAATATATATATATATATATATATAGCGAGAGAGAGAGACAGACAGACAGACAAATGAAAAAAGAGAATAAAAATTGTGAAAATACAAAATCTATTACGTCCTCAGTTGTTCAAAACAAAGTGTATTCGATGAAAGAATATTTATTTTTCCTTTCTTAAGCCATGGCTTTTCAAAGAATGGATTCTTATCATCAGAGGAATACAGATAGATAAGTTGGTAAAATAAGTACCAAAATATATATATTTGATTATGATCAACTTGTAAAGTATGTAACTTAACTTTTGTTTTATTATTTAATTTTTTCCTATAATAATGCTCTATCTCCAAAATTGAGCATATTTCTATCACGCTAGAGTCCATTATAAAATAATTATTTTATAACACGGGGAATATATATATATATATATATATATATATATATATATATATATATATATATAAATTGGTAGTTTGCTGGAAGCATTGCTGGGAGTAATAATAAAAGTTTTAAAAAGGTTGAAGGCAATGCGAAGTTCCGGATCGCTGGAAGCTGTGAAGAACAAAAACAAAACAAAACCGAAATAAGTCGGATATAGATCGAAAAGGTTTGTTTATTTTTCTAGACGAACTTACAAGACAGCAAGAGTGTTAGTTTGTAATATTCCGGATGATCAGGGATCAATTTGATATATTTCGAGAGATTTTTTCCCTCTCCTTGTCAAAAATAAATAAAAGAAAAATCCCGGAAATCCGGGAAAAGAAAGACAATGGTAATTTTTATGTTTTTTTTTAAATTTTCTGGAAAACTGAGGTATATGGTAAACTGAAATTTAAATGCCATCAACTAGACCCTAGAACCTCTATCTCTGCCAAAAATCAGCTGTATCCATCAAATAGTTGATGAGATACAGGGTGGCACACACGTACGTACACACGGATAACACAAAATCACTCCTGACCTTTCTGGATCTCTGGGTTGCCTTGACTAATGATGCTGAAATTCTACACACTTATAGAACCTATCAAATGTAAATTTTGTGCAAAGTTTTAACTAATTTGGTGCATCAGTTTTTGTGTTATGACTGATCAAAGAAATGAGATTGCTAGCATAGGTCGTTTTTGAAGTCTATTATGGGATAGAGCGCTATCGCGCCTCCCTTGATATATATATATAAGTTAAGGAATATGTAAAGAATATATGAGATAAACAAAGATATTCAAAAATGAACATACTAATTTTTTTTTTTTTTCTTCTTCTATGTTCAACAATAGAAAATAAACCAATCAGTATGTTCATTTTTAAATAATATTTTTGGTTTGTCTCTCAAATATATTCTTTATATATTCCCAAGCTTTATTAATGCCATTTTTACAATATTGAGCATCCTCTATCCTATTAGGACATTTTTGTGTTATCCTTGGATATCCTTAAAAATATAACTATAAATTTTTATAATAAATTTTGAAATATATATATATATATACATGTGTATATGGGTTTATTTTGAAAATAATATTTATTTATAAATAATTATATATATATATATATATATATAATTATTTATAAATAAATATTATTTTCAAAATAAACCCATATACACATGTTTTATACCAAACTTGCAATCGTCAGTATGAGAGGAGGCAATACCTGCCGGCCATACGGTTCGAACTCCAATATGAAAGTCATGTTTGACTCAGTAGCCAATGCGTGTACCAATGCTTCACAACACATTGTCTAGAAATGGGAAGTAAATTAACATCTAAATAGCAAACACAGTGGCTATCCAGGAAGCAGTAAAATAATTATATATATATATATATATATATTTGTGTTATAATGGGATAATTCCAGGAGGAAATCTGGGTATGAGAGCTCAATGTAGTAAACAGAGCAAGAATAACATAAAATATAATAACACGAAATCACATAATTGTCGATGCAATAATTTATTTCAACCGTGCGGTTTTTTCAAGCATCACTCAGACAATTACATTTTTGAATTGTCTGAGTGATGCTTGAAAAAACCGCACGGTTGAAATAAATTATTGCATCGACAATTATGTGATTTCGTGTTATTATATTTTATGTTATATATATATATATATATATATATATATATATATATATATATATATATATATAATTGTTTTTATTTATACAGACATGTACAAAATAAATAAAGCAATTCTGGTCCACTATATTTTAAAATATCAACCGTCAGCAAACTAAACAAAAAAAATTCCCTCAAACTATGTTTGAATTCGAAATAACCAATTCGGCTTTTCCGATTGTTGATTTGATAAATTGAATTTAAATTTAAATTTTAAGTTATGTATCCTGTTGATCATTTTAAAAAAGACTTCAGAATTTTAAAATGTTTTGCATAAAGAAAAAAAAAAACTTTTTCATTTATGCAAAAAATTACATATATTTTAATTTCCCAATTGTTTTTGTATATAAACTTAAGCATTAATATATTTAGCCTATATTACCCACTGTTATATATTGAACTATTTTCAATATTTCAGAAGAATAAAGGCAGAGATTTCAGAATGCACAAACGTGATATTATCATCATTATTAATAATATTAGATTTCTAACGTGAGATACGATATAATTTATTTTTTAATGGAAATCGATCCAGACAAGGCATGAAGTCACTTGGTGTAAGGAGCTAATAAAAATACTACTTCAAGGTCAAAAACAATAATTGTAAGATGGATAGATTCTGACCCAGAAAACAGCAATTCTTTCCTCTTTGTCAGAAACATCACTCATGGAATGTGAATACTAAAAGACAAAATAAGGGAAGTGAAAGTTACAAGGCTGCCGAAAGTTAACGCACGGTTCACTTTCTACTCTCCTAAATCCACAATCAGACACAACGCCGCAACCCACACAAACCATGAAAGCCATAGACCGGAAGCCCTAGACTCGAGTTATGCCCTCCTTTGGGCTCATCAGTAGAACACATCCTAACTTAGGATTTTAAACCTGAGTCACTTGCATGCGAGGCAAGTACTCTGCCACCAGAGCCATCACACCAAATACAAAAAAAGTCTATCAACAAACAAAGATCATGTAAACGGTGGCGAGTGGCAGACTGTGGAATGTACCTACTTTTCTCAACCAACCACAAAGAACCCAGGTCAATATCTCACAAGTAGGATTTTATACTCGCTAGGCCAATGCCATGCAACAAAAGAACCCAGTGAGTAAATTGATATTAGATTTCTATGTGAGATACGATATAATTATTTCCACAATCGGATACATGTATTAACTACCATAGCAGGGTCGCGTGGAAATTGCACGGTGCTTTCTACATCAATCTGTATAATTTACTGTTAAAAAATAATATTCTTTTGGAAAAATTTATGTCTGTGTGAAACTATTAAGAAAAAATAAATGACTCTTTCTTCTTCCATAAAGATAATTGTCATTGTTAGCTAAATATCCTTTAAATAAATAAAAATGAATACGTCTTTTTATTTATTTATTTGAAATTGTAGCAGTTTAATTCTTTTTAAAACAATAAATATTCTCCATCTTCTTATCTTAAAAATAATTACCAGTAAAATATTCTTCAAATCAATAAAACGAATGTCACCTTGAAATGTATTTATTTAAAACTGTACTGTTTTAAGTGACGGGACGGATTAATTTGATTTTGGAACAATTCATTTTAAAATGGGAAAAGTCAGTCTTGGTTACCTTAACGGCATAAGATTAATTAAAAATGAGCACCAGACATCCTCATTTTTTTTTAATGTGTGTGAAAGGTGATAACGTACGTACGAACATGAAATGCAATAGCATATTATATAGATATTAATATATGTGAAAGGTTATAACGTTGCCCACATGCCAGCCAAGTTTTAATCAGTTCTACAAGGTTAGCTAAAATTTCAATGTTTTAACAAACCTGATATTTATAATATCTCCCTGTGTGTGTGTGTGTGTGTGTGTGTGTGTATATATATATATATATATATATATATATATATATAAGTAAAAGTCAAATACTTAGACTTAGGTAGTATTCCAAATAGAACAAGAAAATGATAGCATAAAGGTGAAGTTAAATTAAGCCCATCAGATACCCAGAAATACTGCACCTATTAAAATCAGCTCTATGGTTAAGACATTGGGTCAACCAGAGCTACTATATGACAATTTAGACATAAACAAAAAATTATGACGTATTCGTCTTTGAGTATATCAGTTCCAGAAATTCAACATCAACAAAAGTGTCTGTGTACGATCGTTTCTGAGACAAATAGTTATTGATTAAAAAGTCCACTACAGGTATAAATCAACAAAATTAATCAACACCTCTGCATTATTTAAAAATAAAAACAACAAAAAAAAACACATGGTTAGCAGAAAACAAAATAAAGAAGGATGTCAGTATTTTTTATTTTCTTTAAATATATATATATATATATACACACACACATATATATATATATATATATATATATATATATATATATATATATATATATATATATATATAGTGAAAAAGGAAAATGAAGGTATAAAGTATATCTTTAAATATAACCTATCATGAAAAGTCAATGCTCGATATACGAGATAGAGAAATAATATGATTAAGTAAATGATGAGAATAAAAATTGTGTAGAATACAATATCTATTAAATCATCAATAGTTCAAAACAAGGGAATTTATATCAGAAAATTAGTTTATTATTTCTTTCCTTAAACCATGGCTTTTCAAAGATGTAATCTTATCGTCAGAGGAAATTCAACAAATAAATTAGTAAAATAAATTTACCAAATATCAACATTTGAAAAGGTATAAAAATATAAAAGAATATAAAGTAATGTAGAGGATGTAGGCAAACATTCGCTGTTGAAGAAGCATGAAGAGTTCGTAAGATTAAATTCGAAGATTCTGGAGTAATGGTAAAATCTTGTGTATGGAATGCGTTTAAGCAGCCAGAGTTGTAAAGAAATCCGATTCTTAGAGGTATGGGTAAAATCGATCTTATAGAGGGAAAAAAATTCTGTTTGCAGTAGCAGAGAGAAGGTTCCAAAGCATAGCACGAGAAAATCCGTCCTGATGGAAGTTGCGGTGATTGTTGAGGTTATTGTTCAGTGTCCTTTGAAAAAAAAAACAAATGTGTAGAGGAAGCCAGAGATAATTTTTCTTAGATAATTTTTCTTAGATAATTTTCTGATATAAATTCCCTTTTGAACTATTGATGATTTAATAAATATTGTATTCTACACAAGTTTTATTCTCATCATTTACTTATCTATATATATATATATATATATATATATATATATATATATATATATATATATATATAGTGTATAAATGTTTATTTATACAAACATTATTGGTTACATATGTGCATACATGTTTCGGTTGTACTCTTCACAGAGAGTCGACCTCTTCAGACCAAAGAAGAGGCTGACTCTCTGTGAAGAGTACAACCGAAACATGTATGAACATATGTAACCAATAATGTTTGTATAAATAAAAATGTATTCTAAAGAACAGCTCTACTCGTTATTGAGCACTTTTTTATAAACACTGGAGTTTCAACGGATTTACATCTACAGAAACTAATACAATATGTGTACTATATATATATATATAGTATGTCTCGTGTTTGTAGAAAAAAACTATCAAAGTGCTCGATCGTAAGTCATGCAATATTACTTATATTATTTAAATATTATACATTACTGTGTCCGTTGGAGATATCAGGGTTGTGTGGCTCATCATCCTGGAATTACGAAAATTCCGGACTGTAATATTCCATACAGTCAGTCTCGTTTAGCATAGAATGGTGGAAATGCTTAAACTGGAAGTCTGAGATATATATATATATATATATATATATATATATATATATATATATATATATATAACACACACACACACACCCACACACACAGTGGTGGACCCTCGCTATTCGCGGGCTCACCATTTATGGTTTCGCAAATTCGCGGATTTTCAGCATAAGCATTGACTTAACATTTTCTTCATAAATTCGGTAGAACTTACAAAAAAGATAATCATTTAAGTCCAATGAAGGGCAATATGACGACAGAAACACTAATCATTCCGTAGGACTCATACAAAAGCGTTGGTATTTCAAATTTTCACTAACTTTATACAAAACTGAAATATTTTTTAAAAAATCAACCAACTTGCAAGCAGAAAGGGCTAATTTATGCTAATTTGGTGGCTTTCATGCAAAAAGCAGAAGCTAATGTACAAAATACTGATTTTTTAATGAACTTTGAGGCATCAAAATCCTATTCGCGGATTTTCGTTATTCACGGGTGTGTCATGAAAGCAGGGACCTACTATATATATATATATATATATATATATATATAACGGTAAAAATAGAATAGAAACAAATAGCGAATATGTAGTTTTTTGTTGTTCACCGCATGTATCATGTTAAAAATGTTAAAAATGGAAAAAACAAGAATAAAAGAATTTAGTTTTCTTTTCGTAAACAATGTCTGATTAACAATGATGCTATTTTATAATTTATTTTATAATACTCATAATTGAAAGTATACAATTTCTGCAGATTTCATAGAATTCTAAACTATAGTTTAATTTTTTAGTTTAGTTTTAATTTGGGGAACTTTCTCTTTTCTTTCTCTTTTCTTTTTAACAAGATTGCAAACATAATGTGGAGACTTTATTTCTTTCTTTCTTTTCAGAATTTGATATTTAAAATATTTGTTGTTTTATGAAAATACAGTGATTCTTTTTATTTTTATTTGCACAATAAAGATAAGAATTACAATTTTCAATCTGTGGATGTTTAGATAGATATGATGTGATTTTGAATATTATTATGCTTTTTAATATAAAATACTTTTATTAAAACCCGTCTTTGACTTGGTGAAAAGTTTCATTTTTTATTTTTTTATTTTATCTTTGTTAGTTTCGTTTTTTTTTCTTAAAAATAAAAAAAATCATTTCCAAATTTTTTTCTGCAACCACAAATGAAGTTATACAAGTGTGGTTCAAAAGTTTTGCAATATTTGAATATCTAGTATTTTGCAGCGCATATTAGTAATGGGACGATTCCAGTATTTTTCCCGATTTCGATACAATTACCAACTTCGATTCTAAAATCTCATTTGGGTACGTGGGTGGTATTAGATTTAACGAAGAGTCCTCATCAACTTTTAAATCCAGACATAATTTTCTTTTTAATTTGACAAATTTCTTAATGTTTTCCCTTTATGTATCATATACAAGATTTTGATAAACTCATTGTGAGATTTTCATCTATATTTTTCACTTGTGCCAGCAATAGAAAATTAAGTTTTAAACAAAAAAGAAATAAGTAAAAGAATCGTTTTTGGGAATCGGAAATTAGGCTGAAATTTTTCTGATTCCAATACCCCAAAAGTCCCGATTCTGATTAATCATCCCAACACTAGTGTATATATCGCATGAGTTCAATCTGAATGGAAGAGTACCGGTTCTAATTGGTAGTAACATGGTAATTGGTTGTACATGACTTCACTCTATGTGTGATTTATAAAAGATAAACATACAATGTAGTCTAAATAATTTCCATATCAAAATTGTATATATACTAAATTTTGTTTATGTTTTTAGTCAAAACAACATTGATCTATGAATTAGTTTAATGTGCAGTTGACTCCCGTTTCTGCAGTTTTAAATCTAATTCTGAATAGTACGGAAATTTCTCATAACAAATCTAATGCTATGTAAGGAATCAAGAAGCCTTGATACTGAAAGAAAATACATGTATTATATTTGTTTCTATAGCTGTTAATCCAATGAAACTCCAGTGTTTATAAAAAAAGTGCTCAATAACAAATAGAGCTGTGTTTTAGTATAAGTTTTTATTTATACAAACATTATTGGTTACATATGTGCATAGATGTTTCAGTTGTCAACTCCCTCAGACCTTTAGAGAAACTCAAATGAGCAAGAAATTGCAAACTTCCTTATTCAGTATATTTCCCTGGTTGGGAGGGAATGGTTTCATAATTCAACGGTCAAGCTTCATATCTAATTACACATTCGTGTTTCACACTTTCTTTTCGTTCCTATTTTTATTTGGTTTTCTGACATGACCGTTTCTAAATCCTTATTTATTTTATATATTTTTTAAATTTATTACTTATGTGAGATTGCCCTTAAAGTTTTTTCGGTACTTCTACTAATATCAAACCAAATATTTTAACAGTCAGCGAATCCGTTCACTCTAAAACTGACCTATATATAAAATTTATCCCCGTGCCTCCACAAATACGAACCCATATTCAACCACGCCTATATACACATACATATCACTGTATACATATTCTTACATACATACACACACAGACATATATATATATAAATATATCTATACACACATACCTACACATATATATATATATATACAAATTCATACATACACATACATATATATGCACACCTAACTCCTTAATTATAATAATCTAATCTACATACGGATACACACCGTTTTTTTTTATGCGTATATAGCCAGATAATCACATAATTACTTTACTCAATACAACTTGCAATCTTTTACATACCCATTTGTACAATATAATATATTATATATATACTGGTCAATATTTACCTATTTCTATCAAATATTCTAACGATCAGCGAATTAATTCTCTCCAAACCTGACTTATATATACACTCTATTCCTATGTTAACACGCATGTATGTATATACATAACCATACATACATACATACATATATATATATATATAGAGAGAGAGAGAGAGAGAGAAAAGATAAACACATTAAACAAATCCACAAGGGACGGGTATTCTATTAATAATTTATAATATAAAGTTACAATTGCTTTTCAGTATCATATATATATATATATATATATATATATATATATATATATATATATATATATATATAAAGCAAGATTCCGAGTATGGTCGTCGAGTCCTCTAGTCTGTCTTTATGTTTACGCTGTAATAGCATAAATATATCTTAAATTATCTGTACCATGTGGTAATTTGAAATGGCCGTGAGGGTAGGGTGAAAGCGTGCAGATCCAAAGGGGGGGTCTGTGAACTGGGTTCACGCCTCATGACTGTCTGAAATCATCACTTTCCTGCACTGAAGAGAGCAATAAGCTCGAAACGACGTTGTCTGTAGGTAAAATATAATTTAATATTATCATTATGGAATATGTATTCTAGGTAACAGGGTGAGTAACGTGAGCACATTATTTATTTTTGTGTAAACTTTACCATTTAGGGGAGAGGGCACCAAAACCATACCATACTCCCCAACGAAAGAAAAAAACATTAAAATTTAAAACTAATGCTATATTTATTTCTTGTACTCGTCCTCGGACGGATATTCTACAAGTTATATATAGAAAGAAATGGTGCAAACCGGTGTAAATGAGATATGTAATTTAGATAATGCGTTAAAATTAACATAGATTTTCTTAACATCGGAAATGAAAATATTCAACTACAAAAGAAATAAGGTCGACCTCTACCTTATCTACATAGTGTCACTCTATACACAAGATCTCAAGGGAGCTTGTTACTTGTAGGAGGGATTTTCACTCCAGATCAAAAATGGAAAACTTATATCCAATCTGTTGCTAAGGTTGCTGAAAAAAAGGTTTACATCATTCTACTGCTCCAGAAAGTACCTGATTCCTGATGCAATCCATTTTTGTTCATTCCATACATCATTTTGAATCCTCTCATAATATTCTTCATTCTTTAACTAACAATTCAGTCATCTCATTAAGCTCCCTCCATAAATTTCTACTCCGGATATAAAATGGAAAACTTACATCCAATCTTTTGCTAAAGTTGCTGGAAGAATAGTTGGATCATTCTATTGTACAAGAGAACCTGTACAAGAGTCAAATACGTCCTAAGATCAAGTATTGCTCCCACATCTGGGGAGGTGTTGCTCAGAGCACTCTTTCTTGCTTTGAGAGAGTTCAAAATCGACTTCACAATCTCGTGGGGGGTTGGGATGATCCTTTCTTTTTTCTACTACCCTTTTCTCACAGAACAAACGTTGCTCGCCTTTCTCTACTCTATTGTTATTTCCATGGACGGTGCTCGACTGAACTCCAATCTCTGGTTCCTCCTTGTAAGACATTCACAGCAAGAACTCGTCTGATTACCACAACTGCAAAGAACTTTGTTTTCTTTCGTGTGCAAAAGGAATTTCCACGAACAGTTTCTTTCCAAGACCTTCCTATATTTGTAACACATTCCCAGAGAACTGCTTCCCTGCAGATTACATGGTCGTCTTCAAATCTAATGTCAATAAACACTTGTCATAAACCGTCGTCATAAGTAATCAAATTTTGTCCATTCCATTCATCATTTTCAATCCTCTCATAATATTCTTCATCATTCAACTAACAATTCAGTCATCTCATTAAGCTCCCTCCATAAATTTCTACTCCGGATCTAAAATGGAAGACTTACATCCAATCGGTTGCTAAGGTTGCTGGAAGAATGGTTGGATCATTCTATCGCTCAAGAAAGTACCTGATTCTTGATGCAATCCTCTACATGTACAAGAGCCAAATAGATGGAGTACTGTTGACACATCTGGGGAGGTGCCGCTCAGAGCACTCTTTCTTGCTTTGACAGAGTTCAAAATCAACTTTGCAATCTAGTGAGGTAGGGATGATCGTTTCTGTTCTCTACAACCTTTTTCTCACAGAGGAAACGTTGCTAGTCTTTCCATGAAAGGTGCTCAATTGGGCTCCAATCTATAGTTCTCCATTGTAAGACATTCACAGCAAGAACCCGTCTAACTGTCCTTTATTTCACTGTGTGCCGAGCATCAAATAGAATTTTTATGAACAGAGTTTCTTTCTAAGAACTTCTCATCTGTGGAACACGTTACCATGGGACTGCTTCTCTGATGACTAGAACTAATTCAAATCTAATGTCAACAAATATTGGGTTTGCCAAAAAGTTCATTCGTTTTTTAAAGTGGAATTTAATGGCATTCATTTTCCACTCTCAATTTGGAAATCTTGAGAATGTCTGCGATTTGTTTGGTTGTCAAACGACAATCTTGTTTATCCTCAAGTGGATTTTAGCCTTGATAAGTAATTACTTTAGTAACAATGAATTTCATCCTCTCTACGTAGAGCTTCACCACATGATCGAGTACAGAACTTCCATTCAGAGGGTGGTTGCTTGTCCCTTGTGTCAACACATGTGTGGATTAGCAGGTTATCATACTGAAGTATTTGCTAAAGGCATCTTTAGGGTTGTAATTTATATATATATATCGGTTCCCTCTGAGTGCTTGCCGACAAGATTGGTTCCTTATATTGTATTAAATTCTATCCTAGGTCTACTTAGGAGGCCATTGTCATCCAACATATGTACTTCTTCTTTGAGACATCTTACTCTCCACCATTCTTTTCTGTCTATAATTTTTACTTCGTCCCACAAAGGTAGATGGTTCCCTCCATATGTGGTCAGCCATATCCGACTTTTCTATATTTCCATGTATTATGACTTTCTGGTGTTCTTCAAGCCATACGTTTAATAGCCTTCATGTTTTACCTTTGTCTATTTTTGAACACATGGAATGCCATACACACAATTCTTCGTTTTCTGTAGGAGGCTTGAATTGGACAAGATGTTTTCGGAGAGTTTAATCGCTCCTGAATACTTTAGCCGATAGGTTATTTTTGTTGGAACATAATGAATAAAACTAATAAGTGACCAAAATATTGCAAAACTTTTGACTCGCTCTTGTATTTCAAAATGTAAAATTTATCAAGTTGTAAGGAAAGTTCTGTCCGGTTTTTAGTGTTAAATAAAACATAATATACTTATTTAATCCTGAATATAGTACCCATCCTTCTCTTTAGCCTCTTTCTATCTTTCAACAAACTTTTTTTTAACACTACATTCATAAAATTCCCCAGATTTTGAACTGAAAATTGAAAATTAAGGAATATTCGAGTTCTTCTTTTGTATTAAGTCTTAATCTACTTAAATAATTTTGCAAACTTCTAAAGAGGTTTTATACTGTTGTTGTGAGGATGGGAGAATATGGTTGGTGATGTATAATTTTCAAGATATATTTTTCTAGATCGGTGGTCTTTTGTGCAATCTGATATTTAGCATTGTCATGAAGGATGACACTAGAACTCACACTGCACAAAAAAAATTGATTTCCAACAAAAATATTCCTTGGTAATTATACATCATCCACCATATTCCCTGAAACTTGCACCAACAGATTACCACATATAATGGCATTAGGCAATCCCAGATATTTGACTCAAAGAAACGAAATCCTTCTGGTGCCAGTCAGTCTCCTATATTACTAAAAATAGAATCACCCAAGATCATTCTAGAAAGTTTGACTCAGAGTTGTGGTTCAGCAGTCAAAGAGGTCAAGTCTTTTAAATTCTCACCTCACCTTTTCATCTCTCTTCACCTTTTCAATCTCTCTCTCTCTCTCTCTCTCTCTCTCTCTCTCTCTCTCTCTCTCTCTCTCTCTCATAAGTATATATCCTTGGATCTCTGGTCACGTAACCCTTCTCAAAGAAGAGAGATAAAAGTATTTAAAAACTCCTTAGTTTCCATTTCAAGGAATTTTATGAATGTGACATTATCAAGCAGATTGGCAGATGAAAAGAGGTGATAGAAAAGAATAGTGATTAAATAAATCTGATATTATGTTTTTTTTATTATTATTATTTTATTAAGCTTTAAATAAAGGACTGAACTTTTCATTACAATCTGATGCGTGAAAATCTGTATATTCATTTATTTTATTTTTAATTATTTTGGCATGCACGCTCATCTTTTCAAATTAATTTCACACGAAAAAAGAAAAGATGAATTTACAGTCCAAAAAATATGATTTTTATTTAAAAAAGCAATTTTTGTCTGTTTTTATTATTACATTTCGACCAAAACTTTTCTGACCATCAACAGACATTGAAACAAAAGAAAATGATGCAATTACAGTCCAAACAAATAAATTATTTCACTTCGGATGATGATTTTAAACAACATGAAAGCGAAATGTAGAACACATTTATTTAGTTTCTTTTTTCCAGTTGTTAAAACATTTTGTTGGATAATTGTCCAATATATATAAATTGAATAAAAAGACAAAAATTGTAGGTTGTGCCTAGAGAAAAAGTACAGCACCATAAGCTCCAAACAAAAATCCAAGCTACTCAATAAAACAAACATTCAAATAAGTATCTTTGTCATCTGAGCTCTGATTAGAATACATAGAGCTGCAAATAAAAATTGCATAATCAATCATACAAATGTAACCGTAACAAAAAGCATATAATAAATAGCAAATTTAGCAACAATAATAGTAGTTGTCCCCATTTTTAGCTATTTCAAGCTCGCTCGGACATCATTGACTAGAATCTTCCATATTCCATGGTCTTCCATCGCGTTCTTTAGTTCTTCCATTGACAAACCAGTGTCAGTTCTTAACTGGTCCACATATGTAAATGCTGGCCTTTCTCGTTCCCATATCAGTATTTGGCATACATGCTTCCTTTGTCCCCCTTTAAAAATCACATACAAAAAACAGACTTATCTGCCCACAAACAAAATAGAACACAGATAGCAAATTAAATTTACCCCCTCCCAATAGTAAGAAATAGCATTAAATAAAAGCAAAAATATAAAAACAAAAATTTTTTTTTTTTTTAAATGACTCAAGCGACCAGCAGCGATTCTGTGCGAAATGGTCATGTATAAGAAAGTATAGTACCCTAAAATGTGTTGGTTATCTGATGAATTGCTCACGGCATGAAACCTATCACCATGGCTAATAAAAAAAATGTACTTTATTCAATTATATAAATAATAAGTAATGATAATAAATGATTAATAATAATAACTAATAATATATAATAACAATAAATAATAATATATATAATAATAAGTAATAAATGAATAATAATAATGGACTATTTTCTTGCACAACATTTCTATGCTAGCACATTTCTTCAGGTGAACAAAACTTCAAATGAAATTCTATAGAAATTCTATTTGAATTGTTATTTTAACTGAACTTATATTGCTGATGGAGTTTGGACAAGGATTGACCACAAAACTTAAAGGCACCATGGTCCCTTTTCACCCCCTTTAAATCTATTCTTAGCTTCTTTACCGCCAAACATATATGTTACTGTTTTATATTACACCATCGATGACCCGCTGGGTCCGTATTTGTTATATATATTATTAAATATATAATTTCATAACTTTAACATTGGTTGATAATCATGTTTTAACAAGGATTACAAAGTTAAAGGATTTCACAGTCCTAATTAACCCTCTCTCCCGACATCACAAAATCAGAATACATTGTGATGTCATAAACCCTCTCCTCCCCCCTCTCTCTCTTCTCATTTCTCTCTCATACTCTCCTATCTGTATCTCCTCTCTTTCTCCATTTTTTTATTATTTACATCATTCCATTACAAAGTGAAAGGATTTCACAAAGTCAGAATACATTGTGACGTCATAATAGACCCTCTCTCTCCTCTCCTGTCTCTCTCCCTGTTTAGAAATTATTTACATCATTACATTCCTCTCACTACTTATCATTCATAGTTTAAGTAATGTGCCCTTCCTCCCAACAACCCATGACCTGTTTCATCAGTATTTGTTATATATATATATATATATATATATATATATATATATATATATATAAAGATAGAAGAAAGAAGAGTGATAAACATGTACGAATGTCCAGATTTATTTCAAACTTCGAGTGTTCAATGCAAGGTATATTCTGTAATAAAATTATGTTTATTATTCTTTCCTTAAGCCAAGGCTTTTCAAAGATCGAAATCTTATCATCAGAGGAATTATGCAGATAGATAAATTGGCAGTGGAAAAGCCAAAATTCAACATTTGAAAAAATATTAGGAATGGAGAGTTGAAAAAAAGTTTGTGTAAAAAAAGATATGGGGTTTGTCCAGTTGGTAATTGTCCGTTGATAAGGTGTCCAATGAAAGGAGATTTAGATGGAAAAGAAAAGTATTCCGTGAGGGCAGCATGGAAAAGCGTTCAAAAATGAAGTAACTCCAATAGTGAGATGTTGAGTTCAAATCGTAGGTGGAGCGCACTTAATCGGAATTAATATGAGGAATTGGGCCATTTTAAAAATACTTCCTGGGCCGGAGCAGAATTGTATACAAATGACTTTGGTAGTTACATTTAAGCAATTCTAAGAAGAAATCCTTAAGTTGTATATATTATTTGAAATTTTTTTCAAATAATATATACACTCAATAACCTAAATTGTCACCTATGGCCAATCCCCACTCGCATCAGATTTAGTACCTACCAACAATAACCTTATTACTAGAACCCTTCCTCCCCCCTCCCTTGTCTTTCCAGCAGCAGCAGCTATGGCTCATTCAACTAACCCTCCCACCTTCTTCCCTTTACACTTCACTTCCCCATTTGGCCTCCTTTTTAACTTAAGGATTTCTTCTTAGAATTGCCATGACCGGGTAAAAGTCTTAAGTAATTCGTAATTGTATTTGTTAGCAATTTGTTTGAGGTTCAGCCAAAAAATCAGCTAGATTGACTGGACTATAGCTCTCTTTTAGAGAAAGAAAAAATAATAAATCAATTTCACTCATTCTCTTTCTCTGTGTGATTCTTTTACTCGTTCCTTCTTCGGATGTTCATTTCATTAGAAAAATACTCAATATATTGTTCCAAAATTATTTGATTTTTTTTTTAAACATTAGTTTTTTATTCAGCAATAAAAAGGAAAAGAAAGTCTCAGCTAAACTCTGAGTTATTTTTTAAAATCATATCTCTGGTAAATGTATATGAGATAGAGAGAGAGAGAGAGAGAAGGGAAGGAAGGGAGAAAGAGGGAGAAAGAACGAGAGAGTTACACATAAAAACAGAACATTTGAACTTCTCAGGTTTTTTTATAGCCGCAAGTAGATTTTCACATCGACATGTTACATTTTTGATGAGACAGTTTTCTTAAGGCAGGAGACAATTTGGCAACAAATGTCTTCAAATGCGCCAGTGAGTCTATAGATGTCTTTGAAGTTATTTTCTTATAGATTTTAACTTTTTTGTATTTATGACAAGGATGTTTATTGCTGATTGAATAAATAAGCCAATTTTTCTTTTAATTCGTGTTTTTAAATAAAGAATTTTAGGTTCAATTGTACTACAGGGGCCGTTGGATTTTCTTGCCCATTTCGCTCGGTATTCACCCAAATGTTCGATAAAATCTATTTTTGGGGTGAAATGGTACATTTAGTCCTGACAAAAATTCTAATTTATTTTTTATCATATCTCAAATTGAACTTTTATGCCACATTTTTACCCGTCGTCTTTTCGGCGATATTTTGTTATTCTTAAATTCACGACTAGTATGTTTTAACCATTTCATGTTTGGTTAAATTCCGTTAAAACTTGCTTTTGTAAATAGAATGTTCAAAGTTTTTCTTTTGTGTGTGTAATAAAATGTTAAAGCAGTAAAAAATATCTTTAGTCCAAAGAAAAAATATATTTAGTCCAAGGAAAAAATATCTTTAGTCCAAGGAAAAAAACCCAATAAAAACCAACATCGCCGCCAGCGATTAAAACCTTGAATTAAAAAGTAAATGAGAATTTTATATCAGGACCAAAAATATAATTAAGACCAACAATCAGTTTCATCCAAAATTTAGGCGAATACCAAGCGAAATGAGTGAGAAAAAAAACAACGGCCCTATTCTACAATTAAACCGATGTTTAAACTTAATTAAATTAAAGAAAATGTCTTAAATTTTAATTTAAAAAGCAAATAATTAGACTTTCTGACTAATGTGTTGTTTTTTTAGAACCGAAAGTAGATTAAATATCTTTCTTTATTTAAAAAAATCTATTATCGAATATTAAAATTGTAAACAGTTTGTTTTTGTTAGAGATTTCAAATATAGATGTTTTCACCTTTTTTATTCAATTTTTTAATTTTAATAAATGTTTTTGCCCGACCTAGGAAAACTTGCTCCAGTTAATTTTTCGGGGGAGGAAAATTTGACCCGATATTTTTTCAACTACTAAGGTCTAGGCCAGATATTTTGTATGGAATTTTAAGACATTAAATGGATCTTTGAATTGTTTATTGACAATTTATTGATATTTTTTGCCCAACTTATGAAATATATTTTTTTTATTCAATCTTTAAAAAATAAACTTCATTGTTTGTTTTTCGCCCCAAATTGTACTATTTGAAAAAAAAAATGGATAAATCGATTTGTTTGAAAGTACTTGCGCGTTTCTCTGTGATAAATAATAACATACATTATACAATATAGTTATGTTCTTAAAACAAACAAATATTAAACAACCACATGACGATTAATGTTGTCTTGGTTGTCTCTCCCCTCACAGAGAAATGTTTTCTTTAAAAAGAAAATAATCACTAATCACTTTAAAGTAAAACTTTATTTACTTAAAACATCTAAATTCCCTTCCAAAATAAATAGAAAAAATATCGGGTCAAATTTTCCTACCCTGGAAAAAATAGGTTGTTAATGTAATGAAAATTAAAATTGTTTTTAAATACAGGGTGTTTCAAAAGTCTTGGGAACATAACGATTTTTAATAACTCAAAAACTATTAGGAGTTGAAAAATGAAATTGGTACCGTTGGAAAGGTTAAAGTTTCAAGTTTTGTGGGGAATCTTCAAAGTTGCTCAATATGAGCACCATTCGTCACACGGCAGACATCTAGTCGATAGTCCATTTCCTGCCAAACGCGTTCCAGCATCTTGACGTCAATGGTTCCCACAACTGCCGTTACTCGAGCCTTTAGTTCGTCAATATCTCTTGGAAGGGGCGGCACATAGACTTGTTGCTTGACAAAGCCCCAAAGGAAAAAGTCACACGGGGTAAGATCTGGAGACCTAGGAGGCCAGGGCATGAGAACGTCATCACCTCGCCCAGATCTCCCAATCCATCTACAAGGCAGCCTTGTGTTAAGAAACTGCCTTACTCTAAGACTCCAGTGTGGTGGTGCACCATCTTGTTGAAAAATGAAGTCATCAGATTCTGCTTGTTCCAACTGAGCCATTAACCAGTCTTCCAGCATGTTGAGATAGGATTCACCAGTGATAGTTGTCTCTTCAAAGAAGAACGGTCCATAGACACCTTTCTTGGAAATTGCACAAAACACGTTCACTTTTGGTGAATCTCGCTCGTGCTCAAGAAGTTCATGAGGATTCTCAGTACCCCATATGCGAGTGTTATGCTTGTTAACTTTGGCATTCAGATGGAAGGTCGCCTCATCGCTAAAAACAAGCCGGTCATCAAAGCCGTTATCTTCCAACTTCTCTTGCATTGCAATGCAAAAGTCACGGCGAAGTGGCTTATCAGTGTCCTTCAACTTTTGGACCAACTTGAGCTTGTAAGGTACCATTTGCAGTCGTTTCCTTAAGACACGCCAGACAGTTGCTGGAGCAAGCTGAAGTTCCCTGCTGGCTCTTCTCACTGATTTACGGGGGCTCCGCTGAAAGGCTGTCCGAACTTGCTCAACTGCATCTTCTGAAGTTGAAGGGCGACCTGTTCGCTTACTTGGGCACAAACACCCATCTTTCACAAATTTAGCATGCCATCTGACAATGGATTTCCTTTCAGGGGCTTCTTTTTTAAATTTCCTGCGAAATGCACGCTGAACACATGTCCACGATTCAGTCTTTGCAAATTGGAGGACGCAAAATGCCTTGTCTTGTTTAGAGAACGCCATTACTGCACCTGGAAAGATAACACGAAAATCATTAGTATGACCAAAAACTTGATTAAGCAAGCTTTAAAATGGCACCAGTTTCATTTTTCTACCTGGAATAGTTCATGAGATATACGCATTTGTAATGTTTCCAAGACTTTTGAAACACCCTGTACTTCAGGGATTTTTCAATTTCTATTTTATACCTCAGGAAACGAAAATTTATGCATAATCCTATGCTTCGTCCGACATGTTCTCCTATAACTCAAAATATTAGCGAGATTTTGTCAAATATTATCTTACGGTCTTACACTTAAAGTGACATCCCCACCCATATTGACGAGATGCTTTGACGCCCACCCCTATCCTTCGACCACTCATTGACAGAATAGAACGTTTATTAAAGAAGGTACATTTTCATTATGGAACGCTGAAAAAGAGCCGCTCCTTTTTTATAGGAGTTTGAGCTGGAGCGGCTCCTTTTTGGAAATTGGGAGCGTGAGAGGAGCCAGCTCCAATTTTGGGCGTTGGAGCAGGAACGGGAGCAGCTCCAAAAGTAGTGGAGCGCGTAAAGCCCTGTATATATATATATATATATATATATATATAAGGTGAGATAAATAAAATTAGCACATTATTTATATTAGTTTGAAACAAAATCCACAACAATAGCTGAAAAGAGGCAACAAGGCGTGGTTACTTGTTGATTTGAAACCGACGGTATCAATGTTTTGATTTCCTGTAATACATATTGTTGTGAAGTTGTCCCACAGTAAATAATAAATAAAGGAAGTCAAGAAGAGAATAAATATATATATATATATATATATATATATATATATATATATATATATGAACATATTTACGAAGAAATATAAAATAATTTATACCCACATACACCGGCGTTTTGAGCTTACACTCTTGTCAGGAAATGACAATTTCATCGGTCACAGGGTGCGAACCCAGTTTACAGAGTACACTTTCGCTCCACTCCCGCGGCCATCAGTTATTATCATGTGATACAGGAGAAATTAAGTTATATTTATGCCTAAATACAGCGGGCAGTAAACATCAGACAATCTAGAGGGTTCGACAAAAAAGCAATGGAAAGAAAGAAGAAATACAACTCAATTGAGTGAGAGAAAGCAAGCAGTTAATCTCTCTCCTCTCTATGAAATCTTTCTTTCTAGCCAGTGATGTTAGTTTGATTTAAATTACATCCCTTAAAAATTCACGAACAAATATTTTAAGGAAGATTTCCATAATTTATCTTTTTTTTTATTGAATCACTTTAATTACTCTTAATGTCGAAAAAACTATTGCATATAAAAATGGAAAAATAAGATGATAAAATACCAAATATTAATTTATTATAAACTGCTTAAAAAATGGTTATGCAAATTAGGCATTCTGATCTCTTTTCAGGTATTTCCTCTTTACTATATATACAGTATTTCAAAAGACTACATAGTATTATTGGTTTAATTAACAATAACCCGTTTTGATGGTAATATAGGAATGATAAATGAAAAACACTTTTGCATTTATTCAGACTAGCGAAACATGTATCTGAGAAAATTGAGTAAATCAAGAATCACAAGCCCCAGATATAAATTGACCGGAAATGACTAGGAAGGCTATTTTGACCCAAAATGCGAAACATTTATCCACGATATAAAATAACTGTGGGTTATAGTAAAATAAAAACGATCATTGAATAAGAAAATAATAAAAATGAATAGGTAATTAATGAGATGTTCTTTTGCAAAGCAATATGCAAATAAATTAACTTTCGGACATTGATCGCATAGACATGACTGAGTCCATAGTTTTGGCCAGTGTAAAAAATTGGACTATTTAAAACGTAATACAACTTTTTTTTATGGTGTGATTGTAAAGAATAACTCAAGTTGTTCTTGGTCAATTTAAACAATACTTAGCAAACAGTACTTGTCCTTTGTTTCTAAAATCCATTTTTTTTTTTACAGTTAAAACAATATTTAGAAAACCGTGATATGGAATTTTGAACTGAACTCTTTATTTAATCCATGGGGGTAGATTATTCTCGTTCTGTACGCCATTGTCAGTGTTAAGTAATTTTTATTTTATTTCCATGGATGATAGAACGAGAACAAATTACCTCCGCTTAGATTACAGAGTTCAGCAAGATGCACCGGAAGGAGGTTGGAAATAACATCGGCCGAAACGTTGTGACAATAATAACCAAGATGAGAATAGTAGTCTGAATAATACAAACACATTTAATTAGATTCTCCTATCCAGTTTTTAATACATTTTGTCGGATAATTCTCTAATGTATATAAAAATTGAATAAAAAGACAAAAATTGTAGGTTGTGCCTAGAGAAAAAGTACAGCACCATAAGCTCCAAACAAAAACCCAAGCTACTCAATAAAACAAACATTTAAATAAGTATCTCCTTTGTCATCTGAGCTCTGATTAGAATATATCGAGCTGCACATAAAAATTGCATAATCAATCATACAAATGTAACCCACAACACACATACACACACACACACATGCAAAACAGTGTATAATAAAGAGCAGACTAAAAACAATATCAGTAGTTGTCCCCATTTTTAGTTATTTTAAGAATCTTCCACATTTCACGGTCTTCCATCGCATTCTTCTGTTGACAAACCAGTGTCAGTTCTTAACTGGTCTACATATGTAATTGCTGGCCTTTCTCCTCTTTTTCTTTTTCACTGTTTTGGTTCCCATATCAGTATTTGGCATACTTGCTTTCTGTTGTCTCCCTTTAATTAGTAAAAATCATATACAAAAAACAGACTTATCTGCCCACAAACAAAATAGAACAAAACATAGCAAATGAAAATTACAAATGAAAAAATAGTAAAAAATAGCATTAAATAAAAGCAAAAATATAAAACCAAAAAAAGAGAAATTTTAAAAAATGAGCTAAAAAATATAAAATATTTTTTCTGCAAAATTTAATGACTCAAGTGATCAGCAGCAATTGTGTGCGAAACGGTCATGTCTAAGAAAGCGTGATACTCTAAAATGTGTTGGTTATCTGATGACTTGCTCATGGCATGACACCTATCGCCGTGACTATTATTAGGATATATTAAAGTGAAATATTTTGAAAATCAACAATCGTGCAATTTAAATGAAAAATTCATTTATTTAATTTTTTTTTTTTTTTTGCAAGCTTTCGTTGTAGAACAACTTTGTCAGGCAAGACTGTCTTATAGTTTTTTTTCTTCTTTTCTTCCTCCTCATTTTGATGGTATTAACCCCGAGGGGTCGAATTACGATATGAGCAGAAAGAGACGTCAAGTTCTTAAGACGTTAGGATAAGTGTAGTTCTACAACGAAAGCTTGCAAAAAAAAAAAAAAAAATGAATTTTTCATTTAAATTGCACGATTGTTGATTTTCAAAATATTTCACTTTAATACATTCTAATCCGTGCTTCAAATATGTTGATTTCCTTACTTAAAAAAAGCGCCAATCTGCGGATAACATCGCCAGGACTACACTTATCCTAACGTCTTAAGAACTTGACGTCTCTTTCTGCTCATATCGTGATTCGACCCCTCGGGGTTAATACCATCAAAATAAGGAGGAAGAAAAGAAGAAAAAAAACTATAATACAGTCTTGCCTGACAAAGTTATTCTACAACGAAAGCTTGCAAAAAAAAAAAAAAATTGAATAAATGAATTTTTCATTTAAATTGCACGATTGTTGATTTTCAAAATATTTCACTTTAATATATATATATATATACTCGCTGTACCTACCTAGCATTAATTAATATTTTAATCATAATTTTTTAATTCAAAAATAATATCTAAGTTATGAAGAAATGAAAAAAAAGCTCAAAATGTAAGAGAGATAACTTGTATTTTTACTTTTCATGTTAAAATAAAAATTATCTCCCTTACATTTTGAGCTTTTTAATTCATTATTTCAAATTGTCTCCATTGTAATGAGCTTCTTTGCTGGAATAACCAGCAGCAATTCTGTGGGAAATGGTCATGTATAAGAAAGCGTGGTACCCTAAAACATGTTAGTCATCTGTTGAATAGCTCATAGCATGAAACCTATGGTCATGACTGATTAAAGAAACCGGTGTAATTTCTTAACGGGTCCACAAGACCCCAAAACAAAGAAAACATTATCATTCTATTTTTTATTACCTAGTTTTTTGTTTTTTTTATGTTTGGATCGTAACTGTATATCTTTGTCTCAGACAGTCTAAAAGATTTGGCCTTTTTTACTCTGACTTTCATCAAGATAAAGCATGACTTTGAAACATTTTTAGCGCGACTGACTTTGTCGTGTTTGCTTGGAAGAACCAAACTTCCTGACAGTTGACTAATTACGACCTCTGCTATTTCTTCTCTTTCAGTGTACGGTGCCAACGGCCGAATATCTGTCCCTTGCGAAACGTGGAATGTCTGACATCGCCCCTATCTCTTTCCTATAACTTTATGACTTTCCCATCTAAGATAAAAGTTCCAACTACCCTGTTTACGATTTCTGGACGGGTTGTAGCATCACGGTACTTTCGTTTTGCCCTCGAAATGAAAAAGGCCGAACCACAATCCCCCAACGTCATGGCTATTACCCAACAATATTTTAACCTGAGAATCACTGGGAGCTCAGCTGCTGTGGAACTACGACGGGAAATCCCTGGCCCCCAGGATATTGAACTGCACCTCGTCATGGACATGTACAATTCGGACAAGCACCAACTCATTGGGCAGGCGAAATCAAAGATTTTTATTTATGTCACTTAAGGTTGTTATCCTAGAAAGTGTGGGATTTGTAAGATGGAGTATTTTTAGAATCTACAGAACGCTTGTTTTATTAAATAGATAGATTTTTCTTACTTTATTTTTGAATGTATTATTTAATTTTAAAATGAGAAACTTTTGATTGTTTTGTGGGCTGGGCAAAATCTGTTTTTATTTGTTTTTTAACATGTTTTAGTTTCCCTTTTATTTTCTCTCTTTCTCATCTTTGCTCTCCCCACATCCTCTCTCTCTCTCTCTCTCTCTCTCTCTGTTTATCTCTCTTTTCCTTTCCCCTTTTCTTTCTTTCCATTCCCTCCCCACCTCTCTTTCTTCCACATCACTCTCTTTCTCATTCTCTTTTTTCACCCTCTATTTATTTCTCACCCTCTATTTATTTCTCTCTCCCCTTTCTTTTTTTCTATCTCCCCTTTCGTTCTCTTTCTTTCTCCTCCCCTTTCGTTTTCTTTCTTTCTCCTCCCCTACTTCCTTTATTTCTCTTTCTCTCTCTTTCTTTTATAGTTCTATATCTGAAATATTGTTCGACACTGTCCAGCCACACCTTAAAACACACACACTTTAGTGTAAACCTTTCTCTCTCTCCCCTCTTTCTTTATTTCTCTTTCGTTCTCTCTTTTTATTTCTCTCTCCCTTCTCATTATTTCTCTCCCTCTCGCGTCTCTATTTCTCTCCCTCTTTCTTTCCCACTCTTTCCTTTCTCTTCCCCTCCCTCTTGTTTCTCTTCACTTCTCTTTCTGTCTGTCTCTATCTCTTCAATAATTCTTCATCTGAAATCTTATTTTAACACTGTTAGCCACACCTAACTGTTTAAAACCACTTTAGAGTAAGCCTTCTTTTTAAAAGAATACAGACCCACTTTAAGCCGACGTTGTTGTTACCACTCAGCCACTGAGAATTTTCTAAATAGCAAAAATCCTGAGTCTTATTTTTCTCTTTGTAGATTTTTCTCTTTTCCTTCCAAACTCGTAGGTAATAATTATTATCCATTTTAAAAAAGAGATTTTCCAGTCATTATTTGTGCCATACGGTCGGATATTTAGCATTTTTTTTTTTAAACACATAAAATTAAAGTTATTCAAAGATTTATATACATAACCACTACTATCTAGATATTAATACTTATCTATATTTCATCTTTGTACATAAACAACAAATTGTCACGCTCGGCATCCAGCAGCAGCCTTTCCGTCTGCATGAGGACACCTACCTACATACATACATACATGGAGGTGAAGTGGGGGAGTTGAAACTCACATCAAAAGGAAGGGAAGAAAAACTAATGCAGATCTGTTGACTTATATATATATATTATATCGCTATACAATAATGCTGTTAGCTATTTATACCTTAGACTCCATGGACAACAGAAGGAAAAAATGTTGGTCCACGTGTATTCAACTCTTCAGTTAGGCTAACTTATAGACACTTGACACTTTGGAGCTCTCTAGAATACAGAGGCAAAGATGGTCGATGGTGGGGGGTATAAATGTGAAAAAATAAATTGCACTATGTCTGAAGAAGGCTGCCTGAATAAGGAGCTGGATATGCAAGGATTTTGCCTGTTGTCTCTGAAACCTAAGGTATCAATGGTTGATAGAATTATTGTATAGTCTATGAAATAAAAAAATATATACATGCTCTTACAAACGTCATTGACCACTCAGGTTTTATTTCTACTATAACTCAGTATTATACTATATATATATATATATATATATATATATATATATATATATAAGGATAAAATATACGCTATATCATAAAATGAAATGCTGTGGAGATAGGATGTATGAAATAGACAAAAGTAAATACACAGGAAGAAATCATCAAAATGAGAGATTTACCGGTTTCGTTCGGATCAATAAACGTCCTCAGAAGATTTGAAATTTATTGAATAACCGCAAAACATGTTTTGACGTTATTCAATAAATTTCAAATCTTCACTTTTTCTGAAGACGTTCGTTGATCCAAATGAAACCGGTAAATCTCTCGTTTTTATGATTTCTTCCTGTGTTTAACTGTTTTTACTTTTATTTTATATATATATATATATATATATATATATATATATATATATATATATATATTAAAATAAACAATAACAAGTTAGATTCCAGTAACCATGTCTTTATTCATTTTTAAAAAGATCCATATCTTGACGAACCGTTTCGTCATCACTTAGACAACCAAAATACAGAGTTATATATCTTGGAGTTTCACCGAGTGCGACTCGTCAGAAGGAACAGTCCACAAAACCGTGTCCAAAAATATCAGAAAATAAAAAACAAAAAATAATAAATCTCACGTTATTAAAGCATTTATATACGCAGATTCAAACCCGGCACATAAGATTCTGTTTACTCTATGGACGCCATATCAATTACCAACAGAGCTAGAAAAAAATGTGACCTAAAACATTGCCATTTTGAATTAGATTGTAAAAAAACTAATAAAATTAAAATAAATAAAGTGAAAACAGAAGTAAAATAAAAAAAATAAAAATAGAAATTGAGAGGAAAGGAAGAAAATTTTTTTTTTTTAAATACGAAAATATTCGGTATTTCTAAGTTTCTATTGTTTATTTATACATGCTCTGAAGTGATAAAAATTAACTCCCATTGAGCTTAAGTCTTGAAAGTTTGACTATTAATAATAAATATATGTGTGTGAGAAAGTATGATTTTCTTATATCTGTGTAGAAATACTGCTAATAACTGCTATTAATATTATTTTATACTCAGAAATACTATTTTTCATATGTTTTTAGAGAAAAAAATAGTATCTATCTTCATAAAATGCGATTTTTTTTCACAAAATATAATTTTTTCATTTATTTTTCTCATTTTTTTTACAAAACACAAAAATATAATCTTCCTCTGAAATACTATTATTTCTTTTTTTATTTTACAAAAATACTATTTTCTACACATATAAACAATTTTTTATGCACCAACACTATTTTCATCAGAAATACATTTTCTTTTTACGTAAATTCTATTTAAGACGTACAATTTTTTCTTCACAATAGTACTATATTCTTAAGATGAATATTATTTTTATAATACATAGCTCTGAATCAGATTCTGCTTATAAAAGAATTTAAAAAAAATTATTTTAGTGTTTTATTAGTTTTGGAATAGAGGCCGCATCAATTTTCGATTTTGAGTCTTTTTGTTTTTCAACTTTACATTTCTTTCGATAAAACATTTTAGAACACAAGAAAATATTCTTCACTAGCTGTCCCTATCCGGTGTTACCCGAGATTCATGAATGTCATTTTAGTATAAAATATCTCTGGTTTAATACTTTAAAATTTATACAGAAAACGAAATCAAATTTTAGTTTTATAGCCTTATTATTTCAATAATTATCACAATAAAATTTAGATTAAAAAAAAAATATAAAAAATGATGTGTATGTCATGTATAGGCTAGAAACATACAGAAACACTCAAAGTGGTCATAGAATGTTATTAATATAGAAAAGAGAAGAAAAGATGTAAAAATGCTTGATAATAACTCAAACACTGTAAGTCATATTTTAAGCAGAACAGATTTATCTTCCTTACATTATTTGAGTAATTATTTAAAATTTTTGTCATCGTAATAAACTTCCTAACCGGAATATTTTTTTTCAAGCAAACTAAAACCAAATACATTTTTGGGATTGTAAAAAGCATGCTGGAGGGAAAAGAAAGACAAAATTGTTAGTCAGACTCAAATATTGATGTGTCATGTGCGATGCTATTTATGTGTAAATTCTAAAATTCGAAAAGATAATTTTATATGTTAGATGCTCTGCATGACTGCCATTGTGCTGAAGCACAGTTGGACTTATGCTTATGCATTTGGTGGTATATTTTCCTGGTTCATCATGGCCTAAAGGTAAAAATCAAGTGGGGTAACATCTGAGGGTCTAGGAGGCCACCTTACATCAACTAGAGACTGCTATTCTAACCATTGATATACATTATGTAAATGAGATGAAGTTCTCATCATCATCATCATCATCATCCGGTTTATTTGTTGAATCAGGCCACAATTAATCCTCTGATGAGGGTGGGGCCTGATTGTCTAGTCTCGAAATCTAAGTCTTCCTCTCCACTCCTGTCTTTGGCAAGGTTTGATGGAATCCATACCCATGGCCTTCCTATCACGTTTGACTACATCCTCCCAAGTCAACTTGGGTCTGCCAGTGGTGATGTTCTCTGCTGGCACATTCAACTTTCGGACTTTAGCAATCCAGCCATCGCTACGCTCAATGTGACCCAACCAACGCAGTCTGTTCTTCCGCATGATGTCCGTAAGGCTTTTCAAGTCGACCTGTGAGAGCAGGGATTCAAAAGAAACGTACTGTTCAGGCCTCACCAAACAGATCCATCTGACCATTGCCCTGTCATTACGGTGCAGCTTCTTTAGTATGCCAGCAGAGACAGTATCTTACTGAAAGTGAACGGGAAAATCTCTTCTTGCAACATGTTCAGATACTTTTCAGCATTAAAATTCATATCACTGAAAAATGATCCAATAATAATTCTGTCACCCAATATCCCAGCCCACAGCATCATTTTACCGACACCTTGCATCTTCGTCGGACTCACCAAATGAGGGTTACAATTTTTCCAATAACGTAGGTTTTGCCGATTAACCTTTCCATCAATGTAAAAAAAAATGCTTCATTAGTAAACAATATCTTGAAATTTTTGCATTCTCTCTCAATTCGCATCTTCAAGCGTTTCTGAAATATGAAAAACAAATACAATGTTAAGAATAATATGTGTGGAATCTTATGGGGCACTCTGTATATAATTGATCAGAATAGCTTAAACGAAAGCTGTATAAAAAAAAATCTGTTTTGGCATTCATTTTTACCATAACTTGATCAGTGTTATGTAAAGAAAAAAAAAATTTCAATCCCATTAACGATTTCACTATTTAGTTCGGATTAATATCTTAGGGATTTTTTTTATCGCATTAATAAAAAAAAAAAGTGACAGCTTGTATCCTCTCATGAACATGTACTATACCTGCCGATTTTCCTCGCCCACAACTTTGGGCAAAATAGCAAATGCTTAGAAAAGGTGATCGTGCTTCATCATAAGTAACCCTAACTCCAAAAAGGTTGATATGTCATTAAACAACCATACACCATCTGGTTTAATGTCTTCTTAACTTTGTCACAAGCATTAGACGTTTTGGGTAGGTTCTTTCAAAGAATTTTTCCAGAGTGGTCGTTCCAAGGATATGATTTGATCCAGCTTCCGGACTTTCAGATCCCTAATTACCTCTTCACAGGTTGTCCATGTCTACAAATGGGCCACAGTCTTTGTATAGGGTGACCCCAACAAAATGCCACTCATGCAATCATTAATAAAATTCACAATCCTTTCTACAATCGAACCATATTTGGTACAAATAAACTTTAGTCTATGCCTGACTTGTCCACCAGGTTTCAGTCATGTCTTCGTTTTATTATCATTCAATGATAAGCACACCTGGACATTTGGATGCAACGTGCAAAATTGCCAATAACTCTGACACACTCTTCTCGTGCCTTTAACTGTGAAGGTCTTCTAATGATTGTTTTGATAGACATTATCTTTGAGATGAGCCTACAGATAAAAAAAAAATCTCTGGGCTTAAGGTCCGGTGAGTGTGAAGTCCATTCAAGATCACACCTCCTACTGATGAGACGATCACCAAAGTGTCCCCGCATATCATTAAACTACAATAAAACAAAAAACATTTGGACATTCACGACTGAGACTTGGTGGACAAGTCAGACATAGACTGAAGCTTATTTGTACCAACTATGGTTGGATTGCAGAAAGGATTTTGAATTTTATTAACGATTGAATGGGTAACGGTTTTTGAGGGGTTACCTTGTACATTGAGATATATATATATATATATATATATATATATATATATATATATATATAAAACAGCTGGTTTAATTTTTCAAGTTATGACTTACCTCAAAGCTCCAACCGGATTTCATGTCTCCAATAGGCAATCGTCAGATATTGATTCCGTTGTATTACAGTTCTTATTTTAATTATTTCAATGTAACAATCGAATAAGAACTTAACTACAACAGAAGCAACATCTTATGATTTCCTACCAAAGACATGAAACCCAGTGTAATGTTGGTATTGATGGGGTGAGTTGTAACTTAAAAAATTGTATCTATGTACATCTAAATGAATAAATGCAATTGTTTTTCATTTATCACATTTATATTGCCATCAAAACGACTCACTGTTATTTAAGTTAATAATACAATATAGTCTTATGAAATACTGTATATATAGTAGAAATCAAAGACCCAAACACAGCTATTTATATGCCTAATTTGCATGACTATGTTTTTAAACAGTTGATAATAAATTAATTTTTGGTGTTATTCATTTGTAATTTTATTGTTCCATTTTTCCTATATATATGCAATACTTTTGTCGATATTAACGGTAATTAATTAAATGGATTTAATAGAAAAAAGGATTATCAAAACCTTTCTAAAAATATTATATTCATTAATTTTAAAGGGAGGTAATTTAAATGAAAACTATTAGTTTTTAAAATGACAATAGATTTATATTAAAGATATGTAATGTAATTATACATTTAAAAGAATATTTAGAGCTAGATTACTAGCCACTGGATGGCGGGTAGTTTGTGTCTTGTATATATTTATATAGGAAATAAACACAGAGGGCTCAATTATGTGTGTAAGAGTAATATAAATTTTCAGGTGATACTATTCAAAAACAAAGTGACTAGCAATTTGAAACTTTTGGTTTCAGATGGCTAGTCACTTTGTTTCTGTATAGTATCCCCTGAAAATTTATATGCACACAATTTGTAGTGCAGTGATACTTTTAAATTGGTATTAGATGATTTAGTTTATACTAGCATGGCTACCCGGCATTGCCCGGAGGAAAAGTGTAACATATTTGTATGAAAACTTCTATCTCTCTCTCTCTCCATCTGCTCTTACTTCTCTGCCCAGCCCATTCCTCTCTCTGGACATATACACACACTTTTATAGATTACTCGAGGAATGAGTTTGTGTAAGGGAAATAACTCTTTAGACCAAAATCAGAGTTACTTCCCTTTAGTTATTGGGAAAAAGATGAAAAACCTACCCCCCTAACAAAACCGTGGCCAGTTTACTATCAAAGAATTTTTGTTTTTTTTCTGAATTTGAGATATTATTCATTTCGGGCAACACTGATCAAGAAAATACCAATTTTGTGAGTGTTTGTACTGAAATTCTGGGGTTTTAGCTGGACACACACACACACACACACACACACAGACAACTTCCTTTTATATAATAGATGATGACCATTTGCGAGATCAGCATTTCTCAATCTTTTTACCCTTGCAAAACCCTTAAAATAAATTATGTTTCTCACAGAACCTCTGCGCAAAAACAAAATTATATACCATATCTTTCTCATTTTATTTTTATCATAGATCACAAGGTAAATATCATAGTATATATTTTTGAATAACTTGTTTAAAGAAAAATTAATATTTCTTTGTCAAATTTTCAGACTGGTGCTGTACAGACATCACTAAATAGATTCCCAATGATCGCTATATTTGTTAATAATATAATAGGTTAGATATGATGATGTCTATATTACCGTATTGAAATAACCGAGAATATATTTTGTGTGTTTAGTAATATTAGTGGTAGGCCTCCATCGGTCAGGGTTGATCATAAGTAGCATCCCAGTTGTCTGTTTCACTGGAGCATCGATCGATGTCTCTGGCTGTAGAGGTCCATGCAGGAGTGGCAGTCTCTGCAGACGCCGCTTTGCTTTTTGCAGCCCACCTCTCTGTGGCAACTTGTGTTAGCTTCTTCTCCGCTGACTTGAGGTGTTTGATCAGAGTTCATCTCCATTTGGATCGGTTGCCTGCCAGAATCTCCCAGTCTGTGTTGGTGCCCGTAGCTATTGCTTTAGTAATATTATTTACATGAAATTAAATAAAAAGTCAAAATTGCATTAGCTTATCGCACTTGTTTTTGTGGAACCGTTAGGGATCTTTTGTGGAACCCTAGGGTTCTAGGGAACCCCAGTTGAGAAACACTAATCTGGAGAGTGAGACTGTTATGAATAAGTAATGAGTATCCATCGTGATTAATTTGAAGTCTCAGATAGAAAACAGGCAGTGGCGTGCAGAGGTCTCTTGATGCACTGGTGATGCCTGGAGCCAACTCCTTGATTGCGTGCTTCAAAGACTCAAGTATTAGCCTGAGTACTGAGAAATATTATGAGAAAGGAAAATAGTGTGAATATGATTGGACCCCCCCCCCCCCACTCCTCAATTTGGATGCCTAGGGCAACCACCCAGTCCCCCCACCTCACCTGCATATATGCCTCTAAAAAAGGATTTAATATTTTATAACTTAGATCAGTCATTCCTTTTTATTTCTTTATTTTAACCTCGTCTCATTATCAAATTTGCATACATCCAGTCACAGCCTGAGTAGATATGTCCTCGACAGTCAATCCGACAGAGTCTGGATCATTTTTGAGTAGGTGATGACCTGGTTTCTGTCAGGCTGAGGTGTGGCTCTGTGCAGTTCTAGGAGGTCCATCTTCCCAGGCTTTACCTTCACTATTTTAGAAGACGCCCTTATCGGAGAATGCTGACGGGGCTGCTCAGGCGTTTTTTATAGGGCAGAGTGCACATGCCTCTTTGTGTGCTGGCTTTTCAATCCCCCACTTCCGACCCTGTGTCACAATTTCCTGCAGTGAGAAGAAGGTAAATACCAACTCCGTTCAGTCAGTATAGATCGTACAGTATTCTTCTGCATTAGCAGTCAAAATTTTAGCCTTCTTACGTGGAGCCGACGTTCTGACTGAGGAGCATTTAGAGAACCATTATTAAGTGTTGCGAGTGTCATACTAATGAAGCCATCACAGTATTATGAATTCTACTTCCAAGAATTTCTGTGTTGATGAGTTTGTTCAGACAATCATTGGAAAGTGGCTTTTTATCGTGGCATGAATTTTCTCACCATTTTCTACATCAGTTTTATTAAGAACAAAACGTTACGAATGAATGAATAAAAACGCATGAATATTATGCAAATAAAAAAAATGTTTATTACATAAGAATTTCTTGTTTTCGTGTTTGTTTTTTTTTGTTTTGTTTTTAATACATAAACGTTTTATTGTGTGATGCATAGATTTTGAAAAAAAGTAAGAAAAAAAAAGTTTCAATGAACAGAAAAAAGTCACAATTTTGGAAACCCAACTGTGGAAATTGTAACATAAACTTTTGTTCTGGAATTTTTTTAGATGAAGATTGATAATTTTTATCATTTGATTATTCGAACAACTGTTCTCATCTTGGATGTTATTCCCATAACGTTTCGGACGATGTAATTTCCGACCTTCTTCAGATGCATCTTTCCGAATTTAGGGATCTTTATGTCGAACTCTGGAGTTCAAATGACCCAAAGACTTGCTCAATCTATATTTCTATATGGATGTGAAGCATGGACGCTAAACAGGGACCTAGAGAGGAGAATTCAGGCATTCGAGATGTTTATTTTATTTAGTAAGATACATATTTTTTACTTCACCAGTTGTTAATACTACAGATGTACATTGTAGTAATAATTTTTCACAATTTCTAACATTAACGCATATTACTTACAAATTATTTTAAATGGTTCATGGCTAATTGCTTAGATTACACCAAGCTTATCTGTATCTTCTAACATATAAAAAGAAGTCAGTCCATTGATGTAAACCATATGTATGGAAACTTATGGGACATCCTGGATAATGAATCATTTACAGTAGTTGAATAATCAAAAAAGGGTTGATATGACGTTAAACAAAACACTCCCATGCACTGTATCGAGAATGTCAAAAATGGAGCTTGTTTGTGTTTAATTAGTATTTTGAAATTAGAGTATCTTTTCCATCCAAAATTAGGGACAGAAATATTACATTTTTTCGAAAATATCAATCGAGCATTGAAAAAAAATGGGTGAACTATTATATCTAGTCATATTATATAAAGCAAAGTCGGTCTCTTTCTCGATTTTTGTCTTCAATAGCTTTCTTCCTACAAAAATCAATTTCTGATTCTTGTATGTCAGTTCTTTTGGTGGATCGTTGAAGTTCAGTTCAACTGACCCAAACACTTGCTCAATCTATATTTCTATATGGATGTGAAGCATGGACGCTAAACAAGGACTTGGAGAGGAGAATTTAGGCATTCGAGATGAGGTGCTACCGTAAAATCATGAATATCAGTTACAAGGATTATGTTATGAACAATGTTGTCACAGAAGCAAAGGTAATGCCATCAACCCACACTTTCTACTTCTGTCAATCATTTGTGGAAGTAAGCTCGAATGGTTTGGCTATACCATGAGATCGAGTGGACTAAGCAATGTAGTTAAGGTTAGGGTTAGAGATCGAGTAGACTAAGCAATGTAATAAGGGTTAGGGTTAGAGATCGAGTGGACTAAGCAATGTAGTTAGGATTAGGGTTAGAGATCGAGTGGACTAAGCAATGTAGTTAGGATTAGGATTAGAGATCGATTGGACTAAGCAATGTAATTAGGGTTAGAGATCGATTGAACTAAGCAATGTAGTTAGGGTTAGAGATCGAGTGGACTAAGCAATGTAGTTAGGATTAGGATTAGAGATCGAGTGGACTAACCAATGTAATAAGTTAGGATTAGTGACCTAGTGAACTAAGCAATGTAGTTAGAGTTAGAGATCAAGTGGACTGAGCAATGTAATTAGGGTTAAGAATCGATTGTACTAAGCAATGTAGTTAGGGTTAGAGATCGAGTGGACTAAGCAATGTAATAGGGTTAGGGTTAGAGATCAAGTGACCTAAGTAATGTAGTTAGGATTAGAGATCGAGTGTACTAAGCAATGTAGTTAAGGTTAGAGATCAAGTGGACTAACCAATGTAATTAGAGTTAGGATTAGAGATCGATTTGACTAAGCAATATAATAAGGGTTGCGGTTAGAGATCGAGTGGACTAAGCAATGTAATAAGGGTTAGGGTTAGGGATCGAGTGGACTAAGCAATGTAGTTAGGGTTAGAGATCGAGTGAACTAAGCAATGTAGTTAGGATTAGGGTTAGAGATCGAGTGGACTAAGCAATGTGATTAGGATTAGAGATCGAGTAGACAAAGCAATATGGTAAGGATTAGAGATCGAGTGGACTAAGCAATGTAGTTAGGGTTAGGGTTAGAGATCGAGTGAACTAAACAATGTAATTAGGATTAGGATTAGAGATCGAGTGGACTAAACAATGTAATTAGGGTTAGGGTAAAGAATGGATTTGACTAAGCAATGTAGTTAGCGTTAGAGATCGAGTGGACTAAGCAATGTAGTTAGGGTTAGAGATCGAGTGGACTAAGCAATGAAGTTAGGATTATGATCAGAGATCGAGTGGACTAAGCAATGTAATTAGGGTTAGGGTTAAGAATCGATTGGACTAAGCAATGTAGTTAGGGTTAGAGATCGATTGGACTAAGCAATGTAGTTAGGATTATGATCAGAGATCGAGTGGACTACGCAATGTAATAAGAGTTAGGGTTAGAGATCGAGTAGACACACTAATGTGGTTAGGATTAGGGTTAGAGATCGAGTGAACTAAGCAATGTAGTTAGGGTTAGGGATCGAGTGGACTGAGCAATGTAATTAGGGTTAAGAATCGATTGTACTACGCAATGTAGTTAGGGTAAGAGATCGAGTGGGCTGTAATGTAGTTAGGATTAGGATTAGAGATCGAGTGGACTAACCAATGTAATAGGGTTAGGGTTAGAGATCAAGTGACCTAAGCAATGTAGTTAGGATTAGAGATCGAGTGGACTAACCAATGTAATTAGGGTTAGGATTAGAGATCGATTTGACTAAGAAATTTAATAAGGGTTACGGTTAGAGATCGAGTGGACTAAGCAATGTAATAAGGGTTAGGGATCGAGTGGACTAAGCAATGTAGTTAGGGTTAGAGATCGAGTGAACTAAGCAATGTAGTTAGGATTAGGGTTAGAGATCGAGTGAACTAAGCAATGTAGTTAGGATTAGAGTTAGAGATCGAGTGGACTAAGCAATGTGATTAGGATTAGAGATCGAGTAAACAAAGCAATATGGTTAGAATTAGAGATCGAGTGGAAAATGTAATCGAGTTAGGGTTAGGGTTAGAGATCGAGTGAACAAAGCAATGTAATTAGGATTAGGATTAGAGATCGAGTGGACTAAACAATGTAATAAGGGTTAGGGTAAAGAATCGATTTGACTAAGCAATGTAGTTAGGGTTAGAGATCGAGTGGACTAAGCAATGTAGTTAGGGTTAGAGATCAAGTGGACTAAGCAATGTAGTTAGGGTTAGAGATCGAGTGGACTAAGCAATGTAGTTAGGGTTAGAGATCAAGTGGACTAAGCAATGTAGTTAGGGTTAGGGTTAAGAATCGATTGGGCTAAGCAATGTAGTAAGTGTTAGAGATCGAGTGGACTAAGCAATGTAGTTAGGGTTAGGATTAGAGATTGAGTGGACTAAGCAATGTAGTAAGGGTTAGGGTTAGTGATCAAGTGGACTAACCACTGTAATTAAGGTTACGGTTAGAGATCGAGTGGACTACACAATGTAATAAGAGTTAGGGTTAGAGATCGAGTGGACTAAGCAATGTAGTTAGGGTTAGAGATCGAGTGGACACACCAATGTGGTTAGGATTAGGGTTAGAGATCAAGTGGACTAAGCAATGTAGTTAGAGTTAGGGTTAGAGATCGAATGAACTAAGCAATGTCGTTAGGGTTAGAGAACGAGTGGACTAAGCAATGTAATTAGGATTAGGATTAGAGATCGAGTGGACTAAGCAATGTGGTTAGGGTTAAAGATCGAGTGGACACACCAATGTGGTTAGGATTAGGATTAGAGATCGATTGGACTAAGCAATGTAATTAGGGTTAGAGATCGATTGAACTAAGCAATGTAGTTAGGGTTAAAGATCGAGTGGACACACCAATGTGGTTAGGATTAGGGTTAGAGATCAAGTGGACTAAGCAATGTAGTTAGGATTAGGATTAGAGATCGAATGAACTAAGCAATGTCGTTAGGGTTAGGGATCAAGTGGACTAAGCAATGTGGTTAGGGTTAGAGATCAAGTGGACTAAGCAATGTAGTTAGGGTTAGGGGTAGAGATCGAGTGGACTAAGCAACGTAGTTAGGATTAAGATTAGAGATCGAGTGGACTAAGCAATGTAATTAGGGTTAGGGTTAAGAATCGATTGGACTAAGCAATGTAGTTAAGGTTAGAGATCGAGTGGACTAAGCAATGTAGTTAGGATTAGGATTATAGATCGAGTTTACTAAGCAATGTAGTTAAGGTTAGGGATCGAGTGGACTAACCAATGTAATTAGGGTTAAGGTTAGAGATCGATTTGACTAAGCAATGTAATTAGGGTTAGGGTTAGAGATCGATTGGACTAAGCAATGTAGTGTAGGATTAGGGTTAGAGATCGAGTTGACTAAGCAATGTTGTTAGGATTAGGGTTCGAGATCGAGTGGACTAAGCAATGTGGTTAGGATTAGGGTTAGAGATCGAGTAGACTATGCAATGTAATTAGGGTTAGGGTTAGAGATGGAGTGAACTAAGCAATGTGGTTAGGGTTAGAGATCGAGTGGACTAAGCAATGTAGTCAGGATTAGGGTTAGAGATTGATTGGACTAAGCAATGTAGTTAGGATTAGAGATAGAGTGAACTAAGCAATGTAATTAGGGTTAGGGTTAGAGATCGAATGGACTAAGCAATGTAGTTTGGATTAAGGTTAGAGATCGAGTTGACTAAGCAATGTAGTTAGGGTTATAGATCGAGACGACTAATTAATGTAGCTCTCCAAGGTACAGTGAATGGCGCAAGGAAGATTGGCCGGCAGAAAAAGAGTTTGGGGAAGAACATCATCGAGTTAACTGGGTCGTAATTTGAAGCCTATATGAGAGTTGCTGAAAATCTAAACGGAGTGGCTGAAAATCCGAACGGCGTGCCACAGGATATCATGTTCGTCAACAACGTCACTATGGTCCAACAGGACTACAGGCAGTGAGTGAGTATGAGCTAGTTTTTAAGTTGTTTTTTGTCTAGTACTTTTTATTTTTTATGAACAGAAATTATTTTAAGGTTCTTAATTAGGAGAGAAAGACGAAGTTAGGGTCGGAATTATAAAAAAAATAAGCATAAACAAACACCCACATATCTTGCTGTGTTGCGATTTATCGACATAATTTAATCTGTATAATAAAATTGAACATACGCGTGTCCAGCGCACTTCAATAAAGGAAAAATAATCACATACGCACACTTTATTTTTATAAGCAAAGAAGGGGAGGATTAATCTTAATAATAACTGATAATAATGAAGAAGAAAGAAAATAAATTCTTTACTTATAATACAAAGATAAAAAAAATATTCTCGTATTATTCTTAGAAAAGAGAGAAATAAGCAAAGTAATTACTATTTTATTTAAAAGTTGAAAAACTCATTGCAACCAAATGCATTTTATAAAAAAAAAATATGTTATCTTAATGAGAAATTTTATTTATGTTAGGAAAATTTTCAATATATTTACAAGAGTGGAAAAAGAAAAAATATCCCTTGTTTGACTGACGGAATTTTGTTGAAGGAAAAACTTTATAATTTTTTGATTAATTTGTTGATTTCTATTTTTTATTTGGTTAATTTGCTTTTGTCTCCTTTTTCTTATTTAGTTTTGTCTTTTTATCAATTAGTTTTCTTCTTCTTTTGCTTATCGATTAGTTTCATCGATTAGTTTTTTCTTATTTTGTGTATCGATTAGTTTCGTCTTTTCATTGATAAGTTGCTTATTTTTTATCTTATCGATTAGTTTTTCTTTTTCTTATCGATTATTTTCATCTTTTCATCGATTAGTTTTTTCTTATCGATTAGTTTTTCTTTTGCTTATCGATTAGTTTCATCTTTTCAGCGATTAGTTTTTTCTTATCGATTATTTTCATCTTTTCATCGATTAATTTTTTCTTATCGATTAGTTTCATCTTTTCATTGATTAGTTTTTTCTTATCGATTAGTTTTTTCTTTTGCTTATCGATTAGTTTCATCTTTTCAGCGATTAGTTTTTTCTTATCGATTAATTTCTTTTCTTATCGATTAGTTTTTTCTTTTGCTTATCGATTAGTTTCGTCTTTTCTTCGATTAGTTTTCGCTTCTTTTGCTTATCAATTAGTTTTATTTTTTCATCGATTGCTTTTCTTTTTCTTATCGATTAGTTTTTTTTTTTAATTGATTAGTTTTGTCTTTTCATCGATTAGTTTTTCTTCTATTCCTTATCAATTAGTTTCGTTTCAATGATTTCAGGTAGTGAATGGGAATTAAATTGCGAAGCGATAGCGAGTTTTAAATAAATCTCTCTCTATATATATAAAGCTCAATGTCTGCGTGTATGTGTGCAATGTTTTTGTGTGTTCCCTATAGAAAGAAAATTTAGAGGATCTACATAGAATGTAAAAGTGTATTCTATATAAAGTTACCAGGGAAGACAATGGAAGTGTTACTGAATCTCTAAGTTCACCCCTAAGGAAGGGGGGGGGGGCTATGAGGACATAACCCTCCTCAAAACTTCAAAAATATCTTAGTTTTATGAAATTCAAATCATATGTATACAATTTTCTAGGGAAGACAATGAAAGTGGTCCTGAATCTTTAAATGTCCTCGTAACATATAGGGCCGTACCTCCTTTAAAACTTTAAATACATCCTTTTTTTTAATGAAATTTATATTATATGTATAAAATTCTCTGCGGAAGGCAATGGAAGTGATCTCGAATCTCTACATTACTCTTTATGTGATACGTGCCTCCACCTCTAAGTTGGGACAGAACCCCTTAAAACTTAAAATATGTATATCTGATGTTAATGAAATTTAAACCATATGTATCAGACACTAATTCAGAGAGTTTCCAACATTTCAGCTTCTTCCGACTATATTAGGGAGCGAAACGGGGAAAGGAGGGTAGTACAAAGAGAGTAATATGGTGTTATGAGCATAGTGAAAAAGTACATAGTTATGATCCTCATTCAATTCCGAGCAACGTCAGATCTTCCTAATAGTGTTATATAAAATTAAAGACTAATTTATTCAAAGGTGTTTAGATGTAAACATTTTTTGGCTGCCACACGTTGAGAAAAATTTGTCAAATGCGAAAATGAATTTTAACGATCTAGCTCAACGAATGCAATCTCCCGAAGGAGTCATCTCTTTCTGCCAAGAACCATGCCTATTAGCTCAGAAAAAAAAATGCAGAAACTGCGAATATATGTGCAGGTTGACCTCAAAGAACAAACTGATGGACAAATATGCACGGAGATACACAAATACTCAATGTAGAGCATTGACATCATTAAGGAAGGACACATTCTTTTCTCAATCAAAAATGGAGCTGGCTAAGGTACTGAAGCTAATATACCTGTGGTCCCACGAAATGGCAAAGGTCAAAAGTTTGAGCCAGGAATGCGGCATTGTCTGCGACCAACACTTTGTAAGAAATCCTCGTCAGATTGGTCAGCGCATACGGTTGAGATACACGAGTCTGTGTTCAACCATAGGACACCCATTGTTGGCAGGGTTCTCCAACTGCTCTGGGTCTTCAGAGGATATGAATCCGCAGAGAAGGAGTGTTTCCTGGTAACAGTGCTCAACAGGAACGCCGAAACCCTCCTTCCCATAATCAAAGAATTCGTCTTGCCTGGGACCACAGTTATATCAGACTGCTGGAAGGCATACAGCAAGTTAGGAGAAGAGGGTTATAAACACCTGACGGTAATCCACAACGAAAATTTTGTGGACCCGCTAACGAGGGCAACAACTAATCAAGCCGTAAGAATGTGGAAGAAGCGAAACAAAGAAACACGAAAGAGCGCGGTATGAGCAGGGACCTTATCGACAGCTATCTACGAAAATTTATATGGAAACAGAACTTCTGAAGCAACCCTTTTATCTCCATATTAGCGCAGATAGCAGAATCGCACCATGTATTATGTTGTCGCTGGTCGAGGATGGCTTGGATTAAAAACAAACAGAGATGGAGAGTAATTGAACACAAACTTTATTTACATAGGACGCCATTACAAGTGGGGACAGGAAGTGGGGGCAGTCTAAGGGCAGATAATTATCAGAAGTTCAAAAGGTAAACAAACGAGCGATGACATACTGATACAACACCATGTAGACCATCTTCTTTCCGATTCCTTGACACCTCCTCTTCTGCTTGTTTGTCATCTGCGTTCATCGCAACAGAAACCGTTAAAAAATAATTTTAAAAAGCCAAACTTTAACAAATTGACTAGTTTTTATTTTCTCAAAGAATAATTATTTGAAACTTTTAATTAAGAAAAAATGCTTAATAACAAAAACCCTGACTTTTGACCAGTTGACTATGTTTAATTTGTTTGAAAAAAAAAAAGAAATCATTAATTTAAACTTTTTTCGAAAAAATAAATAAAACATAATTAATAACATTTGTTTACCCATGTTTCGTTGTGTATATAAAAAAAGTTTTAAAAAATAACCGACTTTTGATCAGGTGACTAAGTTTATTTTCTTAGGTAAAAAAAAATCATTATTGGAAACTTTTCTTGAAAAAAAACCTGATTATTAACAGTTGTTTAGCTATGTTTTATTCGTTATATATATATATATATATATATATATATATATATATATATATATATATATATTAGGGACCTCCAAAATTAACCACAGAATTTACCCCCACCTATATGCAACACGATATAACTTTAATCTAGATTAAGATTATCATCATAACTTTTTTACCATTCAAAAGAGGAAACATAAAATAAACTGCTGATGATTTAAAAAGATTTTTTTCAGCGTACGAAAATAATGAAAATGAGAAAATAAAAACGTGTGTACTTTATTTACGCCTTAAAACAATGTTCTTATGTAGTGGCCATTTTGCATGCTTTGATATTTAATAAATTTAGCAAAAATCAAGTTATGGTCAGATTTTCAGTACTTATTCACTATTGGACTAATTCATCTTTAAAATTCTGTTTTTGTAAAATATTTTTCTCTACGTGTCTCCCCCCCCCCCCTTATTTCATTTTATGAAATCTGAACGAAATATATCCAGGTTTTAATATTATATAAAGCAAAATAGTCTTAAAAAAAACATCCGATTTACTTTATTATATTTTATGGGGGCATAATTTGGTAAACTGGTCTGTAAATTCACAACTAAAAAGTGGAAATAAATACATTATTATGTTTTTAAATTTTTTACTACCTTTTCTCAATAAAATCTATTGCATTGCGAAGAAAAAATATTGTTTTACAAAATAAATTATTTTTCAGAGATTTTAATCCATTTAAACGAATTCATCATTTAGCCAAAGTAGAAGTTTAAACATCTATTTTGAAAATACGCCTTCCCAATTTTTAAAAATATATTAATATAATATAGCCCTAACTGTTATTAATCGTGAAAGACCAACATTGATATCAACTTAATAAGATTTACTTTCGAAAAGCATACTTATTTTCTAGTAGTAAGTTAGCATTTTTCTTCATTTCTCTGGAGATACTAAACTATGTAAGCCCAATACATCCGTGATTTACCGAGTTAATTGTTAAAGTGAAAGTGACAATTTTTGCAAACGCACGCACGTGTGGTCTTGTGTTTACATTCTAAAAAAAAACTCTTTGTACGACACGTCGCAAAATATGTTGTGTAGGGGTATTCCTGAAGTCGAGTAGTGCCAGGAACTGGTCGGTGCCAGTGTCTTTGTTCTTCCGCAGGAGGCGTTTTGCACTTTTCACAGCGGATTCCGCCTTTCCATTAGCTTGCTGGTTTCCGGGGCTTACCATGAGATGTTCGAAGTCCCATGAGGTATGTGACCAACTCCGGAAGACAATAGTACAGGGTTGTCCTATTTCTCCGAGAAGTGTTTAAAAGCTGATGAGGTGAACTGAGTGGAATGAGTACTCGGTCGCTCTTGAAGATAAGTCCATTTTGAACTGACATCTCATCATGGGTGTGAAAATATGGGTGCAGCACAGCAGGAAGGTCTATTTTCTTGGTTGGCCAACCCTGTACTATTGTCTTCCTGAGTTGGTCGCATACCTCATCTTGATTCGTTGCTTTCCGGATCTGAGTTAGTCTTTCATCCCGGATGGGTAGAAAGCTAACCATGTTGACAAGCTCGAATTCGGCTTGATGGTTCTTTTCGGTTGTCATGTATGACCACAATAGCATGTCAGCGATATACATGTGTTTTCCTTTGAGGTACACAACGTCAATGTCATACTTCTGAGTCTGCAATAACATTTCCTGTAATCGTTTAGGGGCTTTTGCAAGGGTTTTTTTCACTATAGCTTCCAGTGGTTTATGTTCTGTGTCTATCTCTGTTCGTCTGCCATAAGTGTATTGGTGGAATTTCTCCAGTGAGAACACAATCGGCAACATTTCCTTTCCGATTTGGGTGTATATCTGCTCGGTATCAGTCAGCGCTCTGCTTGCATATGCTACTGACTTGCCTTGTTATAGTAATGCTGCGCCAAGTCCTTCTGAGCTGGCGTCACACCGTATTGTGCGGGCCATTTTCAGATCGTAGTAAGCGAGTACAGGTGTTTCAGTGACTGTTCGCTTCATTTCTGTGAATGCGGTATCTCGTGCTCGTGACCATATCCATGGGACATCCTTGTGGATCAGTTGCCGTATGGCTCCATGACGGTCGATAATCTTGGTAGGAACCTTGCTAGGTAGTTGACCATCCCACAGTCTTTGTATCTCTTCGATCGATGTGGGCCGCTTTAGTTTGGTGATCGCGTCAATTTTAGAAGGGTCTGGGAGTAGCCCATCACTGGTAATGAGGTGACCCATGAAACTTATGGCAGTCTTTTTTACTTCTGCCTTTCCTCAGTTCAGCTTCATTCCTCTTTCTCGACACCATTGTAGGAGTGCCTTCAGGTTTGTATCACGGTTTACGGAGGCTTGTTGTAAGTCATCTCCTGAACCGAATGCAATTATATCGTCGGCGAAACATGCAACTCCATTTAGATCATCTATGACGTTTTTGGAATATTTCAGAGCTCACACAAGTTCCGAAGTGGAGCCTCAGCCACCGGTATTGACCGAACCCCGTTTGGAAAGTTGTGAGGAGGCTTGACTCGTCGTCTAGCACTACATGCCAGTATTCTGACGCAACGTCTACCTTAGTGAAGTATTTTGCATTTGTTAACTTGGGTAGTTAGACCTCTTCAAAATTGACCTTTTTCTTCAAACATATGGAAACTGCTATTATTCCCATTCTCCAAGGTCTAAATTAGCTAAATATACCAGTTATTGTGATCTTGGACCTTGGCTATGCCTGCCTCAAGAGCCATGTAATTTTATTGTTGACGTTTTTCAAAAACGCTGCAAAATATGGGATGTTATGTCCTTATTTTCATTGTAGCTTTCCAGAGGTTGATGCTATAGCATTGAAAGTGGTACCAAATGAAAGCTAATAAAATTTTCTTGCATATGGTAGTAAGCACAATAAAACACATGAACACCTGTGTAAATTTTAACTAATTTTAATGCACAAACAGCTGGGACACTACAAAAAATCAGTTTGGTAGTATGATAGCACTGCACTGACACATATATTGCATAAGAAACTGTCAGATACGATGTTACTAATACATGTATTATCACTTGTTCAATGTGGCTTTTTTGAAACTGTCAAATTTTTTCCTGTGGTACTCCACAACTTGTAGTAAGCAGCTTCTTTGCTCTGGGTCACTTGTGATCTGAGTTGCAAAGTCACTCATTAGTTTCACACCTCTCTCAGCCACATCATTGGTCACTTTCACTGACCTCACAAACTTCTGTGCATTCCTGTAGCTGTCATTGTCTTCCCAGGTGTCAGCAGGAGTAGTGAGCCAGTCACATTTCACTCGAAGAGCATCAAACAGAAAGTGAGACTCTGGCCCTACCAGGTCTGTGAGAACTGTAGCTGCATTGATGACAGGAAACACTGGCTTGCCTTTCCTGTAACTCTCAGGTTTCTCTGTTTCTGACAGCTTGACTGCGAGCTTCTCTTTTGCAGACTTGGTCATGCTGGCATGTGAACTGAACAAGGTGAATGGCACTAGTTCCTGAGTCAGATACCAGCGGTGGTTGTTCATTTTCTTGAGAACAGAGGTTGCCAGTTCATAGTCATACTGCTTGTATTGCAGCATGTTCTTCATAAGCTGGAGGTCATGGATAGGTGCATCAGCTGCAGATGTGGTGGTCACCCAGTGGCTGGTGTAGAATAAGGTCAGGAACTTGTTCATCCTCTCCAGCTTGAAGATAGTGTCCGCGTTGTATTTTAGTTCCTTGGAAAACATGAGCATCTTCATACAGTAAATGTTCCTGGCCATCCAGCGGGCTTGGTGAATGGCACCTGGCTTGGCCCAGTGGATACCTCGAGGGGGTTCCTCACCAAGCAGGATCAGGCACAGCTCTGCCACCTCTCTGTAATCTGCCCTCGGACTTGCTTCCTCAAGGAAATTGCTTAAGACTGCAATTGTGCTTGTCTTCTTCTGTTTCAAGTCTTGTTCAACTAGGCCCAGAACTCTTGGGCAGTCCTTAACCAACTTGTCCCACTTCTCTTTCACATTGCTGAACATTGGGTTGTCAGGACTCTTGACCTTGCTGAACACAGCCTCCCATACACTTCCAATTATTACCTCTGATATGTGATGGCGACAAGCGAAGTAGAATACCTTTTTGCCTAGTTTTTCTTCAATAAGCTTCGCTGCACCCTTGTTGATGCCACTGTTGCTTGCTGTGGTATCAAATACCAAGCCTACAATGTTGTCTGTGAGACCCCATGCTTCTATCAGTTCCAATGTAGCATTACACTGTTGGATTCCTGTGGAACTTTCTATGAAGGGCACACCAAGCAGCTTCCCTTCTTCATACTGTGGAGTACCAGAGACGAGCACTGCAAAACTTTCCACTGGGTATCTTTCACCAAGAACATCCCGTAGAAGTTTTCCATCCCAGTGTAGTGTGCAGTAATCTGGCGGACTTTCCTTGAAGTTATTCATGTAACTTTGGCACAAGTTATGACGAGTGTTTATCCTATTTCGTCTTGTAGTAGAGGCTGATATAACAAAGTCATCAAGATCTGCGCCTCCTGCCTTCAACACTGCAGACACCATGGCTGTAGTCTGGTTGTCAGAGAGTGACAACCGATCTGCAGTGCTACAAATCTCTTCACTGGTCATAACTGAGTGTGGAAAGTGTAAGGTTATCGTACTTGGTTTTGATGAACAGCTTGGTGTTGTCTCAGTGTATTCTGAACCCTCACTAGTACCAGAGCCTTGACTGTTCTCTGGGTCTTCATCACTTGAAATTTTCCCAACTTCTGCTGCTGCAGCAGTCACTGATGATAACATTCTCTCTTCTCTTTCTTCTCGGAAGCTTTTCTCTCTAGACTTCTTCTCAAACACCTTATCATGACCTGACATGTGTGCGAGGCGAGTTGTCTGTTGGTCCAAATAGAAATTGACGTCCTCTTCCTTGGTCTCCTTTGTGAGCAGCCTGTTGCTTCTTATCTCCTCCACAACATCCTTTGCTCCAATATCAAATAACTTGTCTAAGTCCTTCAGAAAGTTAGCTCGTTTCTCTTCCTTTGGTTTGTTATTTCTTCCCTTGTTTTTAACAATTTTCCTGTACTTTTCATGGAGGATCATGAAACGGTTGACTGCATTTGGTCTAGTTAGTGTTTTAATCCTTGCCATATTCCAGAATGGCAAAACGACATCCACTGTATCATGGGCTAAAGACCTATTGTCACTGTTGGGATTATCATTCCTCAAATGCAGGAAATACTGGAACACCTGGCGATTAGTAGGAAGTTGAGAGCCCCTGATGCTGGAGCTGGGTTGCCCAATGAGATACACATCACTGAATGACCTTGTGGCAGGAGTTGCCACCTTTCTTCTCTTTTCAATTGGTTCATCCCGTTCACTTGTATCGCTGACCACTTTCCCACAGCATAGTTGTCTTCCAGATGCCATGTTGTCAGCAGTTCACAAATCTTAACAAATCAGCTTTAACTTACAATCTGAAATGAAGAGATAAAACATACTTAGTTATAATAAATTATATACATGCATTAAGAGTAACATTTTTGAGATAAAGTTATGTATTATATGATGGCATCCTTTCCAAGCATAAAAATATATATGTTTGTGCATTAAAATTAATTAAAATTAACACAGGTGTTCATGTGTTTACTACCATATGCAAGAAAATGTTATTAGCTTTCATTTGGTACCACTTTCAATGCTATAGCATCAACCTCTGGAAAGCTATAATGAAAATAAGGACATAATATCCCAAATTTTGCAGCGTTTTTGAAAAACGTCAACAATAAAATTACATGGCTCTTGAGGCAGGCATAGCCAAGGTCCAAGATCACAATAACTGGTATATTTAGCTAATTTAGACCTAGGAGAATGGGAATAATATCAGTTTCCATATGTTTGAAGAAAAAGGTCAATTTTGAAGAGGTCTATTGGGTAGTACTTCCACGCGCTATTTTTAGTGGTCTTGGATCGATGCAGATTCGGATATCCCCTGACTTCTTTGTGGCGATAATCATTCGACTATTCCAGTCGGTTGGTTCGTCGACAGAGGTGATAACTCCGAGGTTTTCTAACCTTTTCATTTCGTTGTTGACTCGAGGAATCATAGATACTGGTATACGTCCGGCTGGCGCAGTATGAGGTGTTATGGTGGGGTCTACCTGTAGGTGCACTTGACCGGGCAGTGACCCCAGTTCGCTGTTAAAAACGTCCGAGTACTCTGTCATCAGTTGCTCACAGACTGGGTCTGAGTGAATATTAGCAATGTTGTCATAATGTACCGTTATTAAGTTCATCTGTTCACTCGCCCGTTTCCCCAGCAGATTAACATTGTGCACATATTTCAGTGGAATTACATTAACAGTAGCACCACAGTCGACTTGGAATTTTACCTGTTTATGGTCTAGTGTCATTCTAGCATAAATGGTTCTATCGTTTTTTTCTCCTCTCTCGGAGTTGACGCTTAGTACGTAGTCTGTATCGCTAGAAGAGTCAGTGTCAGACACTATTCGATTCACCTCGTGTCTTGGTTTAGACGGTCTTGGTCTCTCACCATGCCACTTTTCCGGGCATTTCAGTGCAAAGTGGTTTTTATGACTGCAAAGGTTGCACTTCTGTCCCCATGCAGGACATGCTTCTTCTCTTTTGCCATGCCTTCTGCCACAGAAATGACAGTCTATTTGCCTGTACCTTTGGTTCTCTTTTTTATAACCTGGGCCTTGGACTTTGTTAATCCGTTCTTGTTGGTCAGTATAAATAATTTCTAGCCGTGTCTCCGTTGCTTCACAGCTACGGCATATGTCAACACTTTGTTGAAATGTTAGTGCCGTATTTTGCAGCAGTCTTTTGCGGGCATGGTTATCTCTTACTCCTAGTACGATACGGTCACGCAGCAGAGAGTCATGTAAACATTCACAAAAATTGCACGATTTAGCTAGGTTGCATAGTGTCATAACGTACGAGTCGATAGTTTCATCTGGTTCTTGGTCTCTTTTGTTAAAGAGGTATCGCTAATAGGTCTTATTCGTTTATCCTATTGGCTATCACCATATCGATGTCATTGGGGGCAAATTGAAACCCGTTGTGAATAGTAAGGGCGTCTGGTCCGACTGCGTGTAGAAACAATGCTGTTTGGTACTGTTTACCCTGGTCTGCTAGTTCTTCCACATCTGTTTCTATAATTTCCACGCTTCCACGTGGTTGGTTTTAATATCCAAACTGCTTGGGGGCATTATGTTTGCTCAAAAACTTTCCGCCATCTTTTTCGCACGAGGAACGTTGTAGATAATTTGTACTAGTAGTTGTAGCATTGTCCGTCGCTTGGGAAGGAGATAAAGCTTCACCGGTTGCTCGTTCTGACGATGACTTTGTATTTCGGGTTTTGAGATGTGTTTTACACCGCTGCCACCATGTTAAATTACGATGTATTTAATAAGTAAAGAGAACACAAGTGTAGGAGAGAGATAAGACGTACTGGCCGAAGCCAGGCTTTATTCAAAGAGAGGCCAGAAATGGATGCAGATGCATGCCGGGAGTAACAGGGTAAAGGGTGGGGTTATAGTCCAACGTACATGGATGGGGAGCATAATGTAACAGGCACTTCCGGTTCACTCGGTGGAATGAATGGAACTCTTCAATTATTAAGTCCAAGTGACGGTTGAAATGCAGAAGTGCCAAAACTTTTACCAGTTGTTTATTTTTAGTTTTCTTCGTCTAAAAAATGTATTTACTAGAAACTTTTCTTGAAAAAGACAAAAAAAACGGCGACGCAGCAACGTTTTTGTTTTATCGCTTGTCAGTCTTCGCAGCTTGCGTACACTACCGGAAGATACCAACGCAAAGTTAGCGGAAATTACAAGAATTTAGGACGCTGAAAACGTACGCAATTGATAAGACGAATGAATTTAACATATCTTTATCTGGCGATTTAGTCGTTTCACAGCCAAAATGGCGGACAATGAATCGGCTACTTTTTTCCGACCTCACAAATAAATAAGTAAACCCAAATTAATTGTTTGGGACTAATTTCTAATTTACCTTAAATTATTTAAAAGATGGAAATACAGCTGGGAAATTAGTCCCACACAATTTATTTGTGTTTTACTTATTTATTTGACGAGGTCGGAAAAAAGCAGCCGATTCACTGTCCGCCATTTTGGCTGTGAAACGACTAAATCGCCATTTATCTTTAATAATAAAAAAAAACTATATTTAAAGGTTTCTGACTTAGGTTAGTGATAACACTTTTTTTTTTAAATAACTGAGTTTGACTGATCAAATAAGCCAACGCACCGTAAATTTCATGTTTTTTTATAAAGATATGTTTGAAACTAATTAACATTGAATTGGGACGCTCAAAAATATAAATACAAGAATACTTGGACAATGAAACAATTTCTATTACAATTAATCAATCGAACAATGTTAATTAATTAGGTACGTGCAAAATGGAATTACGGAAAATTCGGCAATTTTGGCAAAGTAGGAAAATTCGGCAATTATGGAATAAATATCGAATGAAAATAGATTTTAGAACCGTTCATGCGCGAGGGTGGTATAGTTGTCAATACGAGGATACCCCCACCACCACCAGCACTACCAATAAAGAACACTTCTTATATTATTTTTTTGGTACTTGTGCAGTTTACAGACCATTCATTTTGCGGTGCCAGGAAAATTCGACAATGGAAAATTGGGCAATTTTAGCAAGGTAGGAAAATTAGGCAATTATGAAATAAATATCGATTGAAAATCGATGTTAAGACTGTTCTTGAGGGGATATAATTTTAAAAAGGGGCTAAACTTGTAGCAGTTTCCTACAAGCCGCCATATTGTTTAAATATCAATGACTTCTTAGCTGCCTGCTGATTGGTTCAGGCAACCTACTTCCTCCTTGGTTTGACCAATCAGTGGCCTTCTTTTAGGCGAATCTCGGATGGCTAGCATAATTATATAAACATTCGACCGCCCTCTCTCTTTTTCTTCTGTAGCACGAGACGGCACTTCTCTCTCTTTCCTTCTTTGGCACTGCCAAACACACGACCCCTCTCTGGGGATGCAACAGACATTTTCTCGGGCCTTTGGCACTGGGTTCGACTTCAACAAGACGCCAAAATGGCTACTGCCTCATACACGTGGACTTGCTATAACACACACACACAATTGCTTACATGTGAGCTGACTTTCACACCGATGTACAGACACACATACTTGCATACACATATGGACGCATCCTGACACTGTAGCAGGTGTACAAACATTCAGCAATATGAACAATTCTCTTTTTTCCACTGGGAAATTCCCAGCTTTTGCCTTCGTCCATACTTATGGACATACTAACCTCTTTCCCTTTGGTTCAACGAGGACGACTCAATAAAGTTGTTATTAAATGTTAGAATGAGAGTTTGTCATACTTCCATCCTATAAACCTTCCTCCCACAACAAAATAAATATTTAAAAATAAATATTTTAGAATATTTGCTGTTGTTTTAAAGCAAATAAAATCGATTTTTCTAAATGTTTGTTCTAAAAACATGCTTCTTGTCCTTTTCAATTATTATATTAATAAAAAAAAAATACTAAATTCAAATGCCATTACGAGATTAAATCTGTGGGACTACTAACGAATTCTATTCTTGTTAAACATGAAGAAAACATGCAACAACGATAAGAAGCAAGAACCCAGCACTCAAGCACTTCTGCTGTATATGTTTAGCAGCACATTTTCTTTCCTTTTCCTGAAAATAAGGGGAGATAATTCAACTGGAAGTGATTTTTTATTTTTTTTATTGTATAAATTAAAACATTAAAAAAAAAGGTAACGCTGATTTCTTTTTGGGTATAATATAACAGTTAACTTTTTTTTTTATTATATGATTTGTTGTGGCACCTGTGGATGGATCCACAAACTTATATCGGTGATTTACACGCAAATGGTGAAATCCTTCTGAAGCGAGTTGATCGTATGCACACCAACAGTCTGAGATTATTGTTGTTCCGGGACGCTTTATTATAGGTATTAATGTTTCGACATCTCTGGAAAGGAACTGTTACTAAGAAGCCAGACTTAGTGGCCGGTTCATAGCCACCAAATACCCAAAGTTGTCGTCGGATACGGCCCGTATTGTTCTTTCTTTGTGAAAAGAGACTTCCGGTGAATTCTGAGTGAATGGTACTTGGAGGAAAAAAAATGGAACTCTTCAATTTCGATCTCTACATCAACACCTGCTAAACATATACAGCAGAAATGCCTTTATATGAACAATAACAATTGATTCAACATGGTTCATTAAAATTGTATAAATTGCTCAATGAAAGTCTCTGGGTTTTTTGTACAGAATGCCCCTTTTACTGTTTGTATAAAATGTCTCTTGTAACGGTTTGTTCTTGGAAAAATGCACGTTTGGATGTGTGCATAAGTAGAGAAAATTAGCCGTCTCTCAAACCCTTTTTTACTGTGTAGGCATTTGTGTACGTTGAAAATGATAGGAGTGTAAGCCTGTGTGTGTGTGCGTGTTCCACGGTACTTAAAAAGATAAAAGAAAGGACATAAACCTACTCTCTGAAATTGCCAAGTTTAGCCTATAGAAGAATACGTGGGGACATGATTGAGTGCTATAAATTGCTCTCTGGAAAATATGATTTCAATACAGATAAACTATTGACTAGAAAAAATACAAGAGTGGGAAACGGGGGACACAGTCAGATGCTTTACAAGAAACAGGCACGTTTGAACCTGAAAAAATATTCCTTCAGCCATCGCTGTGTTGATTTGTGGAATAGATTGCCATCAAGTGTAATTGAAGCCGAAACTGTAAAGATATTTGAGAAGCGGTTGGATAAATTCTGGATTGACCAAGAAATCGAATTCAACTATAAGGCTGCTGTCTTCACTGGACGCATACAAAGATGAAGACAAGGAGCTGGTGCCATAGGACGACTCATGTCCTTCTACCAGAATTCATCTATGTTTCTATGTATTTGAAACGAATTTGGAAGTATTTAAACTGGCACAGTATCTTAATTTTTCATTTTATTTCTTTTCAAGATAAAAAAAAATGTCTACACGTTCATACGCAAAAAGGAAATATAAAATCGCGTTGTAATATTTCAGATAAAATGTTATCGTTAAACTCATATAGTAATATTTTTGCAATCATATATTATTTTTGGGTGAAAATATTAAATAAACAATGCCTTATTCAATGATAATATCGTTAATTCGAGAAATTAATTTAGGTTCTTTCATCTAATCTTATATATAAAGTAGAGACGATTTTTCCCTTGTGCCTTCTCGGAGTATAGGAAAATAACCACATGCATCACAGGCTACTAAACTCACCACTATACTACACTTATTCACTCGAGTGTGTTTTAGTAAATGTTATTATTTTTTCCTACCTAACACTAAATATTACATTTGGCCCACCATCAACGTCTCTCCGAAAAACCAACCCCATATAGGTGGTAGCAAAAACTTTTCTCACTAACAATTCTGTACTGTCACTCTACTCATCGACACCGGGAACTAATACACACAGTTTAATTTTCACAAAATACCGGTTCTTATTTATTATTTGCCTTGTATTAATTTACTACATAATATAAAGCAATACACAAACACTTACTGACCGCTCCCGTTCACTCTGATGATTTTCTACGAATATCAGATTACGTTATTTCTAATACTACCCATAATCAAGCTTAGCTTACTTGACCTATTTTCACATGTATTTTTAACTCGAAACCGTGGCGCACTAGTTAGGAAGGCAAATTCCATGATCGCCAGTTTCAGCGTTCGATCCCATTCTATTCAACCACTTTTTTCTTTTTTTTTTAAATTTATAACATTCGCCAACACGGTAGAGGGGGGGGGGGAGAGAGAATGAACAATAGGCCGTTTCTTTTTTATTCGACGTCATGCAATAGGTAGTCCTTTCTATTTTGTTATAATAAAAAAGGAAATGCTTATTTAATTAAAATATTTGTGAGTGTACGCAATTAAGATCTTATTTTATTTTTAATTAAAAAGGTTCATATTTAACTTGGTATTAGTTTTTAATTTAGTAATACTCTGAAATTATTGATGACGTCTGTTTACCAATGTCTTTCTTAGAATTTGAAATAAAAGTTTTTTTAAGTGTTAAAAATTATTTTTACGTTACGAACTGCGTCAATTTTATCATTTTTTTTACATTTAAAACTTTTGTTACCCGATTTATTCTTAACATGTCGTAATGATAAATTACATTGATTCTTTTTAAAATAAAATTTTTTTTTTAAATAATTTTAAGTGTGAAACATTAAATTAAAGTCAATGACTACACTGACAATTTATTCATTGAAAAAAAAAGTTAAAACAGTTATTTATTGATAAACAGAATTCAATTTTGAAAGAAATGTCATGTTTGAATTCTCTTTATTTATTAATAAATAATTGTTTTTAACTTCTTAAATATTTATTAATGAAAAAAAAAGACAAAACAAAATACAAATCTTTCCAAATAATTGACGATGAATTGTGAAATTAACAAATTGTTGAATCTCTAAAAATAAAAAAATTGAGGGCGGTGTAAAAGTGAATGGTTGTTGGAAGGATAATCCCACCTGGTTATTACAGAACGCCCCGTTCTGTAATAACCAGCTGGGATTAGCCTTCCAATACCAATCAAAGTGAATCGTTAGTAGAAATTATCCAATTTTTAAAATTCTTTTTTTAGTTAAGTTCCTGTGTCTCAAATTTGTCAATTTTTGGTTTATTTTCAAGATTATAAAAAAAAATTATTGCGCTGATGATGCCACGTTTATGTATGAAAGGGAAATATAATTATGTCGCATTTTTTATTTTTTCAGAGACTAATCATTAAAATCACATAAAATATTTTTTGCAATTATATTATTTTTTTTTGGTGAAAATATTGATTAAACAATGCTTTATTCAATAATAATATCGCTAATTCAAAAAGTTAATTTTTCTTCGAGTTATAGTGATTTTGTTAACACGGTATTTAGGGGCCTTTTTCGTAATATATAAAAATATTTTTAAAAAATTGTTTTAATTTTTAACATCTACAATGCTTTATTTTCATAAAAAACAACAAAAAATTAATGCATTTTTTTTTATTAATATATAAAAATATAACTTTAGTAAAGGTGTATTCTGTTTTAAAAAAATAATACATTTTCACTAAGATTTAAGAAAAAATAATGGTTTCATTATATTCCGTGATTGTTGATTAATAAATATTGAAAATTTCATTAAAATTGGTTGATTTCCTGAATTTTTTAATGAAGGGGGGGGGGGGTCAAAATGTTTTTACATTTTAGGAATCGGCCATTGATTTTGCACGTACCTATATCATAAGTATATCAAAGAGTTTTCCGGTTAATTTAATTGGAACTTCGATTTTCATATTTACCCTCATCTGTACACCCCCCCCCCCCAAGTATTAAAACATCTTTTGGCTCTTGTATAGATCGGGTACACGGCGAAATTTATTTTAAAAGAGTTCCAATGGTGTAAGAAGGGGCAGACAACTCTCTTTTTTAAGTATATAATTTCACGCCGTAAATATAATACTGGCCGTATTTCACGACAACTTTGGGTTTTTGGTGGCTATGAAAATGACACTAAATCCAGTTATTTAGTGCCGGTCCCGTCCAGAGATGCCGCCACATTAATCCCAATAATGAAAAAATATCTGCGATAATTTAATATTTTAAACTATAAAAAAAAAAAAAATCTGTTAATCCAAACAATAGGACTGTTCGTTTTGCTGGTTTTGAAATGAAAAAATATACTGTTGATTTTCCCAAATTCTATTTTATTCAATAAATGTTCTATCAATATACAGTTGATTTTCTCAAATTGTTATTTCTTCGAAAAATGTTTTATTAATTGAATTTGCATGACTTCTTATTTAAAAAATCGATATTTTCCATTTTGGGAGAAATTGCGTACTAAAAAAAGAGAGTTAACTGCCCCTTACACCATTGGAACTCTTCTAAAATAAATTTCGCCTTTGTACCCGATCTATACAAGAGCCCATCTTTTTCCTTTTTACAACTCCAAAACGTTCCTCATTTAATATTAGTTAAATAAACAACAGCATAAAACCATTTTCATCGCCTATATGTTTATCTCATTATGTCGAAAAACTCCAAACTCGACAATTACATCATTTTATGCTTATTCTTAATGAAACCTAGTTATTCCCCCTGTATTATCAACCCCTTTGACACAAGCGCCAACATGCTTACATTGAATATGTCAACAATCAAATGAAGTGGACATTTTTAACGACTAGCTTTTTCTGTTTTTCGTAACGGTCACGGTATTTTACCGGTTTTTTGTAACTGTCAAAAATAAAATAGGGACAACTTTGGATTGTCACCGCTAACCGGTGTCTTACGTTGACATTGTTTTTCCTCATGCTCCGAAAATCATGGATTATATTTCTGAAAATGTCGTCCCAGCCTTAGAACTTTGTATTCTAAATATTTCAATGACAGATTTAACCCTACAAACTTGCGATACTCTTACCACTGTCAAATGGTTGGCCCGTCATGGCCTAATCGCTAATAAGCGTATTTGCGATAAATGCCAGATGCCAATGCATTTGCAAGCGAGAAGAGGACACCAAGTCGGAGATGGGTGTTGCTGGAAGTGCACAAAATGCAAGGGTTGCAAAAGTGTACGGTTTGGTTCCTTCTTTGAGGGTGCACATCTCAATTTAATCCAAATGGTAGAAATAATATATTTGTGGTCGTTGGAACGGCTCCAGGTCGACGTATCCAAACAGACTGGCGTATCAACTACCACTATGGTAGATTGGTACAATTTCATCCGCGACATTTGCGCGCGATATTTGATTGATAATCCCGTGGAGATGGGCGGTCCTGATCGTATCGTGGAAATTGACGAAAGTAAATTTAGGGAAAGGAATAATCGACGCGGAAAATATAAACCTGACCAGTGGGTTCTTGGTATGGTCGAGCGAGATACAAATGTGACAATGATGGTGCCTGTGGAACGAAGAGATGCAGCAACTATTTTACCCGTCATTGCTAAATACGTGCGTGCAGGCACCCGTATTGTTACGGATCGATGGCGGGACTACAATGCCCTACCGCGACAAGCAGCGATAAATCACGAATACACCTTTGTTTCACCCGAAGACTCCGAAAACAGCGTGGAAGGCAGCTGGGATCTTTGTAAGGCGAAATTCACTGCTATGAAAGGAACTAGTGATGCTAATTTCAATAGTTACCTTCAGGAATTCCTTTGGCGCCGTCGTATAAAAGACAATTTCTTCGGCAATATTTTATATTGGATACGTCATTATTATGATGTTTCGTAATATATTTCAATATCATTTTTAATAAACAATGTTTGATTTTATTTGTTTCTTACTAAATTACAAAACAAGTAAATCTAAATATTTTTTGTAAATTTGTCGTTTCTCATCTAAAATGGCGGACAACTCTGACCTTAATGAACCGTCTGCTAGTTTCCAACCTCACAAATGTGTAAATAAACCCAAATAAGTCACCCCAGAAAAATATTAGACTCTGAATCAGCGTGTGCTATTCCGAATTCACATCAAGCTGCAATCATTACATTGTTTCTCCGGTCATCATTTTTAAAAAGACAAAATCTTTTTAGGTGCAATTTTAGTTAAAGGCCGATGCAGTTAATTATTTTCATGTAAAAGCATTATTTTGTACTTGCTCAGTCATATTTTATCTCTCACGCCACGAAAAAGAATTCGTGTCACTGCTTATACAAGAGCGCCAATTTGTTTATAACCTTAAAAAGAATAAAGAAATTAATGGATAATAATTTTTCAACTTCTATAAACTATTATTACATTTTTATATATAAAGTTAAAAATGATAAATTATGACATTTTTGTCTTCCATATATTTTGCATAGCGATAGTCCTTTTCCGATGAACTTATGGCGGATTTTACTCATTTATCACATTTGAAAGGATAATTTTGCTAATTTTTAGTCAAACGTGGGATTTATTTATTTTTAATTCAGTGTCTTATGACTTTAATTTAATAATTATCTTTGAAATAGTTCCCAAAAACTTATATTTATCTTTTAAGGGATTTTTACAAGTAATTTTTTCAAAGTTCAAAATTCATTGAATTTTTGGGTTTTTTTACCGTCGTAATTACATATTTTATTATAATTTATTTTTCACATGTAAATATGCAGTTTTTTTCGTTTAGAGATTAAGTTTAGGCTTTTATCTTTCAAACACAATCAAAGTTTACACGGAAACTAATTAAATAATTAATGATAAGCGCTTTTTAATAAGCATAGTCCGTACAAGAAGCCGCCATTTTTGCACGTACCTAATAATTACTGTTGGACGTGCAGTACATGTCGGAAAAAAAAACGAACATACGTGTTGGATCGTTCTTTGAACGTTCTCACATAAAGCTAGACAAATTGATTGAAATTATATATATTGGTGGTCTATAGAGTAATCTCAGGTGAACGTGTGCAAGCAGATGGCCGTATCAAACCATGCTATGGTTGATTGGTACAATTTCATTAGAGAAATTTGCACACTTAATTTGCACTGCAAAAAAGTTTATCTCTCGGAAAAATATTGGTTAAAAGTTTTGTTGATTTAATTTCACAATAAATTTGTAAAAAGGAAATATTTTCTTATTGTATGTTTCATGTAAACGAGGGACCACTTTTTCGAGGCACCGGTTGAATTGAGCAGACGCTAGCTTGACGTCAGAGTTGTCCGCCATTTTGGCTGACAAACTACACATTAGTTTTTTGTTGTTGTTTGTTTTAATGAAAATCTTCTATATAAAACTGAATGTCTGTATGTTTGTGTGTGTGTCTTATAGAAAAAAATGTTAGAGAATATAGATACAATATAAAAGTGTATTATGTAAAATTCACAGAGTAAGTTGATGGGCGTATTCCCGAATCTATAAACCCACCCCTTAGGAGTCCATGGGGCAGATTTCATCGGAGGGGGGGGGGGTGTCCTTTTCAGTTATTTTTCATTATATTTTATAGTAATTTGAAATTGCTGAGTCATATTGTAATTTAATTACGTAATAATTTGAAATAACTTTTAATTTTATTTGATGTTTCTTAGCGTCAATTCTATTTACATGGGGGGGGGGTCAAGAAACTACGCCAAGGTCCGCCACTAGCCGCCACTTTGTACGTACACAAATACATGGACATTTTATAATATCTTATATAAGAAAAGTATTCGGCGTTGTCTGGCAAATTATACCTCAAGTACATAAAACAATTAATGTTTTTTAATGGAATTTATTTGTTAGAGGATAGCTAAGGAAGAACGATAACTCACGTTTAAAAACACAATTTAGGTTTGTTTAAAAAAGGTTAGAGAATATAGATAACTTATAAAAGTGTATTCTTATGTAAAATTCACAGAGTAAGATGATGGGAGTATTGCCGAATCTCTACACCCACCCCTTAGAGGTCTATGGGGCAGATTTTATCAGGGGGGGTCGTTTTCAGTTATTTTTCATTCTATTTTATAGTAATTAGAAAATGCTGAGTCATATTTTGCTTTAATTACGTAATACTTTGAGATAACTTTTAATTTTATTTAACGTTTCTTAGCGTCAATTCTATTTACATGGAGACGGGTAAGAAACTAAGCGAAAGTTCACCACTAGCTGCCACTCTGTATGTACACAAATACATGTACATGTACATTTTATAATATCTTATATATTGTTTAAAAAAGGTTAGAGAATATAGATCACTTATAAAAGTGTATTTTTATGTAAAATTCACAAAGTAAGATTATTTATCTTCATCATATTCTGAAATAGGGGGGGGGGGCAGAACATAGGTATAGACCGGGCTAATTGTTCTACTCGGCATTGTTCGAGATCAATAATCAATATTAACATTATTTTTTATAATACTTTGATTTTACCGATACTTTTGGCAGTTCTGTGAAGACCTCCTTACTAACATTACAGTATTAAAAGATAAAAGGAGAAAGATAAAGAGACGGTTAGGGGGATAAACTTACTGTACACCATCCAACTGTCTGATATGACCGTGGTCCCAGGCAAGACGTATTTTTTTACTATTAGAAGGAGGGTTTCGGCATTCCTGTTGGCCACCGTCACAAGGAAACCCTCCTTCTCTGCATTGTTGTATCCCCCGAACACCCAGAGCAGCTGGACGACCCTACCGATGTTGTTCTTTCTGCAGTTAAACAGAGACTCGTCTATATCAACCGTATGCCCTGGTCCTCCGATTCAACGCGGATATCGTAATAAATGGTCTTCGCAGACCTCTCTCAGAAAATTTTTCCAATCGGCCTGCGTGTTCGGTGATTCGATGCTGCATCCCTTCCGCAGATTCTTTGACATTGCCATTTCCTGGGACCACAGGTATATCAGCTTTAAAATTTTTGCAATTTCCATTCTGGATCGAGAAAAAAAGGTGCCACTTCTCACGGAATTCCAGGCGTGACAGTTCGTGTTCGTACACCTCCATGAACAGTTGTCCCTGCTAGCTTTTCTTTCAACCAAGTGGCACATTTTGGACCTGTTTTTCTTCTTGCAACCAAGTTCTTTTCCTGGCAGAAAGAAATCACTCCTTTGCAAGAGTTAACTGTAGTACACAGCTCTTCGTAATTCATTGTTGTTTTTAAAAAATTTTTATTTGCAATTACCCGGAAATTAATAAGATGCACTGGCTTTGAACAAATGTTTGCATCTTTAATTGATTTAAATAATGCTTAGAAAAATTGTCGTCTGGTTATTGACAGCTGATTGGCTAATCACTTGGCTTCTCTCTGCCACCATTCGGTCATCATTTCCCGGGTGTTTGCGTAGCATGCCCGAACTTTGCCAACGCAAGGTTCACAGAGATTGGGTCAGAATTGATAGCAGTACCTTTTTTTTTTACTATCTTACCCGGCACACTTTACCCCCTAAAAAAATTCAAATTCTACTTTTTTTTGCGATTAAATTAAAAAAAAGAATATCCACAAAGAAGGAATTAAAAAGAAAATTAAATATTTAAGATTTTAGAGTGGGAGATCAGTTTCCGTTATAAATTTAACGTAAAGTGAGCACCCACTCCTGGCCAGTTAGCGTTAAACAAGTCATGTAATCGACTGAAGTTTCCAATGTTTTTTTATTGACAGGGTGGGGTTCTTATCCAATAAGAACATATACAAACTTAGCCAATTTAGTTTTTTTTTCTGGTTTTTAAATGGAAGTGGAGCTTTTTTTTTATCTGAACTTAGCGAATTATAGCAAAAAAAAAAAAAATCAACCACGATGGAAAGTACTTGTTTGGTGAAGTAAAACTGACTATAAAAAATACATAGTTCAAAACACTTAAAGAATTTGGTACGTCTGCAGTTTACGGACCGTGCTTAAATAATGTTGTTATTTGGAAACCCATTCTTAACATGGGGAGGGGGTCCGAATTTTAGAGTTAGGGTACCCCCCCCCCCCCCAATTCGAAACTCAAGTTGATTAAATGTCTCGTTTAACGCTAACTGGCTAGGAAGTGGATGCTCATTTTACGTTAAATTTATAAAGGAAAGTGATCTCCTACTCTAAAATCGTAAATATTTTTTTTTTTTTTAAATTTCTTCTTTGAAAAAAAAAGAATTTGAATTTTTTTAGGGGGTAAACTGTGCTGGGTAAGATAGTAAAAATTACTCTTTTTTTTGTTATATTGAAGTTTTTGGCTTTAAGATGATTGCTATTGAAACAACATGATCTTAACCAAATTTGATTAAAAGTGGTAATTTGGTTAAGATAATGTTGTTTCAATAGTATCCATCTTAAAGGTAAAAACATTTTGGGGCATTTTCAAGTGTAGTTAACGGAACAAAAAAGGAGTGAAAAAACAAATGTGCAACAAATGAATTTTACCGAAGTTAAGATAAGTTACTCTTTTACCTACCTGGATAGTTTATTTGTGTTTTAACTTATTTTAAAGCGTTTTTTGGCATTTATAACAACATCTAACAGAACAAAAAAGGGGTGAAAAAACAAGCAAATAGGCAACAAATAAATGTTACCAAAGGCAAAATAAGTTACTTTTCTACCTACCTGGATTATTTATGTTTTAACTTATTTTTAAGCGTTTTTTTTAGTTCAATTTAAAACTAGTGTCGAGACGTCATGTTCAAATTGAAACACACAAAATGGGCCCATTTGATCACGTGACGTCTCGACACTAGTTTTAAACCGAACGTTTTGGGGGAAATTAAAAAGAAATATTTTAGGATGGAGGATTAGTGTCATATATAAATTGAACGTAAACTGATTACCCACTTTTTGACCATGTTGTAAAAATTTAAAATATTTTTTTAATATCCCCCCCCCCCCCCAAAAAAAACAGAATTTTCTAGCGACATGATAGCTAATTGTACACAGAAAATAGAAAAAAATTTGGTCCGTAAAAAATGTTGCATGTTGTTGCTTGTTCGTAATACACCATTACCCATTTTTTCCCCACCTTTTTTACGGACCAAATTTTTATCTTTTTTCTGTGCACAACTACCTGTGTTACTTATAAGCATAGCGAAAAAGTACATAATAGTGAGGATCATTCAATCCTGAGAAACGTCGGGTCTTTCTGCTAGTGTATATATATATATATTGAATAATATGGGGAAAACTTTATATAAGATGAAATAGAAAAAAAAAAAAAAAAGAGAAAATAATTTTATATAAAACAAATTAAAAAAAAAAACGTTTTGTATGGTTTCGGAATTTACGAATAAAAAATTCACGAATAAAAACAAAGTTCTCACATTAGCATAAAAAAACAAAAAAAAAACAGCTTAAAGTTCCCAAAGCAGCCTTTCGTCCGACTCTCGTCAGGGGAATCGTCGGTAGAGTGATTAAAATACACGAACAATCATTTTTTTTTTTTTTTCTATTTCATCTTATATAAAGTTTTCCCCATATTATTCATTATTCATTTTGTAGTGTGGCACCATTTTGTCTCTTCATATATATATATATATATATATATACTTTTCTACAATCAGACACCCAGCGCAGCCCTCACACACCAACAATAAGAGCTCACCATGGTTTGCATATGCTGTGGTAGTTATTCAGTTTTCTTGTGGTACAGTATTTCAGTGGCTTTGTTTCAAGGTTACTCTAATTTTAAATCATTGGTTGGGATTATTTTATTTAAGAGCCCAAAGGAGTACGAAACTCCACTCTAGGATTTTCTATTAATGGCTGGCATGGTGTGTGTGGGCTACATTATGTGTCTGATTGTTTATACAAGTGACTCGGGTTTTGAATCTTAAGTTGAGATGTGTCCCACTGTCTCTTGTAACGGTTTGTTCTTGGAAAAATGCACGTTTGGATGTGTGCGTAAGTAGAGAAAATTAGCCGTCTCTCAACCCCTTTTTTACTGTGTAGGCATTTGTGTACGTTGAAAATGATAGGAGTGTAAACCTGTGTGTGTGTGCGTGTTCGACGGTACTTAAAATAAGAAAAGAAAGGGTTTAAACTTACTATTTGTCCTGTGTTTGTGAGGAGGAAGGGGGAGACGGCGTGAAGTGAAAGTAAGACAGCAGCAGCCGGCTTGATACGTTGCGTGTGGGGAAAGTCAGTCGATCGGCCCGTCTTAATCGCTTGATTGGAAGGAAAGGAGGAAAGAGAAAGTTTGGCGCTAATGTGATGCTTTTCATATGTTTGACTAGTGGTTTGGCGGACATAGTTAGGAGCACCCACGTGATCAACATTTTTTTTTTTTTTTGCGCCTTTTTGTTAGACTGTCTCTGGGAGCTGTTTTTTATAGCCCCAGTTTGAGCGTTTGTTGTTGAAGTGAATTTGGGAGTTGTTTCTGTTTATGCCGATGATAAAATATTAGGATGTCAATCCCATAAAAAAAAACCTCAGATGGAAAAATATTTTCAATATGTAACATAATGTTTTAAGTTGGCAGGCCAAGTTACTTTCCTGCCGGATTTTGTCATTAGTTCAGGTTTAGGTGGTGTGCTGGTTATTGTAGGACCTTGTTTGCACACTTCGGTATTCTGTGGAGGCGTAAGGTGTTCCGACACACTGTTCTTCGATAAATCCAAGCATGCCGGTTTTAACCTATCTATGGAAACCGTATTCTGTTTTCCATTTTTAATGATGGTGATATATTTTGACTTTCTCTCCACAACTTGGAAAAGTCCTGAATATGTAGCACAAAGAGTTTTTGTTTTACTGTGTCGATGCGTACGAACACGTATTCACAGTTGTGGAGGTCCTTTGCGACATAAATGTCTTTTTTTTGTGTCCATGTCGGCATGAAAATTACATCATTCATTCTTTGTTTAAAATTCTGGACAAAGCTTGTAGTTGGTTGCAAATGATTTGTTTTCTCACAAAACTGTTCGGGCAATGTTAGTGATGTCCCGAAAACCATTTTGGATGATATGCATCCTAAATTCTGTTTTATCACATTCCTGATGGACAACAAAACTAAAGGAATGTTTTCTAGCCATGTTCTAGAATGGTTGTTTGCTGTTAGAGCTGTTTTTTATTGTTGATGGAAACGCTCGACCATTCCATTGGCACAAGGCTGATAAGCCGTGGTGGTTATGTTTCACTCCAAAAGTTTTGTGAACTCATCGAAAAGTGTTGATTGAAATTGAGCACCACGATCTGTCGTTATTACTGATGGGCAACCAAAATTAGCTATACAATCATACAATATTGCTTTTGTGACAAATTGTGCAGATGTATCTCGCAAAGGATTTACGAAAGGCCACCTGGTAAATCTGTCGATGATTGTCAGTAGATATGCATAGCCATTTGCTTCTGGCAGTGATCCAACTATGTCGATATGTAAGTTGATGAATCTACCATCTGGGTGAATAAATTGGCAGGGTGAGATTTTGCATGCCTGTCCACCTTGCTTGTTTGACATTTTAAACACACTTTAGTCCAGTCCGTTTTGCATTTTAGACCAAACAAAACGATTACTAATTAATTTTTTAGTAGCTCGTCAGCCTGGGTGTGACAAGTTGTGGAAATGTTCAAAAACCTTTCGTCTGAGTGAAGGTGATATGTAAGGTCTAGAATAACCTGTGCTCGTGTCGCATAGGAATGTCTTGGTTCCAAAAGGGACTGGGTGTGCCTTTAATTCTAAAGAGGTGCCCTTTTTTATTGTGTAGGCATTTGCGTACGTTGAAGAATGATAGGAGTGTAAGCCTTTGTGGGTATGTATGCATTTCGGTTTCTTCGTAAATAAGTCAGTCATTTTAATATTTTGTTAATAGTTGAAAAAATCAATTACTTCGTGATTGTTCGAAATTTGAAACGAATTTGGAAGTATTTTTCTTTTTTTTTTCTTTTCAAGATAAAAAAAAAATGTCTACACGTTAATACGCAAAAAGGAAATATAAAATCGCGTTGTAATATTTCAGATAAAATGTTATCGTTAAAATCATATAGTAATATTTTTGCAATCATATTATTTTTCGGGTGAAAATATTAAATAAACAATGCCTTATTCAATGATAATATCGTTAATTCGAGAAATTAATTTAGGTTCTTTCATTGTATATATATTTCACTATTTTTGTATAACAGATTTTTTATGCCCAAACTCCCCACATCATGTTTATATTGTAATTATTGGGTTTTAAGTAGGTTAATCATTGGGTGTCTTTTTTTTTAGTGATTGTGATTTAAAAAAATTTTTTTTTAACATAGTTCACCCCAAACAAGGCCAGACGCCACTGTAGACGTAAGGGGCTACTGAGAAAAAAAGAGGAGAGAAGGTTGGGGGGGGGGGGGTATGAGGTCAACCTAAATTGGGATCTGCGCAGCGAGATGTCTGTTTACATTAGTTTTAAACTTCTGCATGTCTGTACTGTCGGGGAAACAGGGGGCAGGGAGGGAGTTCCAGAGGCCAGCAGCACGAGGAAAGAAGCTATTTGAGTAGAAGGCTCTCCGACATCTGGGAACCTCCACAGTGAATGAATGAGATTTAGTTGACTGTCGAGTTTGTCTAGTGAATTTACGTCGAGGGGGCATTTAATCAATGTTAGTTAAGTACAATTTATACACACTCCCCTTTTTCGACCTTGTGCCACATGTCATATTTATTTTTGTAATATTAGTGAATAAGCGTCCTAAATTCTCTTTTCATTTTAGGTAATGGTCGAGTTTGGAGTTTTATAAAATTATGTATCGGCAGTGAAAATGGTTTTATATCCTTTTTGAAAATAATATTAAATGAGGAACCATTTCGAGTAAAAATCTACTTATTATTACCCATATAATCGAAAGAAAAACATGTTTAAAATGTGTAAATATGCTACACAATAGCATAGAAAACACTACAAAATGAACGCGAACAGACCGGAAGTAGGGCCTAACGAAAAAATGGAATGGAAGTACGTAACGAATCCAGCACTTATTTTTATAATTCACTTTACAATGAAAAAAAAAAGGTGAAAGACATTTTATTTTTTGTATTTTTATTGAGATAACACAAGTTGTGAAATCAAGAAACTTCTTAAATGAATTATTTTTATAATTCACTACAACAGTTCGTTTCAGTACTACTCCGTGCTTCACAATCCACTGCCACGTATTCATATGTTTTTCGTGGTGCCCGGGAAACTCGGCAAAGGAAACTTCGTCAATGAAAAATTTGCTAACGAAAAACTCGGCAATTTTGGCCAAGTAGGAAAATTCAGCAATTATCGAATAAATATCGATTGAAAATAGATTTTAGAACCGTTTTTACAGGAGATATACTTGTAAATACGGGGCTACCCCCCTCCCCAGTGAAGAACATTTTTTATATCATTTTTTTGGTACTTGTGCAGTTTACGAACCGGGCTATTTTTTAGATAAGATTTTCAAGTTAAATTAAATTTTTACGATATATTTTGTTTATTAAATTGTTAGATGAAAGCACAGAATAGTTAACAAAGCCCCCTCCTCACTCCATGTTAAGAATGGCTTTCTAAATAATGTTATTTCAACCCGGTTCGTAATTACGTTACGAAATTAAAGGTTTGGACCGGGTTATTTTTTACATAAAATTTTCAAGTTAAATTCAATTTTTACGATATCTTCTGTTTATTAAATTGTTACGTGAAAGTACAGAATAGTTAACAAAGCACCACCCCCATTCTCCCCATGTAAAAAAGTGGTTAATCCATCGTTTCACAACTAAAATGGCAGACAATGAATTGGCTGTATTTTTCTGCTTTTTTGTTCCGACTATACAACGATTTATTTGAAAGAAGAATTTCTTTTTTTAAGTATTAAATAAAGTTGTTAGTTAAAACAAGTTTTAGGCAAGATGAAAAAAACCCCCACTGAATTACAGTTACAAAAAAATTAATTAGAAATTTATTTAATAACAAGAAAACAATTTTGCTTTTTTAAATACATGGAAATTTTCTAAGAATTTAAAACCAGTTTAAATGACTTTCTACTCGATAGTTTATAAATTCCTTTCAAGTTTTGCACACACACGAAGTAATTGATGTTTTGTCAATTAAAATGGCTGACTTGTTTACGAAGAAATCTAAATAAATTATGATGGATTTAATCTCGTAACTTAATTACGAACTGGCTTGAAATAATAACATTATTTAGACAACGATTTTTTACATGGGGAGAATGGGGGTGGTGCTTTGTTAACTATTCAGTACTTTCACGTAACAATTTAATAAACAGAAGATATCGTAAAAATTGAATTTAACTTGAAAATTCTATGTAAAAAATAACCCGGTCCAAACCTTTAATTTCGTAACGTAATTACGAACCGGGTTGAAATAACATTATTTAGAAAGCCATTCTTAAAATGGAGTGCGGGAGGCTTTGTTAACTATTCTGTACTTTCACCGGGTATCTTTTACAATAATCCGCAGAGTGAAAACGCTATAAAAACAAATATACAACAAATAAAAGTAATTGTAGCCGATAAAAGTTATTTTCCAACTTATCTGTGACATTTGTTTGTATTTTTAAGCCGTTTCAACTGCTATTTATTAGAAATCAATGTTTTTGTCACACGAACATTTGACAAGTGATGGGGGGGGGGGGGTATCGTAAAAATACGTGCCAAAAAAAAACAAGAAATTTTTTTTTACATCTAATAAAAACCCATTTATAGTACGTAAAAATACAAACAAATTTCATAGGTAAGTAGGAAAATATCTATTCTCGACGTAGGTAACCGTCACTTGTTGCATAATTATTTTTTTACCCCGTTCTCGTTCGTTTTTTGGAACTGCGGATTATTGTAAAAGATACCCCTTTCACCTAACAATTTAATAAACAAAAGATATCGTAAAAATTTAATTTAACTTGAAAATCTTATCTAAAAAAAAAATAGCCCGGTTCGTAAACTGCACAAGTACCAAAAAAATAATATAAAAAATGTTCTTCACTGGGGAGGGGGGTAGCTCCGTATTTACAAGTATATCTCCTGTAAAAACGGTTCTAAAATCTATTTTCAATCGATATTTATTCGATAATTGCTGAATTTTCCTACTTGGCCAAAATTGCCGAGTTTTCCGTTGCCGAGTTTTCCTAAATTCGTTTTTCGTATGCTTGATGCCGACATTGTCTGTTTTAGAGAAAAAAAAGGTGCGTCTACGAAGACGCGTGCGTTAAAGTATCAATACCATTAAAAAAAAAACCATTATTATATATTTACGCAGTAGATTTAAATAAGTATCCTCACCAAAAAGTAGGAAAAATGATCGAGTAGAATTTTAATTAAAAATAATCATCAGTTTAATCGTATTTTGATGACTGTCATTGATTTATTACTTGTTAATATGACAGACTGAGTTATCCCCCCTCCAGAATTTCGTGTTTTCCCTCAAATCAATGGCGAAACCCGAAAAAACGATATAACGGATTTTTATTAAAATTCTACTCGATAGTTTTTGCTAATTTTTTGATGTACCTATTAAGTATTAAAACGTTTTTTTCCTTTTTACAACTCCAAAACTTTCCTAATTTAATATTAGTTAAATAAACAACAGCATAAAACCATTTTCATCGCCTATACATACATTTTTGGTCCCCCGATTTATAAAATCGGGTCACTTATGTTTTGAGGCATGTCCATCCATCCGTCCGGATTTTTCTCCGCAACCATCCATTAAATTTCTCTGAAATTTTGCATGAAGTTGTAACTTTGGTCAGGTTAGAAAGTGACATTCTCCGATTTTTGAAAAAAAAATCTGGTCAGCCCCCCCCCCCCCCCCAGGGGGTCAAAAGCCCATCAAATGACATTTTTTGCCCCATAACTTTTCATCCATCTATTCAATTTCTCTGAAACTTGGCCAAAATGTGGAGGCAATTGTTCCTAATAGAAAATAAATATCGCTGACCTTGGAAAACATCTTGTTCGCGCCCCCAGGGGGTCAAAAGCCCCCAAAATGGCAAAAAATGACCCTTTTCTCCCATAACGTTTGATCCATCCATTCAATTTTTCTGAAACTTGGCCAAAATGTAGAGACAATTGTTCTGGATATAAAATGAGCATCCTTGACCTCAGAAAAATTCTGGTTCGCGCCCCCAGGGAGTCAAAGGGGTGGGGGATCAAAAATCGCCCAAATTTATTGCACTTTACACTCGCCTTGGCTAAGATCAAAGTGTAGTATCTGTTCCGATGGATACTGCACGCCTGTCCTGTGCAGTTCTAGGAGGTCCACCCTCCCAGGCTATGCCTCCCCTCTTTGTGGAGGAGTAAGTTTATTGCTTACTGTCTGAGGCGCCCCTACCGGGGAATGCCGACGGGGCTGCCCAGGCAATTTTTAAATGGCCAGAGTGCTCACCTCTCGAGCGCTGGCTTTTCAAACCCCACTTTCTCGACCCAGTCTTGGGTCACATCTTACTTGTGGGAGTAAGATAAAACTGGCCTTGTGCCTAACTCCTGGGGAGGAGTAAATAAAACTCGCCACATCGAGTCACATACAGGGGGCCACGCACGCTTGTTATCTCATTGTCGAAAAATTCCAAACTCGACAATTACATCATTTTATGCTAATTTTCTTAATGAAACCTAGTTATTCCCCCTGCATTATCAACCCCTTTGACACAAGCGCCAACATGCTTACATTGAATATGTCAACAATCAAATGAAGTGGACATTTTAACGACTAGCTGTTTCTGTTTTTCGTAACAGTCACGGTATTTTACCAACTGTCAAAAATAAAATAGGGACAACTTTGGATTGTCACCGCTAACCGGTGTCTTACGTTGACTTTGTTTTTCTTCATGCTCCGAAAATCATGGATTATATTTCTGAAAATGTCGTCCCAGCCTTAGAACTTTGTATTCTAAATATTTCAATGACAGATTTAACCCTACAAACTTGCGATACTCTTACCACTGTCAAATGGTTGGCACGTCATGGCCTAATCGCTAATAAGCGTATTTGCGATAAATGCCAGAGGCCAATGGTTTTGCAAGCGAGAAGTGGGGATAAAATCAGAGATGGGTGTTGCTGGAAGTGCTCAAAATGCAATCGTTGCAAAACTGTACGACTTGGTTCCTTCTTTGAGGGTGCACATCTCAGTTTAATCCAAATAGTAGAAATATTATATTTGTGGTCGTTGGAACGGCTCCAGGTCGACGTATCCAAACAGACTGGCGTATCAACCCGCAGTTTGCAGGATTGGTACAATTTCATCCGCGACATTTGCGCGCGATATTTGATTGATAATCCTGTGGAGATGGGCGGTCCTGATCGAACCGTGGAAATTGACGAAAGTAAATTTAGGAAAAGGAATAATCGACGCGGAAAATATAAACCTGGTCAATGGGTTGTTGGTATGGTCGAGCGAGATACAAATGTTACAATGATGGTGCCTGTAGACCTGAGAGATGCAGCAACTATTTTACCCGTCATTGCTAAATACGTGCGTGCAGGCACCCGTATTGTTACGGATCGATGGCGGGACTACAATGCCCTACCGCAACAAGCAGCGATAAATCACGAATACACCTTTGTTTCACCCGAAGACTCCGAAAACAGCGTGGAAGGCAGTTGGGATCTTTGTAAGGCGAAATTCACTGCTATGAAAGGAACTAGTGATGCTAATTTCAATAGTTACCTTCAGGAATTCCTTTGGCGCCGTCGTATAAAAGACAATTTCTTCGGCAATATTTTATATTGGATACGTCATTATTATGATGTTTCGTAATATATGTCAATGTCATTTTTAATAAACAATGTTTGATTTTATTTGTTTCTTACTAAATTACAAAACAAGTCAATCTAAATATTTTTTTGTAAATTTGTCGTTTCTCATCTAAAATGGCGGACAACTTTGACGTCAATGAACCGTCTGCTAGTTTCCAACCTCACAAATGAGTAAATAAACCCAAATAAGTCACTTCAGAAATATATTAGACTCTGAATCAGCGTGTGCTATTCCGAATTCACAACATCAAGCTGCAATCATTACACTGTTTCTCCGGTCATAATTTTTTAAATGTCAAAATCTTTTTCATGCATAACTTTATAATTAAAACTTGCTGGTATTTTTATTTCTTTTGACGAATGTGTAGTTTGCCAGCCAAAATAGCGGACAACTCTGACGTGAAGCTTGCGTCTGCCCAATTCAACCGGTGCCTCGAAAAAGTGGTCCCTGGTTTAATTGTGATAAACATTTTAATTGTGAAAATAAACTTTTAAATTTAACACCGTTCGATTTCGGCGGAATTTCTTTGCGCCGTTCCAAATTAATAAAATGCATTTCATATGTGAAGACGTACTAGCAACCATCGAGCTTTGTTTAGTTAATATTTCCTTACGTTTCCTAAACACTGGAAACGGCTGATTGTTTTGGAACTTTGCGATGGTTAGCAAGGCATGGATTAATCTCCAATCGGTGTATTTGTCCAAAATGGCAATTGCAAATGTCATTATACGCCGCAAATGGACGTTCTTTTTATTGATAACTACTATTTGACGTGCAGTACATGTCGAAAAAAAAAAACCGAACGTACACGTTGGATCGTTCTTTGAACGTTCTCACATAAAGCTAGATAAATTGATTGAAATTATATATTGTATAGAGAGAGGAATCGCAGGTGAACGTGTGCAAGCAGACGGCCGTATCAAACCATGGTACAATTTCATCAGAGAAATTTGCACACTTCATTTGCACGGCAAAAAAGTTTGTTAAATTGTACATAAATGCTGGTTATATTTCGGAAAAATGTTGGCTAAAAGTTTTGATTTTATTTTCACAAATTTGTAAAAAGGAAATATTTACGTTGTTTCATGTAAACGAGCGACCACTTTTTCGAGGCACCGGTTGAATAGAGCAGACGCTAGCTTTACGTCAGAGTTGTCCGCCATTTTGGCTGGCAAACTACACATTCGTTTTTTTTTTTTTAATGAAAATTAATCCGACAGCACTATGATTGGTAGGAAAATTCATATTTCAATGTTTCGAAAATAAACAAAAAAAACCCGCTTAGTTGATTACTTATTTTTCTAAAATAAAAATACAAAACTTTTCCTTTCAGCAAGTTTTAATTATAAAGTTTTACATGGAAAAGATTTTGACTTTTTAAAAATTATGACCGGAGAGGCAGTCTCTTGATTGCGGATTGCTGTTGTGAATTCGAAATAGCGGCACGCTGACTCAGAGTCGAATGTTTTTCTGGAATGCCCCTAATAAATTGTTTTGGACTAATTTCAAATTTATCTTAAATTATTTTAAAGGAAATACAGTTGGGAAATAAGTCCAAAACAATTTATTTGGGTTTACTTACTCATTTGTGAGGTCGGACACTAGCAGATGATTCATTGATGTCAGATTTGTCCGCCATTTTAGGTGGGAAACAACAAATTTACTACATTTTTTAATCCACTCTATTTGTCTGATTTTCATTTTTTTTGTATTTTTTGGGGTACTTGTCCAGGGTTTACACCTAATTTCCGTGATTGCCCGGCAGCAGCGAGCCGACAGCTAACGGAAGCGTCCGAGACCTGCCGAGTCGAAAACGAGGCTGGCATTGTCGACGCTGCATAAACAAAACTGCAAAAAATCGTTAAAAAAATGGAAGGCTCGGCAGACGACAATATAAGCCGATGAATATACGAAAAGAAGTCTGTTTAACCGTCGAAAACACAACGTCGGCCGTGTTCTCCAGCCGCTCTGGGTCTTCGGGGGAGACGACCCCGCAGAGAAGGAGGGTTTCTTCTCTGCGGGGTCAGAGCGGCTGGAGAACACGGCCGACGTTCTGTTTTCGACGGTTAAACAGACTCTCGTCTATCTTCACCGTATGTCCTGGGCCTCCGAGTCGTCTGGGGTTGCGCGCTAGATGGTCGGTGCACACCTCCCGCAGAAAATTCTTCCAATCCACTTGCGTAGTTCGAGACAGTATGCCGCATTTTTTATTTTAGGTTTTTACCAGTCGCCATATCCTGGGACCACAGGTAGATCATCTTTAGAATGGTCGAAATCTCTAAATTTGATCTAGAAAAAAACGTCCCCGATCGCAACGAAATCCAAGCCCGGCATTCCTGGGTGGGGCATCTCCAGGCATATCTGTCCGCTATACTTTTTCTAGCAGCTAACTGGCAAAGTCGGCCGCATCGCCTACAACGCATTGCTTTTGCCAGCAGAGCTTTCTGCTGACAATAATTAATGCAATCCTCCGGAAATTCAACCGAGCTGCAAAGTTGCTGAAAATTCATTTTCTTATGTTAACAAGCGTCTCCTTCAAATAGTTATCGGGTGCTTGATGCAGCAGCCTGATTGGTCAGTTTTGTTTACAGCCTCGTTTTCAACTCATGAATGTTACCAAAGGCAAAATAAGTTACTCTTCTACCTACCTGGATAGTTTATTTGTGTTTTAACTCATTTAAAAGCGTTTTTTGGCATTTATAACAACATCTAACAGAACGAAAAAGGGGTAAAAAACAAAAAAACAAATAGGCAACAAATAAATGTTACCAAAGGCAAAATAAGTTACTCTTCTACCTACCTGGATTATTTGTGTTTTAACTTATTTTAAAGCGTTTTTTTTTGGTTCAATTTAAAACTAGTGTTGAGACGTCATGTTAAAATTAAAAACACAAAATGGGTCCATTTGATCACGTGGCGTCTCGACACTAGTTTTAAACCGAACATTTTGTGTACATGTAACTATCGTGTTTTGGGGAAATTAAAAAAAAATATTTTAGGATGGAGGATTAGTGCCATATATAAATTGAACGTAAACTGATCACCCACTTTCTGACCATGATACAAAAATTTAAAATATTTTTTTTAATATCCCATGTGTGTGGGCTACATTATGTCTCTGATTGTTTATACAAATGACTCGGGGTTTTAATCCTAAGTTGTGTCGTACTGACGAGCTCAGAGGAGGTCAAAACTCAAGTTTAGGGCTTCCAGTCTGTGGCTTTCATGGTTTTTGTGGGCTGAAGTGTTATATAATATATCATATTCAATTTGATATATATCTATATAAGTATAGTCATCAACGAACGGCTGTTTTGTACCCCATATCCCGACTAAGTGACATCACCAATCTGGCTGTTTCTGAGTTCAGTTGATCACCTGGCACAACCCGGGAAAAGTTGCTGTACTGATGAAGGCCAAATAGTCGAAGGATCATTGTCCGGCAATCACTGCTCTCCCATGTTGTAATTAAAAGATCAGAGGACACCTGTATGGCGCTGGTCAACATTTGAATGAAAAGTAATTAACAAATCCGTCGGTTGGTTTTTGCATAAGAATAATTATTTGGGTCGAAAAGTTGTTTAGTTACAAACAGTGTACTTTCACACTTTTATCTTCTACTTCTGTGTTTCGAACCGGCAAATCTTAATAAGTTCTGGGCGATTTTGTTTGGGCAACATCAACCTTAAGTCCAAGATCTGCCTCTCAACGACATGGATTTGGTGGGCGAGCAAAAGTGAGTCCAAATGCATCTGTTGGGGATCTTTTTCTGTTGAGGCTGGTTATTGAGAAAAATATGTTTTGAGACTGGGCGTTATTCCACAAATCTCTCAATAGAATTAATTCAATAGTAAAAGAAATATCATTTATTGCCAAATTAGTAATCCCCACTCACGAGGATCTACCCTCTCAATGTCTGAGTGGTCAACGGATTCTACCTCGCTGTATTCTTTCTTTCTTCTTCATCTGTTTCTATCTCCCACTGTTACCTCAGTGGGGGGGGGAGATTCCTCCTCCCTCGAAACTTACATTCATAGAAAAAAATGTATTTCCATTAATTAAATTAACGATAAGGCTTTCCTCAACAACTGTCATATAAAGACAGGAAAGTGTCTTTCAGCAGATACTCCACCTCCTCTCTGCCAAGCACATGGCCTTTATCCTTAGTAAAAACAATTTAATCGACATTTCTTGCAATGGTTTGATTTTGTGGACGCATGTTATCTTAACACTTCAACGTCCATTCAATGCCGAGGATGTCCACCCTCATTTTTGACCATGGCTATTCCATACCCTGAATCCCCAGGCAAAGAAAACAACTCTTAAATTCTTTTTTTGTTTTCATAACTTAAGAAAACCCAAGACCATTCACATTTTAATTTTTTCAATCCGACAATATTGTCACAATCAGCAAAAAACCTTATTGTCTTTGTGAATGCCAGGCGGTCTAGCCCTCATTCGTGACCAGTCCGCAGATGAATCTGTTGACATCACAACGGACGTTGATGAATGTTATCACTTTCATTTGGAGATTTCTTATCTCTCAGAACATCGAGAAAAAACAACAACTCTTCCTTTCTCTTATCAATTTCATTCTTCTTTTGCTGCAAAATAATCTGAAAGTCTTTTTAGGAAAAACCAGGGTCCGGTTTCGAATCAACCCTTTTCTGTCCGACAATATTGTCACAGTTTCATCATTACATGAATCATCAGCTAGGCTAAATGTAGCAAGCATATGAACTATATATATATATATAATTTCATTGGTCGTAAATGTTTTTTTTTTTAATCTTTGTCATCATCATAATATTCGATTTAACGTCTGGCATGCTTTGGACGGTTTTAAGAAATTGACTTCTAAAAAAACCTATTTCTGGCCAGGTCTTTATTTATCTCCCATTTTCTTGGCCTCCCTCTGTAAACTGAACCTGCTACCTCAACTGTTCTACATCTACTAACCCAATAATTCTCATCCATTCTTTTAACATTTTGTGTTTATTTATAACCAGGGTGAAATCTGGTGGGATTGTCTGTCGTCGAAAACCCTGTAAGTTGGAAGACAAGACGTGCATTGAAGACAAAACGCTGACGATTGGATGGGAGTTCATCTCAATCCCTTCCTATCCACACGTCTTAGAGGAACCTCTCACCCTTGTCATGGTACGCACCAAGGGTTACACATTTTATCCCCAGCTTTTACTTACTTTGGAAGAAGGCAATGAAAAACGCTTCTTTGACACCGTCATCCACGAATCCACGGGTAATTTTGCTTGGATTTTATCATCGTGATTTGCCACCTGTAACTGAAACCATGTCATATTTCTCAAGGATACAGATATATAATATAATTGTTGAATATATGTACATCACAGATGCTGATAGCTATGCGTCTTGTGTCAGGGATGTTAATTATGTTATCAATATTTTATAATTATATCTCATAATAATTTCATAAACATCCTATAATTATCCTATAATTATTTTATAAAAATATGTTAAAAGTATTCATTTTTTCCTTTACTTTATAATTTGTTAATTATTTTATTTTATCTTAAAAAAAATTCTAAGTATCATAATCATTTTATAATTATCCATTATTTACAATTATTTTATTTATAAGTACTTATGATTTTTACTTTATTTTATAAATTATCATTATTTCCATTTATCTGCATATATTTTATTTATATATTTTTAATTTTGTAATTATTTATTTTATTTGTTTATTATCCTATAAATTTCTTTAATAATAAAATTATTTTTTAAAAATTTTCTTAAAATTATTTGATGATTGTCTTATAATTAGTTTAAAACTAGCCTATAATAATCCTTTAATTATTTTATAATTATCCCATTATTTATCATTATTTTATTTATTTATTATTTTTAAAAATTATAATTGACTTTTATTCATTATTTTATAATTGATGGTTAGCTGTCTGTATATATTTTATTTAATTGATTTTGTAATTATTTATTTCATTTTTTATTTTGATAATTATTTTATAATTATCTTATCATCATGTTAATATATCCGATACTTATTTTATAACCAACATATTATTTTATAATTTTCCCATTATTTTTATATATATTAATTTTATTCATAAATATTTACTTATAATTTTATAATTAATTTTATTTTATAATTATTTATTTCATTAATTATTTCATAACAATCCTATAATTATTTTATAACGAGCCCATAAATATTGTATAACAAGCCTCTTATTATTTTATGATTAGCCTATATATATAATTATTTTATAAATATTTCATAATTGTCTTAAAATTGTTTTATACTTGGCCTATAGTTAATTTATAACCAACTTATGAATTAAATAATTATAAATAATGTGATAATTATAGAAAAAAATCATAAGTATTGACGTTATTTGATTTATTATCCGATAATTATTTTATAATTATCCTATACCTATTTTATAATCAACTTATAATTATTTCATAATCATCCCAGTATTTATTTTAATGTTATTATTTTCACTTTATTTTATAAAATAAATCTTTACTTTATAAATTATTTTACAACAAACCTTTAATTATCCTATAATCATCCAATAATTTTATTTATTTTAATTTTATTCATAAGTATTTACTGATTATTTTTACTTTATTTTATTATCAATATCCTTTACAAAATTAAATAAAATATATCAAATTAATTGTTTTCTTTATTTTGTTAATGGTTTTATAATTATAAGTATTCTATAATTATTTTGTAATTAGCCTATAATTGTTGTATAAGTATTCTATAATTATTTTATAACTATCCTATATTATAATCATCCTATAATTATATTATAAAGAACGTATAATTATTTTATAACCAACATATACTCATTAAAAAAAATGTGTAATTGGCTTATAATTGTTTTATTTTTTAATTTTTATATTTTAATTTTATTCATAAGTATTAACTTAAAATTTTTATTTTATAAATTATTTTATAATTGATTTTTATATAATAATTTTTTATAACTATCCTATTTTATTTATTGTATATCTTTTATTTGTTTAATTTTATAATTATTTATTTTGCTAATTATTTTATGATTATTTTACAATTATTAATATTGTATAGTTATACAATATAATTATTTTATAATGAGCCTATAGATTGCCTATAACTACTTTTTTTTTAGTTAGCCTATAACTGGCCTACTTGGCTAATAGTCTACTTGTGTGTGCATACTGGCAACAAACAAATAACCACTTTGCCCAACCAACTCTATGCTAAAACAGAAACAAAAAAATGAAATGACAATTCAAACAAAAAATAAGTTCAAACTAGACCCTCGCCTCAAAACAACCAATTCTCCTCTTCCCTCGAGGCTCACGTTTACAAATATCCAAGGGCTTAGACGATGTAGAATCATTTCTCCTAGTAAACTCCCTGGATATCCTAGCAATTAGTGAAAATAACCTAAACTCCTCCATCCCTTCAATCCCTTTGATATGACTAGATACCTCCCACTCATTCCCTGTCACAGACTCTCATCTTCCCGACCCGCCTCCCAGATTATGAGGATCAGCGATCCTCACTTCTCAATCTATTCCTGACTACACTGCCACTCGGGAATGCTGATCCCTTTGTGATAATGGTAGATATCACCCTAAACTTTCTACGCTGAAGAGCTCTTGTTCAAAATGACAAGATACTTCAAAAGGCCTGATTGGGAATCTATCAAAGACGCTCCATGGAGTAAAATCTTTTCTCTCCATGCGGAACAGTGCGCAAATGAGGCAACTGAATGGGTCAAAGCAGTCATTGAAGCACATGTCCCCACGCAGAAATTCTATAGCAAGCCCCACTCTCCTCAATGCTTCACTTCAACCTGTGCAGCTGCTATTCCACAAAAGCAGCAAGCATTATGCCGCCTTAAGTCAGATACAAAAATTTATAGAAGCTAGAAATCATTGTAAGAGTGAAATAACTGCAGCCCAGAGAAGGTATACTGAAATGACCAGAAAACGCATTCAGTTACAAACTCTACCGTGCTAGTAAACTTCTCACACCTGACACTATCCTATATCTCTACAAAGCCACCATCCGCCCATGTATGGAGTATTGTTGCCACATCTGGGCTGGTGCATCATCCACAGGTCTCTCCCTCTTAAACAAGGTCCAAAAAAGAGTCGCCAACTTAATAGGTCCCTTACTATCCACCAAGCTCCAGCATCTGTCCCATCGCCGCAATGTTGCATCCTTGTGCTTGTTTTACAAGTACTTCCATGGATTGTGCTCCGATGAACTTGCTGCTCTAGTGCTAGGCGTAAATACACTAGATCAGCTAAATCCCATCCATTCACTGTGGAGGTCCTCAGATGCCGAAGAGCCTTCTACTCCAATAGCTTCTTTCCTCATGCTGCCGGCCTCTGGAACTTCCTCCCTGTTCCCTGTTTTCCTGACGGTACTGACATGCAGAAATTTAAAACTGATGTAAACAGACATCTCACTGCACAGCTCCTAACTTAGGATGACCTCCAAAACTTACACCCTAATTCTCAGTAGCCCCTTACGTCTACATTGGCGGCCTGCCTTGTTTGGGGTGAACTATGTTTAAAAAAAAAAAAAATTAAAAATTAAGAACTCGCAATTTCTTGAAAATTTATAATAATGTGGTAAATAATGGGCAGTCAACAATTTCCCCATTATCCAATCACCATGATGTCACTTGCATGGCAATTGATAAGGCTGAACTGCTTTCCTAACAGTTTGCCTCGAACTCTACCTCTCCCTCCCAAATTTCCCACTGCGGACCGAAGCCACACTTGATGATCTGATCATCACCTCTTCCCATGTCCGAGATATCATAAACGAACTAGACACCTCCAAGGCGTGTGAGCTTTATCTAATTCCTTCTATATCAATAAAGAAGTGCTCTGCTGAGCTAGACCCTATTCTCTCCAAACTCTACAAGTTGTATTCGATGGCCTTACATCCAAACAACATTACATTAATGCAGGTGTGTCTCAAGGATCTTTGGACCTTTATTATTCCTGATGTTCATAAACGACCTTCCTGATGAAATTGTGTCCAACATGGGTCTAATTTGCTGATGACACCACGCTCTATTCTCGACATGTGGGCAAAATGAACGCACACATATCCAATGCAATGTCTGAATCCTTAGAAAAAGACCTCCCATCTGTAGTGGAAAGGGAACATAAATAGATGGTAACATTTAATGCTACTAAGAGAAAAACTCATTTCCTTTGACAATTATAAGCAACCTTTTCAACCACCAATTGCCATGATTAATAGCACCCTACCTGAGAGTCTATCATACCTTGGCCTAACATTTATAGGCAACATGAATTGGAAGAAATAGATAGAAGACATTGCCAAGGTTGTTGCAAAGAAGATGGGCTCCCTCTACCATGCTAGAAAATTACTCACACCTGCCAGTATCCTATATCTCTACAAAGCCACCATCCGTCCATGTATGGAGTATTGTTGACACATCTGGACTGGTCTATCTACCACTAGTTTTTCCCTATTAGACAGGGTCCCAAAAAAGAATCTCCACTCTAATAGGTCCCGCACTGTCAACCAATCTCTAAACTCTGTCCCATCACTGCAATGTTGCATCCCTATGCTTTTTTTTTTTTTTTACAAGTATTTCAATGGAATGTGCTCTGATAACTTTGCAGCACTGGTGCCCCCTCGACGTACATACCCCCGACCAACCCCAGAAGCAACAATATCCCATCCCTTCACTGTAGAGGTCCCCAGACGCTGGAAAGCTTTCCACTCTAATAGTCGCTTCCTTCGAACTGCTAGTTTTTGGAATTCCCTACCTGTTCCCTGAGTGCTTAACTCGCGACTTAGGATGCCCCTGTACATATGATCTCTAATTCACAGTAGCCCCTTACATCTCTGTGGCAATGTGTGTCGTTTGGGGTTAATAAAAGTAAAAGAAAACGTCTTTTATAATTATCCTATAATTATTTCATAATGAACCCATAATTATTACTATAATAATTAATTATAATAATGAAAATGATAACAATAAAATAATCATCTATATATTAATACGTTAGCGTGTGTGTTCGTGTGTCACGCTTACATCAAAAGCTCCGCGCATGCATGCCGCACCTAGATTTGGAAAAGCATTCAAGTCACCTAATTTTCATAATATTTTTAAATATTTCCCTTTGCCGCAATGGTTAGCGACGTAAGATTTTGACGTCGGCCAGACTGGTTTATAGTTCGATCCCAACCAACCTCTAAGATTTTTTTTTTCTACATCGAAGGGGGGGGGGGGGTGTAGGGAGGGAACGACCGGGAAGACACATATTAATACGATAGCGTGTGTGTTATTTTGTGTGTCATGCTTACATCAAAAGCAATGACCTTCCGAATCTTTGTATGCTACTCATGAATTGGAGCCAAATTTAATTTAATCTAAAGCATTTACAAAGTAAGGTTTAGTCGTCGAAATATTACCTTCACTAGAAATATTGTATATAAATAAGTTTTGTAAATTGTTTCATGTATTGTTCATTTTAAAAAATAAATATACAAGTCAAATCTTATATTTTATTCAAACATGTATAGGTTAGGAACAAGATAATTAGTATTGAAAGCATCATTTCGTGTAATTTACACAGGTCCCGCTAGTTATTTATAATTATTTTATTTACTTATTATATAAATTATAATTATTTTATAATTAATTTTTATTTATCTGAATATATTTTATTTAACTTTATAAAATTATTAATAAATAAAAGAAATAATTACAATCATTTTATAATTATCCTATACCTATTTTATAAGTAACCTCCAGTTATTTCATAATAATCCAGTTATTAATTCATAACTATCTTATAATTTATAATTATTTTAATTTTTATATTATAAATTATTTTATAATTGATTTTTATATTTTTAATTTTGTAATTGTTTATTTTGGTAATTATTCTACAAGTATATCATATTTATCATATAATTATTGCTTTGTTATAATCCTATAATTATTTTATATCATAGGCTAATTATCCCATTATTTAAAATTAATATAAATAAGTAAAATAACTACATTCATAAGTATTTACTTATTATTATACAAATTATGATTTTATAATTGATTTTTTTATTTGTCTGTAGATATTTTATTTTATATAATATTCTAATTATTTTTATTTATTTATTTTTTTATTTCATAAGTATCATATAATTATTTTATAATTATCCTATGATTATTATTTAGAATAATTCAATAATTATTTTATAACTGACCTATAATTATTTTATAATTATTATATGTCATTAATTACAATTATTTTATATGTTTATTTTAATTTTAGTTCATTATTATTATAAATTATTTTATTTTTGTCATTATTTTATACAGATAAATAAAAATCAATTAGTTTTTATTTTAATGTTGTTAGGTATTTTATAATTATTTATTAGTAAATAAAATAATAATTATAATTGTCCTATAATTCATTATCAGGCAATTATTCTATTAACATTTTAATATTTAAAAAAATTTAATTCATAAATATCTACTTCATTGGAAATATCAATTAATAATTTATATTTGTCTGTATATATTTTATTTTACTTAATTTTGTAATTATTTATTTTAGTACTTATTTTATCATTATTTTATATAATTATTTCATAACTATCCCATTATTCATAATTATTTGACTTATAATTATTATAATAGAAAAATTAAATAATTGATTTTATATATTTTATTTTTGTAATTGTTTTTATTTTTTTAATTCATTTATTTGTCCTATAATTATTTTATAATTATCTTATCATTTTTTACTTGTTCCATAATTATCATGTAATTATTTTATACTTGATTGTTTTGTCTGCATGTATTTTATCATCATTTTTTATTTGCTTTATACGACCTGCATTTATTTCATAACTATCCTATTATTTGTAATTATTTTACTTTACTCATTGTTATATATTATGTATTATAAATATTTTAATTAATTCTATTCATTCTATATATTTTATTTGTTTAATCCTGTAATTTTATTTTATTTATTTTGTTCATTATTTTACTTGTCTTGTATTTTATAATAATTATTCTATATTTTTATAATTATATTTATCCTATCCAAATTTAGAATTATCCTATGATTATTTTTATAATTATCCTATACCAAACTACTATTTTATAAATTAAATTATTTTATAATCATCCTATAATTGGCTTATAATAATTTTATAATTATCCCATTATTATGATTCTTTTTTAAATTTTATTATTTTTACTTTGTAAATTATGAATTAATCTATTTGCCTTGATATGTATAAATATTTTTTTTTTCCATTTTTTAATAATTATTATATAGTTATTTCATAATTATAATTGGCCTATAATCTTGATAATTATCCCATTATTTTATTAATGTTCATTTTATTCATTTATGTTTTTCTTTATATATTTCATTTGCTTATTCTGTTAATTATAAGAACTTTTTACTTCATATTATATATACTTTATAATTGATTTTTATATTACAAATTATTCTTTGTACTTATTGTATATATTTTATAATTTTAAAATAAATAATTATCCTATATTTTATGACACAGCTATAATTATTTGATGATTATATTATTATTTTAAAACTTCTATTCATACGTAATCATTTAATCTTTATTTTATAATTGATTTTTATTTGTCAATATAATTAAATAAAATATTATTTAATTATATTTTTTATTTATTTTGTTACTGATTAATATCCTATAGTTATTTAATAACTATCCTATTATTTATAATTATTTTAATTATTTAATTTTATAATTCTATTTATATCATAAATATTTTATAGCCAAACTATAAATATCTATCTATCTATAGGTATCTATAGATATCTATCTATCTATAGGTATCTATAGATATCTATCTATCTATAGGTATCTATAGATATCTATCTATCTATAGGTATCTATAGATATCTATCTATCTATAGGTATCTATAGATATCTATCTATCTATCTATCGGTATCTATAGATATCTATCTATCTATCGGTATCTATAGATATCTATCTATCTATCGGTATCTATAGATATCTATCTATCTATCGGTATCTATAGATATCTATCTATCTATCGGTATCTATAGATATCTATCTATCTATCGGTATCTATAGATATCTATCTATCTATCGGTATCTATAGATATCTATCTATCTATCGGTATCTATAGATATCTATCTATCTATCGGTATCTATAGATATCTATCTATCTATAGGTATCTATAGGTATCTATCTATCTATAGGTATCTATAGGTATCTATCTATAGGTATCTATAGATATCTATAGGTATCTATAGATATCTATCTATCTATAGATATCTATCTATCTATAGATATCTATCTATAGATATCTATCTATCTATAGATATCTATCTATAGATATCTATCTATCTATAGATATCTATCTATAGATATCTATCTATCTATAGATATCTATCTATAGATATCTATCTATCTATAGATATCTATCTATAGATATCTATCTATAGATATCTATCTATCTATCTATAGATATCTATCTATAGATATCTATCTATCTATAGATATCTATCTATAGATATCTATCTATCTATAGATATCTATCTATAGATATCTATCTATCTATAGATATCTATCTATAGATATCTATCTATCTATAGATATCTATCTATAGATATCTATCTATCTATAGATATCTATCTATAGATATCTATCTATAGATATCTATCTATCTATCTATAGATATCTATCTATAGATATCTATCTATCTATAGATATCTATCTATAGATATCTATCTATCTATAGATATCTATCTATAGATATCTATCTATCTATCTATAGATATCTATCTATAGATATCTATCTATCTATCTATAGATATCTATCTATAGATATCTATCTATCTATCTATAGATATCTATCTATAGATATCTATCTATCTATCTATAGATATCTATCTATCTATAGATATCTATAGGTATCTATAGATATCTATCTATAGGTATCTATAGGTATCTATAGATATCTATCTATCTATAGATATCTATCTATAGGTATCTATAGATATCTATAGATATCTATCTATCTATAGATATCTATCTATCTATAGATATCTATAGATATCTATCTATCTATAGATATCTATAGATATCTATCTATCTATAGATATCTATAGATATCTATCTATCTATAGATATCTATCTATCTATAGATATCTATCTATCTATAGATATCTATCTATCTATAGATATCTATCTATCTATAGATATCTATCTATCTATAGATATCTATAGGTATCTATAGATATCTATAGATATCTATAGATATCTATAGATATCTATCTATCTATCTATCTATCTATAGATATCTAGGTATCTATAGATATCTATCTATCTATAGATATCTATCTATCTATAGATATCTATCTATCTATAGATATCTAGGTATCTATAGATATCTATCTATCTATAGATATCTAGGTATCTATAGATATCTATCTATCTATAGATATCTAGGTATCTATAGATATCTATCTATAGGTATCTATAGGTATCTATAGATATATAGGTATCTATAGATATCTATCTATAGATATCTATCTATCTATAGATATCTATCTATCTATAGATATCTATCTATCTATAGATATCTATCTATCTATAGATATCTATCTATCTATAGATATCTATCTATCTATAGATATCTATCTATCTATAGGTATCTATCCATATCTATCCATAGGTATCCATAGGTATCCATAGGTATCCATCTATCCATAGGTATCTATCGATATCCATCTATCCATAGGTATCTATCGATATCTATCTATCCATCTATAGGTATCTATCTATAGGTATCTATCTATCCATCTATAGGTATCTATCTATAGGTATCTATCTATCCATCTATAGGTATCTATCTATAGGTATCTATCTATCCATCTATAGGTATCTATCTATCCATCTATAGGTATCTATCTATAGGTATCTATCTATAGGTATCTATCTATCCATCTATAGGTATCTATCTATCCATCTATAGGTATCTATCTATCCATCTATAGGTATCTATCTATCCATCTATAGGTATCTATCTATAGGTATCTATCTATCCATCTATAGGTATCTATCTATAGGTATCTATCTATAGGTATCTATCTATCCATCTATAGGTATCCATCTATAGGTATCTATCTATCTATAGGTATCTATAGATCTATACCTATAGATCTATATCTATAGATACCTATAGATCTATAGATACCTATAGATCTATATCTATAGATACCTATAGATCTATATCTATAGATACCTATAGATCTATAGATACCTATAGATCTATATCTATAGATACCTATAGATCTATAGATACCTATAGATACCTATAGATCTATATCTATAGATACCTATAGATATAGATACCTATAGATCTATATCTATAGATACCTATAGATCTATAGATACCTATAGATCTAGATACCTACCTATAGATCTAGATACCTACCTATAGATCTATATATATAGATATATATCTATATATATAGATATATATCTATATATATAGATATATATCTATATATATAGATATATATCTATATATATAGATATATATCTATATATATAGATATAGATATATATATAGATATATATCTATATAGATGTATATATCTATATAGATGTATATATCTATATAGATGTATATATCTATATAGATGTATATATCTATATAGATGTATATATCTATATATCTATATAGATGTATATATCTATATAGATGTATATATCTATATAGATGTATATATCTATATAGATATATATATCTATATCTATATAGATATATATATCTATATAGATATATATATCTATATAGATATATATATCTATATAGATATATATATCTATATAGATATATATATCTATATAGATATATATATCTATATAGATATATATATCTATATCTATATAGATGTAGATCTATATAGATGTAGATCTATATAGAGATATATATAGGGATATATCTATATATGGATATAGATATATGGATATATGTATGTATTGTTTAAAAAAAAATTGTGATTTGCTATTGTTTAAAGTAAAAAGTTTTAAAAAGCATGATTTATCACCAAGACTTTCCATATATATCTATCTAGTCATTCTTTTTTTTCCAGGTTCCCTTCGACTCATCAAGCCTGTACAAGGACCTCGGGAATTCTACTTGCGGATGATATTGGAGAATTATAGTCAGAGCCAACGTTTACTTATTTCACGACATGTGACGAACGTCTACGTTCACATTTCTCCCTTTGAATACTAATTTATAACACACACCATTTTTTTTTTATTAGAAAATTTCATAGAACACATTATGTAGTAGACACAGCACTTTAAAAATACTGCCCCCCGCCTTCTTTTTTTTTTTTTTTTTTTGTTTAGTTTGTGCATTTTACGGTGCATCAACACTTTTTTTTAAAAAAATTTTTATTTTCCTCTCGATTCATCGAAGAAAAACTGCTATTTTGTCAATAGCTGTTGAGAAATGAGAGCGCAAAAAAATTAAGTAATGATGAATGGATTTGAAGTTGCCAAAGTTGTTGTAATTCTTGTATCATTCGTAGCCGTTCTACATTAAGATTGTTGATAAAGAGGACGGGGGAGGAGGTCGAATCATTCAACCTCTTTAAAATATATGATACTAATAGGAAGACCCAACGTTGCTCGGGATTGAATGAAGATTACTACTACAAACTTTGTCACTATGCTAATAACACCATCTTACTTTCTTTGTTTTTATTGCCAGCCCCCTCCTCCTCTCGTTAGTCGGTAGCTGAAATGTTGGAAAACTCTCTGAATTAGCGTTAAGACACTAATTCAGAGAGTTTTCCAACATTTAGATTCAGAAAGACATATGGTTTGAATTTCATTAAAATCGGATATACGTATTTGAAGTTTAAAGGTGGTTCTGTCCCAATGGGTATGTAGATATTCGGCATATAGAGGGTAACATATAGATTAGGGACCACTTCCATTGTCTTCCCCGGAACATTTTTATACATATCATAAAATTCATCAAAATAGGATATATTTGAAGTTTTAAGGGGGTTATATAGATTTGGAAAGACTTCCATTATCTTCCACTGTAAATTTTACATAAGAATACACTCTTTATGTAGATTTTCTAACATTTCTTTCTATAGTAAACACATTTTATATATATATATAGAGACAAATTATGTGAAATTTACCGGGGAAGATAATGGAAGGATTTTTAGTAATTTTGTGCAGGTTTTTACTGTAGGATTTGTAGTCATGAAAAAATCTTACTCAGCAAGAGAAATAACTCCTATTTTTATTTGAAAATTAATCTACAGAAAATGACTAAAAATCCTACATTAAAATCCTAGGTTAATGTAAGCGTTTGTGCAGATTTTTTAATGTGGATAACCACATTAAAAAATCTGCGCAAACGCTTACATTAATCTACATAAAATACTGCACAAAATGACGAGATTAATTACTATTAAAAAACTTCCTAAATGATTATAAATCCTACATTAATCTCCATTTAAAAAAAACTGCACAAAATGAAAAATAAATGATACAGATTAATGTCAATTAAGGAAACTGCACAATATGACTAAAACCCTATATTAATCTACATAAAAAAACTGTAAAAAATGACGAGAAACTTTACATTAATAAACTAACTACACAGAATAGCTAGAAATCCTATATAATCTACAAGTGATGACAAATCCTGCAATCTACATTAAAAACTGCAAGAAATTACTTAAAAACCTTATATTAATCTACAGAAAATGGCTACATTAAAAAACTGAACAAAATGACTAAAAACCCTCCATTAATCTTAGTAAAACGGTACAAAATTTAAAATCCTACATTAATCTACATAAAAAAAACCTTCACAAAATGACTAATATTCCATATTTTACATTAAAAAAACTGACAAAATCCTACATTAATATACATAAAAAATTGCACTTAAATGGCACAAAATGAATGAAAATCGTACATTAATCTTGCATTAAAAAACAGTACAGAATAATAAAAATGTTCACAAAATGAGTAGAAATCGACATAAACTAAAGATACAAAATTAATCTCAATAAAAAACGGAACAAAATGACAAAAAAATCCTACATTAATCCACATGAAAAAATAAAAATTCTATATTAATAAAACTACACAAAAATAGAAATTCTGCATAAAAATCCGATGCATAATGACCAAAAAACCTACGTTTAAAAACTGCACAAAATGACTAAAAATCCAAAATTAATCTCAATAAAAATGGCACAATATTACTAAAACTCCTATATTAATCTACATTATAAAAAACTGAACAAAATGACTAAATATCCTAAATTAATCTCAAGAAAACAGCACAATTAAAAATACTGCATTGATCTACAGAAAAATACTAGAAATCCTACATTAATCTGCATTAAAAAACTGCACAAAATTACTAAAACTGTATATTAATCTACATTAATAAAATTGTATGAAATGACTAAAATTCAACATTAATCTACATTTTAAAAAAGTCCTACATATACAAAAAAACTGCACTAAATTAATCTCAATTAAAGAAAACGGCAAAAATAAATTAAAATCCTACATTAATCTACAGAAAGTGACCGCAAATCCTCCATTAAAAAAACTGCACGGAATAACTAGAAATCCTACATTAAGTTACACATAAAATAGCCCAAAACTACCAAACATTCCTGCAGTTATCTTCATTAAAAAAACTGCACAAAATGACTAAAAATAGATAATTAATCTGAATTAAAGAAAATCGGCACAAAATGACTAAAAACCCTACAATTATCTACATCAAGCTACATAAAAAATATACATTACTCTGCATAAAAAAATGTACAAAATTACTAAAACTCTTTATTAATCTACATTTTAAAAGCTACACAAAATGACTAAAAATCCTAAATTAATATACAGAAAGTGACTGCAAATTCTACAATAAAAATGCACGAAATGAAAAAAATTAAGCTACATTAAAATATTTTTTAAATCCCACATTAATCTACATCTTAAAAAACTGCAAAAAATGATAGAATTTAATCTCAATTAAGGAAAATGCACAAAATGACTGAAAATCCTTCATTAATCTACATTAAATACCCAGCACAAAATGACAAACTCCTACATTAAAAAACTGCATAAAATGACTAATTACCCTACATTAATCTCAGGGTAAATGGCACAACGTGACTGAAGATCCTACATTAATCTTGGATATTTTTGTTTTTTTTAATCTACATAAAAAAAACCGCACAAAATGACTAAAATTCTACATTTACCGACTAAAATTGCTGCAAATCCTACATTAATCAATATTAAAAAAACTATACAAAAGCACTAAAGGCCCTACATAAAAAACTGCACAAAATGACTAAAACCCTATATTAATCTACATTAAAAATGTACATAAAATGATTAAAAATCCTAAATTAATCTCAAGAAATCGGCAGGAAATGACTAAAAATCCTACATTAAGAAACTGCACAAAATGACTAAAACCCTATATTAATTATTAATCTACATATAAAAATTGCATGAAATGACTAAATAAAAAACTAATCTACACTAAACAACAACAAAAAAAAATTAAATGTATTAACATCTTAAGTTTTCAAACGGTACAAAATTACTAAAACTATAGTAATTATTAATCTGCATAAAAAAATCTGCACAAAATGACTAAATTAATGTATTAAACAACAAAAACAAAACAAACAAACAAAATTGCATTTAACGTCTTAAGTTTTCAACAATAATAGATTAAATCTGGTTAAAAATATATTTATGTTGAAAATAAAAGACAATTACTTTTCTTTATATTCTAGGCCCAATTATTATATGTCATACAAAAGATATGTTCTAGCGAGCTCTTAAATAGAATGTCAAAGTTAGGACTGCCCACGATTAGGTAAAGCACACATCAGATCACTACATAACCACTAAGCCTCAATTCTTTAACCTCTTCCCCTTTCACTTTTTTTAAATTACTCATTCAGAATAAGGCAGGGTCTGTTTTTTTTACTCAATTATACGTTTTATATTTTATTAAGTGATTTTTTAATAAAATTATCAATATTTTGGAAGTTATATGGGTTTGACATTTATCCTGTTATTATTATCCCAAGTATATGTATTACATGCGCACAGAATTGAAGTAAAAATAAAAAGATGTAAGTTTATTTGTACTTATGCCAAAAACTGTTCACATAACTATTCTCACACCATTAGTTTTGTAAAATGAAATCATTAGAAAAAGTTACCTTTTTTTTCAGTATCCGTTTTAATTTGGAATTTTGAACACGATACAGAAATAAACTAGTGAAAAAGTATTTAATATTTTGAAAATAGTAACAGAACACACTACAATTGGTAAACAAAATTAGTGACTTGTATTTGGATATAAACATAAAAAAACAGATTGAGACTTATCACATGCACAAAGAACTAAAAGTACTCAAGACACATAGAAAACGGGGAAATTATTGGCAGACAAAGCGTCTAGAGCTAGCAAATATTCGGGATTATAAAAAAAAAATGTTTAGAATGAATACTCATGATAATCAGAGAACATATTTTAGAATTAAAGATTTCTTTGAACTATATTCATGAGAAAAAGATATTCCAAATGTTGTATTGTTTCAATGATACAATAGTGACACGGTTGAAAAATATTGTTTTTTTTTTTTCTTTTGGGTTTATGAGTGAAAATGAACCATAATACTAAAATCTTACTTATAAACTTTAATTCTAGCCAGAAATTAATTTCTATTTTCCAGTTTAAAGGCTCCAAAATCATTTTTGACTCTCGAAAGCTATGAAGTAAACACTATTTCCGACTACCCTTTCCATTATTTTAGATGGTCGTGCAAAATTTGGTTGGTTCAATAAAACATTAAAAGCTATTAAAGTAATGAAAAATGAAACCGATTTCATCTAAAAAATAAATATTAAACATTTTATATTTAAAAAGGGAAGTAATTCTTTGTAATCTCCCTTGACTCAAAGAAATTTTCAGAGTGAGTTACGTCCCTTGCAATTCCAGACCAGCCGATATTTTGAATTGAACATGTGTCGCATAGCAACTTCAATTCATACGCTTAATTATAAAGTCATTCTTCTTCAGTTGTAAATATTGTCCCCCCCCCCCACCTCATTTTTTTATTATAGAGGGTCATACAAATTAATGTAATTTTTAAGCCTTTAAACTAAATTTGAAAGAACTTTCTGGCTCGGATAAACCAATTTCATTATTGTTATTAATATTGTTTTTTGCTTCATTTAATAAACTTGAATGATTAAACCAGTATCCCCCTCCCATCTCCTCTGTATATATCTAATCCCTCGATCAGTCTTGCACGCATCAACAAACATTCCTATTTTATCTCCTTACTTTGAAACCCGGTGTATAATTCCTTTCTGAAAGCAAAACACTTTTTTAAAAGACACTATTTGTTCAATAAAGCATTATTAATATAGAAAAACACATTATTATTATCATCATCTTTAAAAAGGGAGACTTTGACAAATAAGACTATTAAAAATGATACTATTTGTTCAGTGGCTTTCTTATTGAACAAAGCCACTGAACAAATAGACATTTTAAAAAAAAGATGCTATTTTAAAGTTGGTTTGTTTAATAAAACATTAAAAAAAGAGACACTATTTGTTATAAAAATGAAAGACTATTTGTTGATTCGTTCAATAAGAAATAAAAAAAAAATAAAGAAAGACACTATTTGTTAAGTTGGTTTGTTCAATAAAACATCTTATAAAAATATTTTAAATGCATGACTTTTTGTGTTTTCTTTTGCTTTGTATTTCAAGGTCTTTTTGAATTCTTATATTTTGGGGAGAAAATAAATTCTTGGTACTGGTCTTGATTAGAACCCAAGCTAAAATCGACTTGGCGTCAGGAGTTTCCGGATGTTTACGTAGACTGCCGGAAAATCCTGAAGCACTTATCCAATCAAGATGCAAGAAAATAAGCAGACGACAAGTTAACATTTTAATTGATTAAATCGTGAAATTCACTAATTAGAAATAAAAATTGATCACAGCGAAAATAAATTTTAACGAGTTAGCACAGGAGTGATTCAATTTTGTCAGAATTTTTTTTTTTTATAACCCTAATCCCAACACCGTTTTAATAAGTGATGTTTTTCTTCAAAAAAAAAAAAAAAAAAAAAAATGTTATCATCTGCTTAGTTTTTTTTTGCTGCACACAAAAAATGTATTTTTCTTTGTTAAAGAAAGAAATATTTCTTTCATACAATTTGGCTAATTGTATTATTTGATGAAAACCAATCTTTTTTTGACTAATTGTAAAATGTTAGTTATTTTTGGACGCAGGCAACCAACTTTTCAGTTGGCTTTTTGATGCCAAATCGGTGTTAGCTTGTGTCCTAATCTGGACCAGCAAGGGGCACGCTGAATCGGAACAAAAATAATATTTTCCTTAGTCTAGAAGGATTTCTCCTTCACTGATGGAGGATAGAAGATTAAGTGTAGTACTGAAACAGAAGATACTACACTGTGATCCTAGCCAAAAGGATGTGGATTGAACAATTGGTGACAATTATTAGTTGTATTTCTGTTTAATTTTTATATTTTTCAGTTGTTAAACATACTACATTGAATCTTTACATCAGTCGGATATTTTTTTTATACAAACCTTGAAGACAATGATAGAACATCTGAAAAAAAAAAAAAAAAAAGAAAACCCTAAAAAAGTTCCAAAACTGAAAAGCTACGCAGATCGATAGATTATATTGGCTTGCTTTTGGTAAAAGTTATTTGTTGTAAATTTGTTTTCTTCACCTTTTTTTTCCTGTTAACTACACTGCACAATCACCCACTTTTGCCCAGGTGGTAATTAATTACGATATTTCTTTCAATCCCTACAATGTGAAGGCTAGATCCTCCTCTCCCTCCATTATGAAATGATTGATAGCAAAATGAATATAAGACTTCCCTTTTAATTCATTTTTTTAAATCTTGTTTCGAGGTGAATCTCTTTCAATAGAAGATATATACAAAGGAGATAGGAGGGGAGTAAGATATATACATAGGAGATGAAAGAAGGTTTTTTTGTTTTTTTTTTATGGCATATCAACACTTTTCAGGTTATTTAATGCCGAATTCAGTCATTTTTGTAAAAGTATTTATGCTTAAAGTTTTTAATATGTTCAAAGGGGAAGGAAGGGAGAGGTGGAGGGTAAGGTAAGATATTGCTTAATGGCACATCAACCCTAAGGGTTATTTCATGTCATGAATGTAGAAGGAAATATCCTTCATTTGAGTCTTAAGTCAGTGGGTCATTTATAGTCATTAGTTGAATTGTCATTTAGGTGAAGGTTTTTTATGCTTCAAGTTTTTTATATCTTCAAATGTTTAATCGTGGTTTTTGGTTTGGTTGTTTTTGTTTCACGGCACAGCGACCATTTTCAGGTCATTTAATGTGGAATCTAGTCATTTTGGTAGAAGGTTTTTATGCTTCAAGTTCTTTATATGTTTAAGTATTTATTCATAGTGTTTGGTTGAGTGAAAGAGGGAGGGGGACAAAGAGAGGGGAGGGGAGGGAAATTGTCTTTTGTTTTGGATTTTGCAGAACATGATTGACTTTTGCCAAGGAAAAAACAAAGAATAAAACATCAATGTTAGGTGCATTTTGAGTCAAGAAGTCAATAACTTCAGACAGCCTGATTTGGTAGTGTCAGTAGCTTATATTTGACCAATAGATGGGCCCTTACAAGTACTGCCACTCCGGGCCAGAGTACACCTGGGAGCAATGGCAACTAAGGGGCAACTCCACATTCCCCACAGCTCCCAAATGAAGGCCTCACCACTGGATGTCTTTTAAGGTCATATCCAGGACCGGAAGGGGGGGGGGGAGGTTATTTTTTTGTTTTGTTTTTGGCTTTGCAAGATTCCATCGTGTTCTGCAAAGACAAAGAAAAAAAAACAATAAAAAATCAATGTTTGGTGCATTTTGGGTCAGGAAGCCGATATCTTCAGACAGCCTGATATGGTAGAGGGAAATAAGATATATACATAATAGATGGTGGGAGGGTAATAACATATATACAGACTAGATGGTGGGAGGGAAATAACATATATACAGAACAAATGGTTGGAGGGGAGTAAGATATATACAGAGAAGATAATGAGAGGGAAAAAAGATATATACAGAGTAGATGGTGGGAGGGGAATAACATAAATACAGAAAAGATGGTGGTAGGGAAATAAGAAATATACGGAGAAGATGGTGGGAGGGGAATAAGATATATACAGAGGAGATGGTGAGAGGAGAATAAGATATATACAGAGGAGATGGGGGGTTACATATATACACAGAAGATGGTGAGAGGGGAATAACATGTATACAGAGAAAATGGTGGGAGGGAAATAAGATAAATACATAATAGATGGTGGGAGGGAAATAAGATACGTACGGAGAAGTGGTGGGAGGGGAATAAGCAATATACATAATAGATGGTGGGAGGGAAATAAGATATATACTGAGAAGATGGTGGGAGGAGAATAAGATATCTATATATGAAATGGGGGGAATACAATATATATACAGAAGATGGTGGGAGAGGAATTACATATATACAGAGGAGATGGTGGGAGGAGAATAAGATATATACATAATAGATGGTGGGAGGGGAATAACATATATATACAGACCGAATGATAGGATGGGAATAAGATATATACAGATAGGATGGTGGAAAGGGGAATAACATACGTACAGAGCAAATGGTGGGAGGGGAATAACATATATACAGAGAAGTGGTTGGAGGGGAATAACATATATACAGAGAAGTGGTGGGAGGGGAATAACATATATACAGAGAAGTGGTGGGAGGGGAATAACATATATACAGAAAAGATGGTGGGAGCGGTATAACATATATACAGAAAAGATGGTGGGAGCGGTATAACATATATACAGAAAGTGGTTGGAGGGGAATAACATATATACAGAAGAGATGGTGGAAGGGGAATAACATATATACAGAGCCAATGGTGGAAAGGGGAATAACATATATACAGAGAAGTGGTGGGAGGGAAATAAAATATATACAGAGAAGTGGTGGGAGGGAAATAACATATATACAGAAAAGTGGTGGAACGGGAATAACATATATACAGAGAAGAGGTGGGAGGAGAATAAGATATTTCCCTCCCACCATCTTCTGTGTTAATAAGATATATACATAAAAGATGGTGGGAGTGAAATAACATATATACAGAGAAAATAGTGGGAAGGGAATAAGATATTTACATAATAGAAAGTTGGAGGGAAATAATATATATACAGGGAAGACAGGGGGGGGATAAGATATATACACCGAAAGGTGGTGGGAGGAGAATAAGATATATACATAATAGATGGTGGGAGAGGAATAACATATATACATAATACATGGTGGGAGGGAAATAAGATATATACAGAGAAGATGTTGGGAGGGAAAAAAGATATCTATAGAGGAGATGGCAGGGAATACACTGTATTTACAGATTATGGTGGGAGGGGAATAACATATATACATAATAGATGGTAGGAGGGAAATAAGGTATATACAGAGGAGATGGTGGAAGGAGTAAAAGATATATACATAAAAGATGGTGGGAGGGAAATAAGATATATACAGAGAAAATTGTGGGAGGGAAATAACATATATACAGAGGAGATGGTGGGAGGGAAATAACATATATACAGAGGAGCTGGTGGGAAGGGAATAAGATATATACATAATGGATGGTGGGAGGGGAATTAGATATATACAGAACAAATGGTTGGAGGGGAATAAGATATATACAGTTGTGGGAGGAGAATAAGATAATACAGATGAGATGGTGGGAGGGGAATAAGATATATACAGAGAAGATGGTGGGAGGGAAATAAGATATATACATCATAGATAGTGGGAGGGATATAAGATATATACATAAGAGATGGTGGGAGAGGAATAACATATATACATAATTGATGGTGGGAGGGAAATAACATTTATACAGAGGAGATCGTGGGAGGGAAATAAAATATATACAGAGAAGATGGTGGAAAGGGGAATAACATATATACAGAGAAGATGGTGGGAGGGAAATAAGATATATACAGATGAGATGGTGGGAGGGGAATAAGATATATACATAATAGATGGTTGGAGGGGAATAAGATATATACATAAAAGATGGTGAGAGGAGAATAACATATATACTGAGGAGATGGGGTGAATACAATATAGACACAGAAGATGGTGGGAGGGGAATAAGATATATACAGAGCAGATCGTTATAGGGAAAAAGAAATATACAGAGAAGATGGGGGTGGGGGGAATAAGATATATACATAAGAGATAATGAAAGGAGAATAAGATATAAACTGTGTTTCTCGCTTTATTGCAGATCATAATATTGTTAATAACTTCAACAATATAGATCGCACAAGTTTGAAATTTTGCACACTGAAAGAGTGCTCCTAAGTAGGTAAGATACTAAAATATTTTGCAAATCTATACCATATTTCTAATGTTATAGACATTTATGTATTTGTTAGTCATTTTTACTGTTTCTTGCTTTATTGCAGGTTTGTTAAAATATAGGCCATAGGTGATGAAAAAAAAATTGGACTCAGCAGGGTTAATTATTTTAATCATTTAAATCATAAGTAACAATATGAATGAAATGTAAGGAAGAAATAACCAGATATGCACCACAAAATTGAATCAATTATCAACAAATCTCCCATTTCTTGAAATTACCCTCTGCAGTCTCCCATCAACAGATTAAGTCCATCTGTTGATTTGGGAAAGTGTTATGCTACTAGCAACATCCACAATTTTATTCTAGAGGGCATCTTTTGATGTAAATTGTAGTCCTCCTTCATAAACCTCCCTCTTTAAAATTGACCAGAGCTGCTCAATTGGGTTTAAGTCAGGAGAACAAGGCGGCCAAGTCATGAGATCCTCTCCTTTGATGCCCAGAGATGCGAGGAAGGTAGTCGTAGCCTTTGCTGCATGATATGGAGCATTGTCGTGCATAAAAATCAGTTGACGTAGACGAAGTAAAGGCAGGTCGTCCAGCCAAGGTGACAAATGCTCATCTAAGAACGATATGTATGCTTGGCTTGTGAGTTTCACACCCTCTGGCACTCGGAAAGATCCAATTAATTTATCACCTATGATACCCACCCAAAACATAACTCCCCTGCCACCTTGTTGGCGATGAACGCGATGTGAGATAGCAGCTCCGGTAGGACTCCAAACTTTAGCCCATCCATCCAGACCATCAAGTGTGGCTCTAGCTTCATCTGTTAATAGAACCTGTTGGAAGTCCGTTTTCATGTATTTTTCTGCCCACGCAATGCATTTTCCCTTATGGGTTTTGTTCAAGGGAGGCCTGGAAATGGGCTTCACGTTCCTGGCCATCTCATTCAAGACACTGCATCTGGTCTTCCTGGACATCGGAACAACGCCAGCTTTGCCAAAATTGGAGGCGCTAGTGCCCTTTGGTTCCCTAATGATCTGTCTGCGGATTTTTCGCATATCGCGAGGGGAAATGCTCCTTCTTGTACCATTATCTTTCCTTGGTGCAGTGTTGGGCTTCTCCACAAAAGAAACAAATGTTCTCTTATCCCTTCCCAGTTTTTTGGCTAAATCCAGAAGTGTCAGTCCTTCTGCAAGGCCAGCTACAACCCTTTGCCTTTCAGTAGCAGTCAAACGTCGATTTTGGGGCATTTTTACAAATCTGCAATAAAGCGAGAAACAGTGAAAGTGGCTAACAAATGCATAAATGTCTATACCTTTAGAAATATGGTATAGATTTTCAAAATATTTTGGTATCTTACCTACTTAGTGGCACTCTTTCAGTGTGCAAAATTTCAAACTTGTGCGATTTATATTATTGAAGTTATTAACAATATTATGATCTGCAATAAATGAGAAACACAGTTTATACATAATAGATGGTGGGAGGGAAATAAGATATATACATAATAGATGGTGGGAGGGGAATAACATATATACAGAGGAGATGGTGGGAGGAGAATAAGATATATACATAATAGATGGTGGGAGGGAAATAAGATATATACATAATAGATGGTGGGAGGTGAATAATATATATACAGAGCAGATGATAGGAGGGGAATAATATATATACAGAGCAGATGATGGGAAGGGAATAATATATATACAGAGCAGATCGTTATAGGGGAATAAGATATACACAAATGAGATGGTGGGAGGGAAATAAGATATATACAGATGAGATGGGGGGGGGGAAAGAAATAAGATATATACAGAGGAGATGGGGGGGGGGAAATAAGATATATATACAGAGCAGATGGTGGGAGGGGAATAAGATATATACATAATAGATGGCGTGGGGAGGGAAATAAGATATATACAGAGGAGATGGTGGGAGTAGAATAAGATATATACATAATAGATGGTGGGATGGGAATAAGATATATACAAAGCAGATGGTGGGAGGGGAATAAGATATATACAGAACAGATGGTGGGAGGGGAATAAGATATATACAAAGCAGATGGTGGGAGGGGAATAAGATATATACAGAACAGATGGTGGGAGAAGAATAAGATATATACATAAGAGATGGTGGGATGGGGGGGGGGAATAAGATATATACAGAGCAGATGGTGGGACGAGAATAAGATATATACATAATAGATGGTGGGATGGGAATAAGATATATACATAATAGATGGCGGGAGGGGAATAAGATATATACAAAGCAGATGGTGGGAGGGGAATAAGATATATACAGAACAGATGGTGGGAGGGGAATAAGATATATACAGAACACATGGTGGGAGGGGAATAAGATATATACATAAGAGATGGTGGGAGGGGAATATGATACATATGTAAGAGTGACTTGTGTTAAGTTTTCTTCCTGGCAACACGTTTTTCCTTCTTTTAACCGTATTATCCAAACACATGCGAACTTCGACACGTTCTCTACTCAACTGCCGTTGACCCAAAAAACACCGCCTTTTATTTAGCCTTCTTTGCCGCACCTGATTTGCATAATGCAACTCTCACTCTCTTTTCCTTCTGGACCTGCGTGATGGCTGCTACACTCCCCCTGATCTCTTGATCACACATGATGCAGGGTAGTGGTGGCCTTTTGATTCGTGAACTTCTCCGAAGTGGGACATGTACCTTAGTTTTTGCTTCTGAATCATCCGATGAAGTTTCCGCTTCTAAATCTACTGACAAAGTTTCTACTTCTGAACTTGCAGCTTCATTCTCGTGGGGATCACTGGCGCTGCCCATTAATAGTTCATCGCCAGACGACCTATTACTTTCCCCAGTAGTTGAATGGTCCGCCCCCAAAGCAGGGCGGAGATCGCGTATGTGACGTGGAATTCCATCAACCAGGACAGATTGCTGACTGACTATGCCTGTCACTCGTCCACGTTTGAATTTGGTGGTACATCGACAGCCTGGCGGTTTCACCCAGACATGATCTTCCACATCATATGGCCCGTCCATCTCCTCATTGTCAAGTGACTGCACAATGTCGATACCTTTTACCCGAGTCCGGTACGTGTAGATGGCATTCGCAGGTGCGGTTGCCGGGGACATGCCATCCTTCGGCGTAACATTGTACCAGTATGTTGCTTCCACAACAGAACACTTCTTCCTGGCAGCAATCCTCTTTATGCTGCGGTGGCTTCTTTCCACGATGCCATTGCCTGATTGTACGTAAGCGCATCGCAACCGCAATTGAACTCCCCATTCAAATAAAAACTGTCTTACTCACTGGCTGCAAAATGCTGGGTTGTTATCGGCCAAAATCTCATGCGGTGCACCCCTTTCATAAAAGATGGACAATAGTTGTTGAATAACGCTTGCCAAATCTTGGCGTGCAATTGGTCGTCAAACTGCAAAACGGGTTGGTCCACAGTCGATGAGAGTCAGAAAGTGGTTGCCATGCGTCACTTGCTTCCAGTCATCCTTTTCGCCACTGCGCTGGTGCTGGGTCAATTGACTGACACATCTCACAGTGTTTGATGACTTGTTTCATCTCTGATTTTGCTACTGCTGGATTTACGCGCCTCACGAAATATAGAGTCCTCTTGACGCCTGGATGTCTGCTCTGTCTGTGGATGTTTTCTATCTGCTGCTTGCTCATCATGCTCACTGTAGCAGTGCATGTTTGCTGAACAGGCTCGGCACCCACCTTTATTGCATCGTACCATTTGCGAGGCACTCGTGTCAGTTGGTCAGCAAGGTTGCAGTATGACGGGACCAATGTTACGCTGACTACCAGGCATACTCACAGACCAGACTCTTAAAAGTGTCTAACCTTCGTCTTATCAACATCTCACTTGCTGCCTTAGTGCGTATTCAGTATGCAAGTGCAACCTCTTTGCTTGCCACTGTAGTGCTAGGTTAACGCCCTTCATCACAGCATCTAACTCAGCAAGATTGATGTGCTGGGCGGTGTTTGCAGGCCACAACCAACAGGCATCCTCCAACATGGCTCCATCCTTCTCCAACAGGACTCCCAATGCTAGTGAACTAGTGTCAACCCATACATTCATTTCTTCTACATTGACACACCACTCTCCTCAAGCCGGGTCCTTGTGCATTGCTCTCTCAACACTTTCTGCAATCATTCAGGTGAGAAGGGCATCACTTGTTTGATCATCCCACTCTTTGGTTACCGCATTCGCCCTGCGTTTTATTACACCCACTGCCACACGCAGCCAACCACACACTGGCAGGTGCCCCACATGTTCTTCTTGTGAGAACTTCAGGGATGCCGGAAATCACACAGGGTGCCATCCTCCCCTCTGACTTCCAGGCCAGGTATGCGTGCTTCGTCTCTAAGTCGCTCTGGGTCTTTGCACGTTAGGCCAAACTCTGACAATTTTGCGTGGATGTGCATTGCCGACTTGACATCTTCATTGATGTAAATGTCGTCAAGGTACACCGATGTTGCCTTTTCAACGGTCTCTTCCTGGGATAACACAGCACTAACGATGGTCTTCATGATCTGCGGTGCCACAATCAACCCAAAACCGAGTCTGGTTCGGCAGTATCTTTTGCCGCGAAATACCACCGTCTGGAATGGCCATAAAGTTTTATCCATCCTCACTTGCAGATAGGCCTTCCTCAGATCGAGCAATGATACATGCGATCCTTCCTGGCGCCATTCCCGTAACTTGCTTGCTCATACATCGGCATCAGCCGTGTAAGCCTCAATATATTGATTGAGCTCATGGTAGTCCATGACTGGTCGCACCTTTGATTTGTTATGTTATACCACTGCAATTAAAGGGATAAGACTCTTTGGAGGTCCAAGCTCTTGGTTGGGGTACGGGATCAACCAGCCATCTTTGATCCAGGCGTCAAGCTCTTGTTCATATTCGGCTCTAACGTTCGCGGCCACAGGGTATTCTGTGACGTCATTCCGTAACTTGATTGGTACTTTATCGTCCGTCCATTTCCACGACGCAGTCCAGATCTTTCGGCGTTGATCAAACTCCACCATTGAAGTCTGGTCGATCAATACAAAGTGCGGCACACACCAGTGCCTTAGGGAATTTCACAGTCCCAGCTGGTGTAATGAGAACACCACCCAGTGCCTTAATAGCGTCATATCCGAGCAGTAGGTTGAAGCCCAGTATGCCTTTCTGTGTAACAAGGACATTTACCTCAGCGGATACACCAGAGTCTGTGCAAAATCTTTACCAATGCTACTCCACAGCATGTCTGTGTCTCGCCATTTATCGTGATTATTTTAATGCTCCTCTTGCTCCAGTTGCGGCATAACTTTGCACTCACTATAGTACGGGAGCAGCCTGAATCAAGAAGCGCTGAGCAAGGCGTTTGGTTGACATGTACTCTGATGATTGGTTGCACCTCGTTTACATCTTGTCTGAGGAGCAGAGCGGCGCTGACATCTTGTTCCCTGACTCGTTTCCCGAACAGCTTGAGGCCATGTGTCCGATCCCACCACACTGGAAGCACCGTATGCGCCCCAGTCTTCTATCCATGCAATTCCTTGCAATGTGACTTCTTCGCCCACAACGGAAACAATTTACATTGGCATGTGAGTCCGTCCTCTGCGAATTTTTAAGCACTCTCTGGGCCGACTGCGTGACCATTACGGCATGCTCATCAAGTTCCGTTTCATCCCCGATGATAGCACGGGCACGCTCAAGTAGCTGTTCTATCGGTGTCGCTTCTATGCTTACGGATTCCCTCAGGAGTTGCTTCACTCGAACAGGGAGTCCAGCCACAAATGCGTACACGAAAGTCTGTTCAGGCAACCCTCCAAACAGAACGGCCAGCTTTTTCAATGCAGCAAAAAAGACATCAACTGTTTCGTCTGCCAATAGTTTCCGGGTAGTAAAACGTTCGTATGCTGTGCAGGGGTCTATCGCAAAAGCTTTGTAGAGCGCAGCCTTCGTCTGCTCAACATTGGCCTTATCATTCTTGCTTAGCTGTTGGTAAACATCTAGAGTGCCTCCCGTTAGTCGAAGGAGAATAACCAATTCGACCTGCTTGACCCCACATAAACGACAGGTTAGCTCCACTCTCTCAACCCAGTCCACCACAGACGTAGATCCGTCAAACTCAGGGATGAGTTTGAGGTCGAACTTAGCATCTGCCATTATGTCACAAATAAACAGCACACAAAAGCCGAAATAGCTTGTAAGAGTGACTTGTGTTCTTTTTTCTTCCTGGCAACACGTTTTTCCGTATTATCCAAACGCATGCGAACTTCAAGACGTTTTCTACTCAACTGCCGTCGACCCAAAAAAACACCTTCTTTGCATAATGCAACCCTCACTTTCTTTCCTTCTGGACCTGCGTGATGGCTGCTACAATATACATAATAGATGCTGGGAGGGAAATAAGATATATACAGAGGATATGGTGGCAGGGGAATAAGATATATACAGAGAAGGTGATGGGAGGAGAATAAGATATATACAGAGGATATGGTGGGAGGATAAGATATATACAAATTAGATGAGAGGGGAATAATCTCACTGCTTTAATCAATCAATTTTTCATTAATGAAGAAAAAAAAACAATAATATTAATAACAATAATTAAATTGGTTTATTCTAGTCAGAAACTTCTTTCGAATTCAGTTCCAAGGCTTAAAAATCACATTCATTTGCACGCTTATCTAAAATGATTGGAGGGGGCGAAAACAGTATTTACTTATATAAGACTTATTAATTGAACTCTCTGTGCGACACATGTCTAATCCAAAATATCGGCTGGTCACGAATTGCAAGGGAGATAACTCACTCTGAAAATTTATTTGATGTAAGAGAGATAGCAATTTGCAAAGAGAGAGTTAGCTCCCTTATAAATAGAAATGGTTTCAAATTTATTTTCGAGATGAAATAGACTTTTAATGCTTAATTGAACAAAACCAACTTTAAAATAGTGACTCTTTTTTTAATGTTTTATTGAACAAACCAAATTTTGCACGACCATCTAAAATAACGGAGGGGAGTAGTCGGAAATAGTGTTTACTTCAGAGCTTTCTACATTCAAATTGATTTCGAAGCCTTTAAACTGACCAATAGAAATTAATTTCTGGCTAGAATTAAAGCTGGTGATGATAATTTGAGTATTATGGTTTATTTGCACTCATAAACACAAAAGAAAAAAAACAGAATTTTTCGACCGTGTTACTGTTGTCATTTTTTTTTTTTTTACAATCTCAAAATATTTGTGTTCTATCACTGAAATTAAATTTACTAGCTATAGATGCTTTCTTTGCCGATAATTTCCATTTTCTTGAAGTCTCGAGTACTTTTAGTTCTTTGTGTATGTCATAAGTCTCGCTCTGTTTTTTTTAATGTTTATATCTAAATACAAGTCAATAATTTTGTTTACTAATTGTAGTGTGTTTTGTTACTATTTTCAAAATATAAAATACTTTTTCACTAGTTTATTTCTGTATCGTGTTCAAAATTCCGAATTGAAATGAAAATTTTTTTCTAATGAATGTAAATAATTTCATTTGAAAGTAAAATTTCATTTTTTACAAAACTAATGCTTTGAGAATAGTAATGTGAACAGTTTTTGACATAATTACAAATAAACTTACATCTTTTTCCTTCAGTTCTGTGTATATATATATATATATATATATATATATATATATATATATAGGAGTGTAAGTGTATATGTTATAGCATATAACTTCTATTTTTTAAGCATACAAGTCTCAATTGAAAGTAATTAACAATATTTATTCTGCCACACTCCAAGGCACAGATTCCACCTATCTTACAAAACATTTTTTCCAAAACAGTCCCTTTTGATATAATTTTACAGTTCTAGTTCGTTTGTGAACGACACAGAACCACAAAAATTGTACCAAAAGGGACTGTATTTGACAAAATGTTTTCTAAGATGGGTGGAATCTATGCCTTTGGAGTGTGGCAGAATCTTGTTTATTTACTCATGTGTGTGTATGTAATGTAATGCCCATACTGAGAATACTTGAGATAATAATAACGGGATAAATCTCAAACCCATATAACTTCCAAAATATTGATAATTTAAAAAAATATTCTCAAATTCACTTCATCAAATATAAAATGGTATAATTAAGAAAAAAACCCAACCCTGCTGTTTTGAATGGGTAATTAAAAAAGTGAAAGGGAAAGAGGTTAAAGTATTACGGCTTAGTGCTCATGTAGTGGTCTGATGTGTGCTTTACCTAATCGTGGGCACTCCTAATATTCGGACATTCTATCTAGAAGCTCCCTAAAGCATATCCTTTGTATGAAATATAATAATTGGGCCTAGAATATAAAGGGAGGTAATTGTCTTTTATTTTCAACATAAATATATTTTTAACCAGATTTATCTCCCTTAAGTTTAAATTTTCTTTTTTTTTAGTTTAATGTAGAATTTCTAGTCATTTTGTGCAGTTTTTTTTTTAATGTAAATTAATGTAGGATATTTAGTCATTTTGTGCAGTTATTTTTATGTAGATTTATATAAGATTTTTATTTTTAAATATAGCTTAATGTAAGATTCTAGTTATTTTGTACAGTTTATGTAGATTAATATAGAGTTTTTGGTCATTTTGTGCAGATTTTTTTATGTAGGATTTTTAGTCAAAAAACAATCTTGATCAGCAAGGAGAATAGCTCCTATTTTTAATTAAAAATATAAAAAGAATTATCTACTTCACAAGTAAAATTTTATTTCTTTTCCTGTATAAGTTTTTTTTTTTAAAGTGATAAATTTAAAAACTAAATTGACTTCATGGCGAGTAGATACAGCTATGCAAAATAGACGTCATGATTTTTCGATACAAATATTTTTTTTCTCTAGTCCTCACTAATTTTACCGTATTCATTTGAAATGTTTTCTCCGAATTAATAATAGCATTCTTTTTCTCTCGCCTTTTACAGATCTAAGGAAGGTACTAGTTGTGTGGGTCTGTTTCACATAATTTCTCTCTATGTCATATATATATATATAAAACTCAATATCTGTGTGTTTGATGTTTGTGTATTCCTATAGAACGATTCCTAAATCTACATAAGATCTAAAAGTGTATTCTCTCTGAATTAGTGTTTTATACATATGGTTTAAAATTCCGTTAAAATCAGATATGCATTTTTGAAGTTTTAAGAGGTTTCTATCCTAGAGGTGGAGGTACGTAGATATTCGGCACATAGAGGATAACGTAGATATGAGGGATCACTTCCATTGTCTTCTCCGGAGAATTTTTTACACATATAAATTTCATCAAAATAAGATATATTTGTAGTTTTAAGGGAGTTATATCCTCATAGCTCCTGAGAGGTGCACTTAGAGATTTGGAAACACTTCCATTATCTCTCCCGGTAAATTTTACATAAGAATACACTTTTAGATTTTCTGTAGATTCCCTAACATTTCTTTCTATAGTAAACACAGACATTGAGTTTTTATATATATATATATATATATATATATATATATATATATATATATATATGAGAGATAGAGATACAGATAGATAAATTATTCAAAATTTACCGGGGAAGATAATGGAAGGATTTTCAGTCATTTTATGCAGTTTTTTTTAATATAGGATTTATCATTTTGCACAGTTTTTTAAAAATTAATATAGGTTTGAGTAATTTTGTGCAGTTTTTAAATGTAGGAGTTTTAGTCATTTTATGCAGGTTTAAAAAAAAATTTTTTTTTTTTTTTTTTAAATGTAAAATTTTGTGTAGATTAATGCAAGCTTTTTTAGTCATTTCGTGCAGTTTTTTAATGCATATTAATGAAATATTTTCAGTCTTCTTGTGCAGTTTCCTTAATTGAGATTAATTTTTGTCATTTTCTGAAGTTTTTCTAATGTAGGATTTGTAGTCATTTTCTACCCTTTTCTTTAATCAAGATTTATTTAGGATTTCTAGTCATTTTTGGCATTTTTTAATGTTTTTTTTTATGGGTTTTTAGTCATTTTGTACTGTTTTTTTATGTAGGATTTTTAGTCACAGAAAGGCTTAATAAGCAAGGGGAATAACTCCTACTTTTAATTGAAAAATTTAAAGAGTTGTCTCCTTCACAACTAACATTTTATTTCTTTTACTGTATTACTTTGTTTAAAATCCTACATTAATCTACAGAAAATGACTACAAATCCTACATCAAAAAACTGCATGAAATGACTAAATATTTTACATTAATCAACAGTGAATAGCTACAAATCCTACATTTAATATACATTAAGAAACTGCATGACTTAAAATCCTACATTAAAGTACATAAAATCTGTACAAAATGAATAAAAATCCTATATTAAAAAAACTGACACATAATGACTAGAAGCCCAAGATTAATATACAGAAAGTGGTTAACAAATCCTACATTAATCTACATTGAAAAATTAGACAAAATTACTAAAATCGTATATGAATCTACATTACACAAACACTTCACAAAATGACTAAAAATACTATATAAATCTACAAAAAATTAGTACAAATCCTACATTAATCCAGATTTAAAAAACTGCACTAAATGAATAAAAATTAATCAAAATAATTGTACAAAATGACGAATAATCTTACATAATCCTACAGAAAATGACAAACATCCTATACTAATCTACATAAAAATAACTGTACAAAATTACTAAAAATACTACATACCTCTCAATTAAGGAGAATGGCAAAAAATGACAACAAACCTTACATTAAAAAACTGCACAAAATGACTAAATCCTAAATTAATCTGCAGAAATTGACTACAAATTCTACATGAAAAAAACTTCACAAAATGACTTAAAATCCTACATAAATAAATTGCACAAATTAACTAAAAATCCTACATTAATCTACATAAACAACTTCACAAAATACCTAAAGGCCTAACATAAAAAGGCACGAAATGACAAAAAATCCGACATTAAGCAAAATGAAATAAACAAATCATCATACATAAAAAAATTAACAAAATGACTAAAAACCCTGCAGCAAGTGACTACAAAACCTGCATCAAAAAACTGGACAAAATTACTAAAACCGTATATAAATCTACATTAACAAAACTGCACAAAACGACTAGAAATCCTAAATGAGGCTACATTAAAAACTAAAAATCCTACATTAATCTACATAAAAAAATATACAAAATCACTAAAAATCTTGGATTAATCTACATCAAAAACTGCCCAAATTCCTAAAAATCCAACAATAAAAAATGCATAAAATTAATAAAATCCTGCATTAAAAAAATGTACAAAATGACTAAAACCCTAAAGTAATCTCAAGAAAACGGCATGAAACAGCTAAAATTCCTACATAAATCTACAGAAAATTGGTACAAATCCTACATTAATCTCGATTAAAAACACTGCACAAAATTACTAGAAATCCTACATTAACATTTCACACAATTACTAAAACCTATATTAAAAATATTGCACAAAATTTCTATTGATCATACATTAAAGAAAAACTTAGACGTTGGTGACACTTGGTATCGAGTGGGGATAGACATAACCCACTACCAGGGAAGGCACTATCTGTCGCTCATTGACTGTGAACCCACACAGTTTTCTGTTTGGCGGCATCTAAGACGGCAGGATGCAGCAAGCATCGTTGACGATTTGAAAGTTCTATTTTACGAGCGCGGGCCACCAACTGAGATGCCCACTGACAATGACCCGGCATATTGCAGTAAGACTTTCAGAGACTTTGTAAACGAGTGGGGAGTTCGACTGCAATTTTGCTGTGCACACATACAATCAGGTAATCGTACCACAGAACGGTGCCATCGAAGTGTGAAACGGACTGCCGCAAGAAAACTGTGCTTAGTGATGGAGGCAGTTTATTGGTATAATGTCACCCCGAAGGATGTGTAACCACTGACTGCCCCTACTAATATGATCCATCGTTACAAGGTCAAACTAAAGAAGATCGATATGCTGCCCCCTGATAAGCCTGAACAGCAACACCTAGATTACAAGATGGGAAATCATGTTTGGACAAGAATCCCGAATGGACGGTGTACATCCCCTTACACGATTAAACGCGTTACGGCCGTGATTAGCCCGCAGAATGTCTTCATTGATGGGATGCCTCAGTACGTAAGGGACCAAGTCCTGTTATAGGCCCAACTATATCGGAAAGTGGAAGTGACAGTGAGCCGTCCACTCGGAGTGCACGAGTGATCATTATGAGCAGGGCGAACAGCCCCATGCCCAATACCGATGTATCGGATGATTCTTCCACAGATGAATCATCCGAGGAGGAAGTTGTGGTCACATCACCACGGAGGGGGGTGGACAGTCCCAAGCCTGGTATAAATGCATCGAATTCCCCTCCGTAGACGAGTTATTTGAGGAGGAAGTCGCAGCCGTATTATCGCGGAGAAGCACCAGGCAAAAAAGGCCTGCACAGAGTTGCAACATTTGTGATGATGAGATTAGGAGGAGTGTAGTGGATAGCAGAAGATGCAGGCGATACCATGAACGAAGGCACTTGTCTGCGTCGATCAAAGAGGCGACGTTTGGTTTGCTGCTAGTGCAGAGGAGAGCTGCCGGCGCGAACCGGAAACGCCCACTTACGAAAAATTTAATTTTCGAAAGTAAACAGCAGCAGGATTTGGCTTGTCGCACATGGCTCATTAGTATAAGCGAGATTCTGCCGATATAAAGAACAGGACAAACGTGATTTTGGCAGATGTGTTGGTCGGAGAAAGTGAATGAAAGAGAAAGGTAAAGTGACGCATTATTTTTTTGGATAGAAGTGACGAAAAAATAATTCCAAGGTCAAATTATTTTTGGATACACAATTTTTATATTGTTCGTAAAAAGCAGAAGTGACGAAAGAATAATTCCAGGGTCGAATTATTTTTGGCTAAACGTTTCATTGAGTAGTTCATTAAATGCACAAAATAACTAAAAATACTACACGAATCTACATAAACTGCAGAAAATGATTAAAGGCCCTACATTAAAAAAACTGCACAAAACGTCTATAAACCATACATAAAGGCACAGAAATTACGAAAAATTCTACATTAAAAAAAATCATACATTAATCTAAAGTAAAAAAAAAACTGCACAAAATGATTGAAAATCCTTAATCTAATGTAGTCACTTTCTGTAAGTGACTACAAATCCTACATTAAAAAACGTGTACAAACTGACTAAAAATACTAAATTAATCTTTATTAAAGAAAACGGCATAAAATGAATAAAAATCCTAGATCATAAATTAAAACTGGACAAAATGACTAAAACCTTGCATTATTCTAGATTAAAAAACTGCATAAAATAATTGAAAATCTTACATAAAAAATACTGCACAAAATGACAATCTTAGATTAAAAAACCTTCACAAAATGACTTAAAATACTACGTTAAAAAATTGTACAAGATGACTAAAAATCCTAAATCAAGAAAACGGTACAAAATTTAAAATCCGATATTATTAAAAACAGCACAAAATGACTATTAATCTACATTTAAAAAAAACAGCACAAAATGACTATTAATATTATATTAAAAATAAACTGAACAAAATTACTAAAAAAAACACTATTAATCCACGTAAATAAATTGCACAAAATGACTAAAAATCCTACATTAATCTGAAAAAAAAAAAAAAGCTCTACATTAAAATACTGCATAAACTATAAACACTATATGAAAATACGGCACAAAAGTACTAAAAATATTACATTAACGTGACTACAAATTCTACAAAAGAATGTAGGAAATGACGAAAAATTCTACATTAATTTACAAAAATGCACAAATTGACTCGAAATTTTAAATTAAGCTACATTAGAACAAAATCCCACATTAATCTACATTAAAAATAACTGCAAAAATAACTAATAAGTATACATTTAAAAAACTGCATAAAATGACAATTTAATCCTAATTAAGGAAACTTCACAAAATTACTGAAAATACTTCATTAATTTACATTAAAAAACTGCACAAAAAACTAAAAATCCTACATCAATATAAATAACAGCACAAAATGACTAGAAATCCTACATTAAAAAACTGCCCCAAATTACTAAAACCGTATAGTAATTATTAATCTGCACAAAATGACTAAATTTTCAACTTATCCTTGTGTTGTTTGTATTTACCTTTCAAATCGTCAGTTTGCAACACCTGTCCATCTCCACTGAGATCGCCGCCATTTAAACTTAAGGGAGATAAATCTGGTTAAAAATATATTATGTTGAAAATAAAAGACAATTACCTCCCTTTATATTCTAGGCCCGATTATTATATTTCATACATACATAGGGAGAAATAGAATGTCCGAATATTAGGAGTGCCCACGATTAGGTAAAGCACACATCAGACCACTACATAACCACTAAGCCGTAATCCGTTAACCTCTTTCCCTTTTCACTTTTTTAATTACCCATTCAAAACATAGCAGGGTTGTTTTTTTTGCTCAATTATACCTTTTATATTTGATGAAGTGAATTTGAGAATATTTTTTTAAATTATCAATATTTTAGAAGTTATATTTAAGTTTGAGATTTATCCTGTTTGATACGTGAAAAGCAATCGGTTCAATGATACAATAGTGACACGTTCTAAAAGTTCTGTGTTATTTTCTATGGGGTTTATGAGTGCAAATTAATCATAATACTCAAATTATCACCACAAACTTTAATTCTAGCCAGAAAAGAATTTCTATTTGCCAGTTTAAAGGCTTCGAAATAACTTTTGAATGTCGAAAGCTATGAAGTAAACACTATTTCAGACTACCCCTCCATTATTTTAGATGGTTGTGCAAATTAGGTTTGTTCAATAAAACATTAAAAGCTATTAAGTAATGTAAAATGAAACAGATTTCATTTAGAAAATAAATATGAAACATTTTATAATTAAAAGGAAAGTAATTATTTGCTTTTTGCTATTTCTCTTACCGTAAAGAGATTTTCAGAGTGAGTTACGTCCCTTGCAATTCCAGACCAGCCAACATTTTGGATTAGACGTGTGTTGCACAGCAACTTCAATTAATATGTCTTAATTATAAAGTCATTCTTCTTCAGTTGTAAATATATAAGTAAATACTGTTCCCTTCCCCAATTATTTTAGATAGTTGTACAATTGAATGTGATTTTTAAACCTTTAAACTCAATTAAAAAAAATTCTGCCTAGAATAAACCAATTTCATTATTGTTATTAATAACATTTTTCTTCATTTAATAAACTTGATTGATTAAACAAGTGATCTTATCCCTTCCATCTCATCCCTTGATCAGTCTTGCACACATTAACAACAAACATTCCTATTTTATGTCCTTACTTTGAAACCTGGTGTCGTCAGTGGTACAATTCCTTTCTGAAATTAAAACACTTTTAAAAAAAGAAAGTTTTGACAAATAAAAAAGTTCAAAAACTGAAAAGCAACGCAGATCAATAGAAGATTAAATTTTCTTGCGTTTGGTAAAAGTTGTTGTAAATTGTTTTTCTTCACTCTTTTTTTCTGTTGAATATACTGCACAATCGCCAGCATTTCTTATATGAGACATATATATATATATATATATATATATATATATATATATACCTCAAACTTCAAAAACAAAATTAATTAAACAAAATACAAGAAGTCATAACTAAATACAGACACAAACAGATATTTACTTTGCTATTGTAGCCCAGATTAAGTAAAAAAGTAATTGTAGAATAAAAAACAATTGTCCAAATAATTAATCAATATTATATATAAAACTAGTAGAATACTTTGGGGGGGGGGGGGTATAGTAGTTTCGATGGCACCCCACTAAATGATAAAGTTTACAAAAAAAATAATGTGCCTACGTTACTCACCCTGTTGCCTAGAATACATATTCCATGATGGTAAGTTCAATAGTTAAGGATTTTACCAAGCTCACGTGCACACCGATCCTTTTAAAATGTATTACTTAATATAACTTAAAATTTGATGTAGAGCAATTCTTTTCATCTATTAAAGTTTTTGTATCAAATTTTAAAAATAAGTTGGGACGGGGGCAGTTGTGAGTTTGGATGGGCGCACACCCTAAATAGTAAAATTTACAAAGAAAATAATGTGCCCATGTTACTCACCAGGTTTTTTTTATTTCTCAGCCTTTTGGCTAAGATCAAAGTGTAGTATCTGTTCCAATGGATACTGCACCCCATACTGGTGTTGTCTTGGTCTTAGGGTCTTGATTTAGCCGGTCAATAAGTCTGTCCTGTGCAGTTCTGGGAGGTCAACCTTCCCAGGCTTTGCCTCCCCTCTTTGGGGAGGAGTAAGTTTATTGCTTACTGTCTGAGGCGCCTCTACCGGGGAATGCCGACGGGGCTGCCCAGGCAATTTTTTAACCCCCACTTTCCCGACCCGACCTTGGTTCACATCTTACTTGTGGGAGTAAGATAAAAACTGGCCTTTGGCCTAACTCCTGGAGAGGAGTAAATCAATACTCACCAGGTTGCCGAGAATATATATTCTAAAATTCATAATGATCCGTTCATTAGTTTAAGATATTACCCTGTACATTATAAATATAATATAGACACATACCTAACTTTATATATATAGAACAAAAATAATTCAGATCGAAAACAAAAGTAAATAAGTAGAATAAAAAGTAATTTTGTATTAGTGATCATATAAGAAAACAGTAAGATTTAAAAATGTTAATAAATAAATACATTAATAAAAAATTTTTAAAATGGTACTGGTACAGCTTTTGAACCAGACAAACCCGACTTTCTGTTCAGCATCTTCCAGCTGTTTGCATAAACAGCTGGAAGATGCCGAAGCAGTTAGCACATCAAAAGGCTCGAGAAGTAGACGACAAGTCTTCGGAGGATATGACCCCACAGAGAAAGATAGTTTCTTGGTGACAGTACCCAACAGTAATGCCAATACTCTGCTTCCCACGTCTGCGCTAACTCCAAAAGAAACCCTGTAAATTTTTTGAAAATGACTAAAAAAATAAAATTCTTGTAAAAAAAAAAAAAAAAAAAAGCTTGTATAATTTTTGAACCGGATAAAAAACAAACTATTGTGTTCTTTTTTTTTTTAAAACTCTAAACTAGTCGGCTTTTGTCCAGTTCAAAAGCTGCACAAATACCAAACAAAAATATGTAAAATAAAAAATCTGTAAAAATCGTTGTTTCATTGATTATGTTATTTACAATCTTTAGTTTTTTTTAATAAAACAATACAAGTTATAAAAAAAAAATGTTAACTTTCCTGTGGAAAAAAAAAAAAATTTAATTGATTTTCTTCATAAAAAAATAAATAAATTATCATAAAATAATCATACAGCGAGTATTTTTCTTTCATTATTTTTTTTCAGTTAAAAAACATGATTTTGATTTTAACACCGGGTCGTTTTCATTCAGCCTTTTCCAGCTGTTTACGTAATTCTGCATCGGCAAAAGTCGGTTTTGGCTTGTTCAAAAGCTGTACCATACTGGTACAGCTTTTGAACCAGAATGGTAGAATAAAAAGTAATCTTATATTAGTAATCAAATAAAAAAGAAAACCCAATAAGATTCAATAATGTTAATAAATAAATTTACAAAAAATAAATAAACATGGGTAGATAACTCATCTCTGGTTTCACCTTGTTTGCCAAAACACATGACGTCACACTTCTGTTGATCAGATAAAACCATGAAACTGCAATAAAGCTAAGTTCATCTTATTACTCATTGTTGGTGATAGCAAAATATATTTATATATATATATATATATATATATATATATATATATATATATAATGAATTTATATGTAATTGTTTTTCTTGGTGATTGCAGCGTTCGTTGTTTTTTTTGCTTACTACTATTTTGATTCTTTCATTTCCTAAGTGATTAAGATGCAGAAAATTGCATTATTAGTCGCCCTTAACTTTATAGGACGTATTTTTCGTTAACATATATTTTTTTATTAATTTTATACGTATATATATACTAGTAGGAAGACCCGACGTTGCTCGAGATTGAATAAGGATCACTATGTACTTTTGCACTATGCTCATAACTTCATATTACTTTCTTTGTCTTTACTGCCTCCTCCTCCGTTTTGCTCCCTAATATAGTTGGAAGAAGCTGAAATGTTGGAAAACTCTTTGAATTAATGTCTTATACATATGGTTTAAATTTCATTCAAATCGGATATACGTATTCAAAGTTTTAAGGGGCTTCTGATCCCATGGGTCACTTAAAGGTGCGGCACGCAGATATTCGTCACAGAGAGTAGCGTGGAGATACGTGACCACGTCCATTGTCTTCCCTAGAGAATTTTATACATATAAATTTCATCAAAATAGGATATATCTAAAGTTGGAATGCAGGCAATCCTTCCATGAACTAACTCCTACTTGGGAGGAGGGATCTATCGCTTATTGACTGAAGCACCCTACTGGGGAATACTGATGGGTCTAATCTAATTTTGCATCCATCCAGTGTGCCACCTTTTCAGTGGACATGGATCCCCTGCGTGAAATCAACCTCATATCTAACTTTACTACAGTGAGGGGCAGGTGGGTATAGTTAATTAATTCATGCCTATCAGCAACAATGTTGGTCAACGGTTTGGTTGTTTTGTTTTACGGCATATCAACCCTTTTTGAGTTATTTAATGCCAAATCCGGTCATTTTGGTAAAAGCTTTTATATCTTCAAATATTTATTCATGATGATTGGTTTGGCTGTTTTGTAGAGGAAAATTGTTGTTTTTTGTTTTTGGCTTTGCAGAACATGATTGAGTTTTGCAAAGGGAAAGGAAAAAAACAATAACATCAATGTTTGATGCATTTTAGGTCCGGAAGCCAGTATTTTCAGACAGCCTGATCTGGTAGCACCAGATGGTCAAAGGGAGATAAGTCGGTTTTAGATAAGTCAACCCCCTCTTTGAGAAAGCCCCTTGTTTTGATAAGCTCTTAAGACTGACTTTCACTCCAGATCTTAAATGGAAGTCTTACATCAAATCTCTTGCTAAGGTCGCTGGGAAAATGGTTTGACAGAAAGTAGCTGACAACTGATGCAATCCTCTACCTTCTTTGTGTGTCTTTCAAGCATGTGGTCATATGACAGTTTCCACACTTTTTTACGCAATCCTTTGCATTTTTATTTTAATCTGTAAGATCTTTCAAGCTACACCAGTTGGGTAGTACAGGGCATTATGCATCGTATTGGCTTCCTCTCCACATTCGCAGACGGTTGAGTCGGTTTTGTAGCCTTATCTAGTTATAGCAACTTTTGATACACCCATTTCCGTTCTCAGGCGGTTGAGTGTTTTTCACTAGACCCAGGGTGCTTTGTACCAGAAGGGATTCCCATGTCAGTAGGAGGGGGTCATACTCTAGCTGTCTGGTCCACAGCTGTAGTCTGGTCTCTTCCTGAGATGTTGTTAGAGGTTCAACATGGCTGATGAAGCTTCTCCTTGACTTCAGTCGTTGGGCCATTGGTTTACGTCCATGAAGGAGATGGCGTTCATCACTGATAGTATTTGTGATTTCTACTCGGCTGGTAAATCCCTGTCTCACATCTCTCTATATATAAGAGTCAGATATGTCCTAAGATGGAATACTGCTATCACATCTGGGGAGGTGCTGCACAGAGTACTCATTCCTGCCTTGACCGATTTTGAAATCTATTGATCTCTTTTCTCTCTTACAGTCACTTTCTCACAGAAGAGACATTGTAAGTCTCTCTCTCTATTATCGTTATTTTCCATGAAAGGTGCTCGACTGAGCTCCAATCTTTGGTTCCTCCTTGTAAGACATTCACAGCAAGAACTTGTCTTCTACCACAACAAAGAAAAACTTTCCTCCATGTGCTTAGCATCAGGTGGAATTTCTATAGACAAAAACATTACCGCAGGGCTGCTTCCCAGTTGATTACAACTTAGTCATCTTCAAATCCAATGTCAACAAATTCTTGCTATAAACCTACTCAGCTGTGTCAGCAAAGAAAAGTATAAGCATGATTGTTATCGTAACTCAGCCCGAAATGATTCAATTTGATAAACATTGACTCAAAGGAATTAAAAATACTGTATTGAGATTATTTATTTATAGACTTAAAAAAGTTTAACAAGTTTTTAAATGAACAGAAAATAGATATGTTGCCATGGAAACCAATCAAAGTAAAAAAGGAAAAGTTAAGTAAAATAGATTGAAGGAATTAAGAACCGATTCTTCTTTTTTAAGATAAGGCAAGTGAAGGCAAAGAAGAAAATGATTCGGTTCAAAAAGAACCGAAAAAATGTTTTGCTATCGGTTTCTGCCAATTGAAATGGTGAAGTTTCTGTTGAACAATTCTCTGATCGTGATGGCATCGGTGACACCTTTTCAAAGGGTAGCAACAGAATCCCGCAAAAAGTTTGTAAAAACGATAAAGAGATAAAAAGCTCCATTAAGATCCCGAGAAATAGTTGCACAAAGAGAATACCAACAAGTCTGAAAAGAAAACAAAATAAATATCAAAACTGTTATGAAAGAATGAAAAAATAAATAAAAATAACAATTTATGATTGTCAGAAACAAAAAGAGAAACAATCTATATAATACAATAATGCAATGTCATGTTCGTACGTACGTTATCAACCTCCACCCTTTCTTAAAACATGGGATCACCTGATCGCTGAAGACTACATGTGCTTTAGATTGACTTTACATCACAGCGTCAGTTACTTATATTTCTTATACCGTTCCCCTTCAACCCAGAACTGTACTCTGCTAAACTCTGTCTCTGAAAGCATAGATAGAGCACTCTCAATTGACTCGAATGCCGAGATACATGTATTTGGGGATTTTAATGCCCACCACTGTGACTGGTTGGGATTCTCCAGCCTTACTGACACAGCCAGCAACTCTACGTATAATTTCTCCTTAGCTCACTCCCTCTCTCAGACTGTCGATTTTCCGACCCGCATCCCCGATCGAGTAGACCAACAAGCCTCACCTTCTAGACCTTTTCTTGACCTCAATGCCCGAGGCTTGTGTGACGAAAGCTCATAGCCCACTTGGGAATGCTGATCACATTGTGCTAATGATACATATCACCCTAAAAAGTCGTCCAAAAGTTGCTCAAAATAACGAGATACTACGAGCAGGCTGATTTTGAGTCAATCAGAGATCACATCAGCGACGCCCCATGGAGGGAAACCTTCTCACTCCCTGCTGACCAGTGTGCAAATGAATTAACTGAATGGGTCAAAGCAGGCATTGAAGCCTATGTCCCCATGCGAAAATTCTTTAGCAAGCCCCACTCTCCTCAATGGTTCACCTCGGAATGTGCAGCTGCCATTGCTGAGAGGCAACAAGCATTCCGTAAATTCGGCCGCCATAAGTCAGCTACTAATAGACAGAAATTTATAAAGTTATAGAGTCCAGAAATAATTCTAAGGCCGTGATAGGCGAAGCAAAGCGAAGGTATAATGAGTTAACAAAAAAACGCATTCAGTCACAGAAACTAGGTACTTGTGATTTCTGGAAAATCTACAATAGTGTAATGAACAATGGTCAATTAACAATTCCCCCACTATCAAACCACAATGATGTCGTTTGCACGGCCACTGATAAGGCTGAACTACTTGCCCAGCGTTTCGCTTCTAACTCCACTTTGGACTCAGATAACCACCCCCTCCCCAAATTCCCATTGCGGACCGAAGCCACACTTGATAACCTGGTCATCACCCCATCCTAGGTCGGAGACATCATAAAAAACCTTGACACCTCTAAAGTTTGTGGGCCTGATCTTATACCTGCAATAGTAATAAAGAAATGCTCTGCTGAACTGACCCCTGTCCTCTCCAAACTCTACAATAAATGCCTAGCTGAATCTTGCTTCCCCGATAGCTGGAAAATTGCCTCTGTGGTACCAGTCTAGAAGAATTCTGGGAATAGAACCGATCCTCAGAACTACCGCCCAATCAGTCTACTGCCGATCTTTGCTAAAATATTTGAATCCTTAATCAATCTAGCGATAGTAAGGCACTTAGATAATGCTAAACTTCTATCTGACCGCCAGTATGGATTTAGACAAGCACGATCTACTGCAGACATCCTAACGGTCATCTCTGAACGCATGTATCATACACTCGACAAGGCAGGAGAAGCTTAGGGCAGTAGCGCTTGATATATCCAAGGCCTTTGACAAGGTATGGCATTAAGGGCTTCTCCTGAAAATATGCTCATACGGTATTACTGGGCAACTACTTAATATAATTAGATCCTATCTAACCAAAAGAAAAATCCATGTTGTCCTCGATGGCCGTTTATCTAAGCAACATGACATAAATGCTGATGTACCCCAGGGATCTATCCTTGGACCATTATTGTCCCTGATCTATATAAATGATCTCCCTGATGACAGTGGTTTATTTGCTGACGACACCACGCTTTACTCTTGCCATGTTGGCAAAACAGACGGTATCATATCCGAGGCAATGGCTGAATCCTTAGAAAATGACCTCCAGGCTGTAGTGGATTGGGGTCATAAATGGTTGGTAACTTTTAATGCCTCAAAGACAAAGCTCCTTTCCTTCAATAACTACAAGAAACCTCTCCAACCACCGATTGTCATGGCAAATAACACCCTACCTGAGAGTTCATCATTTAAACTCCTCGGCCAAACCTTCACAGGTAACATGAATTGGAACAAATACATTGAAGACATTGCCAAGGCTGCCGCAATTAAAGTGGGCTCCCCTTACCGTGCTAGTAAACTCCTCACACCTGACATTATCCTGTATCTCTACAAAGCCACCATCCGCCCATGCATCTACTAGTCTCTCCCTCCTTGACAAGGTCCAAAAAAGAGTCGCCAACCTAATAGGTCCCTCACTGTCAATCAAGCTCCAGTCCCTGTCCCATCGCCGCAATGTAGCAAACTTGTGCTTGTTTTACAAATACTTCAATGGATTATGCTCTGATGAATTGGCTACTCTGGTGCCCCCTCGACATAAATTCACTAGACCAACTCGACAATCAACTAAATCCCATCCATTCACTGTGGAGGTCCCCAGTTGCCGGAGAGCTTTCTATTTAAATAGCTTCTTTCCTCGTGCTGGTGGCCTCTGGAACTCCTTCCCTGCCCCCTGTTTCCCCGACAGTACTGACATGCAGAAATTTAGAACTAATGTAAACAGACATCTCGCTGCGCAGATCCCAATTTAGGTTGACCTTGACACAGCAATGTTTACAGAATTTCTCAAATTCTATTCTATCAAGTTTATTTGGCTCCACACGTGGCGAAAATCCAAACATTCATTGTATTTTGCAGATTAACAACATAAATAAAAATTGTCGCAGTCTAGAAGGGTTTGCCTTCAATGAACGAGGAGAAGACAACGATAACAGATCTAACAAATATTACGGTCCGACAGAAGTACCCTTTTCTATAATCGGTCAGTGAAGAAGAAATCCTTCTACACTGTAGCAATTTCGTCTTTTTTTCCACTACGAACTGCTTCTTTTCGTGGGTCCATCCACTTTCCACAATTAAAAACCGACCATTTGTCTAAATGGTAACACTGTCCGATGTGACCTATTTGCGCAAGCAAGATTAGAATTAATCAGTGTACACTATTCTTAAAATAAATTACTTAAACTTGCAACATTTTCAGGCATTTCTACTTTTCCATGCATTTATTATATCAGAAGATATAAATAAGATTTTCATTTTTACAAAATATTAAATACGTTACATTTCTATAAAAAAAAAACCTTTCCATACAATTTACGTGATCAAAACGGTAATTACTGACCGACTTCATTTGCTCAATTGATACACATTCAATAATTTAATTACATTCATTTCATTACTTTTCTTCATTCTTAATTAAATACGAATTAATAAGAGTTCTTTTTCGACGCTCATACTTGAAACAAAAAATATTTCGTTAACAACATATCACAAAAAAAAGACACTTCCTTCTACACGGTGGCAATTTCTATTTTTGTTCCACTCCGAAGTGCTCCTTTTCGTGGTTACATACATTTTCCACAATCAAAAAAACAACCTTTTGTCTAAACATTATAACTATCCAATGTGACCTATTTGCGTTCTGTCGGCTGTTTAATTAAACAGGGCAAACGGTCTTGCTAGTTATTTATATACAAGCATATATTTTGTATATTACTTGTGAGTGTAAATAACTCTACTTATATTGTTATAAGCATGGTTTTTAGTTGCTTTTTGTTTACCTATTTTGCTTATGATTAAGAAAAATTAAAGGGCAGATAAATACTTATATCTAAATGAATAAATGCAAAAATTGGACCCATTTCTCGCCCTAACGGTAAAGTCAAAACGCTGTATTTCAAGTTAATTCAACTTTACACAATAGACGCACCATCTTTTTTATATACTGCTTAGGCATATGCAATATCAGTTGCTAGGTTAACTAATTTGCATATTAGTTTTGAAAAAGTATATGTATTAATAATGGAGATTATGTATCTGTCCGTCTGTCTGAAGAGGAAACTATATTATTAGTTTCGATCGCTCTCTTTTTATATCTAGGATTTTTTGTTTTACATTTTACACCATAAAGGGTAAATTTTGTTTAAAAACTGTTTTTATTATTCCATGTTTTATTTATTAAAATAAAGGATGGAGTGATTTTCTATTTTTTTTTGTAAAAACAAAACAAAACAAATACATTTTACAAATACATTATATTATACAACTGAATTTAGAATCGTGTTCACTGTATTTTATTTTTTTAATTGTTGATTTTATTTTAGGTACACCTTTTTTTTCGCTTTGAAAAACTTAAAATATTATCTTTTTACGACCATTGAGCGAGTTTAGGATTAACATATCGTTATCACTTGAGGCCCATTTTGGTAAACGTGTATGACATGTTGCCAAAAGGGGATCTATTTACATTAAAGTTGCATAGCGAACTGAACCCCCTCTAAAATCTAAACGGGCAAGTTTAAACAAATTTTTATTTTGATAATCTGAATTTGTTGCTTAATCGATAGTAATCAAAAAAAAAAATTGTAAAAAAATTGTATAAAGATTTTAGACTGGAGGGTGGGTCATCTATAGGTCCGTCAAATATAAATTTTGCTATGCCGTCTTCTGAAACAATAAAATAAATTTCAGTTAACAACTTTCTTCTATTTATCGAATAGAATTTAAAGATTTTGTTTTCTAAACACTTTCCCTGCGGTTACTTTTTACTTAGTTTAAAATGTAATGTATGTAATATGTAACTTAAAACAACTAGCAAAAATATGCGACTGGAGGGAGCATATTTTTGCTAGTTTTATTAATTAAATATTATTTGTGAGTGTTTTTTTAATTCAATAATTCTTCTTTTTCTTCTTTTACTTATGCGTTAATCCAGAGCTTTGATGAGGTTTGCAATGATAGATTTTTGTCTCTACTTGACATGATCACAGGTTTGTTTTAATTCAATGATTTTGATTTGATTATACTAAATGGTTTTGCAATATTGTTTTATTTCCTGGACAAATATTTAGCATAGGTGTTCAAATGTTCTTCTCTGTAGAGGACCAACTTGATTCTCGACAAGTTGCGATCTATTTCTAAATTGCAAGTGAAAAGACAAATTGATTTTCCTTTTCCTTTCTTTAGGGTCATATTTAAAAGATAAATTTGTATAGAAATTACCAAAATGTTTATTTTTATCTATATTTAATGAATAAACATGAACGTTTTTGTTTTGTGTTTACAAAGTTATGGATGCAATGCTTATTATTTTAAATTAATGTTTCAAGCAGCTAACTTCGTTGAGAAATAGTGAGCCGGCAATGCCTACTAGTATTATATAATCTCATAAGTAAAGTTTAAAAATACAAAACTTATGTTTGTTATACCAAAAATTGGACTATTTATGATTATTGGAGAAACCATGCCAAAAAGTGGACTATTTATGATTATAGAAGAAGCCGTGCCAAAAACTGGACTATTTATGATTATAGGAGAAGCAGTGCAAAAAATTGGACTATTTATGATTATAGAAGCAGTGCAAAAAATTGGACTATTTATGATTATAGAAGAAGCCATGTAAAAAATTGGACTATTTATGATTATAGGAGAAGCAGTGCAAAAAATTGGACTATTTATGATTATAGGAGAAGCCGTGCAAAAAAGTGGACTATTTATGATTATAGAAGAAGCCATGCAAAAAAGTGGACTATTTATGATTATAGAAGAAGCCATGTAAAAAATTGGATTATTTAAAAACAAAAAAAGTCCTTTTATCAAAAAACAATGAAAACTATGATCGTTAAGCAGATGTAAAAAATAAGTGAAAATGTTATAACAGGATTTAATCAGAAAATTTTAAAACAATGTCAGTTGTCTTCCTTAGATAGAGAAAAAGTATGTAGCCTCCAATCTGAAAAAGCCCTTGTGAGTTTAATGATGTTACCACAGAGTTTTAATCGATCTTCTACTGTCTTCCCTATTGCATTTTAATGTCATTTCTAATGTTAAAACATCTCCCCCTTCCTCACGTTTAAACTATACTGGTGTGAAATACTCATATTTGTATTTATATTCAAATTTGTATGTTTTTAGCAAGCGCATGTTTGGCTTTCTCCCCAAGACACACTGTCGTCATTTTGTGTGCTGCATTTTCTTGAATACACACTTGGAATAAAAAAAATAAAAGGATTATGATGAAGAAATGGTTGAAGTTAAATACATTTATTCTCACATTGACAGTTTATCAAGAGACATACGAAACATTATATATAAAAGGGTGAAAACAACAAATGTATTTGCTAAGGGAAAGGCTACGTAAATGTCCCAACAAAATCGAAATACATGTGTTGCTAAGGTTAACAAATAGAGACAACGAATGGACAATTTATAAATAAATATTTGTTGAAGGAAACGTCATGCAAAGATGGTGAGCTATACTGGGAGTCTTGTCTGACTGTGACCAGAAGAGAGGGAGTCTGAAAATGACTGTCGTCATTAAAGACGTCTAAGATGAACGGCATCAGAGTTGCGAAAACCATGTAAAGATGGTCTGTGTTTTTCACATGTTCGCATTTTATGATTACATTGAATTATGTTGTTTTTGAATTTTTTAGATGAGGATTGATAATTTTTATTATTTGGACTACTGTTCTCATCTTGGATGTTATTCTCACAACGTTTTGGCCAAAGTAACCTCTAGCCTTCTTCAGGTGCATCTTGTCGTACTCAAGAATCTGTATGGAATTTTGAACAGAACCCGTTATTTAATCCACGGAAGTAGCTTGCTCTCGTTCCGTCAACCATGAACATGTAGAAGTCTTTAGTAATTCGTAATTATATTCTTACTATCGCCCGTACTGAGGATCGAACTCCAGAAGACTGTCACTTAGAACTGATTATTATTTAGCACTTTTATGTTTTTCGCCACAGATAGTTAAATAAAAGGTTCCGTTTGATATTCAGTAGAAATTTTCCAACTCGACAACACGCACCTGAATAAGGTTGAAGGTTACACTGGCCGAAACATTGTGAAAATAACATCCAAGATGAGAATAATGGTCTGAATAATCCAAATTGCATTGTTGTTTTAATTTCGATTGGTTCCCTAAATCGGGATTTAACCAATCAGAAACAACCTCTCCTGGAGCCGAGCACCTGTTCCTGAATCTTATTTAAAGAAGCGCATCCATGCTTTTCAAGCAGTTAGTCAGCAATAGGCCAAGTTACCCAACGAACCTTTGTCATTCTGCACACCACTAACACTTCTTTCTTGGCACTCAAACAAAACCCGTCTTTAGCCTCTGGTTATTGGCATTGGCATGTGGACTTAACTTACAAAGATGGTAACACTTCAGCACATAGATTCACTTACTAATAATAATTAGATGAACTCGGCCAGTCTCGAACTTTCTAAGTATTTTCCTAATACTACAAACTCTGCCAATCTCACAAACTAACTCAATACTCCTATCTGCATACGTACGGTTAAACTAACATTCTCTTCTTGTGGACTTATGATAACATTTTCCTCATCTTGACTTTTGAACTTTAAAGATACTCTTTCTCCATCAAGACACATGAACATTCAATAACTTCATTAAATAATTTATTTCCTAACACCTGTCAATTACTTGTTGAAAGAAGATGTGAAATAAAGTTAATATATTATGTGATACTATGGACGTCTCTCCCTCCAGAGCAGAGGAAATGATAGGTAAAAAGACAAATGATTTTTTTAAGGGGAGGGGAGAAAGCAAAATGGTGGAATCCCTGTTTATATGAGAGATGATTTGAAAGTCCTCTTGGTAGAAGGTGCGTTAAAAGTTCTTCTGTAGGAGGTAAGTTAAAATTCCTCCTGTTTTTTTTCTACCTCAATTGAGGGGCGAGGTTGATTTCCTCTCTGGCATGGGAAGCATGTACCAGTGAGCAGGAACCTGTCCAAAAAGGAATTGCTTTGTTGTATTTTTTAAGGGTATTCAAATACTGGCAAAAGAGTTAAATGCATCCTTGTGATTCCAGTTCAAAGATCACCAAGTCGGTTTTAGTTTTGTTATTTTTGGTTGTCATGTCTCTGCTGTTTCTTAACTCATGTAAAATGGATGGTGTATAATTTATGTAATATGATTGTAGGATTTTTGCTTTGTAATTTATGTAATAAATGACAAGTTGGGCATGAGAGGTGTGTGATACTATAAACGCCCCCTCCCCCTTCCATAGCCGAGGAAATGATTCACAAAAAGGGGAAGAGCTATCGGAAGTAGGATAGGTAAAATGACAATGATAGGAAATGACTCACCAACGCACACAAAGGCAACTGGAAACAGTAGGATGCCTCACAGTTGGTGGTCAATTTCCGCTTATCAGTCACTCTAAGACAAAGACCAGGTATTTTAGGCGTGACAGAGTCATTTCCGCTTGTCAGTGACTAAGACAAAAGACTGGACATGGGATTGAGTTAGGAGTGAATGTTGTTTGCAACAGTTTTTGCGACAAATGAGTTTCACGACGGTTTAGTTTATGGCAGTTGACAGTTTACGGCAGTCGACAAATTTTTGCAACAGTTGGAGACAGAGTTATACATACATATTAACATTATCAAAATAAAAGATTGTTTACATTTACTTGCCTCCCAACAAGAGCAGAGTTAGACATACGGTCGGTTTTTAATGTTGAGAAAATCCAACTCCCCAAAAAGGGGCACAATGGAATGGAACAAAAATTAAAATTGCCTCAGTCTAAAAGGATTTCTCCTTCACTGACCACAGAGAGAAAAGATGAAGTGTAGTATCAGAATAAATACTACACTTTGCTCCTAGCCAAAAGGCCAAAGAACCCTTTGTTAACCAATGCAGTTAACCATTAGGCCATGTGAACAATTCTAATATGAATTTTGGGAACCGTAAACCTAATCTTGTCTAGATGTGGAGTATTACTACTTATGAATAGAATTACTACTTTTTTAATTACTAATTCTATACAAATAAGTAATAGACAAGATTAGGTAAAAGGCTCCCAAAATTTATACTAGAATTGTTCACATGGCTTAATGGTTAAAAGTGCTGGTTAATAATATGCTATAAGTGACAGTCTTCTGGAGGTTGAAGGTTCAATCCTTGCTACAGGTGATAATAACCTAATAATTAACACTTTTACCTGGTCATGGCTGATGGAATGATAACAATCTACTACCGTGGATTAAATAAAGGGTTCAGTTCAAAATTTCATAAAGATTTCAAAGTTTAAAAAAGATGCACCTGAAGAAGGTCAGAGGTTACATCGGCCGAAACGTTGTAAATATAACAGCCGAGATGAGAATGGTAGTTTGAATAATCAAAATTATGAATCCTTATCTCAAAAACACTTTAAGAAAAAAAGAAAAGAAACACAGGATCTTAAAAGGAACAATGTATAGAAATACAAACCAAATTGGAAAGAGTAAAGGTGACAGTTGCTGTAGTTGTGGCTCGTGATGTTCGTAAATATTGTTTTGTTTTTTGGGGGTTTTTTTCAACGATTCTTTTTGTTTCTTTTCCGGACTCCTTTATTCGAATGATCATGAGGAATAGTTTTGCCAGCATCGGAAATCATGGGACTTTTTTCAAAATTCTAGAAAGAATAAAAAATAAAAAAGGATTAAATTTTAAACATTTATGATATGAAATAAGCAGTTTACTACAAGATGGCCGATGATGAGTAGATTCAGGAAAAGATACCTCCAATCAAACCAGACATAGCCAAAGTGATGGAAGTGATAATGGTACAGTGGTTCTGGTGTGAATTGTCAGCTTGGTGTGCCATGTTAGAGTTCTATCACCACTACTGCATCACTTTCACTAATAACCCGGAGAAATGTACCCCTCCCCTCAGTTATTCATGAAATAGTAGGGTAAACTCTCAAGCCTTGGGTGTTACTGTTACATAGTTGTTTAAATCCATACCTACATTGAAGTTGTCAACGCTATGATCCTTCCTGACTGATAAGTAATTGTCGCTGCATGCATGCGTGTTGCAATGTTGTGAAGAAACAAAAGTCAGCTTGGCAGGCTTTCTTAAGATAATTATTCAATTAATCACACAAACTGATTCTGTTTATAGAGGACAAAGAATTTATTCAACCAAACGATCGTCCAGTGGCTGAAAGAGAGAGAGGAGAGAGAGTTAATTACGTTTTAAGCGCATCGCTTATATTACTGTTTAGCTGGATCATGATTATTATGTGTTGAAAAAAAAGTGTAATATGCGAATTGATTTTACAGCAGATTTCAAATTAAGTTTTAAATCATCAGAACCGCTCCACCAGCAACTCAACCATTTATCAAAAGAAAAATGCACCCTTCTCGAATGCGACAACAGAAAAACAGATGCGACATGGACACTCAACATCAGTCAATGAAAACTGTTCCTGTAATCCCACTTTCTGTATTTAAGGTTACCAGGATAAATCAGGTTAGTTTCTGGAGCATAACTCGAATAACCTGAATGTATCATATATATATATATATATATAGATTTAGATTTTTCACTTATAAAATAGATCATTCAGTGAAGACCGGGGTTGTCCCAATAAAAACAAGCTCGATGATACTCGATTACAGAGTACAGAGCATTTATATGTGATTTTATGAAGGCTTACCAAATAATATGTTTCTGTCCTTATTTTCACTGAATGTTACTCTGTGTGTCCACTTTTACATAACCATTTTCACTTATATATATGTGATTTTATGAAGGCTTACCAAAGCATTCTTTTCAGGACACCAATGATCACCATTAAAGATATTTTTTCTTACAAATATTATTTATTCAAATTAAATGTTTTTTCCTACACGTGTTTCACTACCAAGCAGTTACTTGCTTGGCAGATCATCAGGGAAATTAAATGTCTGGAATACTGGTTTCAACTGCCGACAATACACAATGTGGCGTTGCAATAGTTGAGGTCACTTAAGAAGAGAAGAGGAAAAAAAATAAAAATAAAAGTTAAAATTAAAAAACAAGGAAGAACAACGATAAAAAAAGAAAGTCTTAGAAAAAGTCTTAGAAAAGTAGCTCATGCATTATTTCTTCCACCAAGCCAACAAGCAAATAATCGGTCCCAAATACATTAAAAAAAAACAAAAAAACGGAACAATGTGCGATAATACTAAATCATTCAAGATACCGCTCACAAGTTACCATTCCAATCCAATGATAGTATGGGAATTCTAAATCCAACTTCTCACAAAGAAAAATCAACATAAATGTTCGTCCGGGTTCGAAGAGCCTTATTTCAATGAAATAAGGATTTATTCATCATTGTGCCGGCCGACGTGAAAGTGCATTATCGCACATTGTTCCGTTTTTTGTTTTTTTTAATGTATTTGGGACCAATTATTTGCTTGTTGGCTTGTGTGGAAGAAATAATGCACGAGCTACTTTTCTAAGACTTTTTCTAGGACTTTCTTTTTTTATCGTTGTTCTTCCTTGTTTTTTAATTTTAACTTTTATTTTTTTTCCTCTTCTCTTAAGTGACCTCAACTATTGCAACGCCACATTGTGTATTGTCGGTAGTTGAAACCAGTATTCCAGACATTTAATTTCCCTGATGATCTGCCAAGCAAGTAACTGCTTGGTAGTGAAACACGTGTAGGAAAAAACATTTAATTTGAATAAATAATATTTGTAAGAAAAAATATCTTTAATGGTGATCATTGGTGTCCTGAAAGGAATGCTTTGGTAAGCCTTCATAAAATCACATATATATAAGTGAAAATGGTTATGTAAAAGTGGACACACCGAGTAACATTCAGTGAAAATAAGGACAGAAACACATTATTAAAGTTAGACCAAGATATTTTGGATTCCGACCATATTCATTTGGTGATATCAAATGAATATGGTTGGAATCCTGCAACCAAAATATCTAGGTTCAACTTTAATGATGTGTTTATGTCCTTATTTTCACTGAATGTTACTGTCATTTTCACATTTTGTCTGAAATTTTGATTTCATATTTACTCCCTCATACATATATATATATAAGTACAATCTCATAGAATATATAAAAGGAATATATTGAATATTACATCAGATAGAACCCAAAAATGTCTCTATAAATTCATTCTTTTACCATTCTATATACATCCAGTCTATTCTTAAAATCTTCCGCACTACTTTGCTATTTCTAACTTGATCAGGTAATATGGCCCAAATATATATTACTCTCATCATGATATTCGGTTTAATATCTGTTTTACATACTGCCATGTGTTGGACGGATTTTAGAAATTTATTTTCTAAACTAACCTAACCTATTGCTGGCCAGGACTTCATTCCGCTCTCTCAAGTCCATCCTTATCACTTTCAATGCTGGTGTAGTTGAGTAGTACCAAATTTCTGTCCTTGCTCACATGCCCCTATTCCGAATTTGTGGCCAACAGTCATAAACAACGTTTTAAGTGTAATTTAGACAGTTTATTCAAATTATTTTATGGTTTTCAGTAATCAAATAAAAATTCCATTTTTAATTTTCATTTAAAAAAATATTCCAGGAAATTGTTATACACATAATCAATACTAAAGGTTATTAAAAGATGTTAAAGTTCAAATTTGATAAATAAAATGGAAACTAAAAAGGACATAATATTTAACAATAATATTTTTCCTGAAAACGATTTTATGTGACTTAATAACCGTCAAAACTGACAGACAAAGGACTAATCAAAGGCCTGTTAAAAATAAATCGGATGATGATGATGATGACCTAACAAATTTGGTTTAAGCAATTAAAACAGTATGAACTACTGTTTTAATGTTTTTTTAATTAATAATGATAAAAAAAAAAATGGTTCCATAAAATTAAATTTTATCTTTTTATAGTATACTTACAACTTATAATCGGTATCCCAAACCAAAATTGTATTTTCATTAAATCTAAAAACTTTTGATGTGGCCAAATAGACCTTTGCAAAACAAACAATGGTAACACATTTATTTTGGTCGCTCAATTAGCCACCGAATTATGACTGTCAAAGTTTGTTGAAAATTTTATGTTTTTCTCACCTAAGTAAAAAATGTTTTGCTATATCCACTTAATCCCATTCTGAGAATAAAGTATCACTGGGCAAAATCCCATTACCTCTCGAAAAAATTACAAAAATTACATTCAAGTGTAACTTTTTTCATAAGATTCATTTCAACAGCTAACATATTAAATATTTGTAATATGATTCATCGCACAGGAGATCAAGATAGATTTTTTTTTAATCAATAAAAAAAAACCCTCAGATTTGGATCACATAACAGACTGAAACACAATTGGATAATATGGCAAAAATTTCATTCGCTAAAGTTTTTAACTTGGAATATTTTTGTGAAAGACAACTTAAAACCGTATATTAAGCCCACCATATTCATGAGTGGCTCTTTTTCTTTAAGATGGGACAATTTTTATACTCATAGAGACACACAATATTGTGTGCATCAAGTTGAAAAACACCAATATTAAAAAATAAATCGTCCGTCACTGAAAATACTAACTAAACTTGAAGTAAGCTGGAAAAAAATCTATTAATGACAAGATAAAGAATTGCACAGTTTTAAATTTGATTAAACTAACCAAAAAAATTAATGAGTTATTACAAATTAAAATTAAAAGAATTTCACTATATTTATCCATTTTCACACACTAAACTGACCATTTTTTTTCTTCAATTTTCTTATCCTTTTGTTTTTGCTGGGGATGGAGGATCCTACCAGATGCCAAATATTTACCCGCTATTTCAGAGACTCTAACCGAGTGATTTTTTTAAGAGTCTAACCGCCCGTTTAAGCACAATTGTTTGTATCTCTCTCTTGCAGTTGGTTCACCGGGTATATTCGCCAGGTATTTTTTAAAGTTCTTTTTTATGAGCCCGATAGCTTCTATGATTAGTGGAGTGATAGAGATCTTCCTAAAATTTCAGTTTCTTTTCATGTCGTACATAAAACCTTAGTATTTATCTTCTTCCTAGTTTATGATACCTACTTATAATCCAGATGTACTTTATGATAAAGAATCTCAGCTGAAATAAATTTGAGAGTTTAGAATTCCCTTTCAGACTGAAATTTTCTCGGAGCACTGAAAGTGAAGTGTTAACAGCTAAAAAGATATCTACCGACCGACTGGAAATCTTGCCTCCATTAAAAGACTCCAAATGTTAGACCTCTCAGCACATTCTTGGTTCTGATTAATTCCTCTTGTGGTATTTATTTGCAACATTATGACTTCTTAAGAATTATTTCTATTCTGCACTCATCACAGGTATTAATAGTAGCAGTCAGTTCCGGCGCTAGGACACCCCCTGTCACGTTTCAATCTGACCACAAACAAAAAATTACATAGAAGATACGGCCAAGTCTGCTGCAAGGAAAGTGGGCTCCATCTACTGTGCTAGAAAACTTCTCACACCTGCCAGTATCCTATATCTCTACACAGTCACCATTCGCCCATGCATGGAGTATAGTTGTCACATCTGGGCTGGTGCACTAGCCACTACCTCGTAGACAAGATCTAAAAAAGAGTCTTTCATCTAATAAGTCCCTCACTGTCTACCAAGCTCCAACCCATGTCTCATCGCCGCAATGTTGCATCCTTGTGCTTGTTTTACAAGTACTTCAATGGAAGGTGCTCCGATGAACTTGCTGCTCTAGTGCCCCCACAACGTAAATACCACCAACCAAGCTAAATCACAACTCTTCACTCTAATAGCTGTTTTCCTTGAACCCCTGCTCCTCTGACCAACATGCAGAAATGTAAATGTAATGTGAACAAACATCTTGCTGCACAACTCCCCACTTTGGATGCCCCCTATGAATCTGGTCCCCAATCACAGTATCCCCTTACATTGCAGTGGCAACTGCCTCGTTTGGGATGAAATAAAGTTTTTTAATAAATAAATAAGTAATACTATACATCTAGACAAGATTACGTTTAAGGCTTCCAAAATTCATACAATTTTTCACATGGCATAACCGTTAAAAGCATTGTTTAACAATAAGTTATAAGTCTTCTGGAGGGGAAAGATTCAATCCTTACTACAGGCGATTATAACTAAGAATATAATTAACACACTTTTACCTGGTCATGGCTGACTGAATGAGAACAATCTACCCTTGTGGATTAAATAAAGGGTTCAATTCGAAATTCCTTATAATTCGACTATTAGTTTGAAAAGATGCACCTAAAGAAGGTCAGAGTAGTCCAGGAACATTAAACATAAAAATGGCCAAGTAGGAGAAAAAAAATGCCACAAAGCTGATTTTTTTTGCATGTAAGTTGTCTATATGATCATACATACTATTACTATATCAAAAATCCCCATGATTCTGAATGTGGCTTTTTTAGGAATGACTCATTTAATGTTTTTATCACGTAAGTAAAAAAAGTGTTTTGCTGTAAATGGGAATTCAGAAGTCTATGACTAAACTCCAAACGTTAAACAAACAACAAAAAAAAACTCAGTTCGGTTCAATTCCTGTAGAAGCACAAAAACCCTCTGTGTAACTTCGAGCTCCAATGAACGAAAATAATTCGGCTCACTGCAGAATCTCACTTGACACTCACGTTTCTCTTCACCCTTTTCTCCTGATTTTCTTGTCTTTTGATTAGCAGATTTTCCCCCAGTTAATTCCGCTTAGCCAATCAGAAAAAACATAATCCGCTGGTTCACTATTTGTCATGATAATTGAATCTATTATTATTGTGCAGCAACCAATAGATTTGTTACTTCGAGGTTGTGAGTTCAATCCTCACTAGAAAACTAGTAAGCCAAAACTTATTTCCCTTTCCATCTGCAAGCCAGGCAAAATCGGACCCTCTTACTGCAGGGATGAAGTAAGTCCGGGCCACCTCCACCGCTCGATTCTGGCTCAAGATCATCAATTCCGCCACATTTGCTATATCCATTTAATCCCATTCTTCATAAACCTCAAATATTAAAGCAATTATTAAAGATTTTAATGGGCGATTTCATTGTTGGCAGCATTTGGCAGGGGGGGGGGGGGCTATTCACACTGTATTTTATGAGAAATAAGAATGTGGGGGGAGGGGGGTATTTTAATTGGAAGTTTCAAAATAATGAGATTTCTGAATATGGAGTGCACTTCTTTTTTTTTAGTATCACACGGGAAATGTATTGAGGAAAAATATTTTAAAAACTAAATCTACCACACAATAAGATTTTTTTTTTTTTCTAACAGTGTTTCCCCTGCTCAGTTTGTGGAAAAGGAGTATAGAGCAATTCAATTTTTTGTGGTACTTGTAAGCGTTGGGTACACAAGAAGTGCAGTGGAATTGTGGCTAAGTTGAGAGATGATAATCAGTTTGTGTGCAAGAAAAGTAAAACAATAGAGACGTAATAGAATTGCCACGTAACTGGAAAAAAAAGTAAATAAAAAACAACTAACAAAGGTGAAAACAGAAATTTCCGTCATTAGTTTTATGAATATACGGTTGTCACGTTGACATACCGGTTCCTGTTAGATCACCGAAGTTCAGCAACATTCAACCTAGTCCCTTTTTACTTGCCTTCCCACAATGGCAGTTAGACACAAAGTCGGTTTTTAATGTAAGGAAAATCCAGCTCCCCCAAAAAGGGGCACTCTGGATTGAGACAAAATCTAAAATTACCTCAATCTAGAAGGATTTCTTCTTTACTGATCGAGGACAGTAAATATGAAGTGTAGTATTAGGACAAACACAACACTTTGCTCCTAGCCAAAACACCAAGGAAGTCAATACTAGATGGGTGACCATTTGGGACTAATCAGGTGCTGTATGTTAGAGGACGCCACCGCCGCCTCCACGAGGCCATCCCTGCAAAAATTAACATTATCAAGGCTTGCGGACTGACAAGCGCAGTTTATCCTTTACGCTACGGCTGTAGAAAAGGCTGAAGATGAGAGAACATGTTAATTCATGACCTCAAATCGACAGTTTTTTTTATTGTTTGATTGCTTGAGTTTTATTATGATCATGTGCAAAAAGACAAAAAACAAAACAGAAAATGCCAGATTATTGTGAAAATAACAAATAAGATGAGAATGGTCGTCTAAATAATAATACAAATTATCAATCCTTATCTCAAATTCGGGAAAAAAAAAAATTACTAACTGTTTCTATCTAAATTTTTGCTTTCATGTTTGATTTAATCATTTCTGTTAAATCGAAACATGCAATTTTTGTTGACTCGGATGCATTTTTTTTTAAAGTCCTCTGAGAAGACAAAAATATTCCTGGTTTCATGTAAATATAAGCATTAATCTATTAGTTTGTGATGATAATAATAGTTGATGAAGCGTCTGTCGGCCTTGTTAGGTAAGAGGAAAACGGGGTTACCGTTAGCTTGCTTATAAGGACAAACTTTTCTTCTACATTTTAAATCAGTTTTATTCATACATAGTTTCACCAACCAAACCGTCAAGGACCATGAAAGAATTACATAGCAAGAAATACAAAAGCACGCCGAGTCTGTAGGCACATGTACATCCGTACCATTGATTGAGTCTTGCTTCCACATGTCTTGTGCGTGTTAAGTCTTCGTTTGGGGCGAGACAAGAATATAGCTGTCTCTTCAGCTTGACATTAAAAACTCTTACTGATGAAAAAATGAGAAAACAATGTACAAACAGTTCCGCGGAAGTGCCTCCCATGCAAAGTGTTCTGATTGGATGATGTATTAATCACACCACGTGAAAGGATAAACTTGCGCAAAAGAAAATAGTTTGTAAGCGTATAACTGCTACAAGTGTTTTTTTTTTATGGAAGTGGCATAGTGTAACAGTTACAGATTATGGGCTCGGTATGCCAGGTTCGAGTTCTGTCAGGGTATTACTCTTAGGATAGATATGAACCTGTGGTGAATAGAGATGTTATTCGAACAAACGCAAAAAAAACAAATGGCTTGAGTAGCTACCCTCTTTTTTTCTCTATTGGGATCCGCTTTCTTTCTTCACTCCCAAAATGTTAGTAAGTTTTCACAGGAACGTGTTAACTCAATATTTCTCAACCAACGATCTAACAAGCCTATGTCAAATTAACAAGCTAACGCAAACTGAGAAACCCCTAAGAGATGATGAAATAAACAGGCAAGACAAATGCAACCTGGCATGCATTAAAATGACCCGCAAGAATGTATGCTCAACATTCCCCCCACCCTGGCCGGGGAGAAGAGAAGAAAAGGACACTTCAAAACTAACCAAGTGCAAAAGAAATCCAAACAACTGCACTCAAGGGAACAGCCAGAATCCTGAAAAGAGCTCTCGGTTGGAGTCTGTAAATAGCGGGTGATCGTATGGCATTTGGAAGAATGCCCCGTCCCCAGCAAATGAATGAAAATAAAAATAAAAAAAGAGAGTGAAAAGACAAGAGATCAGGCGAACAGAAGCAAATTGCTACCCACTTACATGCACTAACAGAACAAGGTAAACCTACGCATACTACACAGTGCCACATACGCATATTCACACTAACAAATATATAGACTACACATCTTTAGCCCTCGTGTCTCCTTATTCACTGAACACTGTCCTACCAAAAACACAAGTTGTATAAACTTTACCAAATGAACATTTCTTCACTAAAACTGACTTTTATATTCATCTAAACTTATAGTTATATAAATGTTTTGTTAATGTTTTCCTTGATTTTCTATTCATGTTAAGTTAGCACTTGCTAGCTGGTGACCTTAATATCACTGAATATTTCATTTCCATTTATATATTCAATATGCATGCACGCCTGTATATATCCCCATTTCCCTTCCTTCAACACCATAACCCTATATATCCCCTCTCCAGCTAGGAATTATATAGTAGAGTAAATCAACTCTCAAGTCTTGGTTGTGCAACTAGGAAAATAATAAAAAAACACTAGTCTTTCTCTGCTTATCCCGGCAGTGTTTCCAGTCGTCCTCGACTTTTCCTTGCCAATGGACCCAAGCAATGCCAGTTCAGAAGAGGTGCGGTTGTAGATTGTGTAACCCTTGCTTCCTTATAGATTCACCTTTACAGGAGGTAGCCATTGTCTCTAAAGACTAAAATGGGCCCTTTTTATGTATTTTTAGCTAAATATAATGAAGGAATTTGTAGATATTTGAAAACAAAAACAAAAAATAGAGCAATTTTTCTGAAAAATCTGGCTCAGTCATGATCATAATAAAACTCGAGCAATAAAACAAAAAAAAAATAAAAAGAATCTTTCTTCAACGAACAATTAAACAAATGTGATTTTTCCCCCTTTTGAAATTTGTAATTAATTGACTTGATAAAAGTTTGCAATGTGTGAACATTTAACATTATGCTACTACTGTAGCATAATGTTAAATGTTCCGCTCTTTGTGCGCCACATAAATTAATCCATTGCTCGTTGAAAAAAAAAAATTTTTTTTAATAAATTTATTCATTTTTGAAACTCAATTTTTGTTTGTATTTGAAATTGCGAGACATTATCGGTGAAAATATTATCACGTGACTTTTAATGTTTATTGGTATCCAGAGGAATTCAGTACTATGACGGAGAATCCAAAGTCAGTCATGGAAATGGTCGAAGCAGTGTACGATTTGAAAGCCACCGTACTTTTTTTTAGCAGCTAAAGATTTTTCAAACCACCCTTCGCATGCTTAAGGTCGTCTGCTTTTTTAGCGGCTTTCAAATCGGAAACGGCTTCGCCCATTACCGGGACGAACTCGAAATTCTGCGTCAAAAGTACTGAAATCATCTGGATACCAATTCATTACAAGTACCAAAAACATTCAAAGTCAATTTCATCTAATTTAGGTGACTGAAATAGGATTTAAGCATATTTCCTACTTTAGAAATTCCAGGTGGGGTATATTGAAGTTTTTAGCTTTAAGATGGCTGCCATTAAAACAACATTATTTTAATCAAATTAGTTATTATTTATAACAATTTGGTTCAATTTATTTATTGAACCAAATTGTTATAAAACTAAAGGTAACTTCTTTTTTTTAACTTAGTTCCCTTCAAACAAGGCAAGTTGCCACTGCAGACGTAAGGGGCTACTGAGAATTAGGGTGAAAGTTTTGGGAGTCATCCTAAATTGGGAGCTGTGCAGAGAGATGCTTGTTCACATTAGTTTTAAATTTCTGCATGTCGATAGAGTCGAGGGAGCAGGGAGGGAGTTCCAAAGGCCGGCAGCACGAGGAAAGAAGCTATTGGAGTAGAGGACTTTCCGGCATCTGGGGACCTCCACAGTGAATGGATGGGAGTTAGCTGATTGTCAGGTTGGTCGAGTGTATTTACTAATTTAATTAAGATAATGTTGTTTTAATGTCAGCCATCTTAAAGCTAAAAACTTCAATACAACCTCAAGTTATGTCAAATGAAAAAATATTTCAGCAATCATTTAAAAAAACAAAAAAAAAAAAAAAACAGAACGGGTCTAATGGTAGAATAGTGGCCCAATGGAAAAATACTGTTTTGCTTACGATTTTTGCTGTTGTTGAGGGTGGGGATTCACAAATGAATCATAATACTTGACTTTGGCTGATAAACTTTAAATCTAGCCAGAAATTATTTTGAAACTGACACTTAAAAGAATTGAAAATCACTTTAAAATTTTGGCGGATTTTATTTTTAATCTCTGGAGGAAAAAATGGTTGGAAACGGTGTTACTGTTTACGTTGTAGCTTTCGATATTCGAAAGCAGTTTTGAAGCTTTTAAATTGTCGTGAAGAAAATACTTTCTGGTTAGAATTAAAGTTTAAACAGCCAAAGTCGAGTATCATGGTTTATTTGTTCTTATAAACCCAATAAAAGAAAAACAGCATTTTTCCCCCGAACATGCCACTCTTGTATCAATTATTAGAAAAAGTTACGTACTTCTGGGTCGCTGGACGTCGGCAAAATGATGACAGCAAAAATACAAATAAGTTGGAAAATGGCACCAACAAAAAGTCCAGCTTCAAGAAATCGATCCATTAGGGTAGGTTCTTCGATAACAACACCCATCATTTGTCCTTTTTAGTTTTCCTCGTCCGCTTTCTGGGTTTGTCATGGATAATGGCGGCCACCAACTAAACCAATCATATCGACTTTCTTATCGGCAATCTTCGACACTTTCCGGAGATTAGCAACGGGTAACCATAGCAATGGCGTCTCAACTGATTTCGACATTAAAATAAAAGCGTGCTTTATTTTGATATTACTAACGTCTTTAGGGTGATAAATTCGTTGATTAACACCCTTCGATAGCCCTCCTAAATGCGATTTTACTTTTTTTAGGCGATTACGTACGAACACCTTGAAAAACTTGGTGGGAAGAAGAAGAAAAAAAACATTAGTTTAGAATTTAAAGTGAGGAGGGTGGGCATTTTCATATGTAAATTCAACGTAAAATAATCCTTCATTTTCCGGCCATTCTAGCTTTTTAGGACAATTAACCAAATTTTTTTACCGCTAAATCTAAGTTCGAGTGGCAAGGTCGTAAAACCACACATAATCGCCTAAAAAGTACCCCCCTGCAAAAAAATAAAACGAACCTCATTTATCTCCCATAATTTTTTGGGGGTTAACTGCTGTTATGGCCGGGGATCATTTTACGTTAAATTTATGTGAAACTGATCCCCTATTCTAAATTCTAAATTATTTTTTATTTATTTTTATTTTTTTTCTTCTTTCTGACAAGTTTTTCAGGGTGTTCACAGGTAATCGCCTAAAAAGTAGAATTTTATTGGGGGAGGGGGTTATTTAGCAGTGTGTTAATCTACAATAATACCTCTAATACTTACCTACTTGTATCGGAGATACGTCCTCAACAATCAGTCCGACAATGACTTTGTTGCTGTCGGGCTGAGATATGGTCCTGTTCAGTCTCGAGAGGTCCACACTCCCAGGCTTTACCTTCTCTTTGAGAGGGGTTAGTTTATTGTTAATCGCCCAAAGTGCCCCTACCGGGGTTGCTCAGGCATTTTTTGTAAGCCAAGGCGCACTAATCCTAGTGTGCTGATTTTCCAAACCCACACCTGCCGTTGTGTCTAAACCCCTTCAGGCTAAAATTTAACCTTCGTGCTAAAACAGATATGATTTTGCTCGGTCTCAGAAGGTCTTCCTCTAAGGCATTACCTCCTCCAATTTGGGAGAGAGGATCAGTTTATTGCGGTCGCCCGAGGTGCACAAAGCAGGAAATGTTGACGAGTCCATCATCATCATCATCATCATCATCATCATCATCATTTACATGATAGCTTTTAGAAATTGACTTCCAAACTAATCTATGAATTGTATTTTTTAATAAATTATTATTTTTATTTTTATTTTTTGCTTTTTTAAAAGTTTTTTTGGAGAAAAATGATATGAGAATGATATGATAGATGTGTAATGTGAGTTTTAAAGACAGGCTTATTTCTGATGACCTCAGAGGAAGATTAAATTCAGACAGTATAGGGAGATGTGTGCAGAACAAGAGACTCCAATGGTATGGCCACGTTGAAAGAATGGATGAGAGTTTGTGGTAAACACCACAATTGGGGTACTCTCTCTTACTCTCTCCCTTTCTTTCTTTGTTTAACCCTTCTTCGCCTCTGAAGGGAGAAACTCGTGAAATCTCGCAGAATCACGTTGGCCGAAGGATTTCGGCCAGCTTGACCACGCGAGATTTGAAGTCGATAAAAGAACACGTAGTCCCTTCCTCTTCCTCTTCCTCTTTTTCCCTCAGCGTCTTGAGAAGAACGCACCAAGAACTCTCGGCGATTCCCCCCCCCACCACCACCAGCTCGAACGAGCTGTGTGGAGGAGAGTGGGGGAGAAAAAGGTAATCTTATTTACATCTTTCAATTCGATGAACATTTCTTCACGATCTTTCAATTTGACGAACATTTCTTCACACATGATCAATTACAAATTAGCCACACAAAAGACATTCACATGCTCGCATATATACACGTACAAGTACGAACCTAAGAACTCTTTAAAATGTTTCAAATATTAAATAAATTGTTTTGTTAATAAAAATGTTATTCCTTTCCTTTTTTTATTAACCATTATAAAAGGCCTATTCGTATATGTGTATAGCTTCCTAATTCCTTCGCTTTCTTTAAGGTAAGTTTAAATAATATTTTCTTACCTTCTCTTGGTTGTCTTAAACTGTTTTATTTAATCCCCACGTGGTCCGAGGGTGGAAACTAACAGTGAGATGACATGCCGTTATAAAGGCATCTATCACACTACCTATGGTTGGGGGATTCATTATCGCAAAACCATTTGTCCGAAATCCTTCGCGACTGTGGTTAAAATCCAAAAACCCTTTGTTCTTCTTTTGAATCTCCCGCCATTAAACAAAGACTTCCACCTCGGCCATAATTGGTGACCTTTCCGACGTTAACACGCTTACAAAATCCTTCTACGATACAATAATTAAAAATCTTTCTGATAAGATACAATTTTAAGATACAAATAAATAAAAAATAAGATAACCATTTCTAAACTTAAAGACAAACAAATAAATTTGAATATTAATCTTATTTAGCGAAGGAAACTTAGAATAGAATACTGCAGTAAGTAAAACAAAGAAAAAAAAAAAAAATCAAAAGTTCTAAAACACGAAAATACGAGTCTACGAACTAAACAAAACAAACAAAAAAAAATAATTACAAAAAAAAGCGAGCGTTTCACAACAACAAAAAAAAAAAATTCATATACGAAGAAAATACAAGTCAACGAACTTAACAAAAAAATGAGCGTCTCACATCACAAAAAAAAAATCTCTTTCAACAACAACAAAAAAAAATCTTCGTAAAACAAACAAAATTTCTTTCAACAAAAAAAAAAATCCTTTTCATAAAACAAACAACAAAATTCCTTTCAACAAAAAAAAAAAAATCATTTTCATAAAACAAACAAAACCCCTTTCAACAACAACAAAAAAAATCCTTTTCACGAAGCAACGCAAGGAAAGAAAATCTTGAAAAACAAAAATCATTTCTAACGAAAAGAACAAGAATCTTTTTACAAAAAAAAACAAAAACTTCTTTCACAAAACAAATTTTAACGAAACAAACAACAAAAAAAAAAACATTTTTAACGAAAAGAACAAGAATCTTTTTACAAAAAAAAACTTCTTTCACAAAACAAATTTTAACGAAAAAAAAAAAAAAAAAACATCCTTTCACTGAACAAAACCAAAAAAAAAAAGTGCTTTTCGCGAGACAAGGAGAGATGGGTCTAAAAAAAAAACAGGAATCACTTTACAAAAAAAAAATCTTCCCACGTGGCGCAAATATAACGAACAATGAAAAATCCCGCCAAACGCCATTTAAAAAAAAAAAAATGGAGCTACAATAGGCAAATACAAAAAAAAAATTTTTTTTTAATGAAAAATTAATGACGTCAACCCGACAACCAAAAAAAAATAATAATGATAGTCTTATCAGTCGAGGAACAATGGAAGCAACAAAAGGCGCCAAGCGTTGAATCTCCCCAGTCAAATACAGCTTCGTGTAAGAAATCTACAACCTGAGAAAACCTGTATCAGCCAAAGAATACTTACATGAACGCGACCAAATTTCAACGCAAGCCTCGAGATTATTTCCTAAAATACCCAGCTTCGTCTAGAGGCATTTCTTTCTCCTGATATTTCCTCAGCCCAAGAATCTCTAGGTGAACGCTAAGTTCCAACAGAAAAATACACATCCGAAAGCTAAAACTACAAACAATACCAGCTTCACGTGGCGGAAAATCCCAATGAGCACAAAAATTAAAATTTCGCCCGCGAACGCTAATTTTGCTGGAACACCCATATAACTTCAGCTTCATCCATCCCGGAATGAACGCTAAATCCTCGCTGATAAAGATTGTTGTTATATATATATATAAAAAGAGTTTTAATACAATTGGCAAAACGCCATCATTCGGACAAAAAAAAAATGGATTGATTCTATGCAGGGATGGCAAAATGGCGACAACTAATTTTAAAAGTTCTGTCATAGGCTATCCCCTGTACGAATTACCAATAAAATGCCTAAGTCGGTTTATTTACTGCTACAAAAAAAGGAAGACTAATTACAACAGATCCATCTACTCCGTACTCGGTGGGGAGCTTATGTGGTGAACACCACAATTGGGGTACTCTCTCTTACTCTCTCCCTTTCTTTCTTTGTTTAACCCTTCTTCGCCTCTGAAGGGAGAAACTCGTGAAATCTCGCAGAATCACGTTGGCCGAAGGATTTCGGCCAGCTTGACCACGCGAGATTTGAAGTCGATAAAAGAACACGTAGTCCCTTCCTCTTCCTCTTTTTCCCTCAGCGTCTTGAGAAGAACGCACCAAGAACTCTCGGCGATTCCCCCCCCCCCCACCAGCTCGAACGAGCTGTGTGGAGGAGAGTGGGGGAGAAAAAGGTAATCTTATTCACATCTTTCAATTCGATGAACATTTCTTCACGATCTTTCAATTTGACGAACATTTCTTCACACATGATCAATTACAAATTAGCCACACAAAAGACATTCACATGCTCGCATATATACACGTACAAGTACGAACCTAAGAACTCTTTAAAATGTTTCAAATATTAAATAAATTGTTTTGTTAATAAAAATGTTATTCCTTTCCTTTTTTTATTAACCATTATAAAAGGCCTATTCGTATATGTGTATAGCTTCCTAATTCCTTCGCTTTCTTTAAGGTAAGTTTAAATAATATTTTCTTACTTTCTCTTGGTTGTCTTAAACTGTTTTATTTAATCCCCACGTGGTCCGAGGGTGGAAACTAACAGTGAGATGACATGCCGTTATAAAGGCATCTATCACACTACCTATGGTTGGGGGATTCATTATCGCAAAACCATTTGTCCGAAATCCTTCGCGACTGTGGTTAAAATCCAAAAACCCTTTGTTCTTCTTTTGAATCTCCCGCCATTAAACAAAGACTTCCACCTCGGCCATAAGTTCTTGGGTTGTAGAACAGTTAAAATAGCAGGTCCAGTTCACAGGGGAAAAGCAAGGTAAACATGGGAGGAAGTGATAAAAATGGACTTGAGAAAAAGAGGGATAAATAAAGACCTTTGTGTAAGTTAGTTTAGAAGTCAATTTCTTAAAGTCGTCCAACGCATTCTAGAATGTAAAATAGATGTTAAACCGATGATGATGATGATCATCATCATCATGATGATCATCATCATCATCAGCAGCAGCAGCAAGTTAAAATGGTGGCACACCTGACTTGAATCATTGATCTCTAGATATGCAAAAACGCTGCACTGACACTCCAGAAAAGGATTTTAGAAAGAAGTAAACATCTTTTCTATTCAATAATAAGGTAATGTAGTTTGCTTGAAGCATTGCATGCAATATATATATAGAGAGAAAAGAGTCATAGAAGACTATCACAATGCAAAAATTGGAAATATTCCAATGTTTAGTAGGAAGACAAAAACAAAGTGATTTTTAATATTTTTTATTTAAGTAAATCTTACTTGATTCATTCTCAACTTGTACACAGTGATCTAATGTGTGTGACCGTGTTCCATAATATGGTATTTATCTACCTCCCACAGCAGTAACATGTGACACAAGGTCGGAAAGTGGGATTTGATAAGTCAGCACCCTAGAGGAAGAGCACTTATGACCTTTAAAAATTGCCTGGGCAGCCCCGTCGGCATTCCCCGGTAGGGACGCCTTAGGTGATTAGCAATAAGCTAACCCCTTCTCAAAGGGTGAGAAGGCAAAGCCTGAAAGGGCGAACCTCCTAGAACTGCACAGGACAAACCCACAGACCGGTGGAATCAAGCCCAAAGGCCAAGACGATACCGGTCTATGGGGTGTAGTATCCATCGGAACAGATACTACACTGTGATCCCAGCCAAAGGGATTTTAAGTATTTCAAATCTCCTGAAACTCATGTTGTCTTAAGAGCTGGTGATATTGTTTTCCTTTGTATTACTGCAGTCAATGGCACAGCTACCTCACAGTAAATTAGATTTAAATGCTTTAAATTATGAAATAATCCTTGTTAAATTCATTTATTATTGTTTTATTTGACATAACACGGGATATTATCACTCTCACGACCCTAGAAACGGCACTGGACACAGCTGGAAGAGACAAGCCACCATACATTTTATTTATCTTTAAAATGTTATAAAAAAGTTCAAAGTATCGCAAATTTTCTTTATCAAATAAGATGTGACACAAGGCCGAAATTGGGTGGGGTGAGATGGGGGTCGGCTATCGTCCTCTTGGTCTATTCTCTAAACTAGTTTCAGTTACCAAAATACCACATTCATTCTATGGGTAAAACCTACTTAACATTATCCCCAATGGTTTGACTTTTTTCATTTTCAAAACAATATGTACAAATTCATTGATTGGGGGGTGGGAGTGCTAAAAAACAACAGAGATTACAGAAAACTAAAATTCTAAGTGTGGTAGTTAGTAAAACCCTCCCAAATTTATCTAGGTATGAGCTGCTCACTGTTTTCCGGATTGTTTCAAGAGCCGAAAACAAGCAAGACAGTTTTTAAGTGGCAGAGGAAAAAAAAAGGGTTCAGGGCTCATTTGACCCACTAGCTGAGAGACTTTGTTAACTGGGATGAGGTCTGATAAGACCTCAGGTCGGTGCGCACCATGCCTAGGCAGGGAACACTACTCAAACTTGGTTCCTCCAAACACACATAAACCACCTTCTTTTAAACAGTGGTCTTGACTTTAAACTGATGTTTAAAGTGAGGAATCAGATCGTAATCAGAAGGCAACTCACCCTTTATGAATCTTATGTCTAAGACACTGTGACTTCAAATCCTGAAGAATCACCTCTCTGGTTATGCCTTCAAGATCGTTTCATGCCCTATAACAACATTATACGGACCCTGCTTATAATGAAGCCATGTGCGGCTAGTGAAAAATCACCGCCATTGTCAGCATCAAAATCAATTTCCTCATTGTTTAACTCCACTTTGTATACCTCTTCGTAAATAGAGATTTAAAATGGGGTCAATCTTCCTTGAACCACAGGATAATGACAACGATTTTCCACATACTACTAAAAGTTGAATTTATTTTATAAAAATAAAACTACTGAATGAATTTCCGTAAATTTTTGGTGAACAGTATTTATTTTCCCTGACAAGTACGTACATCATAAAGGTTTTTTTCTATTTTCTGTCGAACAGCCATATTTCATCTAGGTGTAACACTGTAGAAGCACCAAAACCACATATGGATACCGCACAGGCCCATCTTTAAGAACGACTGCCAGAGTACTACTCAAATATGGCCAGTGTTTAATGGTTCCCTCAAAACAGGTGGTTGCCCTTCTTTAAATGAAGAAGCCTACTCAGATATAAATCTGTCCAGTCACATTAAAACTTTTACTAAAATTTAGGACTGAGAAGTATGTGCTGCTGGCTGACGCCAGGAAAGCCTTCCTCATGATCAGACTGAAAAAGAATAAATTCTATTTTTTCTTGAAGTTAGGCCAGGAATTAGTTTGTTATCGGTATAATACGCTTATCTTTGGTTCTTTAAACTTTCTTTTATTTTAAATTATGTGATAAAACATCAGTTAAACAAGTATCTAGAGCAGGGGCGGGCAACCTCCGGCCCGCGGGCCACATTCGGCCCATGAAGGCTTAGCGTCCGGCCCGCCACCTTACTATGGTTTATTATTGCAATCCGGCCCGCAAACCTCCCAGTAAAACTCATATCATTTTGTGACATAGACGTAAAAGTAGGTTTCAATTAAGATTTACAGTGGGATAAAAATGTATAAATATCAACGAGCGATGATGCATGTATATTTCATTTTTCTTTAACTATTAATTTCAAATCCTTGGCCTGAGATAAAAATAGAAAAAGAGAAAGAGGGGGCAAAGAGGAAACGAGAGATGACAAAAGAGCATGAAACATAGAACTTATGTGAGGTGTGTCAAAACGAATGCTGGATCAACTTGCTACTTCCCCCGTCATTATTTTTTATAATTCCAAAATGGCTCTTCGTCGGCGCCTTTTATAACATCACATACAGAAGTCTCCTGAGAAAAAATATCAGATTTGTAGAGTGTTCAATGCAATTTTTGTAAACAAAATATAGTAATTCTGAGATTTCGTTTTTCTCTCCGGCCCGTGATCTCCTTCCAAAAGTCTCATCCGGCCCTCACTCTGAAAAGGTTGCCCGCCCATGATCTAGAGAGTGATTGCATTGAGATGCTTAGGAGACATTTTTATGTGAACAATTTGATCAAGAATCATAATTTCCTTGACAAAGTGTTGACTCTTAACCAGGAAGCTGGTGAAATTATGCGAGAGGCTAATTTCCTACTCAGATCCTACAACTCTAATGATGAGCGACTGAGGTCTCAAATGGAGAGTAATGGAAGTTTGGTGGTTCACAATTCCTTTTATGAGTATGTATTAAGTTATTTATATAATCCTAGTACTGATAAAATGCATGTTTCCTGGCGCGAATACAAAGAGAGAGATACTCTCTCAAAATTCCAGTGTATTTAATTCCTTGCTTTGTCTCCCGGTTACAATCAAGGGGTGACTACTCTTACAAGAGTTGTGGAAATTAAAGTTGGGCTGGGACACCTAGATTCCAGCTGAGTATCATCTGTCATAGAATAATTTGTTTGGAGACCTTATGTCACTAGACACTTTGGAATTTCCTAAGCACATGATGGACAGTTCAGTTCCTGCTCACCTGGTGGTGTTCTGTGATGTTTCTCAGAAGGCCTATGGGTTTGCAGCTTATATTGTGCAGAGGCCCTCTGCAAATTTGATATTTGGCAAGTCAAAGGTGTCGAGTAGACTTGGCTAACCTTGGAATTGCTATCCGTTTATTTGGCGCTAATATGTCTCCCTAATTTACTGAAGGTCTACTCTGGTATGGTCTTCTCTGATATCTCTATAGCTGTGGATGCTCAGATTGTTTTGTTTTGGGTGTTGTCTGATACCTTAAAGACTAAAAAACAGTTAATAAAGAATAGGTTGAAAGATATTAAGCAGAATGTGGGAGTGATAAGTAAAAAAAAAAAGCCTTTGGGATATCAGATTTAGATATGTCCACACTTCAGAGACCCCTGCCGACTTGATCACTAGAAGTATTTCTCTGGATAAATTTAAGATACAGCTTGGATTCTGGCTTTATGGGTCTGCTTGGTTTGCTGGTGCCCACATCAATTGGCCTGTTAGTGAGCTGAATTGTTTGAGTGCCGACAACTGCATGGTCGTTTTATTTAACACCATTCAAAATGTGATGAAGAAGGCATATTTGATTATAAGAGGTATTCTTGTAGCAGTCATAGATTTACTTTGTAATGTGTATCAGTGTCTCTCTGAGCTGGGTTGGCCAATCAGCTCGCAGGGCGCATTGGTATTATTAGTTCCCTAAGAGACTACTTGAGCTCCCTTAGGATATTGCAGAAGATGAACAGACGCTACCCTGGCACCAGCCAGGAAGGATCGCCTCAGTCTCTCTCCTGCCTCCTTGTCCACTGGACGCGCACAGCGCCTGCTATCTTCACCTGAAGATATTTGAACTGCTTCTTCTTCTTTCGGACACTGTCCTAAGTTTCTTTCTACCTATACGAAAAAAACTCTTTCATTTGTTGTTGTAAAAAAGGTTTCGTTTGTTTCGTTAATTCATTTCGTGTGTTAAATTAAAATAGGGATAACAAATCCTCTATTCATACAATGGTGACTCCCGACTGAAAAACAGCTCGAAACTGAATTTTAAAAAATAAAAGAGCCTTCGTAAAATTATTTCAGCAGCGAAAGGGTTCGTAACTCTTGTAAAAGCGGCGACCAAAAGAAGAAAAATTTCACTCAACACAGCATCAAACGACGACCAACGACTCTGCCATTTACGACAAAAAAAAAGAAAGAAAGAAAACAGTTTTGAACTCGGAAACTTCGGAAATACTTTTTGTTTCTCTTTAAAAGCTGAAGAAAACAAAATTAAAAACAAAAGACATTTTTAGTAAACACCAAAAAAAAATATATATATTGAAACTTTTTTTATTTTCTTTCTCTTTTTGTTGGATAATGGCCCTGTGAGGACGGACGCATCTTGAGGTGGGCGTATGTTTTGGAAATCGTTTGGTTTGACTTGCGCGATTTAGTGCGGGTGGACCCGTACAGTCGAGTGCAAAATAGGGCTGTTCTCACAGTCGGAGCTCACAGACGTTGACAGGGTCACTACGTTGACGAGACCTCAGATCAAGGGTCAATGTGCACCTGCGATAGGTGTTCTGTGACGTCATGGGCTTTTGTGTGGGAACTGTGTTTTGCCAGTCTGGGTTTGGAAGCAAGCCGAACGGACGCGTTTCACTATGTAGTCTTCAACATGATTAGGGGATTTAAATTCCCTAAGAGAATACAGGCAGAGATTTCTTCTTTCCCCCCTCTTCGAAGGACTTAATTTAGGAATTAACTACGATAGAGTAGTAATTTGGTCTCTCTCTCTTAACATTGGTGAGGCATCTCCAAGCGACAGAAATCTGACACCTGAAATAAAACAGAATTAAGAGTTTAAAAGATTGTTTGTCTCGTGAGTCGGTCATGAAGGTTTTATTGCAGACACAGCAGGCGGCAATGTTCACGGCAGTACAGAAACGAAGAAACAATTTAAAGACTAGATGACATCGAGACGGCGCCCCTCCGCGAGGAAGAAGTAAAGGTACGAGAAATTAAAAGGTATGCAACATATACATTTTTGGTGTTGGGAGTGACCAGTTGTTTAAGCGAAAATTGCCACGACCCGTTCTGGGACGGGTATATGGAGCGAGAACTGCCACGCCCTATTCCGGGAGGTATGCAACATTTTGAAAAGCATGTGCCACATAAAAAAAAACAAAGAAAACAAAACGAAATGACGAAAACTTTTTTCTTCTACAAAGTATTTTTCTCTCTTTCACTGAAAGAGTTCTTGAAAGAGAAAAATTTGAAAAAACTATATTATATGACATTATGAAAACAGAAAGGAAAAACTTTTAAATTTAAATCATTTTTCAGCCATTTTAGTCTACCAGACTTTGAGACGCCACTGAGACTTTGAGATGGCACGTGCGAATATGGAAGCTGGCATTTTTTTTTTCGCCAAAGGAACAGAAGAATTCAATAGTAAACTTCAACAAGTCAATTTAATTGACGAAGAGAAGAAACTACTTTTTTCCCCCACATTATAGAAAAAGAAAAAAAACCATTTAGAATTTTTTTAAATGCCTCTGCAAAAACGTGAGTACATTCCCTTACATAAACAAACTCAGAAAAATTCATTCACTTTTCTTATCTATTCTATCTTCTAAATATATATATATATTTAGAATGAGCTTTTTTGAATACTTGTACTTTATTATACAATTACTGTTTTTCACCCCAAAAACTACTTTTCACAGAAAAGATAAACATTTTTCAAAAAACTACTTTTCACAGAAAAGATAAACATTTTTCAAAAAACTACTTTTCAAAGAAAAGACAAATTTTTTTCAATAAATACTTTTCACTGAGAAGACAAACTTTTTCCAAAAAAATATTTTTCACAAAAATACAAACATTTTAAAAAAAAAAAAATACTTTTCACAGAAAAGAAAAACATTTTTCCTAGCATTACTTTTAACAGAAAACCCAAAAGCAAAAACAAAAAAAAAGCAAAAAAAAACAATTTTTCAAAAATACTTTTTGCAGAAAAGGCATAAACCTTTTCCCTGCAAAGCAAAACACTTTTAAAGAAATTCTAAATTAACAAATGTTGTACTTTGTATTTTTGCTCTTTCCCACTGCCACACTTACTTTTCTTCCTGTCGGCTTTCAGCCTAAGCAGGGGGTGAAGTAGCAGTTATAGATTTACTTTGTAATGCATATTAGTGTCTCTGTGAGCTGGGTTGGCCAATCATCTTGTAGGGCTCATTGGTATTATTAATTCCCTAAGGGACTACTTGAGCTCCCTTAGGATATTGCGGACGATGAGCAGACGCTACCCTGGCACCAGTCAGGAAGGATCACCTCAGCCTCTCTCCTGCCTCCTTGTCCACTGGACGCTCACGGCGCCTGCTATCTTCGCCTGAAGATATTTGAACTTTTTTTCTTTTTTCAGACACTGTCCTAAGTTTATTTCTACCTATACCAAATGGTATAGGTAACCTCAAATATATGAATAAACCCCTTTCGTTTGTTATTGTAAAAAAGGTTTCGTTTATTTCTTTGATTCATTTCGTGTGTTAAATTAAAATAGGGGATAACAAATCCTCTATTTTTACATTATTCTCTTGCTAAGCTGATGAGGGTAGCTACTTATTTATTTAAATTTGTGAATGGGTCGAGGAATATCGACAGGGAGCTTGCACTATGTGCTAAGTTGTATTTATTGAAGCATGTGCAGTCAGTGTTTCTTTGTGAGGCGAAGCAGTTTCTGTGTAATCCTCAGTACAGTTGGGTGCCTAAATTAGTCGCCGACCTAAACCTGTTTTTAGATTCTGATGGTTTGATTAGAACCCGAGAAAGGATGAGTAAATCCAGATTCTATGATTATAAAGTTTTGTACCCAGTACTGTTGCCGAGATATTCACAACTTACCAAGCTTATGGTTTTAAATAGCCACCAGGACTGTAAGCATTTTCCACCGATTCGTTTGTTTGGTTTCTGGATACCAAGGGCTAAACAATCAGTTAAAAATGTGATTTCCTCATGTAGTTTGTGTAGAAAATACAACTCTATTTCCTTTAGGTATCCTAAATTGACTAACCTGCCTAAGCATAGAGTTAATTTGATTCGTCCTTTCCTACATACAGGTATAGACTTTACTGGGCATTTGTCGATGCAGACAGTAATCATAGGAACAACCGGGTTCATGAAAAAGAATTTTTTAAACTACCTAACAAATATACCCGGTGAAACAAGTGCAAGAGAGATACAAAGAATTGCGCTTACAGCGACAGTTAGAATCCTGATGAGATTTCTTGGTTGGAGTCTCTGAAATAGCGGGTATAAAGTTAAGTAAATTCGTGAGAATCAACATGGTACAACTTTATTGACCAGCTTGATTCTGGTGTTGACATTCTAACAGGAGGGACCACATAATGGTTACCAACATTCCTAAGTGAAAGTGATATTATGGAACCGACTGGATTCAAACTTGGCACACCCAGGTCATAAGTCCGTGTCGTTATCCGCTTGACCACCGTCACCTCTTATAGCGGGTAAATGTCTGATATCCGGCAAAAAAAAAAAATGTCTGATATACATCGACAGATCTCTGTAGTAGCAGGTGACTCGAGAGATGCTTCCCTCTCGGCGGTTTGTCGCTGACTGTTTTTTGTCCCCAACTATTCATATCTCCCGCCACTGCTACGCCTGGGTGGGGTGTGTGGGTGCATGTGTGTGTGTGATAGATTCTTTCAGGGTCGACGACAATGAGTCAGGACATCAAATGCTAATTTTATCTTCTCAGGCCATGACGCATGGCCCGTTTAGATGGGGTCCCCTGCGTCCAGTCAGGTGTGGGGCGGGTGGGGTATTGTTGGTTAGATGTTGAATTCCTTTTTAGTGAGTGTTGGGGTAAGGGGTCAGTCGGTGTGTTGGTACGATTCGTTCGGTTGTACAGATCGACGCCCATGGCTGCTCTCAAAATATGACAAGATAGACTTTGTTTTCCTTAATAAAATGTTTATCAAGTACATTCTACCTCTCTAATTCGGGTTCGATCACCATACATTTGTAACAACGTTGCTGCGTCGTATTTTTTCAGTTTTATTTTCAAGAAAGATTGCAAAAAAAACAAAAAAACATAGCGAAATTACTGTTAATAAATAAATTTTTGGTTTTTATTTTTGTAACAAATAAACAACTGTTAACAAATAATAATAATAATAATAATAATAATAATAATAATAATAATAATAATAATAATAATAATAATAATAATACTACTACTACTACTACCTTTTCTTTCTATCAAGCAGCACATGTAATAGCATTTCGAACATTTTTTCTGTTTGCCAACAGCTTTTTTTTCCTGGCAGAATGAAATGACTCCTTCGCGAGATTCAACTCTGCTACACAGCTTTTCGTAATTCAGTTGTTTTATTTTTTATTTATTTTTTAATCTAACAGAAAATAAACATGCAATGGCTTTGATCATTTGCTTCTGGCCTGAATCAATTTCAATACTGATTTGAAAAATTGTCGTCTGGTTACTGACAGCTGATTGGCTAATCGCTTGGCATCTCTGCTACTATTCGGTTCGTCATCTCTTGGGTGTTTACATAACATGCCCGAACGTTGTCGACGCAAAGATTGGGTCAAGATCGATAGAAGTACCATATATTTCATGGACGGCGGCACCGGGGGGGGGGGCCCACACTTTTTGACTTGGCCCCCCCCCACTTTACGGTCATCAATAATGAAGTTATATATGCATGTGTTTAACCGGCGCCCCCCCCCCATTTTTTAGGAGAGACCCCCCCCCCACTTTTATAACTGTGTCGCCGGTCCTGTAATTTATATGGTTAACGGGTCTATTGAAGGCAAACTCCGCCAATTAATTTTATGATGTTGATATCGAACATATACCAGTTTCCGAGAACTTCGCGTCAGCACCATTCGAGCATGTTACGTAAACACCCGAGAGCTGTCGAGGCGCATGTTGACAGACGATAACTTCGATACGTTGCTGAGTCGTATTTTTCAGTTTTATTTTAAAGAAAGATAGCAAATAACAAAAAAAAAACGAACAAAACATAGCGAAATCATTGTTCATAATTATTTTTTTTTAACTTTTTAACAAAACAATGCTAAACAACTGTTAATAAATATATTTTTAATTTTTTTGCATTTTTTTTTTTTTGTATTCAGTCAACTGGTTAAAAAGTATATATATTTTTTTCGTTTCTTAAAACTAAAAAAAAATTGTGTGTGTTTTGGCGGGCCTTTTTGACATTGTCTTTTTTAATCAGTCTGGTTAGGGTTAAACAGAGACTCGGCTATCTCACCCGTATGGCCTGGGCCTTCGATCTGAGGAGGATTTCGTAACAAATGGTCTTCGCAAACCTCTCTCAAACAATTCTTCCAATCGGTCTGCGTGATCCAACGTTGCATTCCTTCCATGTCGTCTGCCAGCTGACAGCTGATTGGCTAATCGCCTCGGCATCTCTCGGATGTTTATGTAACATGACCGAACGCTGCCGATGCGAAGTTCCCGGAAACTGGTTTTATTTACTCCTCCCCAGGAGTTAGGCACAAGGCCAGTTTTATCTTACTCCCACAAGTAAGATGTGACCCAAGATCGGGTCGAGAAAGTGGGGTTTTAAAAGCCAGCGCTCGAGAGGTGAGCACTCTGGCCATTTAAAAATTGCCTGGGCAGCCCCGTCGGCATTCCCCGGTAGGGGCGCCTCAGACAGTAAGCAATAAACTTACTCCTCCCCAAAGAGGGGAGGCAAAGCCTGGGAGGGTGGACCTCCTAGAACTGCACAGGACAGGCGTGCAGTATCCATCGGAACAGATACTACACTTTGATCTTAGCCAAAAGGGTTTCCGGAAACTGGTACAATTATTTATTCACATAAATGAATTATATGAAATGAGGCACAAGGCCAAAAAAGGGGCGGGGTCACCAAAATACCACATTTATACTATACATCCTTCTTCACCAATTACCAAAAGAATTCATATTGAATATCCTACTTAAAACCCATATATACAATATATGCAATGGGGGATTTGGGCACTAAAAAAATTATATACAAAAAAAAAAAAAACAATGATACATATGTACAATGGGAATGAAAAAAAAAATAACTGGTACATATTCGATATCAGTACCGTTTTTATATTTAAAAGTGCTCAGATTTAGGTGATTCTGCAGATTTATAATGAAATTATGAAAATTTCCTATTTGTATAAATTTTGTAAAAATGGTGTATTTTAATTAGAAAAAACAGGTGCTTCTCCAAATTAGGACCCGAGCTAACTTTGATCCGGTCATTAGTGTCAGGGTTAGCGTTGAGGTCAAAGTTAGTTTGGGTACCTAGAAAATATACAAAAGAATTGGCTTAAAAGTTACTGATGTAAGCGGAAGTCGCATTCAATGAGCTTTATGCCCGTTAACTATATTTATTTAAGGTTAAAAAAAAAAAAAAAAGAGAAAAGAAAAAATATTTCTAGGCGGTGGCCTTGTTGCCGTAAATTGTAATTAAACTTTACGACATTTAACCGAATTACGGCAGTTTTGGACCAATCAACACAAAGAGGGAAATTTAAATTTTTAATATTTATTTTGTAAATAGGTCAGCTACGACCGTCCCATTACATTTTCTTCTCTCTAATGATTTTATCATGCTGTTTTTCGCTGTTTGACACTATTTTCCCGTGACTTTGTCGACTATTTAATCTGAACTTGTATATACAACAAAACAATCAAACTTTTGGCTAAAATGGAAGAAACAATGTCGGCTGGCGTAACAAGATTAACAAACGAACAGTTTGTGTCAGATGGTAAGACATTTCTTTCTGATTTAATTAAATGTCTATATTACTACAATATATTACTACTTCTCGTGTAACTGCGTTTCTCGCCTCTAATTGACTTACACGTTTTTTCTTATTATTAAGCGAGTATTTATTTAAATCCAAGTGTCATATTGTATAGTACTAAAACAAACTTAAAAATGGCTTCGACGATAAAAAAAATTTCCAAAAATATTAAATTTTGAAAGTGCTATGAGTTTTTAACGCTAAACTAAAGGTTCGCCAATTTAGGAATAAAACAATCACAACGCATTCGGCACCAATAAAAAAATTTAAATGATTTTGAAATATAAAATGATTTAAAATTAATTATCACAGAAGAAAAAAAATAGAAAAAATACGTAAATGGAAGGGAAAAAACATGAAACAGTGGAAATAACGTTTTTGAAATAAATGACAGTTTTACACTGGGTAAAATTCGACGATTTGTTTGAAAACAGTTCCTTTTACGTATACATTTATTTAAACTTTATTTTAGAACGCTCGAAAATTAGTAAAATTCATTTTTAAGACCCATCGTAGTTGAAATTAGAGTTCTCTCCCCTAATTTTACTCCCCCTCAAATTAAAGATAATTTTTTTTTCTTTATACGGACCTACGGTACCTGGGCTTTTTGGCTAAGATCAAAGTGTAGTATCTGTTCCGATGGATACTGCACCCCATAGACTGGTATTGTCGTGACCTTCGGGGCTTGATTTACGCCGGTCTATGGGTCTGTATTGTGCAGTTCTAGGAGGTCCACCCTCCCAGGCTTCGCCTCCTCTCTTTGGGGAGGAATAAGTTTATTGCTTACTGCCTGAGGCGCAGGGCTTTACGCGCTCCACTACTTTTGGAGCTGCTCCCGCTCCTGCTCCAACGCCCAAAATTGGAGCTGGCTCCTCTCACGCTCCCCATTTTCAAAAAGGAGCCGCTCCTGCTCCAACTCCTATAAAAAAGGAGCGGCTCTTTTCAGCGCTCCATAATAAAAATATACCTTCTTTTATAAACGTTCTATTCTGCCAATGAGTGGTCGAAGGATAGAGGTGGGCGTCAAAGGATCTCGTCAATATGGGTTGAGATGTCACTTTAAGTGTAAGACCGTAAGATAATATTTGACAAAATCTCGCTAATATTTGGAGAGTTATAGGAGAACATGTCGGACGAAGTATAGGATTATACGTAAATTTTCGTTTCCTGAGAACAAGAAAACAATTTTGCTTTTTTAAATACATGGAAATTTTTTAAGAATTTAAAACCAGTTTAAATGACTTTCTACTCGATAGTTTATAAATTCCTTTCAAGTTTTGCACACACGAAGTAATTGATGTTTTGTCAATTAAAATGGCTGACTTGTTTACGAAGAAATCTAAATTAATTATGATGGATTTAATCTCGTAACTTGATTACGAACCGGCTTGAAATAATAACATTATTTAGACAACGATTTTTTACATGGGGAGAATGTGGGGGAGGGGGCATTGTTAACTATTCTGTACTTTCACGTAACAATTTAATAAACAGAAGATATCGTAAAAATTGAATTTAACTTGAAAATTTTATGTAAAAAATAACTCGGTCCAAACCTTTAATTTCGTAACGTAATTACGAACCGGATTGAAATAACATTATTTAGAAAGCCATTCTTAACATGGAGTGAGGGGGGGGCGCTTTGTTAACTATTTAATAAACAAAAGATATCGTAAAAATTTAATTTAACTTGAAAATCTTATCTAAAATATAGCCCGGTTCGTAAACTGCACAAGTACCAAAAAATAATATAAAAAATATTCTTCACTGGGGAGGGGGTAGCCCCGTATTTACAAGTATATCTCCTGTAAAAACGGTTATAAAATCTATTTTCAATCGATATTTATTCGATAATTGCCGAATTTTCCTACTTGGCCAAAATTGCCGAGTTTTCCGTGACGAATTTTCCGTTGCCGAGTTTTCCTTTGACGAGTTTTCCTAAATTGTGTATTATACATACATACTTCTATCCAGTCAAGCAGACTATCTAGTCTAAGAGAAGAAAAACAACATAACTTTCACTAATACGCTTAGGAATGGTATGAATCCACATATATCCTCCCCAAAGTTACATGAATTAAATAGTAGGGTAGACTGTACTCTGAAACCTTGATTGGACAACTTACCTCCCCTATCTAGAGTGCTAATTTTCGGAGTTTTTATTCAACAGAAAGATAGCAGTGTACTTTTTAAAAGGGCCTTAGTTATTATCTCAGGTCAGCTAGTAAACATTTTGAATTCTCTCTCTCGCCCCCCCCCTCCCGACTTGCACTCAGATGGTGTCAAAATCGTTCGTACCCCTAACTCAAATGTTTAATCTTTCCAAAGAAATAGAACGCTCAAGTCACTGACTGCAATAAACACTTTAATGACGCCTTTGATCTGTCTCATCGCTTGATAGCAGATCGACGGGGTTGGGGGGGGGGTATGTAACGAATAAAGCAATAAAAAAAAAGATTGTTAAAAACATTACAATTAAATTGTCTTCCGCCTGAGCCCCCTCCCTCTCTCTACCAGAGATATAATTTTAAAAATAATTCAGAGTAAACTCTGAGACTTTCTTTACTTTTCCTTTATATTGCTGAATAAAAAACTAATGTTTAAAAAAAAATCAAATAATTTTGGAGCGCGGAGCGATAAAACCACCGCTCTTTAGTCCCAAATGGAGTTGCTCCCGCTGAATATAAAATGAGCCCTTCGCTCCAGCAAAAAGGAGCGTGCTCCTGGAGCGCGCTCCTTTTTGGAGGGCTCCGTAAAGCCCTGCTGAGGCGCCCCTACTGGGGAATGCCGACGGGGCTGCCGAGGCAATTTTTAAATGGCCAGAGTGCTCACAACTCAGGCGCTGGCTTATCTAATCCCACTTTTCCGACCTTGTGTCACATCTTACCTTGTAGGAGGTAGATAAAGATACTACACCATATAGATCGACATCGTCTTGACCTTCGAGCCTTGATTCCGCCGTTGTTGAGTATTGTTCTGTGCAGTTCTAGGAGGTCCACCCTCCCAGGCTTTGCTTTCTCACCCTTTGAGAAGGGGTTAGTTTATTGCTAATCGCCTGAGGCGCTCTACCTGGGAATGACAACGGGGCTGTCCAGGCATTTTTTGTAGGCCAGAGTGCTTATATTCTCGGGTGCTGGTTTTCCAATCCACATTCCGACCTTGTGTCACATCTTTCTGCTGTGGGAGGAAAGTACATAAATAAATAAAATAAAAAGTAAGGCACATGTTCGTCTTTAACCACTGTCTGTACACCGAAAAAAGAAAAATGGTCAGTAAAAAAGTTGTGAAAAACGGACAGTGGTTAAAGACGAACATGTGCCAAAAGTAACGTTATTAAGAGAAAAAATAACTTTCGGTTGAAAATTTGTTTGTTAAAATTAATTCAATAAAATGTTTTATTATAGTATATGTTTTTATTTGGTATTGTTATGAAACACATTTTATTATTAATGTAAGCGTTTGAAGTAAATAAAACGTACTGTTATAGCTGACGCGCCAGATATTTCGTGACTTCGCGTCGGCAACGATCGGGCAGGTTGCAGAAATGCCCGAGAGCCAACGAGACGAAAACGAGACTGAAATTTGCCAAAAAAAAAAAAAATACATAGATAAAAAGAAAAAAGGTGCAACTTCGGAACAATCTCAATACGGAAAACCGATAATATATAAAAATGAAGACATACTGGTTCTATTTATCTTCCTCCCACAAGGCAAGATGTGACACATGGTCGGGAAAGAACCAGTGCTCGAGAATTTGAGCATTCTGGCTGTTGAAAAATTGCATGGGCAGCCCCGTCGGCATTCCCCGGTAGGGGCGCCTCAGACAGTAAGCAATAAACTTACTCCTCCCCAAAGAGGGGAGGCAAAGCCTGGGAGAGTGCACCTCCTAGAACTGCACAGGACCGACAACCCCCAATAGACCGGCGTAAATCCAGACCCAAAGGCCCGGACGATACCGGTTTATTAGGCGGGGTAAAAACACTGGTATCGTGACAGAAGAAAGATATCGTACACAAAAAATTACGTAAATTGATCAAGTAGTTTTTTTTATCACAGAAAATCAAATTTTGTCATTTTTTTTCCATGTTCGCTGGTTAGCTAGCCATCTTGAAAAACAATGGACGTAATTCAGCCCAGCGTTATAAAAAAAAGAAAAGAAAAAAAGCCAACTCGCGGTGCAACTCCAGTTTAGCGGATACTTTCGAAAAAAACAAACAAAAACAAACTGAGGAATATCTGTTTGAGGTACGTACCTGTTACGGGCTGAATATATCCTATACCAAAAATCACGTAAATTAATCAAGTAGTTTTTTGTTTTTTTTATAAAAGAAAATTAAATTTTAGCGATGTATGAAGAGGAAGTGCAAATATGACAGCCATTTTCATTTATTCAAAGGGTGATAACCGTAAATTAATTACGCTTATCCCCCTTTGAATAATCCCAAAATGGCTATCATATTTGCACTTCCTCTTCATACATCGCTAAAATTTAATTTTCTTTAATAAAAAAAACAAAAAAACTACTTGATTAATTTACGTGATTTTTGGTATAAGATACATTCAACCCGTGTAAGGTACGTACATCAAACAGATATTCCTGTTTGTTTTTTCAAAAGTATCCGCTAAACTGGAGTTTCACTCAAATCGCTACCAGAAAAGGGCCAAATTTTGTGGATGCCATGACTGTACCTGATCGTTATCCAATCCCACACATACAGAACTTTGCTTCATCTCTGCACGGTTGTAAGACCTTCTCCAAACTGGACTTAGTCAAGGCTTACCATCAGATTGCACTGAATCCTGCAGATATACCCAAAATGGCGGTAACAACTTCTTTTGGAGTGTTTGAATTCCTGACTGTCTTTCGGTTTGCGAAACGCGGCTAGTACCTTCCAACGCTTCATGGACGAAGTAGTGAGAGATCTTGACTTTGTCTATAATTAGATAGACGACATTCTTGTGGCAAGTGCCTCGCCTGAGGAACATGTCACCCATCTCCGCCTACTGTTCGAACGGTTTCAGCAATACCAGGTGAGGATTAACCCTGGTAAATGCGTTTTCGGTGCTTTGTCACTAGTTTTCTTGGGCTACATTATCAGCCCTGAAGGCATATCGCCCTTGCCTGAAAAGGTTAAAGCTCTACAAGACCTTCAACCACCCACTTCACTTTGCCAACTAAGGCACTTCCTCGGTCTGCTAAACTATTACAGACGCTTTATCCCACACTGTGCAGATCTCCTGTCTCCTCTTTCTGACCTGTTACGTAACAGGAAGAAAAATGAGCGGATTTCACTGAATGATATTCAGCTGAAAACTTTACATGAAGTGAAGGAAAAACTAGCGACGACATCTTTGCTTGCATATCCTGTGTCCAATGCCCAGTTTTCACTGGTCGTTGATGCATCGGGCACAGCTGTAGGTGCAGTGTTGCAACAGCAGCACAAGGTCAACTACAACCTCTCGAATACTTTTCGAAACAACTGAAACCAGCCGAACAACGTTACAGCACGTTTGGCCATGAACTACTGGCAATATACCTCACAGTGAAACAATTTCAGCATTCACTCGAGGGCCGTCAATTCGTGATCTACACTGATCACCGTCCACTTACATACGCACTGCGACTAAGCCGGACAAATATTCTTCCGGTGACACTTGCCATTTGGATTTTGTTTCGCAATTTACTAACGATATCCGACATATCTCTGGTGAACAGAATGCTGCGGCAGATGCCTTGTCCCACCTTCCTGTAAATTCTCTGTCTTCACCTTCAAATATCGATATACAATAGATGGCTTTAGACCAGCCACATATGGACACTCTGGATCTGTTGTCACCTGAGTTTGCACCTTGAAAATTCAAATACCTGCCCATGCCCACTTCGGACACGCAGATAATCTGTGACACCTCAACAGATTCTCCTCGCCCTTTTGTTCCACTGACTCAGCAGAGGGTTGTCTTTGATACCCTTCATAACTTGGCACACCCCGGACTCAAAGCCACAGTGAAGCTGATTTCAGCTAGATTTTTCTGGCCAAATATGAGGCGCAGCATCACTGCCTGAACACGTTCCTACGTATCCTGCCAAAAGTCAAAGGTGCACAAATATATCCGTGCACCACTTAGAACATTCAGCACTCCAGACGCTCAGTTCAGCCATGTTTACATTGATCTGCTTGGAGTCAGGGATTTACTTATCTCCTGACCTGTATAGACCGCTTTACACGGTGGCCGGAAGCCATTCCCCTAAAAGTAGCAATACACATGAAAAAATTTAAATTGCTTAAAATATCTCAATAATGGCATATATAGAAAGAGCTTGATGATCTAAGAAAGAATCTTTTTAAATTTTTTTAAATCTGACTAAAAATAAGGAAGTTATGACTATTTGTGCCTCACACGATTGGATATTTCCCCTCTTTAAGACCATATGCGTTTCGTCACATTTTTTACACTAATTTTTCAGTAAAAAATGTTATATCTTTGTTAAAATACAAGATTAAGCAATGAAATTTACCATATAAATGTATTTTTGTACAAGGAATCAGAATGTGCCACTGAAAATCTCCAGAAATTAATGGTTTTCAAGTAATCTGCACTAAGTGCACATAAATATGCTGCAATACTTTAAAAATACCATGTATCCATTAAAAGAAAGAAGTTAGAAAACTCAAAGTTGAATTGTAATACATTTTATGTACAAGAAACTAAAATCTAATACTAGGACTGTTTAAAGATGAATATATTGCAAGATTTCTTTGGCATTATTGTAGATTAACACCTTCCGCTAACTCACCCCTTACCTCCCCAAAATATGAGATTCTACTTTTTTTATTTAGGCAATTACATGTTAACACCCTGAAAAACTTGGCAGAAGTAAAGAAACAAAAACAATTATTTTAGAATTTAGAGTGGGAATCAGTTTCACATAAAATAATCCCCCATTTCAAGGTCATTCTAGCGTTTTAGGACAGTTAATTATTTTTTCTATGGGAGATAAATCCTGTGCGTTTTTCTTGTTTTTTTTCTTTTTTTAGACGATTATGAGGGTCTTTGTGGGAGGAGGGGGGGCTTACCACTTGAACTTCAGGTTAGTGGTAGGGCTAGGGGCAATTAAGTGTGAACACCCTGAAAACTTAGAAAGAAAAAACCCAATTCATTTAGAATTTCGAGTGGGGGATTAGTTTCACATATATTTAATGTAGAATAATTCACCATTTCCGGGCCATTCTAGCGTTTTAGGGCATTAATCAATTTTTTTCTATGGCAAATAAATCCTGTGCATTTTTTTTTATGGCGGTCTGCTTTTTTATTTTTTTATTTTTATTTATTTTTTTTTTAGACGATTATGTTTGGTTTGAATGGGCTTTTTTGCAGGATTAGGGCTTCCTACTCGGACTTAGGGTTATTGATAAGGTTAAGGAAGGGGTTTTGTTTTGGATGGAGGTTGCCATTCGGACTTAGTGTTAGGGTTAAGGGAGTTTTTTAGGGGGTGGCTTGCCACTCATATTTAAGGTTAATGGTACGATACGTTCAAGAAGGCATTTTTAGGAGGTGGGCTTGTTAGTCGTACCTAGAGTTAATGGTAGAGTAATTATTTATTTTATAAATTTCACTAAAATGCAAGAATGGCCGGGAAATCGGCGATCATTTTACATTAAATTTATATGCGAAACTGATCCCCCACTCTAAATTCTAAATTATTTTTTGTTTTGTTTTTTCTTTTTTTCGCCAAGACTTTAAGGGTGTTTACACGTAATCGCCTAAAAAAGTAGAATATTAATTTTTTTTAAATTGGCGACTAGAAAGTCATTACTACTAGAAGTTCGAAAGTTGAGTGAAAACCAGTATTTTTTAAAGTGTTTTTTATAAAAGAACCAAATAGGATTAACTTTTTTAAGCACAAAAATATTTTTGTCTTTTTTTACAAAGCTTTACAAGACTAGGTTATCGTTAGCTGCTGCTGATGTTATATCAGCAATACTAGCAGCCATTGTTGACTTTCGCTCAAAAAATGGACACTATTTTTTCGGATAAGGTAATTTAAAATTACTACTACGGAAAGACAAAACAACATACAATTATAATTTTAATGCATAAAAAAAGATAAAAGATTAATTTATTTGCTAGTTGGGTACGAAAAATGTAACAACATTTTTTATATTCATATTTTAAAATTTTTTAAATTCGTTCTAGAATGAAAATAAACAAAAATCGCCTCGTGTTTATAACTGCTATTACTGCTGCTGCTACAATGTTTTTCAAACTATAAATAGAAAACGCCTTTTTTTTCCGGATAGGCTCATAAAATATCAGGACTACCAAAAGAGAACACATATATACAATTATAATTTTAATGCATAAAAAAGTAAAATGATTGATTTACTTACTAATTGGGCGACGGAAATGTATTTTTCAAGAATGTTCGACCGACGGCGAGTTGAAGTCTTATTTTTAAAATTTAAAAAAAAATGAATGAGCCGAATTACTTTGTACACCGACAAACATTAAAAGTGATACTTTACCTGATTAGTCTCCAAATTTTAGGACGAAATTCCACATACAGCAATGGTACGAGACTTTTAAACGAAGGGGGGTTAAAAAAAATTTTGACGTAAATTGCCGAAAATAGCGTTAACATTTTTTTGCCTTTATTTGCTCAAAACTCTTAAAAATATATAATGTATATTATTATTTATGAATGCACCTGAAAGGATATTCATTTCCTAACAAAATGATGGTATTTTGAGCACTTAAAGTGCTTTAGTTTTTAAGATATGACTATTTTAATAGAACTACCCTCAAATCTGCGATTATCCAAACAGTTTTCTGGTCGATGTGTATTGCTACTAAAAGACATTCTGGCTGAATCTGTAGTGTGAGCCCTTATATCAGGCTGGATATCGCGTTACGGAGTTCCCACAACTATTACCACTGACCGTGGTGGACAGTTTGAATCCCACCTATTCCAGGAACTTTCCAGGATCTTAGGGATTAAACGTAACCGTGCTATTAGCTATCATCCTGCTTCTAACAGAATGATAGAACGCTTCCATCGTCAATTGAAAGCCGCGTTGCGTGCTTACCCTGAACAGCAGCGATGGAGCGAGTATGTACCTATTGTCCTTTTTGGTTGTCGTGCTGCGATCAAAGAGGACCTTGGATACTCTCCAGCTGAACTTATTTATGGACTACCTCTATCGTTGCCAGGTCAGATACTGACCCTGATAGATTTAACTGCAACAGATACAGCTCTGTACATAAACAGACTGCGAGCTTATTTTAATGAGTCCCCACCTATGCACCCTAGGCAACACAACCATTAAATCTTCGGTTCCGAAAGACATTTCGTCATAGACTTGTGTTTTTGTTAGAAAAGACTCTGTGAAAGCCCCTCTTACCCATCCTTATACTGGTCCTTATCGCGTGCTTTCATGCACTGACAAACTTTTCACCCTTGACATTGGTGGCAAAAAAGACACTGTATCCATTAACAGGGTGAAAAAAGCCTTTCTAAACACAGAAACACCTGAGCCCCATATTCCCCATCAAACAGCTGTAACTACACCTGTACTGTTGGAAACCTCTAAAGACAATTATGTCACCACCACACGTAGTGGTCGGCGAGTACATTGGCCCAAAAAACTGTAAAACTATATATATTTAGAATGAACTTTTTGAATTTTTGTACTCTATTATACAATTACTGTTTTTCAAAAAAAAAACTACTTTTCACAAAGAAGACAAACTTTTTCACAAAAATACAAACATTATTCCCCCCCAAAATAATACTTTGCATAGAACAGAAAAAAAAATTCCTGAAAATACTTGCAGAACCCCCCCCCCCCTAAAAAAAAACAATTTTTCAAAAATACTTTTTGATAAAAAAAAAAAAAAAATTCTGAATTGACAAATTTTGTATTTTTGTTCTTTCCCACTGCTGCACTTCCATTTTCTTCCTGTCGGCTTTCAGCCTAAGCAGGGGGTGATGTAGCAGTCATAGATTTACATTATAATGCGTATCAGTGTCTCTCTGAGCTGGTTTGACCAATCAGCTCGCAGGGCGCATTGATATCATTAGTTCCCTAAGGGACTACTTGAGCTCCCTTAGGATATGCGGACGATGACCATACGCTACCCTGGCACCTGCCAGTAAGGATCGCCTCAGCCTCTCTCCTGCCTCCTCGTCAACTGGACCACCACGGCGGATGCTATCTTCGCCTGAAGATATTTTAACTTCTTCTTTCGGACACTGTCCTAAGTTTCTTTCTACCTATACCAAATGGTATAGGTAACCTTAAATATATGAATAAACCCCTTTCGTTTGTTGTTGTAAAAAACGGTTTCGTTTGTTTCGTTAATTCATTTCGTTCATAAAATTAAGATAGGGGATAACAAATCCTCTATTCTTACAAAGTCACGGAAATCTGGCGCGTCAGCTATAACAGTACCTTTTATTTACTTCAAACGCTTACATTAATAATAAAATGTGTTTTTTTTTCAATGTAAATATTATTTGTTTATTACTACATTAAACTAAAAATAAACAAATGTATTATTATTAAACTATAATTCGAAGGAACAACAATGATAATGAAAAAAATTTGCATAAACAAGAAATGCTAACATAACGTTTTATTTTTAATTTCTGATCATCCGTACGTCACATGACGCTGTATTTGTTGCAAGATTAAACAGGAAGCCACAAAGACATAAAAATCTTGGAAATAACCAAAGTTATTTACATCCAATAATTTTAGATTAAAACCTCAATTAGTTATAGTGGTGATTCATGAGATTTATACGTTCTTCCACTCAGCAGCAAATGACGCCTCATGTCATATATACGGATGGTCAGAAATGATAAAAAAAAAAACTTTCCCCATAATTTATACCAATTTCAGACTTGTACAACGTCATATTATTTCACAAATAATACATTGAATCTATTTCTTTTATTTCGTAATAAACAAATAATTAACAGAATACCGGATCCATTTTTAAAATAATTTGTTTTTTATTTTGGGGCATTTATAACGACAGCTAACAGAACGAAAAAGGGGGTCAAAAAAAACAAATAGGTAACAAATAAATGTTACGCAAGGCAAGATAAGGTACTCTGAATAAGTTTATTTGTGTTTTAACTTATTGTAAAGCTTCTTTTTTTTTTTTTTTTTTTGTTCCAAACAAACCTGGTGTCAACCTGTTTAGTTAGAATGGGAAAAAAAATGTGGGAAAATGTAATTTTCTACCAGTATTTTTCTTAATTTTTGGTTTTTGAGCAATTATCGAAACTCTGTAATTTCAGCTTTTTTTTTTTTTTTTTTTTTCTTTTAACTGAACAGGTGGACACCAGGTTTGTTTTGAACAAAAAAAACTCTTTAAAATAAATTAAAACACAAATAAACTTGTCCAGGTTAGAAGAGTACCTTATCTTGCCTTTCATAACATTTATTTGTTGCCTATTTTTTTTTTTTTTTTTTTTTTTTTACCCCTTTTTCGTTCTGTTGGCTGTCATTATAAATGCCCCACTTTTTTTTTTTTCAAATTGTTTTCTGTTTAAAATTCTTAATACAGACATAATATTGTTTTAATTGAGCGGTATGTTCGGCCTGGCACACAACTTGCTACGGATGGTTGGCGGGCCTATACTGATCTAGCCAATCATGCAGTGGTAAATCACAAATATAACTTCACCTATCCAGATGACCCTACAATTCATACAAATGGTGTGGAGTCTGTTCAAGTCTACATTTAGGGCCATGTGTAGGACTAGCAATGGAAATTTCCAGCGTCAACTGCAGGAATTTCTCTGGCAGCAGCGGCATGTAAAACGCAATTTTTTTCGGCAGTATTTTGTATTATATACGGAAATTTTATGAGGTTTAAAACTTAAAATACACTTTAAATCTTAAAACAAAAAAAAACAATTTGTGAAAACATTAAAAAAAAAACAATGTATTAAGAATTTTAAATCAAAAACAAATAAATTATTTTAAAAATGGATTAGATATTCTGTTATTTGTTTATTACAAAATAAAAGTAATACATTTGATGTATTACTTGTGAAATAATGACGTTGGACAAGTCTGAAATTGGTATGAATTATGGAGAAAGTTTTTTTTTTTTTTTAATCATTTCTGGCTATTCGTATATGACATGAGGCGTCATTTGCTGCTGAGTGGAACCAGAAGTTGGAAGAACGTATAAATCTCACAAATCGCCGTTATAGTTTTATAATTTGGTTCAATTAATAAATGATGCTTTGTTACATTAGGACCCGAGCTAACTTTGACACTGTTGTTAGGGTCGTGGTCAAAGTTAGTGTGGGTCCTAATGTAACAAAGTACCTAAGGATGGGGGATTTGAATGACAGCTCCGCCCACCGGATCCTAGTACTGGATCCGGTGGCGAAGCTGTCATTCAAATCATCAGAAGGAACCACTGCAGTTTCTGCCCCTATTCCTCGACTGGTTTTCTGAAGTGGCAGGGTCCCTCTGTCAGGAGGTGGTTAAGTAGCACTGGTTTCATCTGCCCATGAATGCCATCAAGCCAGATACACCTTTCAGCCATCAACATCAACAATTGATTTTGATTGCATTGTGACGTCATAAGCTACCCTGCATATAGAATCAGTACTATCTCCTTCATCTCCCTTCTTTCACCATCCAAAATTCACCTTTCCTTCCAGTTCATATCATCCCTCATCAACCATATCCAATAAGATGCTTTCTCTGCTGTTTCTTGAAGATCTTTAATAAATTTTCTCAATTCTGAGTTGTTACAATAAAAGCGATGTTGAAATAGGTTTACAACCGTTCGCGCTACATTTTCTCTTGCCCCAATGGCCAAATGATGGAATTCGATCTTCCATTCTTTATCTTGACACTCCTGTACCAACTCTTCATATCTGATCTCTCTCCTATTTTCTGCAGCAGCAAAGTTTTCTCCCATGATACTGTTAATTCCAGTATTATTCCTTTCTTTTCTTCACACCACACAACAATATCTGATCGTTGTCCAGATGATATCAATGGGAACACCATAAAGTTTTCCAGATCTACACTTAAGCATCTTTGTCAATCCCAGCCATTTTCTTATATACATGCTGCATCACTTTTATTCTTTCAACTCGGGGCAATGGTATCTCATACATCTGTAAAAGCCACATTAACCTTGGGTACAACGCATACTATAAGCACCAACATTTGAATTTCCCACATAGATCAGTCTTTTCCATAGTTTGTAGTTCCTCTTCCGCTTGCTGCTGTATTTCCACTCCTTTACTTCTGTCATTTAATGCACACTTGTACCATCTTCCTAAACTCTTCGCTAGTTATTCTTTAACAGTTGATATCATATCACCTATCTTATACCGAACTTCTTTCTGTTTACCTTTCACATATGTAACACTTCTGGATTTCTTCGTTTTGAATTTCATTTTTGACCGCGGAATCAATTCATCCAATCGAAGAACTTCCTCCATTACTTCAACACTTTTCGATTTAACTCTCATCATCCATAAATGCTCTAAGACGTGTATCCACTAATGTATTTCTGCAATCTGTTCTTCTTAATATCATTTCCATAAAAAGTACAAATAAGATGACAGAAATTGTGCAATCTGCAGCAATTCCCACTTCTAAACTTTGCCAATTTGTTGCACAACTTCCGGTTGTAAATCTTATTTTGAATTGGTCATGATATTTCATTATCATCCTTTGCACTGCTTTAGGAATCCAAAAGAAATCCATAGCTTTCTGTATTATCATGTGTGGTACTGAGCCGTATGCATTGGCAAGATCTAACCATACCATAACCACATCTTCATTCTTTTCCTTTTTTTTTTTTTTTTGCGTTTTGTATATTTTCCTATATTGCATTAGCATATTCAATGCACCGTGGGATTCCATCCTTCTGTACCAATTCATTGATGAATCCGTTTTTCTGCACGTAGGTAATTATTCGATTTGCTATGATACCAAGCATTATCTTTCCATCAATATTCAGCAATGATATCGGACAGAATTCTTCTAGTTTTTCTGATCTTTCGGCAGATCGATGCCTTCTGCAACACGGCAACGATCTGCTACATCTTCGCCACATATCTCTTATCAACAAAAAGAGCTGGAAGCGGAGTCGTGGACAATGTTTGTCTACTTTGTATCTAACCCCATCATTTCCATGGGAACTCTTTGCTCTAGCCTTCTTCGCAAAATCATCAAATTCCTTCTTTATATCATTGATATCAAATGATACTCCTGGCTGTATTGGTCTTTTCAACCCTTTTATATATGGTGGTTTTCTATCTTTATTTTGATCACTGTATTTATTCTTTAGAGGCATTTCCAATTCTTCTCTTGGACATTCCAGCTTCCCACTCTTATTCACTGTAAAGAGTCCTTTTGCGAACTTATATGGGTTTTTCACAAACTTCTTCCGACATCTTTCCCTCTTCTTCCCGTGTAATTTCCTTTCTTTCCTCATTTCATCTCGTAACCTCTTAATATCTTCATATAGCTGTTTTAATCCATCTTTCTCTCCTACTACTGCACGTAATCATCTTGTCCGCAGATTATTTTTCTCCCTCTTCAGCTCGGCAATTTTTCCTTCTCTTCTAGATTATTTTTGGATTCTTAGACGGGTCAACATACTGATTGATCCCCAAAAATCGCAACATTTTGTTTTTTGGTGGTTTTGTGCTAGGTTGGGTCTAGTCTACAACATACTAAAAGTTGGACAAGATCCAAGTATGGGAAAGTGTCAAATTTCGAATGATATTTTTGGGGGGTTTTACAAGTCATTTTCCATTTACATGTGAAGCACTAACTCTGTCAGTTTTCATGATAAATCAATACATCTTGGATTTTTATCCAAGTCTTCAGGGTCAATCTTTCACATGAAAGGGTTACCAGTGATGCCAAATAAACCCTTACACAATATCAATGGGTACCCCTACACCCTGATTCACTTACATCACAGTGCTTTTTCAAAACTTTTAACTCCTCATCATCTTCCACTAGATCATTTTTCATATTGTCACAATTTCCGTCTTGGCAACATCCACATGCACTTGTACATTCTAGTCCATGCCTCCTGCAGGTACACTTTAGGTTATTGCATCCTTCTGAACAATTGCAATGAATTATCTGAATCAGGACATCTGGAGTAGGGCTTTTGTCTGTCATCACTGGAAAAAGTTTGTTCCCTTCCACCCCCATTCAGATGGCACCATTTCATCACTACATCCCATCCACTCCATAATCTGGTAAGTCCGCAAAGAATGAAATTTACAGGCCGAGGGCGTTGGTGGGAGTCGTTCTGATGTGACGAACGTCTTAATTGTCGCAACTTTCTTGCAGAGCATATTGTATCTAATAGATGCCAGGGGGTCCTTTTGATCCGCATTGAACAAAGTTACCATTGCCTTACAATCATTGATTTCCACAACATCCTTGCTTTGCTTTGGTAATGAAAATGCTTTTAAACAGTCTGTTATTGTCTTTTCTCTCTTGACAATTCGTTAGTACTCCAACGTCTTTCCTATTCCGAATACCCTGGACACCGAATCGCATCCCGTAAAGGCATGCAGGAACAGATCATTACAAACTGCTTTGCCAAGCACCTGCTAAGAACCTTGATATTGTAGATGTAGGATTTCGCCTTGTCAGAGCAAAAATAAAATGCAGTACATTTAGAAACATATGCACAGAACAGCAAGAGAAGGTTCGTATCTTCAATGAGGGTGGTTGATTTGAAAGCAGACATATTGATGGCTGCCATTTGCAATTTCAACATTGGCATCTCCTTCCATTTGAATAACGTCACAGCCTTTCTGCTGCATTTGTTCCATGATCGTCTGGATCAGCACCTGCTTGTTTGCCACATTTGACAAGAAGTCCTCCTTTTTCCCAGCAAATTTTGTTACCTTGGTAATATTCACCTTTCTTGCATTCAGCTTTTGACTTCGCCGTTGATGAGTACAGTCCTTTATACTTGGTCAAACTTCATAACCATCAAACACGACAGTTGCTCTCCAATAGTGTTCAACAGTAAATGATGTATAATCATTTGCAATTGAGCTGTAGGTACTCCCCTCCTTCCATTTCAAACTGTGAAGAAGAGATCCTTTGTCTAGTACATTGTGCTCTGTGACTGGAATGGTTTGTGTCACGGCACTGTCCAATTTTGTTTCAACATAATTTCTGAGAGCTGCTGCCAGCTGCGGTTTGTCTGCTTGACATAAGATGTGCTTTCTTTCAAACAAAGACACCGGGTAGAGACAGAGTTCATAGGACATGAGATCATCCAGCCTTAGATCACCCATCTGTGAGACCACGAGAAAACTCTGGAATAAAAGTACTGGGTCAGTGCTACGATTTGCAGAAACTTTGACATTCTTGATCGATGCTAAAGTCTTTGCTTTCAAACTCAGTTTGTGAGAGTAGGAGAAAACTGATTGATTGTACAATGTCTTTTCCGATTTCAAAATGGTCCTGAACATTGACATCCTCGTTTGCAGTAATCCCTGTGATAATATTACATAACGATTCATCACCTGAAAACAGCTTAAAGCTGTCAAGTTGCTCTGCAACTTTCCCGAGGTCTGTCTTATCTCTTCCTACCTGAGAGGCAGGCAACTCCTTATGTTGTTCGCTTGTTGTGTAACTTCGTGCGGTAAGTTATTGCATGGCAAGGTTGTAAACTGATGACAGTGGACGACATGGCCCAAACTGTTCTCTGGTGCTCGGACATCCTACTACCCCGTGTGAGCCTACCATGGCTTTTGAGTGAGTGCATTAGTGTTTGCTCAATGAAAGATCTGAGCCAAGACTCGCCCAGTATTGGCTACTGCGTCTGATTACGTGAAACCCAAACAGGAACTTTTGATGTACTGCAGGGTTGTCATCTTTCAAGGCATACATCTTCTGAAGATATAGACGAGCTGATTTCAGATAATTTGGATGACCAGTGGCTGCGAAGACGGCACTAAGACGCAGTTCCCAAGACTCCATTCGATCAGCTGCAACAAGTGCCCTAGCTATTCCTAGCATGTGCTGATAGTTTATCCATAGATTGCTGGTTTTAGAGGCCTTTAGCAGTTCATCCATTATCAGAGTTACTGTTGTAAATCCTACCGATGGAATTTGATTCCAACAATGGCTTCAAGTCACATTCACCAGTTTCCATCAGCATGTACAGCCGCTCGTTCCTCTACTTGGTCCTGAAAACCAGGTTCATCCTTCAAGATTTTGGCAACAATCTGACGTGTGAGACACTGATCCACCAGCAGGTGGCCATGAAATGCTTGTTGCTCTGCCTTTTCGCTCATCATGTGTACAACAGCATTTTCACTGTATACTGTCTCCATGATCTCCTTGAGTCTACTGCCATCCAGCAACATCCTATGTATTCACACTCCTCATGCATCAGGTGCATCATGCCTTACCAGCTGGGAGTAGTCTGATTGAAGTGAAAGAAAGCTTTGAGTTTTGCTGCGGTTTTGAGAATTGCTCGTTTTTGTGCTTCCTTATCTGTCGAAGGTGAATTGTAGTATTCACAAAGAATGTCATAATGTTTGCGACACCACAACGGCCTTTGGTAACAAATAAAGAGTTTCCATATCGATTTATCAGCTTTTCATATGCCGTTGATTTACTTACCTTGTAAGTATTCTCCCATTTAAGTGACAAGGTCCTATATCGTTATCTGTTCATCATCGTTTTCCTCTAAGAATACACACACCCTTTCGAATGCTTCATCCTGATCGCTTTGTTTTGGTCTTTCACTTTTTCGTCGTTTGGTTAATTCAACTGACGTGAACTGTCTTGGAATGCTTCACATTGTATGGAAGTTGACATTACATGACTGGTGATGCACACAGTCTGCAGCATGAAGATCACCACCACAAATATTTAATCCGACCTTGAACAACAGTGGCCCACTCATCCCCTCTTGTTTTGTAATGAACCAGGATAGTTTGAGCAAATGCATCAGTCTTCACATTGCAAATCTTTCCTTCACTTTTTTGTTTATAATCTTTTTTTGTAGTATCAGTTCCACAGAAAAAGCAATGCATCTTACTGTCATGTCGTCCCAGATAAACACGAGCGCCCTTTTTTACTGGCCGAGCAGAATCATCCTTTTTTGAGGCTAAAGCAATGTCCTTTTTGTTTATATGAACACTAGTTCCGGCTTCAACAATGACTTTGACACCTCTTTCGATACTTGCACGGTTGACATCTGCAGCACCCGTTTCTCGAAGCACCACGGTCTCATCACAGTCCAAATCCTGTTCGCATAAAGGCCAAGTTTCTCTTTTGGCGGCTGAACTCATGTTTGACCCTGAAAATATGCGAAAATATATGTGTATTAGTATATGGAGCTAGTGAATTGGTTGTGAGGGCAGTTTTTGATGGGGTAAAACGGGGTCTCTTTGAGTTTTTCAGTTGTTTTCTAAGGAATTCTATACCCTATGAAACAATTTCATTTATATACGGAGGTAAGGGGCTCGATTAATTGAAGAAAGTAATAATTCACCACTGGTACCCATATAAAAATAATCACCCATATGCCTGTTTGTGAACCTGGGTGAGTGCAATAAGGGGTTTAGGGGTACGGGTACCAATGAGGATGTAATGAGGGGCTTAGGGGTCGGGTAACCCTAGATACGGTATAACAGTTTATTTGGCATCACTGGTAACCCTTTTCATGTGAGAGATTGACCCAGAAAACAAGTAAAAATCCAAGATTTATTGATTTATCATGAGTTAGTTCTTCACATGTAAATGGAAAATGACTTGTAAACCAAAACTAGTCATATTCAAAATTTGACACTTTCCCATACTTGGATCTTGTCCAATTTTTTGTATGTTGTAGACTAGACCCAGCCTAACATAACACCACCAAAAAACAAAATGTTACAATATTTTTGAGGTAGAGGTACTCTGGCAGTATATTGACCCGTCTATTTAATATCTTTCAATTCTTTCTTCTTTTTCAACCCAAACCTCTTTTTTCCTTTCTCGTAGATCGTCTCTGCTAACTTTTCCAATTTCTTTTCTGTACTTCCTTTATATCGAGATACTACCTGAACAACTTCGCTATCAAACTTTTCATAAGTAGCAGTATCATTGGCATTTGCCCACTTTATCTTGGACTTTTTATTATTATATTCTTTTGCTGGCTTCATTTTTTTAAACTGTAGTGTTTCCCACTGTGGTTTACATCCTGGGGGTATATGCTACACGTGTTATGGTCCATCGACCCGCGCTGTTGAGAACCTCTCTTCTTACAACTTTTTCTTGATGTATTCGTAATTCTGAAAGTATCAAAATCCTTTCCACAGCAAATAAATTTCCGTTGTCCATTTTCTTTGTCCTTTTTCGTACAGAGTTCATTTCCATGTTATCCGATTTTGTTTATCTGTTATCCTCCCTCCATTCCCGCAGATCTTGAGAGCCTTTTCCATTATTTTGACTTGTTGCAATTAATTTTCATGAATCATGGGCTGCAAACTCGTTTGATCCATTGGCGTCATTTGCTGCTGAGTGGAACCGGAAGCTAGAAGAACGTATAAATCTCACAAATCGCCGTTATAGTTTTATAATTTGGTTCAATTAATAAGTGGTGCTTTGTTACATTAGGACCCAAGCTAACTTTGACCCGGTCGTTAGGGTCAAAGTGGGGGTTAGGGTCGTGGTCAAAGTTAGTGCGAGTCCTAATGTAACAAAGTACCTAATAAGTTAATGGGTAAACATTACAATAGCGATATAAATCATTTTAAAGGAAATACAGTTTGGAAATTAGTCAACAATTTATTTTTGGTTTATCTACTCATTTGGGGCGTGTTTGCGTTGAAAAAGTTTAGGTGCTTCTGCAGAATTTGAACCGAACCAACTTTTGTCAAACTCTGTTCGGTTCAAATTCTGTAGAAGTACGAAAGTTTAATATTTATAAGTTATAAGCATAAGTTCCATAATTATTGATTCATCTTTTCTGTCCTCAGTCAGGGAACGAGCAATCTTTTTAGACAGATCATTTTTATTTTTGTCCCAATCCAGAGTGCCCCATTTGCAGGAGCTGGATTTTCTCCTTGCATTAAAAATAGGGCACTTGTGCAGTTTAGTAAAAAGCTGCAGATAATCCACAGGAAGTAACGACCAATAGATTAAAACATTTTAATAAATTTATTTATTTAATAAAATATAGTCTCTGAAAGAAAAACATTGTAATAAAATAAAGTTTATCTAAATGAATAAATGCGAAAGTTTTTTTCATTTATCACTCCTATATTATAATCAAAACTGGTTACTGTTATTTAAATCGATAATACAACATAAAATTTTGATATTCTGTATTTATAGTGAAGATAAAAGATTAAGAGAACCTTTTGACTGCCTAATTAGCATAACTATTTTTTAAACCAGTCATAATTAATTAATGTTTAGTATTATTAATTTGAAACTGCGTTGTTGTTGGCTAGCTATATGCAATAGTTTTGACAATATTTTGTGTCATTAACAGTAATTAAAGTTATTTAATAAATAAATCGGAAAAATAACTAAAACACCTTAAGTTTTAACTCCATACGCTCGCTGATGACCTTACTGAAGGTTGTGGCTTCGAGGCAAAAGGGAAAGTGGGAAGGAGTGTGGTTGTCTCGCCTGCTCTCTCTCTCTGCCCCCTTTTTCTTGCCGCCTTTTGCAGTTTTTACATTTTCTGTGAAAAATAAATAAATGCCTAATTTATAAATCTGAACAAAAGTTTAGTAGCACTGTGATCTGTTCAGATTACAAAAAAAAAATTCATGTTTTGGTATGATTGTAGATTAACTTTTCCACTAAATCCTCCGCCCCCCCCCCCCCAAATTATTCTACTTTTTTTAACTTGATGGAAAGAAGTAAAGAACAAAACCCAATTATTTTAGAATTTAAAGTGGGGGAAAGTTTTAGTATATAAATTCAATTTTTAGGGCAGTTAACTAAATTCTTTTTTGTTATGGGAGTTAAATCCACTGCGTTTTTTTTTTGGGGGGGGAGGGGGAAGCAGGACTGCTACTTTTTTTTAGATTACACATGGTTTTATGACCTTGCCACTCGGACTTAGGGTTAGTGGTAAAAAATTTTTAAGTTCCCTAAAAGATGTATGGCCCGTAAAATGTGGGAACATTTTACGTTAAATATATATACAACTGATCCCTCACTCTAAATTCCAAAATATGTTTTCCACAGTGTTAACACGTAATTGCCTAAAAAAAAAAAAAAGCAGAATGTCATTTTTTCGAGGTGGTGGGGTATTAATGGAGGGTGTTAATCTGAAAATTTACTCATATTTAATTTTTTTAAAATCTTATCCTTTTTTTTTTTTTCTTCCCTTTTTTATTTTAATTTTAAGCAACTGATTTTAGTTGTTTACCTATTCGGTGAAAATTAAATAAATAACTTTAAAATGATCTACCTAATTAAATATCTTATTTTCATAAAAATATTGAAAGTTTGGATATTACTGTAGATCCCCCCCCCCCCCCCAAAAAAAAAAAGATTTTACTTCAGTTGATTACATGTGAATACCCTGAAGAACCTGGCGGAAAGAGAAACAACAAAAAATATTTTAGAATTTTGAGTGGTGGATCAGTTTAGCATATAAATTTAACGTAAAATAATTCTATTTTCATGCAGTTCTAGGGTTTTATAGAAGTTTACCAATCTAGAATAACCCTATAAAGAAGAATCGGTGCTTAAGCATATCAGCCCCGACATTAAAAAATTTAAAGAATGTATAAACGTTATCATGTACTTACGTGTTAGCTGAAAATAAGATTGTGCAGAAAAAATTACGCAAATTCATCCAGTAGTTATTTAATTATTAAAAAAAACGATTTTAACGATTTTTTCACTCGGTAGATATTTCCACCATTTTGTATCTTAGATTTTCCAGTGGTCATAACTCATATTTTCACAATTTCTTGGTTTGGGGTTTTCTGATTGTCCGGTCGAGTGACGCGGCAACAGTGGGTGTTCGGTGGCTATGAACAGTCAACCCAAAATGGATTTCTAGTCACAGTGCCTTCAAGGGATGCTGCAACACTAATTCCAATTATAAAAAAATACATTCTTCCCGGCACAACAATTATATCTGATTGTTGGCGTGCTTATGATAGACTGGGTGCCGAAGGGTACCATCATTTGCGCATCAACCATCGATATAATTTTGTTGACCCAACAACAGGCGCAACCACAAATCATGTGGAAAGAATGTGGCAAGAGGCCAAAAGACGAAATAAGGCTGAATGTGGTACCCATAAGCATATGATAAACTCATATTTGGCCGAGTTCATGTGGCGACAAAAATTTCGGGGAAAAACATTAGAAAACCTTTTTAAACAGATTGCTGAAATCTATCCTGTGGGTCAATAAAATGCTACGTTTTTTTCTCTCTTATATCGTACTTATAAGTTGTTTTTCCAAAATTGGTTATGTCTTTTGTTAATTTTTTTTCTCTTATATCGTACTTATAAGCTGTTTTTCCGCAATTGGTAAAAAAAAAAATTTAACTTGGTAAAAAAAAAAAAAAATTGTTATCTCCCTTGTTTACAAAAATGTCAAAATCTACGTAAAATCATTTAAATCATTTTTTTTCTTTTTCTTATAATTAAATAACTACTGGATGAATTTGCGTAATTTTTTCTGCACAATCTTATTTTCAGCTAACACGTAAGTACATGATAACGTTTATACATTCTTTAAATTTTTTAATGTCGGGGCTGATATGCTTAAGCACCGAAGAATCTCCTTTTTAAGTCGGGGGTTGGGTAATTTAGCTGAGGATGTTAATTTACCAATGTTTATTGTTGAAATTATGGAATTCTCTGAGTAAAAAAACGTTTTATTTTTAATTAACGATTATTTATGAATAAACTAAAAGATTGTAAAGAACATACTCAATGAAATGACTTTTACAGATTTTTCTTTTGTACTGGTACAGCTTTTGAACGGGACAAAAACCGACTAGGTTAGGGTTAAAAAAAAAAAAAGTTCCGTTTTTGTCCAGCTTAAAAGCTGTACAAGTGTTTTTTTTTTTTTGTTTTTTTTTTTTTTTCGTACAGTTAAAGTTGTCATCTGTTTGTCAGGATTTTTAATTGGCTAAGCACTTTGGTATCGTCCGGCCGTTCACGTAAACGTCCAGAATAAACCACACAAAAAGTCGGTTTTGTTCGGTTCAAAAGCTGTACCCAGTACACTTTTTTTTTTTTTTCTTTAACAAAATTCCAATGGTGTCATAATTTCTAATAAAAACTGTCAGCTAACAGAATTAAAATAAACGTTACATTTATTACTCTTCTCATGTAGAAATTAATAAATGCTTTTTTTTTTTTTTTTTTACTTTCAGGGGTTGATTTTGAGTTTAATGAAGTTTTTGACATTAACATCAACAGTGAAGAGTGAGTATAAACATCTAGACAATATATATATTATTTAAATTTACACAAAAGTTGGGTTAATAATTTAATAAATGTTTCTAAATTGTTTTTTAAAACCTGCATATTACGTACAGTTGATTCAAAATTTACATATTTTGATAAAAAAAGATGTTATAACTTTCTTTTAAGATAAAATTGTACACAAACTTTAATTGATATGGTTTAATCGTTTTTCATGGGAAAATTAAGATAGGGAGTTTATTTCATCCTTTTAGATTTGTATATGTCAGGGACACAGGGTGTATACCTAGCAGCATTTCTGCTTAAAGCTATTTAAAAACTTATTCATCTCTATATCCTCAGTTATAAACACCTGATTTTTCCCCCTCTTTGTCGAGAGATTTTATAATTATCTGTAGAATATTAAATTCTAATTATCTTCTTTTTAGGCCAAAAATGTATTCACTTTTTGATATGAAAAAATTATTTCTTGTTTAAATCTTTCAGCGAAGATGAAGTTTTTGTTGGAGATGTTGGTTTCCGAGAGAAATGCAAGTCTGCTGTAGTGGATGGCCTGTGCAATGCTAATACCTTTCAGGAATTGACCGACGAGCAATGGGCCCACATGAAGGAAAATGCCGACCTGATGGTCTTCCACCTTTGGAAATCCAAGCTGGAGAATTTTGAAAACGCCTCTGAAGCAGTGACTGTTACGAAAACGGAACACCATGTTAACGACCAGAATTCCTCTCTTAAATCCAAAAGGAGAATGATTTCTGGTTCCCCTTATAAAGTTCCCCCCTTACAGGATATAACGAACAGGGCCCTTATAAAACCGTCTCCTCGCAGCATCCAGAAAATTGTCGCCTCTAAGTTGAGTATCTCTACTGGATCTGCTATTTATGACCCATTTGAATTGCTAAACCCCATGCGGCTGAATTTTAATGATGTTGAACACTCTCCAAATAAAAGCCAATGTCTCAACTCGTATTTCACTAATCAAAATTCTTCACTCATCACCAATGAGACAGGCAACGATCTCCTATTATTGTCGAGTCCGACTTTAAAGCAGGTCTCTGCCGTGAGGAATTCGCTTGGTTGCGAAAATCTGGTGAGTTTAGATGCAATGAAGTCGAGAGTCAGGACGAAAACATATAAATTGGACGAAGGTAGAAGCATATTTCCGTCGCCGTTAAGGCCCAATATCTCCAGCTGTAATGCGAAAGAAAGCCAGACTTTCTCCAAAAACAGTAAATCAATACGCAGTGAAGCTGAATTGAAACCTCCACGAAAAAGCCTACTCAATGTGTCTTTTACTATTAACAAAGAAGCTGAGATGTTGTTGAGACTGGACAGTCCAGCAGAAAAAACTTCCGAAAATGTAAACGCCTTGCAGGAACCAACACTGAACGAATCCTTTACCATCAATAAATCTTACATGTGTGATTCTACAGGAGGCAAACCATCTCTGAACGAGTCGTTTACCATAAACAAGTCTATCGTCAGGGATTCTTTGAACGCAGGGCTGACTATAAATAAATCTCTTTCTATAAATGATGCTTTGTCCACTCGCAATTCCATGAATGGAAAGGGTGCTTTAAATTTTTCATCTAGCATAAATAAATCTTTCCAACAGGAATCGTTGAGTGAATCTTTTACTGTAGACAAATCTCATCTTGATAGATCTGTGATTAAAAAACCATCAGCTCTCAAAGAGGAATCCTTTGTTATTGCTGAGTATTTGTCTGTGAAAGAGGCAAGGAAAACGCCAATTATGAATGAATCCCAGAAAGAAGTAATTCCTACTAAAAAGCCAATTCTGAATGAATCCAAGAAAAAAGTAATTCCTACTAAACGGCCAATTCTGAATGAATCTTTTACTATGAATGAATCTCAGAAAGAAGTAATTCCTACTAAAAAGCCAATTCTGAATGAATCTTTTACTATGAATGAATCCCAGAAAGAAGTAATTTCTACTAAAAAGCCAATTCTGAATGAATCTTTTACTATGAATGAATCCAAGAAAAAAGTAATTCCTACTAAACGGCCAATTCTGAATGAATCTTTTACTATGAATGAATCCCAGAAAGAAGTAATTTCTACTAAAAAGCCAATTCTGAATGAATCTTTTACTATAAATGAATCTCAGAAAGAAGTAATTCCTACTAAAAAGCCAATTCTGAATGAATCTTTTACTATGAATGAATCCCAGAAAGAAGTAATTCCTATTAAACGGCCAATTCTGAATGAATCTTTTACTATGAATGAATCCAAAAAAGAAGTAATTCCTACTAAAAAGCCAATTCTGAATGAATCTTTTACTATGAATGAATCCCAGAAAGAAGTAATTCCTACTAAACGGCCAATTCTGAATGAATCTTTTACTATGAATGAATCCAAAAAAGAAGTAATTCCTACTAAAAAGCCAATTCTGAATGAATCTTTTAATATGAATGAAGTAATTCCTACTAAAAAGCCAATTCTGAATGAATCTTTTACTATGAATGAATCCCAGAAAGAAGTAATTCCTACTAAAAAAACAATTCTGAATGTATCCTTAACATTGGAAGATCCACAAACTGTAGAAGTAGTTCCTATTAAAAATCCTGTGCTGAATGAATCTTTTAATCTTGAGAAATCTTTCGTAGATGCACCCTTCACATCTGATGCATATTCTCTTGCCGGTAAGACTTCAACCCCGATCAGAGAAAACACTTTGAAAAAGAAATCTCCACCAACTGAAAAGGCAAATTCTTTAAAATCTTTGTACAATAAATCCACAATCAGTGACAAATCTTTCAATAGTCTCAAAAAGGATCCTATTTCTCGGAAAAGAACACTGGCATCTGTAATGAAGACCCCCACCCGACAGGGATCTGAATCTCCAAAGAAAACTTCTGTGGTCAGTCGTTCTCGGCTGAATAAGAATCAAATGCCTACCATAAAATCCAGCATCGTACCAAAGATTTCGGTTTCACGTCTTCAACCGACCAATTTTACTTTAAAGAATCCAAAGTTGAATTTTAATGCATCAACGTCGACGCTGCAGAAGGATACTCATGGCATGGTCAAGTTTCAGAAGGAAGCCGTTGTTCCTGTAAAAGCATTAAATAGCAAACTTTTGGTGCCAACCAAACTCACGCGGAAGTCTCTGAAAATTTCACCACAAAAAACAATTCCTAAAAAGGTCAGTTATTATTTATTTAAATCTACAAATTGTCTTGTATAATTTCGATTATTCCGACTACTGTTCTTGTCTTGAGTGTTATCATCACGTTTCGGCCGCTGTAACCTCCAGCCTTCTTCAGGTGTATCTTTTCGAACTCTGGAATATTTCTGTCTAACTCCGGAATTTAGAACGGAATCTTTATTTAATCCACAGGGGTAGCATGCTCTCGTCCTGTCAGCCATGACTGGGAGAAGTCTTCAGTAATTCGCAATTCTTCATATCGCCTCCACCGAAGTTTGAACGTTTAACTTTCAGATCACTATCACTTAGAACTGAATTTTACTTAGTACGATATCCAAGGTGCCACAGGTCCTTGCGGTTCCTGTGGATTAAATAAAGGGTTCCCTTTAAAATTCCATCCAGATTCCTGAGTTCGAAAAGATACACCTGAAGAAGGCTGGAGGTTACAGTAGCCGAAACGTTGTGATGATAACACTCAAGATGAGAACAGTAATCCGAATAATCAAAATTATACAAATTATCAATTCTAATCTTTAAATTTCAGAAATACAAATTGTCTTGTTTATACGATTTAAAATGTTGGATGGTTACAGCATACAATGCCCTCTCTAAATTTTTCTTCACAAAAAATTTTTTTTTTTTTTTTTTTTTTTGAAGAGTACTAGCGATTAGACCACATTTTCAGATTATAAAAATATTTTTTAATTATGTGTTCAGTTTTTAACAAACAATTCCATTTTGTATCTTTAACGTAATGTGCTTCCAATCTTGGTTTGACCTGTCTTTTTAGAATTTCGAGCGAGGAAGGGGGGGGGGGGGTAATTTTACTTTGAATTTACATAAGTCTTATGGGCTGTTGGGCAGGAGGACATGATGTTCCTCATTCAATCCCAGGCAACGCCGAGTTTTCCTGTGTGTAAAAAAAAAAAATTTTTAAAAAACCATTGACCATAGCTGAGAGCGACCAGAAGGCTCCTTTTTTATTAGCCATGTTGTTTTTTTTTGGGGGGGGGGGGGATAGGTTTTTCATCTGGATTGAACCCTTATCTCAATTCACTCTTACTATTATACCAAATATGTCGGTCTGCTAGTAAGAGATAATCTATTAATAATGGAGATTATGTATCTGTCTGACGCCAAAACTATACTATTTAAGACTTATACTTAGTATATACTATACTATTTCATAATATTTCAGACTAATGTACTATCTTTAAATGCTCAATTTAGGGGCATAGTGTAGTGTCTGTTCTGTTGTCATGATGCCATCTTCCCAGGCATTACCACCTCCTTTTTTGAGAGGTGTGGAGGTAGTGTAGTATCTGTTCTGTTGTCATGATACAATCCTCCCAGGCATTACCCCTTTTTTTTTTTTTTTTTTTTTTTTTTTTTTTCCTTTTGAGGGGATGTAGTATTTGTTCTGTGGTCAGGATACTACCTTCCTTGGGATTACGTTCTCCTTTACTTTTTTTTGAGGCGAGAGGTAGTGTACTATTCTATTGTCATTATACCATCCTCCCAGGCAATACCTCCTCCTTTTTTTAGGGGGGGGGGGGTTAATGTATGTCTTACCCGCCCTCTGATTATTAAGTATAATGTTCTATTTCGAACGCACAGAAAGTTCTATTTCAAGAAAGAGAGAGAGAGAGGGGGATACAAGACAGGGGCGTGTTATTTGATTAATAACATGTAAACAACAGTTTCTCTGAAATTTATCATACGAGTCGCTCAAAAATGATATATTTACTTTGATTCTTTATTAAAACGTTTTCGTTTTTTTGTTTTTTTTAATATTAGAAATTATGTTTTAAAGCACAAATTTATTGAATCAAATTATTTAATTTTAAAAAATAATTGATTAAAAATTTACTATTTTTTTTATCTTTTACTTTTATTTTTTTAATTTTTTTTTTTTTTTTAAGAAAAACCAAACACATTTTACTGAGCAATTAAATAAAACAACTAGCAAAAATATGCGATCGGAGGGAGCATATATTTGCTAGTGATATTAATGTAGAAAGCTTGCTACTGCTCTATTCTATCCATCAGTTAAAATGCTTATTGCTTGACTTTTTGGTGCTTTCTTAGATTAGGACCCACGCGTCTGTACTTTCCGGATGTTTATGTAAATCGCCAGAAAGTATTTACATCAAGTCTATTGACCTACTTGCATTCAAAAAATAAAAAATGAGGCTGGATTTACAAGTGGGTGGGGCGAAGACATTTAAAGCAAAGAATTAAAGAAAAACTCAAATGCATTTAGTTAAATTGTATTAAAGAAATATTTCTTTTTCTAACACAGGAATAAAAATAAACAGGTGATATATTATATTTTTAAGTGTTTTTTTTTTGTTTTTTACTGAAAATTATTTTTGGTTTGTAATCAGGTAAAAATGGCGTCATTGGGGTTAGGTTTTTATTTCTTTTTACTCAAAATTATTTTGGTTTCGTTAGGGGTTAGGGTTACGTATTAAATTTTTTGCCTGAACATTTTTTTTCATTTGCGATCAGTTTTTCTTCCTGACAAAGTTAATCACTGCTTCAAGGGATGAAACGGCCAGTGATAGCTCGTGAGAATTTATTGCAGTACTTTCGTGTTTCAATTAGTTGAAATATTGACATGTCGTCTGCTTATTCGTTTCAATCAGTTGAAATGCTGATATGTCTACTTTCTCGCAATTTGATTGACTAACCACTCATACTTTGTTTACGTAAACATTCGGAAAGTACCAATGTAACGGGGCCCCACATGCTCCTTCCTGGCGGCATCAAATGTAAACTTAGGTCGCAGTGCCGAGTAATACAGATACCTCACTCTGATCCGGTGTCACTGAACCACTTGTAACTTATGTGATCCACTCGCGCCTCTATCTCGGTACTCATACGTTTGGTCCTCGGTGCAGGAATCCTTCTAGACTGTGAACACCCTCCTTGGGCTCGTGATGTCGTAGTGGCAGAAAAAGAAAGATGGCTCGAAACTCCTTTCGGTCGGATGAATGACGATTGCTTCGCTGGTCCGCTGTGAAGGCAAGGTTACTCAAACAACAAACTGACAAAAATAGGAATAATTCAACAAACTCAGCGGTTTCCTTTTGTATCCAATTAATTAATACGATAACAACTGTTTTTAAAACGGTGAATTAAAGTCTGCTTTTCGATAATGGCTTTGTTTACTAACTATCTCGTCTCTCTGTGCATGAAACTCTATTTATGCTTTCCAAGTTGTTAATTAAGTTGTAACTTGTCTACTGAAAACGGTGTGGGGGGGGGGGACACTATCGTTAACACCACCTAGACAAGAACTTGTTCGCACAAGTCCCTGCCTGGTCGGCGCACGTCCATCTTGGTCGAATTCCAATTTCTAACTGCCCGTAACGTCTTCTCGTTTCAACAACAAAGGTCCTCTCGTTCCCAGAAAGGCATATCATTACACCCTTTCTTTCTCCAGCCCATTTCTCCATTCCTTCCCTCTCTCTCGGGGCCAGGGTGTGGCATACTGACCTACTCTCCCTCTCCCTCTGGTTGGGTTCTTTTCTTTCCTGTTACCGTAAAAGACCTATTCTCTCTCTCTCTCTACCATGGGGGGAGGGGAGTGACCAAAAGACTCTTGACCAAAATTGTACAGCCGTTATCAACATTCCAGCTCTTTCTGGCTTTGTTCTCCCATTGTATCTGGATAATTATATCTGACAGCTTACACGCTTTTTCCCGCCAGCCCGGCACCAGTTCTCGCTCGTTTCCCGTAGGTGATTTTGTGTGAATATATACTAGCTTCAATTCTCTACCTCAATTCTACGTAGGGCCTGATTTTCCTGATGCATATTAGTGCGCCCTAAAGGGGCAGACTCTGTCGGTTACAATCACTGTTTCATACCAACGCCAAGTCTATTTTAGCATGGTCCTAATCTAAAGAAAGTACCATCTTTTTTTATTTTAATAAATGTAAGACATTAATTTCTCTTAATATTCAATATTTCCGAGATATGTTTGTGTTATTTACATTCTGATTATTCTCCTCACCGTTACAATTTATTTTTTGAACTATGTTTTGGCCTATGTGCTCTCTGGCCTTCTTCAATTGCATTGTTCATCCTTTTCCTAAATTCACGGTTGCCGATTGTCAATCTTGTGTAAACTGTTTCCTTGCATATTTAAATCTGATGAATGTTATTTTTACCGTAATTAAAAAATTCATGATGGTCATGCATAATGTGACATTTGTGTGGAGCAGGCATTTCAACATGTGACCCATGGGCAGTATGCAATTCTTTGCAAGCACACTTTTGGCTGGGATAAAAGATGGTGTATTTTGTCATTTAATTGACAAAATTGCAGTTTTTATAATTTAAACTAGATAATGGGGATGTGAGATCTCCACTTTTTTGTAATTCAGAAAAGGCAGAATTCTGTTTTTTTTGTATAAGAATTTTGATTTCTGTCTTGACTCTTCTTTCTGTTTTCCTGCTTTTTCTCTTTCCGTTTTCTGATTTTGTTTTACTTCCCTCTCCCCTCTCTCTATCTGGAAATGTTAATTTTACCATACTTCAAATAATTCACGATGGGGAGGTAGAAGACTTTAGTTTCATAAAAAAGTTACTTCCTGCCACACACCCCCTCCGCACACATGTGCACTTAGGGGTCTTTCTCTTACTAACGACCACATATTTTTCTTGTTTATTTCCAAACCAAACAATGTTTTGAACTTTAGTTACACAAAAAAAAAAATGAACATTCTTTTTACACAAAAAGCTAATTTTAACGAATTTAAAAGCCAAAATGAAGTTAAAACAAGTATAAAAAAAAGGTATTGTAGATTAACACCCTTTGCTACCCCTTCCCCCAAAGAAAATTAGATTCTACTTTTTTTTTTGTTACGCGATTATGTGTGAACACCCTGAAAAACTTGAAGCAAAAAAACAAACAATTATTTTCAAATATAGAGTGAGAGATCAGTTTCTCATATGAATATAACTTAGAATGATCCCCCATTTCTTAGTCATTCTAGTGTTTTAGGGCAGTTAACCAATGTTTAATTTTTTGTCTATGGGAGATAACTCTATGCAGTTTTGCCATTGGCCACTCATATCCCCAAGATAAATATGTGTCGTTCACTTCTAAGTAATAAAAATATTTTGCACTAATTTATGTTAAACGTTTTCAATTATTTACATGCTGCTCTCATACCAACACGAATAGTGGATTGATACTTGTAATGAATGGACATCCAGAGGATTTCAGTACTTATGGAGTCAGTCCCGAGTATTAATGGAGAATAACAACTCGGTTCCAGAAATGGCCGAAGCCTTCTTTTTCTCTTTCTTTCTTGTGCCAGCTCCCTCAAAGCTGCAGCTCGGTCTTGGCAAGCCAGGTTCTCGTCTCGTCATCAAGGTCCGCTATGCCCTGCTCGCCATTGGGTGGTTTGAACAGCGGGCATTCCTCTGACGTGTGTAACTGTCTGTTCTGGGTGGCCACATTCACAGGCAGCACCCTTTCTCAGACCCCAGTCTCTCATTGTGGCAGAAAAACGGCCCACACCAGTTCTCAGGCGGTTCAGATTGGTCCATTGCCTTCGTGGCAGCTCAGCCCCTGGTATGTCATCTGGGTCGGTGATGAACCTGTGCAGTCGGTGTTGGTCAGCTTGCTGCCAATCTTCCCTTCAGCGGTTCTTGGTCCACATCTGCTTTGAGGTGGTGTCTGGGACGGTTTCCAGAAGCTGATGCGCGTGCTGGGAGAGTGCGTGGCGTGATTTGAGGCGTACTGGTGGAGGGGCTCATGATGTCATGGAGCAGATGTCTCTTGTCAATCTTGGCCTTGCATGACAGTGCCAGGACAGTCGCTTCTTGTCGGATAGCGGGTGGGGCAATACCGGAGAGTATCGGTAGTTGGTTCACTGGCGTGGCGCGGAGTGTCCCAGAGACTGTGCGCATGGCGGTGTTTAGAGCTGCGTCCACTTTCTTGGTGTGGGTACTTCGGCACCAAACCGAAGCCGTTTATATTTGAAAGCTACCACTTAATTTTTTTTAGTGTCTGAGTTTTACATTTTTTTTTTTTCCGCGGCTTTCAAACCAGAAACTGCTTTGGCCATTTCCAGAACTGACTCGAGATTTTCTATCAATATCCTGAACTGACTGTGGAAGTACTGAAATCCTCGAGATACCATTCGTTACCAGGACTAATATATCTACATGTCCCACAATGGTCCCTTAGTTTGACATGCCTGACGTAAAGTGACAATTATTCTTATAAAACGATGCATTTAAAAAAAATTTCCACAAACGATAGATGTCAAAATGAAGACAATAGTTTGAATAAAAACTGGGCAGCTCGCAATGTCTTGAATATTTTGTATTGGTTTTTGTTAAGTTCCTTCACCAGGAATTGAACTCTTAACGGGATGAGTTCAACAGTCTGAAATTTCCCGAAAGTTACCAACTTTGACAAAAGGTGGCTGAAGACTGTTAAAGAGTACAAACAACGGGCAAAATATTGTAAATATAACAACCATGTTTCTGGGAAAAACGGCTGTTCCTGGGTTGGCTGTCGTTTTGAGTGGGTGATATGTGGAGATTTTCAATCCTCTTTTAATATTCATCATTCAACTGTCAATCTATAAATCTCATTAACCCTTATCCTCGAGTGGCTTTTAACCTTGATAAGTGATTACTCAATGGTAAAAAAAATTTAGACAAAAAGACGTTTCGAACAAACCACACCTCAAGAAGGCTGCCAAAATGTAAATACAACTAAAAAGAGGATACTCGTCCCAAAACATGCAAATATCTTGCTATTAATTTAAAAAATCTTTTCTTACTTTTCTACCTGAAAGCTGGCAGAGCTTAAAATTCAATCTCCAGTCATGGGATCAAAACGAAAATGTTTCCAGTCCACGCCACCACTGAGCAGAATGAGTTATGCAAAACCAGCCGTAAGTTGTTCTGTTTTATTTTGTTTATTTAACCAGTGATTTTAGTGAGTTCATTAACTGAGTTATTACATGAGTAAATTTAATGAATTCCAACTCGGGCTCAAAACTGATTTTATAAAACCGGCTTTTCAGATTATGATCACTAAAACCAAAACCGATTCTAATGTTTGTAGTTTCTGCATTCAGTGAAATATTTCTCTATTGTTTTCTTTTAAAGAAATATCGTAACTGCAGTCGGTCAGCATTTAGCTAGATGAGTGCTGTCTGTTTCATTGAAACAGATCGCAACATAGCAATTTCCTATCTTGGTTGTACTGTTGTGACAAAAGCATTTTTTCTGTTAGTGATTGGCATTTTATATATATATATATATATATATGTATATATATATATATATCATTTTATGTATATTCATTCCTTTACAGAAGATCAAATGTAGCCTACAACAGTGTTTACAGTTAGATATTAAACTCGATTGCTCTGTTGAAAATGAAGCACAAATTAAAATAATTTAATTCTTTTAACAATAGCAAATTAATTTAGTATGTTTATTTTTAAAATTTTTTTTTCACTTTCCCTCTACTGCTACAAGTTGTGGCGATATTTATAATGGACTATTCCAATCTTATTCTTTCCTTTCTTTATAACCTTCAGAGTAACAGAAGGGGGAGTGACAGATGTATAGAATAAGAGCAAGGGGACAACCATGCAGTGAGAGAGCGTGAAAGTGATAGATAGAAACTTGGTGAGTTAATTGCAAATTACGGCGAATTAGAATAGTTATTTCAGACATAACTCAATCACAAAATTGGAATATTTTAGCATGTTTTTTGTTTGCTTAAAGTATATAGGAAGAAAGTCTTTGAGGAAACAAACATTGAACTTTGCTTCAGTATGATAATAGATACTTAAATAAAATAACATTGATATTAATGCAAACTGTCCTGAATATGACCGTAAACTGTATCCGATAGTGAGGTGCCATTACTCCCAGGTCCACTCTGAATGGTAGTATCTGCCAGGGTCCCATCTGTGGGTTAAATAGAATCTATTATGTGGATGCCACAACTGGTATATTTATTTATTTTTACTTATAGGCACATTCCCACTGGGACGTAAGGGGCTACTGTAAATTAAGGGACAGATCCATAGGCCCATCTTATGTGGGAGTTGTTAGTTCACATTACATTTAGATTTCAAGATGTTGGTACAGTTGGGAGCAGGGAGGGAATTCCTAAGGCAAGTAGTCCAAGAAAAGAAACAATTAGAGTAGAAAGCCTTTCTGTATCTGGGGGACCTTAACAATGAAGGGGTGGGATTTTGCTGTTGGTCGGGTTGGTCGAGCGTATTTTTGTCAGAGCACATTCCATTGAAGTATTTGTAAAACAAGCACAGGGATGCAACATTGCGTCGATGGGGTTTGAGCTTGGTAGACAGTGTAAGACCTATTAGATTAAAGACTCTTTTTTGGATCCTGTCTAAGAGGGAGAGACTAGTGGATGGTGCACCAGCCCAGGAACGTATATTTATATCATGAATAACACGTTAAAGATTTTAACAACTTGAAATCATAAAGGGTTTCTACCAAATTGACTAAATTCAGCATTAATCCTCTTAGCGCTGTCGCAAAATTGCGACATGTCTACCACCTCTAATAGCAGACGATACTACATACAAAACTGGTTTTATTTGCAATATAAGAGACAACAGAACAAATATACATAATAAATTCAGTACTTGACTAATATGTGCATGATATTCTCATGCACATATTAGTCAAGTACTGAATTTTCCATGAGCGGATGGTCAACCTAATTATAAGTTCAAGATGGCCACCATCACAATATGCAAATTAGTCGAATTTTAAAATTTATTTTGATAGTCCTACTTATATGCTACATACAATGAAAGGTTAAGCTTACAGAATCATTTTTAAAAAAATAGGTGTAAAAAAATCATTTTTCTACAAAAAAACAGATTCAGCATTCAGAGGGTTAAATAGCATTGTTTTGGGTTGATATATTGTAAAACAAAACAACCAAGTTTTCAAGAGGGGCTGTTACCTTATTTATTTTTTTAAATTTTATTTCCAGCAAACGAATATAAATTCTGGAGTTGCGATTAACACCCGTCTTGCATTTCCCAGTAAACTGTCTTCTATTATGCCACGAGCAGATAAAATTGGACAATTTCCACGGCCTGAAAAACAAAGTAAAAGTCCATCTAAAGCTTCCTCGACTTCGTCTGGCAATGGTAAGACTCTGTTTTCTTGCTTCTTTTATAAACTAATCTCGCTGTGAGTGCTCGTATAGTACTGAAACTTTTGATGCTATATCTAAGGCTAGGAACTCTTTCATAAACTCTGGGCACTTTACATGTGATCACCGACATATCTAACCCTTGCTTATATAAATACATACTTTTTAAAAAAATTTATTCCCTCATATTGCCTTCTGCTGATGTTCTGAAAAGAAAAAAAAAACGATTCACTTCCAAAAGTTAGTGTGTGTGAGAGAAATAAAGAAAAAAAATATTTAAATAAATATAGTCTTCCACGGGCTGCTGTTTCATCATATCACGACTGCGGTGTGACTGGATGAAGCAAGTGTATTCATGCTGAGAATTGAAACCGGAAATCCAGGTCACTTCTAACTGCGATCAGTGTTGTCTGGCATCTTTTTTCTGCATTAACAAACTTGCTGCTGATAGAAAAATCGTAACACTTTATGTATTTTTATTTTGTTTACATTCTACGCTACTCGTAACCTCTCTCTTGTGTGTGTTCAAATGACTGTTTCGTTTAAAAAAAAATTCTTTTCACATTACAAACGCACCAAATATTTTCAAATATTGTACTTGTATGTTATTTCTTCAACTAGGTACGTGCAAAAATGGCCGTGTCTTGTATGGACCATGATTATAAAAAAGAGCTTATTAATTTTTTAATTAGTTTTTGTGTAAATTTTGATTGTGTTTGAAAGATAAAAGCCTAAACTTAATCTCTAAAAAAAAAAAAATGTAATTTACGTGTGAAAAAAAACAAATTCAGTGAATTTTGAACTTTGAAGAAATTACTTGTAAAAATCCCTTGAAAGATAAATGTAAGTTTTCTGGAACTATTTCAAAGATAATTATTAAATTAAAGTCATAAGATACTGAATTAAAACAAAAATTTCTTACGTTTTACTAAAAATTAGCAAAATTATCCACAAAAAAGTCAGTTTAGTAAAATCCGCCATTCAGTCAATCGGTAAACAATTTTGTTTACCGATTGACTATCGCTATGCAAAATATATGCAAAACAAAAATGTCATTTATAATTTTTAACTTTATATATATAAAATAGTTTTGTAATAGTTTATAGAAATTGAAAAATTATTATTTATTAATTTCTTTATTCTTTTTAAGGTTATAAAGAAATGTAATTACTTTAAGGACCCTTATTTTGTTGTAAAAAGGCAATGCTTATTTAATTAAAATATTTGAATGTACGCAATGAAGATTTTATTTATTTTTATCTAAAAGATTCATATTTAACTTTGTATTAGTTTTTAATTCAGTAATACTCTATTATTGATGATGTCTGTTTACCTTAGAATTTGAAATAAAACTTTTTTAAATGTTAAAAATTATTTTTGTTAAGAACTGCATGAATTTTATCAATTTGTTTTACATAATGATTAAAAACTTTAGTTACTCGATTTATTAACATGTAACGATAAATTACATTTTTTTAAATAAAGCTAAGTGTATTTTTTTTTATTTTAAGTGTGAAAAAGTAAATTAAAGCAAATGACTTCAATGAAAATTTATTCATTGAAAAAAAAGTTAAAACAATTATTTATTAATGAATAGAATTCAATTTTGAGAGAAAATATATTTGAATTCTATTTATTAATAAATAATTTTTTTTTACTTTCTAAATATTAATGACAGCAAATACAAACTAAAGTTTTATCTTTCCAAATAATTGACGATGAATTGTGAAATTAACAAAATTGTTGAATCTCTAAAAATAAAATTTTGAGGTCAGTGTGGGAGTGAGTGGTGGTTTGAGGGCAAATCCCACCTGTTTATTACAGAACATGGGCAAGTCAATCGTTAGTAGAAATTATCCAATTTAAAAAAAAATGTTTTTCGTAATTATCCTGATCCTCAATATTTTTAATTTTTGGTTTATTTTCAAGATTATAAAAAGAATTTCTTACGTTGATGATGACACGTTCATGTGTGAAAGAGAAATATAATTATATCACATTTTTAATTTTCCCTGAAACTCTAATCATTAAAATCACAAAATATTTTTTGCAAGTATGTATATATATATATATTTTTGTGAAAATATTGATTAAACAATGCTTTATTCAATGATAATATCGCTAATTCAAGAAATTAATTTTTCTTTGAGTTATAGTGATCTTATTAACATGGAATATGAAATATATATTTTTTTAATTAACATCTACAGTGCTTTATTTTCATTTAAAAAGAAAAAAAAAATTCATGAATTTTTTTAATTAATACTTAAAATATATAGATAGGTGTATTTTGTTTTCAACAAATAATACATTTTCACTAAGATTTTAAGAAAAATAATGGTTTCATTATATTCCGTGATCGTTAATTAATAAATATTGAACATTTTCAGGAAATTGGTTGATTTCCTGAATTTTGGTGAATTTTTAAGTGAAGGGAGGGTCAAAATGTTTTTACATTTTGGGAATCAGCCATTGATTTTGCACATACGTATTTCAAATCAATAATCTTGATAAAGTCTTAAAATAACGACGAAACGTTGATGAATATATAAATAATTTTTGTTTTTTTTCTTTTTAATTTCTCGTATATATATATATATATATATATATATATATATATAATGTAAAAAAAATATATAAATGTTTATATATTTTTTATTTTATTTCTTATTTGTTGACTTATAGGAAAAAAAGATGTCTTCAAAAAACAAACATTTTCAGCTGTTTCCTATGACTTTCTTCAGTGTAATTAAAAATGTGTGGGTGGTAGTAGCAGAGAAAAAGAGTCTTGCCAATGGTATGAAGAAATGTGACTGTGCCCATCCACATATCTTTGACTTCTTCTTGAATCTTCACACCTAAAGATTGAGTGGATAGGAAACCCTAAAATGTTGTCTGAGGGGAGACTGGAGAGGAGAAAAAGGAATTTTAATGTAACACATTTTGAGCCAGTATTGATTTGCTTGTGGTGGTGGGAGGTCTAGCAGAATCAGAGATTGTATTTGCATTGTGTCGGCATCATTTAAGAACATTACGACACACAGAAAACCGTTTTACAAGTTATATGAAGGATTAAGTGAAATTAATTAGAATAAAATACAGCATAATGAAATGGGTAATAAATGTCTATTAAGGGAATGTTAAATCATAATATATAGGAAAGAAATGAGAATCTGAAAATATGACAAAAATGCTGATGAGAAAAGATAAGTCATTTTCCAACCGCACACCTATTACTTCCCCTGTATGAAATATTGTTGGTCAGTTTGAATATACGTTGAATGGTCCCAAATCTTTATTCAGTCCTGAGATGTGGGTGCTGAGTTTCAGAATGAGTTTAGTTTGTTGTGGTTTGAAATATATAATTAAAATGACTAGAAAAAAAGCCTTATTAGATCAATATGACGTTTTGGTATACTATACACCTTCTTCAGATATGCAAAAGTCAAGAAAAAAAATGTTTACTAATAGATGAATAAGAAAAGATAATTGACAGGGAAAAGAAAGCCCAAGAGAAATGGGGAGAAATTGATTTCTGCTGACCTACCAGAACGCCTCAAAAGACCTTTTTTTTTTTTTTTTTTTTTTTTTTTAATTTTGAATCAGTTTCAGAGAAGGTGTGTGTGGTGGGGTTTATGTTAAAATCACAAGCGAAATGGGGGTAGAGGGAGGGTAGCTTATAGGAAAGGGGGACTCGTACAATAAACATTGCAAAAATAAAAATGAATGCATGGAGGGTATGAACATCTTGAAACTGGAACAATTGGGATTTCGAACAAAAAAAATTCAAGCCGGAAATGCCTAAGGTTTTGCTAACAAAATTTTAATTCCTGAATCTTGTTTGATGAAACGTTAGCATTTCTGTGTAGGGTTGCCACTCCTGTGTGACAAAATGCTCAAAATATACATTAAACTCATAAAGAGTTTTAAGATTATATATATATATATTTATTTTTATTTTTACAATATAAGGTTTTGTTATGCATTATAGTTTGTATTGAAAGCAATAATATAAATGAGGTTTTAATAATTTTGTATATAAACCCATTAAACTAAAAAAGTTTATATATAAAATTAACAAATTAATCTTTTACAATATTTTTAATGGAAAAATGATTTGGTTTTAGAACAGCTTTTAAGAACGAATAATGTTCTAAAACCGAGGTTCTACTGTACTAGGAACACCGATAAGTCTGTTTTTTGTTTCCTCTCTACTAGTGTGATATTATGGAACCCCCTCCCCCCTCCGAATTAGGACGATCAGGAGAGATTAGCTTGAAAATGAATGACAATAAAAAGACATTAATAGCGACAGGTTTATTGTACTACACAGACAAAACAACGCCATGAAGAATTAGCCATTAACGGAGGGTCAAGATAGAGCATTCGGAAAGTTTCCAGCAGTAAGCTGAGAGGAAAACCAGACATCTCTGATTTCCGATGGAAAGTAAATATATTCAGAAGACGCTGGCTGTTAGGGGGCAGAACGACTTAGTTAGTCTTAGCTGAGAATTTGAAGGTAATAGATGTAGAGGAACTAGCGTAAAACCCCAACAACACATCCATGTTCAACAAGTCGCTTGTATACAACGTCCGTATCTGTGTGCTGTTTTTATTATGTATATGAACTACGGCTTTGCGACTGCCAACACTGGAAATCTAGACACAAACCATAAGAAGACTTGCAGTACATGTGTTTGAGGTAAGGTGGTCAATCGGAGGCACAGGCACACACTTTCTCTCATTTTGAAATGTTTGGTCTCTCGATAGATACTAGTAGTGGGAAAACATCTGTTTTCTAGGGTTGAGTATATTTGAGTTTATGTTCTTCAGACGTTTGTGAGGCAACCGCTGACAATGCAATACTTCTACATCCTAAAACGAAGATGGTAATATCATGATCATTTACTGTTCTTCCAATGAGGGCCACATGGTTCCAAGCGCGAAGGAAATCCAGCCTCTTTCAAATCCATGTTTAACAACTTATCTAAAAACAGCATTGCATGGAAAGTGATCAGCATAGTTGACAGGACAACGGATGAAAAGCTCATGTCTATTCTAGAAGCACATCAATTAACTACACAGATACACACTCTCATCAAAATATTGGTAAACACAAAAAAATAAAAGAAAAATGGCATTTTTTTACCAATCGTTTTTATTCATGTTTTCTTTCTTTCGATATCTTCCATTTTTTTTTTTTTTTTTTTAAATTAAAAAAAAATTTTTTTAGCACTTTTGCATGTTCATTATGAAAGCTATTTCCTCTCTTCTATTCTTCAGTTCCTGAAATAAAGAAATCAAATTTGCCTTTTGCTGGTAAATCCAAGTGAGTAGAAAGACATTTCCATTTACCCTTTTATCAAAGTCGAAACAATACTAAAATAATAATCATCTGTCTGTTTCCCTTTCACTCTCTTTGTCTCTGTCGGTCGTGGCCTAAGATTTAACCAACTACAACCCCATGCAGAGGAGTAAGACCTCACCCCCTGTAAACGGAGCCACCTGTTGGCCATGGGTGGCAATCCGTGATGCTGTAAAACAAGATCCTGGTGGATAGGCATTCATCCACTTCAGCTTTTACTTTGGCTAGACGGGAGGTCAGAGAGGCCCAATCCGATCAATTGGCTAGTCACGTCATACCCTAGTATCTATAAGTTCATTCCCAACTATCTGATTCTTCAAAAAAAATCAAAACCTTATTTCTCTTTTTTATTTTCTCCCTAAATAGATACTAGAAGGCGGTGGCTGAGGGTCAATCATGTTGAGAACAAAAGATTCAAAGAAGTAATATTTTTCTTGAAATGGTGTTTTCTGTGAGTCATGCTGCTCTCTCTCAGTAAAATTCCCTTCTAAGAGTAATGTTTCCGCTTTCGCTGTAAAATTTCTTTGAGAGCAATGTATTCTGGGAATATAAATAATTACCCGACTTATGGAATTATATTTGACATCTATATTTCAAACAACACAAAGCTAATGGTATTTGTCTGCCATTTGTGGTATTGTCTGAGTCTTTTCCAGCTTGGGTGTGGTTATTCGCAAAGAGTAATGTCTCCGAGGGATAATGTATTATGGGAATATAAATAATCATCCTACCTATAGAATTATATTTGACAACTTTATTCGGCATTAAATAACTCAAGATATTTTCCAAAAATAAACTCTATTTTAAATTTTTTTTTTTAAATATTCCCTCTTAAGCTGGAAATGGTCAACTTACAAAAATGTCTGGACGAAATCTTAAAAACAAATGACTGTTTTCTTTAAAATTAATTTTTTTTTTTTTTTTTTTTTTTACACAAATCTGCATATTGTAAAAGTAAAACCGTAATTAGAAAATCTTTGTAAGAAGTAAACAAACAATTTTTTTCAGGCGTAAGAGGGAATAGTACAAAAAAAACCCCGAGTAACATGCCAACGCGAAGTTCACAAAAACTGGTTCATATTCGATATAAGTATCCATATTTCTAATTTTCGACCCATACAAGAGTTTTCATCAGGAAGATACAGACAATATTTTTTTTTAAATTTTTTTTTTTTATGTGACATGTTGTCACTTAGTCGTAGTTGTTGTCAAAATTCAGGGTTTTTTTATGTCCAAAATATATCTAAATGAATAAATGCGAAAAAAAATGTTTCATTTATCACTATATTATAATCAAAATGGGTTACTGTTATTTAAATCAATAATACAATAAAATCTTGATAGTCTGTATATATAGTGAAGATAAAAGATTGACTACCTAATAAGCATAACTATTTTTTAAACTGTTCATAATTAATTAATATTTAGTATTATTATTTTGGAATTGCATTGGCTTATGTTGGTTATCTATATGCGATAGTTTCGTCTATATTAACAGTAATTAAAGTTATTTAATAAAAGTAAATAAATCGGAAAAATACCTAAAACACCTTAAGTTTTTTTAACTCCATGCACTCATTAACGACCTTACTGGTGAAGTAGAAGAGAAAGGGGGAGGGAGAGTGTGGTCGTCTAGCTACCCTCTTCCCTAAAAAAAAATTTAATTATGTACCTTTTTAACTTGATGGAGCGAAAAGAAAAAACAATTATTTTTATCATTAAAAGTGGGGAAATTTTTGTATATAAATTCAATTTTTCAGACTAATTTTGGGGTAGTTCAGTCAAACTTAGGGTTAGTGTTAAAAACATTAACTGCCCTAACAATCTAGACCCTAAAGAGAAGAATCTCATTTTTAAGGGGACGGGGGTGTTAATCTACAAATTTACGAAAGTTTATTAAAATTATGGAATTCTCTGAGTAAAAAAACTTTTTTTTTTTAAATTAACGCCCCCCCCCCCCTCCCAATTAATATCTGCCTGGAGGGCGGGTAGCTTTTGCTAGTATATATATATATATATATATATATATATAAATAAAAGTGATGCTTATATATACAAGTAAACAATGCTTCAAGCAAACGACATAAACCTCATATATATTATATATATATGAGAGAGAGAGAGAGAGAGAGAGAGGGAGAGAGATACTCATCATCAATGCCCATTTTACATACTGGCACGTGTTGGATGGCTTTTAGAAATTCTGACCCTGTCTTTATTTATCCCTCTCTCTCTCTCTCTCTCTCAAGTCCGTCCTTATCACTTTTTTTCATGTCTTTTTTGACCCTCCCCTCTGGGCTTACACTGCTACCTCAATTGTTCTACATCTACTAACACAGGAACTCTCGTTCATTCTTTCAACATGGCCATACCATCAAAGTCTCCTGTTATGCATGCATCTCCTTATTCTCTTAGATTTAATCTTCCTCTGAGTACATCAGATCTGAGCCTGCATTAAAACTTCTGTATCTTTTCTCTCCATGATATGCTGAGAAAACTTAGAAGTTAAAGACTTTTAGGAAGACATATTTTAAGTTCTTTACATTCCTTTTTACTGTATTTAAAATTTAAAAAAAAATGTTTTTATTCTTTTACCAGGTTGAAAATGCCTTCCTCATTCAGCAGACCTCAGATAAACTACAAGAAAACTTAAGCCCACTTGCCTCAGCTGTTGTACATATTCGCTCTTCCGACTTTTCTGAATTTATTTGGCGTTGCGACGATCAAACATGGTGCCACTCTGTTTGAAGATCTTTTTTCAACTCAGCTCCAAACACTTAAATTTTTTTAAATAGATGAGACGAGTCTTTCGAGGTTGAGTAAGAACATATTTCTGAAAGATGTTTGTTACATTTGAATTTGAATAAAGTTAACTTTTCATGTCAAAATTCTTTTGTGAAACGTTTGATTAAAAGCGAATTTAAAAAAATTTTTTTAAATAATAAATAAATAAATAGAATTCACAATTCACAACTATTTTTACTGCTTTTACCTCATATTTCTTTGAAATACTTTCTCATCTTCCAAGAATTACAACAAACCAGTTTATTTTATTTATTCCCCAATATTTTCTAATAGTTTAAAATTTCTTACAAGCAAAAAATGGAAATTTAAAAGTTTTTTTTTTATAATTCGCTTCAGCTATATATATATATATATAAAATCAAATTTTCACTTTTTTTTTTTTTTTTTTTTTTTTTCACTTATTTAAAATTTTAACCAGATTTTTCCAAACTTTAAAAAGAATTCCTTTGAAGACATTTTCTGTTTGTTTTAAACTTCTAATAACTGACTTTAAATAATAAATGAGTACAATTAAAACGTAAGACTATGATTGATTCAGTTATAAGTTTTATTCTGAAATGCATGAACATTTTGCAAAATGATAGCCTGTGTGTATATTTTCAGTTTGAGTATGTACTCAAACCAAATTTTACTTCATTATATCTAAACCTAATGTGGGCACATAGATCTTTTCAAAATATAAACAATGGTGTTTCGGCATTTTTTAGATGAGGATTGATAATTTGAATTAGTGTTCTCATCTTGGATGTTATTCTCATGTTTCGGCAGAGGTAACCTCCAAAAGAATCGGGTGCGTCTTGTCGAACTCTGAAACCTATACGGCTTTTGAACTGAACCCTTTATTTAATCAAAAGGTGCAGTTCGAAATTCCATATAGATTCCAAAGTTCGACAAGACACCTAAAGGTCAGAGGTTAGATCGCTCAAAACGTGAGAATAACATCTGAGATGAGGACAATAGTCCAAATAATACAACATAAACAATGGTACTAAATTTATTTTGGTAGCTCAATTAGCCACCAAACTATGACTGTTCAAAGTTTGTTGGAAAATATAAAATTTGCCATCTTATGTGTTCTTAGTTCAGAAGCCAATTTTCGCAGTTTATAACTAAAAATGCAGGCTTCAAACAAGTGAAAACTCCTTACAAATGTAATGTCATCTTGTGGTAAATGAAAATTTATCATAATGGAAGCAATAAGTATTAGATTAAACCAGCCAAAACATTAGGCAAAATCTAATTACACCTTGACATGGAAGTGCTACTTTGACTGTTCATATTACATTCATTTTAACAGCTAACACATTGAATCTTAATGATTCATAGACCTAGCTCAAGCTAGATTTTTCTTAAAAAAAAATTTTTTTTAATTTTTAACATCTGATTTAAACCGTGTAAAAATAGAAACTATTTGATAATAGAGCAAAAATTTCTTTAGTATTTCATTCACTAAAGTTTTCGACTTAATTGTTAATTGGCGAAATTAAAAAAATTAAGTTTACCATATTGACGAGTGACCCTTTTTCTTTAAAATGGGAATATCTTTATATGCGTAGTAATACACTATCGTGTATACCAAAGTAATTAAAAAAAAAATTTTTTCATGTACAAAATAAATCGCCTGTCTCTTAAAATCACTTTGAAAAAGAACTAGTAATGAAACAAGAGAAAGAATTGTACATTAATAAAAATAAAAAATAAAAAAATAATAAAAAAGTTAAATTTTGTTTGCATCCAAATTTTATCAAAATAACCCCCAAAAAATAAATGAGATATCATCACAAGTTGAAATTGAAGGGAATTTCACTATATTTACTTATTTGTGATACCTATTTTGTTTTTTTGTTTTCTTTTGTCTTATCAGTTTGTGTCATAACTAAACACTCTGTTCAGTTAAAGTTTGAACATCATCATATTCCGTTTAATGTCTGTTTTACATGCTGGTGCGTCTTTAAGAAATTGACTTCCAAAGTAACTTAGGTTACTTTGGAAGTCAATATCTCTAGCTAGGTCTTTATTTATCGCTCTTTTTCTCGGGTTCATTTTTAATCACTTCCTCTCATGTTTTGCTTTGCGTTCTCTTGTGACCTGAATCTGTTACCTCAACTGTTCTACATCTACTAACTCAAGAACTCTCATCGATTCTTTTAACGTGGCTATGCGATCGAAGTTTACTTTTCTGCACATATCTCGCTATACTGTCCAGATTTAATTTTCCTCCTGAGGGCATTGAAACTAAGCCTGTCTTTAAGACTTGCATTACACATCCATTGTATCATTCTTATATAATTTCTCTCCATGCCACGCATGTCCTCAACCCTCACTTGTCAGGTTTCACTTCCATACATCATCACACTGCGAACACATACCTGACAGACTCTTCCCTTGGTCGACAGTGGTAACGCTCTGCTGGTTAGTAACACTTAATTAAAATGATTAAATATTCAAACCTTAAGGAAATGGTCTTTTCTGGTTATTTAATTAGCAATACCCACCGACCATAAAACGGTTTGAATAATCAGATTTCAAGGTAGTTCTACTAAAATAATCACATTTTTAAAACCAAAACACTTTAAATCGTCATAATACCACCATTTTGTTCATAAATTAATATCTGTTCATATGCATTAATAAATAAGTCTACATTATATATTTGTAGATTTTTCAGTAAATAAATTCATAAACATGTAAACGCCATTTACGTCACTTTTTTTACCCCCCCCCCCCTTCTTTTAAAGATATCATACCATTTGGCTATCAAGAATTTTGTAATGAAATTTGGAAAACAATCAGGAAAAATATCAATTTCAATTATTGTCTGATTACAAAATTAATTGATCAATTATTTTTTTGTAATCTTAAAAATAAACCTTCAACATAATGTGTATCGAACATTTAAAAAAAAAAACTTTTTCGTACCCCAACTAGTAAATAAATCAATCTTAGATCTTTTTTTATGTATTAAAATTATAATTGTATGTTTTGTCTTTCGGTAGTAGTAATTTTGAATTACCCTATCCGAAAAAATATTGTCCATCTTTTTGAGTGAAAGTCAACAATGGCTGCTAGTATGCTGATATATCAATCAGTAGCAGCAGCAAGTTATAAACAGGTAGCTTCATAAAATTCGTTTACAGAGTTTTTGGGGTTTTTTTTTCAAAAGATGAAAATATTTTTTTGTGCTTAAAAAATTATTGCTGTTTGTAGTTCTCTTATAAAAACATAGTTCAAGAAATACTGGTTTTGGAATATACTTAACTTTCAAAGTCGCCAATTAAAATAAATAAATAAGATTCTACTTTTTTAGGCGATTACTTGTGAACACCCTAAAAGTTTTTGTGGAAAAGACAACAAAACAATAATTTAGAGGGAGGTATCATTTTTGCATATAAATTTAACGTAAAATGATCTCATTTCCCGGCCATTCTTGCCTTTTTAGTGCAATTTTAAAAAAATTTTTCAAGCTGAAAACTTGATATAAAATAAATAATTATTCTATCACTAACTCTTAGGTTCGAGTGACAAGCTAACCTCCTAAAAATGCCTTCTCTTGAACGTGTTGTACCATTTAACCTTAAATCTGAGTGACAAGTCACTTCCTAAAAAGAAACTTTCTTTACCCTAAGTCCGAATGAAAACCTCCATCCAAAACAAAAATCCTTCCTTAACCTTATCACTAACTCTAAGTCCGAGTGGCAAGACCCCAATCCTACAAAACCTTATGTCTAAAAAAATAAAATTGAAAAAACAAAAAACAGACCCCTATAAAGAAAAACACACAGGATTTATTTCCCATAGAAAAGAAAATTGATTAACTAACCTAAAATGATAGAATGGCCTGGAAATGGTGAATTATTTTACATTAAATTTATGTGAAACTAATCCCCTACTCTAAAATAATTTTTTTTTCTTTTCTAGTCAAGGTGTTCACACGTAATTGTTCCTGCCACTAACCAGAAGTCCGAGTGGCAAGTCCCCTCTTAAAACTACACATAATCGTGTAAAAAAAAAAACTTTAAAAAAAACAAAAAAACTCATAATATATGCAATTATTGAGATATTTTAAGCAATTTAAAATTTTTCATGTGTTGCTAATTTAATGCAAAACATTACCTCGTGTAATGGTTAGTTGCACTAGCAATAACATGCTCTCTCTGGTCGTATATTTTTGCTAGTATATATGGCAAACAAACACTGCACTGTCCTCCAAGGGAGGATAGTATCATGACAACAGGACAGATACTACACTACCCACCTCTTGAATTAAGCATCCTCCACTCTATATTAAAGAGCAATGTGTATTTATTTGTGTGTATACAGACACACGTCCGGCTACATAAAAGCTAGCGAATACAAAACTGGTGTACAGTCAAACACTCGCTCATGCTCTAGTTCTTTGAAATGCTTTTTTTCTGATTTACGTCTTCTGCAAACGTCTTTGACATGTTTTAACATTTGTCGTCAAGTCTAGCCGCCAATTCAAAATCCTTGCTCTGATATATATATATATATGGAAGAGGCTATTTTGCCGGTCCCGGCAAAATAACGACCCCCCTCGTTATTCTGCCGGCTTATGTTTTTTTAACCTAACTGTTATGGCTTTGTGAAAGAAAGGATAATGAAATAAATAAGGAACAAATATTTAATAATTTATTTTCTGTCATCATCAGTTGTTATTCTGTCGGTTATTTTAATCTTTTGAATATAAAAGAAATATCTGCTTTTAATACAAAAACATTAAAAGTAAAAATTAATTAAATGAACGAAAATATTACAGACAATTAGATTCTTTAATCGGATTTAGAAGTAATTTGTGTCGGATAAAAAATGTTTTAGTTATTTAAGAAAAAAAATAGTTTTCATTCATTGATATAAAAAATAAATAACTCTTAAGTAATCTGATTATTAAAATAATTAAAGATAAGTCCCTAAAGAAATTAAATCAGATAATTTTTTTTTTTTCAACAGTATGTATGTTTATATAATTTCTGTTTTTATAAACAGTCTAAACAGCAATTTTAAAACTGCTTTTTCACTATCTTTTAAGATAAATGTTAGGACTATTTGTCATCATTCACTAAATTAACCATTAAATTGAATGTTTTTCTTGCGATAAAATAACAGTAGTAGTACTTGTCAATAATTTCTACTGCTACATGTAACGACGAATTTTAATGCAAAGTTGAATTGTTTTACAAACAAACATTGTGAGGTAATCCGGTAGAGTTATATTTAAAAAAGTAGACATAAACGTGGTTCACAGCGAATTATTTGTACTTAAAAACATAGTTTTATTGTAAAAAAAATACAAATTATGTAAATGCATTTAAATGGACATAGAAATTCATTGTAGTTACTTAGTCTATGGTGAAATAAAACTTGTTTTTTTTCCTAAGTCGTGGCGAAAATCGCCATATGAATTTAAAAAAATAGTCAGTTTTAATTATTTTTTTATTGAAAAATGTTGAAATAAAAATAAATCGGCAGTTAAGTTGACTCGTGAAATCTTCACCCTAACTGTAACAGTTAGGTTAAATAAACATGAACCGGCAAAATAACAGCCCCATTGTTATTCTGCCGGGACCGGCAAAATAACGAGGGGGTCATTATTTTGCCGGTCCCGGCAAAATAGCCTATTCGTATGTGTGTAATATATATATATATATATATATATATATATCAATTGCTCAGGGAGTGAAATAATCAAAATAGTAAGTAGTAAGCAAAAATAACGAACGCTGCAATCACTAATAAAAACAATTACATAAAATATTTAGGTGATAAAAATCGCACATATTTCTAGGCAGGCCGAGGGCGCTATAGTCCGTAAGACGCTGGACTATAGACATCAATCTTGAAGATTCGATCCTTGTCTAAGTTAGCCATGCTGATGACGACTGTGAGCCAGAAACGCGTGTCCATAGATTACTTTTATGATAAAAAACATATATATATATTAACGAAAAATATGTCCTATAAAGTTAAAGGCAACTAATAATGCAATTTTCTGCATCTTAATCGCTCAGGGAGTGAAACAATCGAAATAGTAGTAGTAAGCAAAAACAATGAACGCTGCAATCACCAATGAAAACAATTACATAAAATACATTATATATATTATTTTATCTTATTTCATTTGAACTTTAATTTATTTATTTGACGTATATCTTTATAATAATCATTAACATGAAGCTATTGTTTTGTTGTTATTGCTTATATTATCATTATTAAATGTTATTACTTGAAATTAGTCATTAGTCCTACCTAGCGTATTAATAGAACTGCAAATTATTTTAGATTTTAAAATTTCCATTGGGGTTTTTAATTTTAAACTTTTGATTTTTGAGTTTCAATCTTAATTTTTTAGTAATTTCTCTTAACTATGTTAACATTTAAAATTTTTTCAACTTTCTTTTTCTTTAACTTTTAATTTCTATTATGACTAGTTTTTGATAGTGCTTCTTGCACGCATATGTTAATTGAATCTCTCCACCATTGATAAATAACAATTTGAAATATTAACTACTTTTTTCACAGTATATGTGCATAAGTCCCCATAGGGAGTGAACCTCTATTCTAATTGTTCTTTTATATAAAAAAAAATATAAATGTTTTTTGTTTTTTTTTCCTTACCTGTAATCAAACATCTGTTCCCCCCCCCCCCCTTTGTGTCCGTATAAATTGTTTTGTACTCTGTTCTGTTTTGATTTATCCATATCTCTACTCCTGTCATCCTATCTAATTTGCTGTATAATTATGATTGTTCTAATCTATGGTCTTGATGCTTTTAAGTTTGGTGTCTATACCCTGTGCTGAGGAAGAGAATTGATATTAATAAAAACATATCGTCTCGGAAACGATCATACGCAAATTGTTAAGTTGAATTTTAGGAACGTAAACAAATGATCTTGTAATAAAGTTTGCCGAAGATCTATTTTATATATATTGAAAGGTGAATTTGGGACGCTAAAACCTACTCAATCAAAAAATGGTCTCAAATCCACGGTCTACATTTTCTTTCTTCATGTACATTAATTATTAATTATAATTAATTTTTAAGATAATTTTTATTTTCATTTATTTAAACGTCAACGATTTTAAAACTTTTTTTTAATTATTGTTAAAGTTTAGTTATTATTAAAAAACGTAAGATTTTTGTTTTAGTTTTTGTTTATTAAAAGACTTAAGTTAAAGGTGATTATACTATTACAATGAAATCATTAATTACTACAATGCACAGATGTTTAAAAAAAAGAAGGAAATTTAAGATTAGTTGAATTTAAATATAATTCTAATTAAACAAAACTAGGTGCTTAAGTTAATGTACATGAAGAAAGAAGATCGACCGTTGATTTGAGACCATTAAATTATTTAAAATGACATTTAAATTCGACTAGACTAATCTTATCTTTATTTTTAAATAAATGAAATTAAAAAGAAAAATTGTCTTAACCCTTAAGTGTTTTATTTTTTCATATTGATTTGAAATTTTTTTATCAAAGATACTGATTACTTATTTAGCGGATGTGCTGATACATCATACTAATACTTACTCATACTTGCCAACAGGCTCGTTGCAGATGTGAAACAAGTTGCAGTTTGACACATTTTTGTTGAATATTAAATAGGCATTTTGTTGGAATGTGCCATATTTGAAACAAAAAACATTTAAGGGTTAAAAATAAAGAAGTAACAGGTAGACCATGGATTGGAGGCCGATGAAATTTCCTGATACTTGCATATTGGTTTTGAAAAAAAAAGACTTTCTTTTCTTTTCTTTTTTTTTTTAACTATTTGTTGTTACATTCCTGAAATGTTAACATTGGACATTTTCTCCTTTTTATATTAATTTATTTCATTTGTAATATATTTCGATTTCTGTTAAAAAATATGAAAATTGAATATTTTCTCCTTATTGCAAAAAAGTAAAAAAAGAAGTTAAAAGTTAAATATTTATTGAATAAAGTAAACAAATTTGCTTGTGTAATATTAACAAGTCATTTTCTTAAAATAAATTTTATTGAGAAATTTCAACATGGACTTTAAAATGGAAATAGCCAAACTTTATATAACTAAGTTAAAATTTAAATTAACAGTATTTGAATTTTAACTCACAAATCCCAAAAATTCTTGCACATAGAGTTGCTGCTCTGAAAAAAAAAACAACAAAAAAAGATGGATGAGTATGAAATTATATAAAGGAAGAGTAGGCTGTTACATCAGGTCATCTCATATTTTTTGTAGTCCAACCCTCCTTCTCTGGTATAAAAACACAAGAACAAGGTGAATATGCCAAAACACTACAATTTTTTATATATCTATATGTATAATTCAATTGAATACACAACTTATGACATAATTTATATTTTGTAATTATGCTCCAAAAGTCAACACTCGACAATATTTTTTCCATGTGTACACGTGTTTCAGAAAATCTTTTTCACTATTACACAAGGATAAAAATTGACGAATTTGATTTTCTTCATCAGCAAATATTCTTTATCAATTCCAATGTAGATAATTTCCAGTGGAAACATTTGCACTCACAAAACAAAGTCCGGATGGATGAATCTAATATACTGTTTGGCATAACGTGCTAACCATTGAGCTTAATTTTATCTGCCGTATTTAATATATCCTAGGGATTCATACCTTAATTATTAATAAGATTTGTCTATGTAATCTCGAAATATGGTAATAGTTTGAGTTCTTTAATTAAAACTTTTTATATATATTGGTGTGCTTTTCACATAATTGGAAAACATTTATAAAGCTAGGTATAGGATTGACTTCGTGATATTTTACTGTATTTGTTCTTGTAACTATAGGTGTGTGTATTTTAGAGAATGACAAAATATGCCATAAAGAAATAGATGAAAATAGAAAAATAACATTACTTTTAGAATTAGCTTCCACTGTACTATATACATATGTTAGTGATGGAACAATTCCAAAATTTATACCGATTCCGATTCTTGTAAAGTTTCTAAATATTTAATTAGAGATTTGTTGCTTGTTAAAATTTTTTAAATTACTGTAAAATCTCTATGTAATGTCTGCATATATTTTTGCAACATGTAAAAAGTACACTATGAGGGGGGGGGGGGTATATTACATGAGTAGATCTTCTAAATCCTTTTTTCCTTGCAATTGATTGAAAATTATGAGACAACTAAAGATTTATTTTTCTTTTAAAACAAAGCCGATTTGCATTAGTTAGTCGTTAGTTGACAAAATGCTATTTGAATTTTTTCATAAAATTGAAAATGGTTGACGATTGGTATGCAAAATAAGATGGTGTAGAAACAGAATAGTTAACAAAGCCCCCTCCCCATGTTAAGAATGAGTTTCTAAATGTTTCTAATAATGTTACTATTTAGAAAACCATTCTTAACGTGAATAAGGGAAGCTTTGTAACTTTTCCGTGCCTCCTCTCTATCAAAGAATGTTCATATTTTTTATCCTAATTATAAAGATCTGGTCGCTTATTTGATTTGTTTTACTGTAAAAAGAAAAACAAGATACAGATAATAGTAATCCTACTAATAATAATGGCAAATTTGTAGATAACACTCTCAGCTAAATACCCCTTAACAAGTTTTCACTTACCGGGACATGCACGGATTTTGGCGGCTTCATTTCATTACCTGCAAAGAAACAATCATTTTTAAAGTAATTTGCTGCAAAATGAAGTGAATTACTGATTCTTGTTTGCAGAATGTTGAAAAGAAAAGCTGAAATTGAAACGTAATGAAGATATTCTTCTCTTGTTTGCAGCATGTGGTCATATGATAGTTTCTCAATTTTTTACGCAGTCCTTTGCATTATTGTTGTACTCTGTAAGATCTTTTAAGCTGCACCAGTTGGGCAGTAGAGGGCAGACAAGGTAGTGTTGCATCGTATGGTCCTGTAGTCCCATCTACTCATAGCAACTTTTGATCGCCTCATTCCCGTTCTCAGAGTCAAGAGTGCCTCTGAACTGGGAAGGGGGGTTTCTCTAGCCGTCTGGTCCACAGCTGTAGTCTGGTCTCTTCCTAAGATGTTGTTAGGGGTTCAACATGGCTGACGAAGCTTCTCCTTGACTTTAGACGTTTGACTGTTTGTTCACGTCCATGAAGGAGATGATGTTTATCACTGATAGCCTTTATGATCTCTACTCGGCTGGAAACTTCCCGTCTCACATCTGAAGCGGCAGTGCCAGTGAGGAGATAAAGATATTGATATATGTATTGAATTTATAATATAAAAAATGTCTTGCAAACAAAGTGTTTGCAGCTTAATCAAAAGACCAACTTATTGTGAAACAGTGATTGTAGCCGACGCAATCTGCACTTTAGGGTGCACTGGAGTGCATCTTGGGGGAGGGCCCTACGTAGAAACAAGTGGAGATCTAAGAACTAGTACATATTTTCCGCGGGATTGGCTATACAAAACAGCTGTGAAGGTGGCGCCGAGCTGTCCGAGAAAGCCATGAGAGATTGTCAATAGCATTTAAATCTTACACGGGCCGAGCTTAAACAGGTGTGCTGGGGTTGGCCAAATCTTTTTTTTCGCCAACGAAAAACATATGTGTGTCAGTACTATGTGGGTGGGCGCGAGGCCGGAGGGAGATCGTCCCTTAGGCTGTCATCCTTAATTATGGCGAGAGCCTCCTTTCTCCAGATAACTGTTTTTATCTAAATAATATCTGAGGGCCTGGGTGAAGAATTTCAATTGTCGTGCCACTATACCCCAAACCACCCGGAGATGAAAAGAGACTCAGAAAAAAGGAAGAGAGAAAGAGAGTGTTACAATATGCCGCTTTGGGGAAAGAGAGGTTTGTTTTTGTGTTGAGTGGACGATCAGTTAAGAGTTGGGATCTCACCCGACCAACAAGAAAGGGAAAGGAGAGAATGAGGGAGAAAGGAGGAGGGACCGAAAGCGTGTCGCAGCGACCCTTTTCGATAGGCGTGTACGCGTGGAGACACAGAGAGAATCAGTTCCCCGCGGCTGGCAGAGAAGGCAGTCGAACGAAAATCGTCGGAGAGAATAGACTTCTTGCCATCGCCATTCACTCACAGAGTAAGAGTTCGTTGGCTGTTTGCGAACATCTTCGTGCACTAAGACGACGAATTAGTTAACACAAAATACATTTTACCAAACCAATAGACTCCAAAACTCAATTGTAAAATTAATCCTTCCTTTTGATTGTTTTTAATAATTAATTGGATACAAAAGGAAACCGCTGAGTTTGTTGAATTATTCCTGTTGTCTGTTTGCTCTGCTTGTGTAACTTTGCCTTACAGAATCAAGCTATCATCATCATCCGACCAAGAGGAGTTTCGACCCATCTTTCTTTTTCTGCCGCTACGACATCACGAGCCAAAGAGGGTGTTCACAGTCTAGAAGGATTCCTGTGCCGAGGACCAGACGTGTGAGTACCGAGATAGAAACACGAGTGGACCACCTATGTTACAAGTGGTTCAGTGACGCCGGATCAGAGTGAGGTATCTGTTTTACTCGGCTCCGCGACCCGGAATATCAAACACCTGTGCATGAGTGGCCGACAACGATACTCACAGGGTCAGAAAGAAGCGTGTGGGGTCATGTCACTATCTGATACTGTTCATTTAATATGACAGCACATTGTCCATTTAAAGTATGATAGCTTTTATGAAAGAGGTTATCTGATACATTTAGTATAAAAGCACATGCGAAAAAGGGTTCCTTTTAACGTCTCATCATGACGGACCAGTAAGTATGTCTTATCTGGAGGAAGACAATCTTCAAAAGAGGATAAGTAAGGGCTTTTCGCATTTATCCCACCAAATTAAGTGACTGGTGATTGGTCAAAGAGAATTGTCTTGTACAATCGAATGGCGCTATTTTTAGAAGACAAGGGAGGTAATTTATTAACACAACAGACAAGGGGAGGTAAACTATTGGCTCCTTTTTTTATATTATTAATTTTGTTTACTTGGCAATTTTCTAGAATAGTCAACAGAAAAAATAAGTCAACAAATAATTGTTACCAAAGGCAAGAAAATTTAATCTTCTATCGATCTGCATAGCTTTTAAGTTTTGAAACTGTTTTTAAGTTTGTTTTTTCTGATTTTGTATCACTATCTACAAGGCTGTGAAAAACAACAGGTCGGTCACGTGAGATCGGATGGTTCGGTACAGTGCAAGGTATTTTTAAATAAAGAAGAACTTGAAAACACTTTTAGTAAATTAAAAATATACAGATCTGTCGAAAATTAAATATTTGGCCGATTGCTGACAGTTATTAGTTTTATTTTTGTTTAATTTTTGATTTTTCACTTGTTAAACATATGACAGCAAACCTTCACATCAAGTAAAGAATGGCAGCCATTTTGAATATCTATTTTTCAAAGTCTTGTGGATAGTGATACAAAATCAGAGAAAACAAACACTTAAAAACAGTTCCAAAATTTAAAAGCTACACAGATCAATAGAAGATTAAATCTTATTGCCTTTGGTAACAGTTATTTGTTGACTATTTGTTGTTTTTTTCACCCTTTTTTTCTGTTGATTATTCTAGACAATTGCTGTTTACTTTTTATTTGGATCCAGTTCAAACAATTCTTTAAACCTATCAACCTTAAAGAGATTTAAATTGTTTGTTCCGAGAGTCAATGTTCATTGGAGTTCATTCGTTCTCTAAACAGTGCCTTCAGTTGGTTATGTGATGGACGTTAATGCTGTTGATTAAAATACGATCTGATTGCTCGTGCACTTAGGCACTCTCAGCTTGTAAAAGTGGTATGCAGATTTAGGTGCTTCTGACCTGAAATGGTTAAAAGAATAAACCAGTTCAGGTTTTTCTGATGAAATAAGTCATAAAATTTTTCAATCTTTCAAAGTAAAAGTTTCACACAAATGTGTAAATATGGTAAAAACGCTGCTGCATCACCGTTTTTGTTTTTTTTTTAAGAAAAGTCTCCAGTAAATGCATCAATTTTTTTTTCAAGAAAAGTTTCAAATAATGATTTTTTTTTTTTGCCCAGAACAATAAACATAGTCAACTTGTCAAAAGTCTGGGGGGTTTTTGTAACTTTTTATATACACAGAACAAAACATAGGTAAACAAGTGTTATTAATCATTTTTTTTTTTCAAAGAAGTTTCAAATAATGATTTTTTTTTTTTCCCAGAACAATAAACATAGTCAACTTGTCAAAAGTCTGGGGGGTTTTTGTAACTTTTTATATACACAGAACAAAACATAGGTTAACAAGTGTTATTAATCATTTTTTTTTTTAAAGAAGTTTCAAATAATGATTTTTTTTCCAAACAAAACAGTCAACTAGTAAAAACTTTTTTTTTTTGTTTTAATTTTTTTTTATATAGAACGAAACAGGTAAACATTAAGTTTTTTTTGTTTTTTTTTAATTAAAAGTTTCAAATAAGTATATTTTTAGGAAAATAAAACTAGTCAATTTGTCCAAATTTGGCTTTTTTTTGTTGTTTTTTTTACTTTTTAACATTTTCTAACAGCTGATTGGCTAATCACTTCAGCATCTTTCGGCAGCTTATGTAACCTGCCCAAAAGCTGCCGATGCAAAGTTTGCGGAAATTGGGTCTGATTCTGTATTAGTACCGGAAATACTGTATTTAAAACTTAAAAATAAAAATGATTAAATAAATTCACAATTATGCTTCCATCTTCCCGAGACCCTTCAATTGAGGTCGACTTTGCTGGAGAATGTTTCCAATTTTAATTATCTTGGAGGTGTCCTGAATAGTTCTGGAGGCTGTAAATGGACAGTGATCTGCTAAATTACAGCAGCATGAGGCAACTAAAGAGACGTTGAGTGAGTTTTTCGGTCATTAAATGAAAATAAGACCCCTGGTCTCTTTATCCGAAAATACCTCAGGAACTCGCTTCATCCATCGCTGGTCCTCTCACTCAACTTTTTAACCTATCCCTTCAAATTAGTGATGTCCCTGAAGACTGATGAACAGCGACTATTAGTCTGATCTTCAAGAAGGATGATCAAGAGGATCCAGCCAACTCCAGGCTGATTTCACTCATTTCTTCTCAAGTCAGCCATGAGGGCCCATCTCCTGACCACAGCATCAATCTCTAAAGTCCAACACGGTTTCGTACCAAAGAGATCCTGCTTAACCAATCTCCTGAACATAGAGTGGATCATTAAAATCATGGAATCCAGCCGACATTGTCTTCCTTGACTTTGCCAAGACCTTCGATTCGGTGAATGATAAACTTCTTGCTCTACAAGCTCCAAGCCTATGGCTTTCCAGCATAAGTGGTGTGATGGATCAGAGCGTTCCGTAAGTTTTGAGTGCAAGACAATGGCTCTCTATCTGGTGTTTCTTGTGCGGTTAGAGACGTACCCCAAGGCTTGGTACGTGGTCCTTTGCTGTTCGCCAATGACCTGATTGAGGGCATCTCCCAGAAAGTTCTTCTTTTTGCCGACAATGTCAAGATCATTGTTCCCAGAAGTGATTTTTGGAAAATATTCGTTGTTGCCTCCACCATGAAGATGGTGAAATCTATGGGATTTGTTTCGCAATGTCAACAAACAGCCAGTTCTTTGTTCAACACGCCACTGGATTTTGAACCGGGTTGATTGATTCTGGAGATGCTGCAGTCCAAGGATTTAGGTATTGTGGTCAATTCCTTCTTTACTACTACATTCAGGCGGTAAATAAGGCCTGCAGTGTGCTTTTTCTTATCTACACTCCTTTGCTACTATGACAGTCGACATCTTCCTCCTGCTATACATTTCTTAGGATGATCCATTCTGAAATATGGCATCCAGGTTTCATCCTCCTATCTTGTTCGGAATATCCAGCACCTGGAACGCGAATGATCCATGGGCTCTACAGAAAAATTGTACAAATAATGACTATTTATTCAATAAATTATAAAAGTTTTAAAATTTAATATCATAGCGATTTTCAAAAAGTGTAAGTTTGATGGAACTGATGTTTGAGCCAGATTAACGCATATGCGCATTAATGTTTTTGTTTTAAATATTTTATTACTGTTGAAAGTGACTGTATATCATTTTTGTATAACATTTTAAGTAAGTAAACTAAAAAATAAAATTAAGAGGTAAGAATGCTGGTGACAGCCCCTACACCTCCACCCTCCGCTTCTGATCGGCTCTGTTTTTTGTTACCTACCATATTTTTTTTGTTGCTTTCGTCGGATAATTAGATTTGTTTGGAAAATGTATTTTGTACATTTTAAGTAAGGAAACCAAAAAATAAAACTAAGAGCTAAGAATGCTGTTGCCAGCCCCGACACCCTGCGTCTGGTCGACTCTGTTTTAACTTACCATATTGTGCTCTTTTTGCTTTCTTCAGACAATTGGATTTGTTTGTTAAATGTATTTCTTTTAAGGACACTCCGGGTGATGTTGTATGACTCAGCAAACTGAAGGCTGGTGACTGAAAAGAAACAATGAAAGTTAGTTTGCAGAGATGGGATGGGTGGGGGCTGAGAGATAAATTGGCTGAACAAGATCCAGAGAGACAAGACATTTTTTTCGGAAGTTTTGGGCCGACGCTTGTCAATGTCACTACCTTTATATATACATATATTCAAATACAAGCATACCCAATGAAAATAAAGTAACAACACAAAAACAATGAAGTATACAAAAAAAAACATTCATTGTTCGCGAACCCAGCTGGGTTCGCTTTGAAATGGTGTCTATGAGAACGTGTACAACAAAGTCTGAGTAGAATGATGTGGGTGTGTGTGCGTGTATAAGTAGAGAGCACTCACCCTCATACAGCATCGCGCTCCTAACATAGTTGCTACCCCCCCCCCCCCCCCCCGGGTAGTGAGAAGGATAGCTTTGTGATGCTAGAACTGGCAACAGTTTGTGGAATTTACCCCATGCTGATTTTACTCGAATCCTTCAGTCCTGTCCTGGTGTGGCACGCATGCACCCTGCGCGGGTTGAGCCGATTTCCTCTAAAGGAGGAAATTTTTAGGGAATATTAAATTCATAAGCAATCTCAAGTTGCATGCATATCCCGCTTAGGTAAAACGCCTTAAACATTAGTTTTTGCAGAGAACTGTCACCGTCTTTCCACATACAGCGACTGATATTCCCAAATAGTCACCTATCTTGTACTGGCCAGGTTTAATGTCACTTAACTCTAATGAGAACCAGTGTGTCGTGATTTTATCCTAATGGTAGAGCTAAACTCACAACTACCTTCAACCACTCAACGTATCCCCAAGATAACAGTGAAATTCAAAAGTAATTTTGAAGTCTTAAAGTTAACGTTGACACACCAGTTCCCGCTAGATCATCGAAGTTAAGCAACATTGAGCCTGGTCAGTACTTGGTGGGTGCCCATTTGGAAATAATAGGTGCTGTATGTGGACACCTAGCTATGAGCAAACAGTGTCGTCAACCTGTAGTGCCTAGCGTGGCGACTATGGCAAAATCCCTGAATGAAAGTCACCAATAAGGTGGACGGAAACCAGGGAGGATTTTCTCCTCCAGGAGTGATCAAAAGCCCTGATGGTGATGGTGAAAGTTGTTGTCAGTCATCCGAAACGCTCCAGAATGTTTCCCACATTGACATTGATGGCCCAAAGCCACTTACATGAAGGGGATCAATGACGACCTGATCCTGGTGGGTGACACAAGCAAAATGGCAACAGACAGGAAAAGTTGGATGTTATTAACGAAACGTCTAACTTCAAGCATGAGACAAGAAGACGAAAATGTAAAGGAAAATAAACTGATGGATAGAAATGAATTTCTAGGTTTGGAGCCTATAAGTGACCAACAGACCAAATGTGCTCAATTACAATAGAGATATTTTTATTTCCAGCACCAAACAAGAAACTTCTCTCTTGGGTGGAACATATCAAAATTGCCATTGTAGATATCATTCACAAGATTAAACCATAAAAAATCTTCTTCTATTCATTTAACGTCACTTTTCCCTTGTTCAGGGATCAGACGTTTTCTAATATTAAGCAAACTCATTCTCCAGTTCACACGGTTCAGCAGATCAACTGTCTCCAAATTCCACTCTGTGCGGTCTTGTTTAATCACCTATTTCCAAGTTTTATTTGGACGTCCATACTTCTGCAACAGTTCATCCAGGAGGGTGAACGCTCCACATGACCATACCAGCATAACTGATTCATCCTTAGGATAACTTCTATGCTGGGCAAATGTAGTGCTTTTAGCAAATCCTCTGACCTAGTGTGTTGGGTTCGGTCAAATTTCACATTGCAGATCCTTCTAATCATGGATCTGCATTGGCTGCAGTCAGGTGAGAGAACGAGGTGAGGGCTGAGCATTCACTGCCATAAAAAATGACACTCCTGACACAGCTGTTATACAATCTACCCGGGTGTAAAGAGGGATAACTTGCGATGCTATCAGAAGTTATGTCCATGCTGCCTTCAAACTTATGGCTGTACTGAGTTTACATCCACCACCCACACGCAGCATACAAGATATTAAATAGGCCAATTAGTTATAAGTATTTTAATGACTATTCACAAAATTATAAGCAACTAAACCACCCGTGTCCCGTAAGATCAATATTTGTTATATATATTATTTAATATTTAGAAAATCCAAAATGTTTTCATAAATATTTGGAAATTCAAAGTTATGGCTGTTACTATAAAAAAGAAGTATATATAGTATCAGACCAGTGCATTTGGTTACCTATACTATGTAACATATAGTCTGCCTTTCGTGGGACAGGGCTGAAGATGTTCTCTTTATGTTTTTTTTTCAAATTAGATAACTTGAAGATAGTTCTGTTATTGAACAAGTTGACAAGCATGATTTAATATTAAACAATATTTTATTCATCTTAACTACTGGAGCTCCATTCCTTATTTTATTCATCTTAACTACTGGAGCTTCATTCTTTATTTTATTCATCTAAACTATTGGAGCTCAATTCATTATTTTATTCATCTTAACTACTGGAGCTCCATTCCTTATTTTATTTATCCTCACTACTGAAGCCCTATTCCTTATTTTTTTCATCTTAGCAAATTTAGCTCTATTTTTTTATTTTTTCATCTTAACAACTGAAGCTCCAATCATTATTTTATTTATCCTCACTACTGGAGCTCTATTCCTTATTTTTTTCATCTTAGCAAATTTAGCTCTATTTTTTATTTTTTTCATCTTAACTACTGGAGCTCCAATCATTATTTTAATCATCCTCACTACTGGAGCTCTATTTCTTATTTTTTTCATCTTAGCAAATTTAGCTCTATTTTTTTAATTTTTTTCATCTTAACTACTGGAGCTCCATTCCTTATTTTATTCATCCTCACTACTGGAGCTCTATTTCTTATTTTTTTCATCTTAGCAAATTTAGCTCTATTTTTTATTTTTTTCATCTTAACTACTGGAGCTCCAATCATTATTTTAATCATCCTCACTACTGGAGCTCTATTTCTTATTTTTTTCATCTTAGCAAATTTAGCTCTATTTTTTAAATTTTTTCATCTCAACAACTGGAACTCCATCTCTTATTTTATTCATCCTCACTACTGGAGCTCTATTTCTTATTTTTTTCATCTTAACTACTGGAGTTCCAATCATTATTTTAATCATCTTAACTCCTGAAGCTCTATTTCTTTATTTTATGCATCTTAACTACTCAAGCTCCATTCCTTGTTTTATGCATATTAACTACTGGAGCTCCATTCCTTATTTTATTTATCTTAACCACTCGAGAATAACAAAGGAAATATGTAAAAATGGAAATGTCTAAATAACAAAATAAGGGCAAAATGACATAACAATATTTTCAAAGTTATAAAAAGCAAACAATGAGGAGATATTTAGAATTTCCAAATATTCATGAAACTTTCTTGTGATGTCATATTAGACCCTTCCTCTCTCTCTCTTCTTTCTCCTCCCACCTCTTTCTCTCTCGCTCTCTTCCCCTCTTCTTCTTGATTCTTGCATCTCTCCTCTCTCTCTTTTTTACGTTATTTGTCTTTCCTCTCCACCATCGAAAACATACATGTACAGATGAAAAGTGTACATGGCGACAAGCAAGATAAAATCAGCAAAGTTTTCAGAGTTTGTAGATGAAACATGATATTTTGTTCATGATGAAATGTTTATTTTCTAAAATATCGGAATATTGTTGATAAAGATTGATTAATCTGTGAATATTATGCAAGAATTTGTTATTGTAAGAAACACTTACACCAAAGGGAGAAATAGTAATTTCGGAGTTCATCAGGTATCGCGATCTTCTCTTTAGTGTTCTGAAAATAAATAAAATAAAATAAAAAGAAGCAATCGAATGAGACATTTATAAATATTTTAACACAAACCAACAATAAATTTGCCCTTTTTTGTTTTATTTTACTTCAGTTGAAGTTCTCAGAAATCAAGGAGCTCCTCCTGGGGCTAACACGTGATCTCTATGAGATACAAAGATATTTGAATATTCCATTAAAGTTCTCTTTTACCTGTCAAACTTTGACTTAATAAAGAAGTGAAGAACATTAATTTTCTTTTCTCGAATTGACCAGTTAACTATGTTATAGTATATCTTTCTTGTGGTCTCTTGGTCTTACCGTATTCCAGGACAAGAATTCATCTAGTCTGGTGAAGTATCCAGCTAAGTGTTGTTACTCGAGGCAACATTACTTGGAGTAGGTGCACTATTCCTTGTATGAGCCAGTGTAAAGCCGTGTTGAGGTGATCTTATTTGGGCTTCGACTTAATTGTTATTTTGAATATTTGGTCGGGGTTTACTTGTAGGGGGAAGTATCCTCATGTCAGGTTGTCCTGACACACCCTTGTACAGAGAGACCGAAGACACCCCATAGATGTTTATAAATGTTTTCAACTAAATCGATTTGAAATATACTCCACTTTCATCCACTATCCAGGTGTAAACATGTACTAGGCTGCATGTTTTGGTGGTGCATGCGAATGGCAGACGTTGCAGGTGATAGATGTTCAGCCAAAGGACAAAGAGGGAGGAGGACATAGAAGCAATTTGAAAATATCTCTGATTGTGAGTTGGACCACACAGAAATTGTCTTTTGTTTGAAATAAAATAAGTACCTCATTAAATAGGTAATCATGCTGAGACCGGCCTACTTAAGAAAAGTAATGTTCCTAGATAGGCTCCAGATAAACCTCCTCGTGTGGACACTGTCTGGCTGTTATCTTTAGTGGATATCTCTAGTGCTCAACTTCTTTTTCGTCTTCTTCTTTAATGTGTCTCTTTCACCTCAGATGTGGTTGTACATTGGCCATAGTGGCACGAAGTGATTTTCTCCATAGAACTGAAGGGGGGGGGGAGTACCAAATTCCATCGTTTTCCCTCACATCTTCACATCGTATGCATGCGCACCGAGCCCCCGATTTAAAACCGTTTAACTGACCTATTTTTCATCAGTTTTTATACTCTGTCCATTTAGGGCCGTTGGATAACGACGAAGGATCACAACCTCGTGGTTGATGGTTCGATCCTCACAGAGTTGGTACTTACTTTTGCCCCGGGCAACAGGGAGAGGGGGGTAGAGAGGGTGGGGTGAGGAAGATTGGGATGATTGCGAAAGACAAACTTTTGCCTTAGTGGGGTGAGGGAGAGTGGGGGGTAGACCGTCGGGTTAGGGGATAACGGAGCAACCGGGGAAGACAGCTTTTGCCCGGAGAAGAGAGAGATAGTTACACTTTTGCCTGCAGAGAAAGAAGGGAAAACAGTGGTGGTGGTGGTGGGGGGGGGGACAATGCCCTATGCCCCTGCTAGTCATCAATAAAAGTCATAATCCTTTCTGCAATCCAACCATATTTGGTAAGCTTCAGTCGCTGCCTGACTGTGTTTTATCGCTATTCAGTGATAAGCACACCTTGATACGACGTGCAAAATTGTCAATAAAGCTGACCTCTGACACATTCCTCTCTTTGCATTACCCTGATTTAGCCTGTGATGGAGCTCTTCAGTTCAGGAATAGTCTGGCGATTGTTTTCATAGGCATTATCTTTACGATAACCCCAGAAATAAAAATCAGGATGGAAGGGATGAGGCCCATTCAGGATCTAACCTGCCACTGATGAGATGATCGTCAAAGTGCCCCCCCCCCCATATCATTGAATGGTGATACAAAAATGTCAAATGTATTTGTACCAAATATGGTTGACTTGCGGAAAGGATTGTGAATTTTATTAACGGTTCCCTTGGTGGCATTTTGGAAGAGTTACCATGCGTCATGTTTTGTGTGACAGAAATACTGTATATTTGGTCAAGTCCACACTGTGATGAAACTTCGAAATTTAGTAAGATATGTCTTCTCTTATCTACAGCTTCTTTCTCACAGAAGAGAGGTTGCTAGTCTTTCTCTACTCTATCGTTATTTTCATGGTAGGTGCTCGACTGAGCTCTAATTTATGGTTCTCCCTGTAAAACATTCACAAAAAGAACTTGTCTATCTACAACCACTGTAAATAATTTTTCTTTTCTTCCTCTGTGTACCTAAAACTAAAAATAGCCTTTCCAAGAACTATCGACCCGTGGAACACAATACCACTGGGCTGCTTCCCCACGGATTACAATACGGTCGTTTTCAAGTCCAATGTAAACAAATTCTTGTTAGGCTGTCCTCTTAAATAATCAAATTCTACCCAGTTTCAATCATTAAAAAAATTAGATTGAAGTAAATGCGGTTTTATGATTCTGCTAGTTTTAAACTCCTATTAAATCTAGCTATAATCACTAGCATTTTATTAATTCTCAGTAACGTAAAGCTTTATAAATTGTATAAACTTCTATTAATTCTGCTATGCCTTACAGCATTTGGTACCATCTACTTAAGGGATATCATAAAGGAGTTCCTTTTCTCGGTTACATAAAAGTAACCGAGAAAAGGTTTGGTAGTTTTGTTTTACGGCATATCAACCCTTTTTGGGTTATTTAATGCCGAATCTGGTCATTATAGTAAAAGTTTTTATGCTTCAAGTTCTTTATATCTTCAAATGTTTAATCATCGTTTTTGGTTTGGTAGTTTTGTTTTACGGCATATCAACCCTTTTTGGGTTATTTAATGCCGAATCTGGTCATTATAGTAAAAGTTTTTATGCTTCAAGTTCTTTATATCTTCAAATGTTTAATCATCGTTTTTGGTTTGGTAGTTTTGTTTTACGGCATATCAACCCTTTTTGGGTTATTTAATGCCGAATCTGGTCATTATAGTAAAAGATTTATGCTTCAAGTTCTAAAAATAAAATAAAAAAGGGGAGGGAGAAAGGGAGAGGGGCTGTTGTTTTTGTTTTTGGTTTTGTAGAACATAATTAAGTTTTACAAAAAAAAAAAAAAAAAAAAAAAAAAAACGTCAATGTAGGTGAATTTCGTCTCAGGGAGCCACAGGGCAGCCTGATCTGGTATCAACAGCCGAGAAAAGGAACTCCTTTATTACTCAGTCCTATTTCTATAGATTAAATACCCTATATTCAATCTTCTGATTCAGTTAGAAGAAGAAGAAGAAGAAGAAGAAGAAGAAGAAGAAGAAGATGATGATGATACCTTATCTTAAGGTATTATTAAAGACAATTACTTTTAGAAAAACTCTTTTAAGAAATAGAAATAATATTACTGAGTTTCAATAATAATTTCTTGAAAATCTGGCAAACCGACCCAAAACAAGAAGTCTTATGGAACCAGGCGGTGATTGCTGAAAAATAGTTAGTCACCTGCGTATAATGAAATAAAGAAAAGCATAAAAATTTTGTACTAATTTTTATTTTAAATAATTTCTTTTACAAAAAGAAATAATCAAATAGATGGTTTGATTTTTTGGTACGTTATTATTTAGAAAGCCATTGTTAACATGGGGAAGGGGAGGCTTTGTTAACTATTCTGTACTTTCACCTAACAATTCAATAAATAAATTAATAAATTTGTGAAACAAACTTTTGTTGGGAGTTATATTATGGAAGAAGTTTAATAATGGGGACTGTACCGTTTGCTGCTGACTTACTTTTAAACTGAATCAATTAATATTTCAGTTTGCAGAAAATCTTATAATTCGAATGGCTTCTAGAGTTATGTCCCCTTTACTATTAGGATTTGAGGGTGAATTGACTCTCAGTTGAATGAATATACAATAGAAAATAAACAAATTGGTATGTTCATTTCTAAATAATATTTTTTGTTTGTCTCTTATATATATTCTTTATATATTCCCCAACGTTATATATATATATATATATATATATATATAAAATTATTAATACCTACAGATGCTAGCGTTTCAAGCTTATTGCTCTTAGTGCAAGAAAAGTATCAATTTCAGACGGTCGGGAGGCGTGAACCCGGTTCACAGAGTCAGCCTAGAATCTGCAGGCAGTCGCCATATCCACTTGGCCACCGGAAACTGCCACGTAATTAAGGGAAATTAAGATCTATGTACATAGAAGCGGGAACAGATAGAAGACTAGTCGAGAATGTTCAACGAACGTATTCACAATTTTGCATTAGAGCTTTTTGACAGTCTATTTTTAACATCCCTGAGAGTGCTCAACTTTAATTTCTTAATATTTATAAATAAGTATAAGTAAATTTCTTAATATTTATAAATAAGTATAATATTTATAAATAAATATTAAATTATTAATACCTACAGAAGCTAGCATTTCAAGCTTATTGCTCTCATCAGTGCAGGAAAGTAACAATTTCAGATGGTTGGGAGGCGCGAACCCGGTTCACATTATATATATATATATATATATATATATATATATATATATATATATAGTAATCCAGGTAAAGTAAACATCCACAGGATAGGAATCCAAAGAATTTCAACCGGGCTTATAAAAAGTGCTCAATATCAAATAGAGCTTTTATGTACATGATCATATATATATATATATATATATATATATATATATATATATATATATATATATATATATACACGAGGCATGTCTAAAAAGTATCTGACCTTAGTCCAGAAAAAATATTTCAAATACCTGACGGGGTTGGGGCCCTAATCCCCTTCAAAGTAGGCCCCTTGTGCTTACACACACTTAGCCCACCGATCCATCCACTGCCGTTAACACTCCTTGAAGTCTTCTTTTGGAATGGTGTTCATCTCCACCACCACGTTCCGCATTATCTCTTCTCTAGTCTCAAAACAGGAACCTTTCAGTGGCGTCTTCAATATTCGAAACAATCAGAAGTAGTAAGGAGCCATGTCTGGAGAGTAGGGAGGTTGGTGAACAACTTGAATTCTATGTTTAGCCAAGAAATGTTGGATCAATTTGGATGAATGTGTGGGGACGTTGTCATGATGCAATTGCCAGTTTTTCACCGTCCACATGTCTGGTCTTTAGCACTATACTGTGTCACGGAGACGTCAGAGGACATCTTGATAGTACTCCTTTGTCACTTTGTCCTTCCGGTGCGTATTCGTGATGCACAATTTCACGGATATCAAAGAAGACAGTCAGCATCACCTTGATTTTGCTTCGCACCTGGCACACTTTTTTTGGCCTTGGAGACTCGGGAGGCTTCCATTATGACGACTGTCTTTTTGTTTCTGGGTCGTACCCGTACACCCATGATTCATCTCCAGTTATCACAGTGTTCAGAAACCCAGGATCAGTGTTAGCAGTTTCCAGAAGGTCCTGTGCAACTTGAAAACGGAGGTCCTTTTGTTCCTGCGACAACAACTTGGGCACAAATTTCGCAGCCCCTCTGTGCATGTTCAAATCTTCAAGCAAAATTGCTCACTCTGACCTCTTGGGCAATGTTCCGCATGGTTGAACAATGATCTTCCATCATCAAATTTTGCATCCTCTTAATAACAGCTCAACTTGAGCAGTTTGGGGCCTGCTAGAACGCTGGTCACTCTCCACTGATGTGCAGCCGTTTTTGAATCGGTTGAACCACTCCTTAATTTGTGTTACACTCATCGCATCTTCTGCTGAATCTTAGGAATTGTTTTTATTTGAGAAACACCAAGCTTTTGACAAAATTTGATGCAGTACCTTTGCTCAACATGTTCAGTCATTTTGAGAAAATCGGTAATACGACGAACACGTTGTGTAGCACCTCACTCAGCGACCGATAGGTCGCGACTAACGCACAGGAAGGCGGTGATAAAATTCACACATGTGTGTCGAATTTTTAGACAGGCCTTGTAAGGAGTACTTTTCACAAACGACAATTTCCATTTTAATCTTGCCGTGCCGACACCTGTTTTATGACTCAGCACACCTAACAAAACTGGATTTTTAATCATTAGACATCTTAGCCCCTGTCATGCTGACTCTCCTTATGACTCGACACTCCTAATAAAATCAGATGTTTAATCCTTGAGTGCCTTAACCCGTGTGACAGAAATCAACACACTTACTTTCTTTTTGCGCATATCGTCACTAAACCCAACCAATCAGATCTCATCAAAGTGTTGTATAAGCAGCAGTTACCAATACACTATAAAAGGAGTACCTATCTTCACTCTGAGCTCATTTGGGACCTTTGTACCCTGGCCTCAATGCTTGATACCATATCCTCCGTCTCTGCTGACCGCACTTTCTCCACGGACCTTTTTCAGACATTATGGCACCCTTTTCTCCAGCTCCAGCTACTACTTGTAGTGTCTGCCTTTCCAGTTCCCATAGACGTCCTCACTAACCTATTTCTGTCGATCCAGCCTTTGGCAACATCCACACAGACCGGACTTACCGGAGGCACTTCATTACACCTCAGGGATGTCCACTTCAATCTCCATGTAACGTCATCCCATGCTATCCAGGTTCCAGAGACCTCCTTCCTGTTAATTCAGCCTTCTTGCTGTCCAGGCTCCAGTTTCTGCATTCCTGTTAATCCAGCCTTTTCTGCTGTCCAGGTTCCAAGGATGCCATTCCTGTTCTTCCAGAGACGTCATTTCTGTCCTTCCAGCCTTCCTGATTCCAAAGACGTCACCCAACCTCTTCCTCCAGTTCTTCTCTGTTATTTACTCTTGTACCTTTGGTGCAAATAAATACAACCTCTATTTTACATTGTTCATCTACGTTTGGCCTCTCTTCTTTACCATTGCCATTACTTTTGCCCGTGTTTACTTTTCTTAGTTGTAACACTTATCACGCCCGAGCGTTGCAGTGGCGCTGCCTAAGCGTTGACTAAAACTCCCCAGGTAATTGGCCCCTACAACAATCTAAATAGAATACATACATATAAGTAATACAGTTATACATTAAATGTATGAAAACAAATCGTGACGGCATAACAACAGATAATAACTTGATAAACATACAGTTACATGGTACAAGGTTGAAAAATACACAATAAAACAGATGTATAATGTTAGGAATGTGCAAAAACGTGCATGGCTGATATGGATTATGTAATTTAAAATATGAAAATAATAATATTTGTTTGTTTGAGTTAAAATTTGATTGTGTTTGAAAAATATAAGCCTAAAGCTTATCTCTAAAAAATAAAAAAAGTGTAATTTTACGTGTAAAAATAAATTTTACAATAAAAACTTTTGGCTAAAAAACACAAAAAATCAGTGAAATTAGCCCACTTTTTAATTTGTTTTTTTTCGGATTGGACCAGTATCTCAATTAAAAAATTTTTTTTGTTTGTTTTCAAGATTTAAATTTTTTTTTACCTTGATAATTACATGTACATGTGCAAAAGGGAAATATTATAAAATCTCATTGAATATCTCAAGTAAAATTTTATCGTTAAAATCATATAATAATACTTTTGCAATCATTATTTTTTTGGTGAAAATATTAACTAAACAATGTTTTATTAAATGATAATATTGTTAATTCAAGAAATTAATTTTTCTTTGAGTTATATTGATTATATTAACTCTGAATTTAGGGGATTTTTTCGTAATATATAAGAACTATATTTAAATAGATTTTTATTGTTAACATCTATGGTGCTTTATTTTTATAAAAAAATGTTTTTAATTCATACGTTTTTTTTAGTACCCTTTAAGAAAGGTGTTTTTTGTTTTCACGAAATAATACATTTTCACCAAGATTTTTAATAAAATAATGGGTACATTATATACTGTAATCGTTAATTAATAAATCCTGAAAAATTCCTTAAAATTAGTTTATTTCCTGAATTTGGTGAATTTTTAAGTGAAGAAAATGTTTTTAAATTTTGGAGATCGGACATTCATTTTGTCCATACCTATGTAATATACATATTTACGCCTTACAAATAAACATGTAATAGAGATATACATTTAATGTATGAAAACAGACAGCGAATGACACACACAGCACCAAGAAACAAACATGATGACAATAAGATAAGACATCTTCAGTTAATGACCTATATCACTTTATTTTCTCTCTCTATATATAGATATAATCCAGGAAAAGTTTGTATACACAGGGTAAAAAATCCAGAGAATCTTTACTGTATTTATATAATAGTTTTCAATAATAAATAGAGCTGTTTACTGGTTATAAAGATTTTTATTTATACAAACATAATTTGGCTACACATTTGCAAAACATGTTTCAGTCACAGCTATAAAAAGCTAGACTTTATCAACGTCTCTACTTTACGCTTTAATTTTGTGGAAAGAGGCAGATCTAATCATTAAAGGACATATCATCATCATTATCATCAACCGGTTTATTTGTTGAATCAGGCCACTATTAATCCTCTGATGAGGGTGAGGCCTGATTATCTAGTCTCGATCTAAGTCTTCCCCTCCATTCTTGTCTTTGGTGAGGTCTGACGGAATCCATACTCATGGCTTACCTATCATGTTTGACCACTTCCTCCCAAGACAACTTGGGTCTGCCAATGGTGGTATTCTCTGTTGGCACATTCAACTGCCAGACTTTAGCAATCAAGCCATTGCTGCACTCAACGTGCTCCAACTAACGCAGTCTGCTCCTCTGTATGATGTCCGCAAGGCTTTTCAAGTTGACTTGTGCGAGTAGAAATCCAAAAGGTATGCATTTATTCAGGCCTCACCAAACAAATCCATCTGACCATTGCCTTGTCATTACGATGCAGTTTCTTTAGTGTGCCGTCAGAGACAGTCCAAGTTTCGGAGCCATACATTAGCAAACTTCTAACACATGAGGAGTATGCACGGCCTCTCTTTGGCAGGTGTTTGTTTGTTAGAATTGGCAGCAGCTCTCTAAACTGTCTCCAGACAGACTTGCAACATGTAGCTGCCGCGAGTTCACAGTTTCCACCTGATGACAGCACGTCTCTAAGGTAAGAAAATTCCGTCACCACTTCAAGTTTGTCATCACCAGTATCCACTTCTGTCAGTGGTCTGCCATCTATTGGTCTTGCTGCACCAGCGCAACGCAAACACTTAAAGTAAGGATCTGTTCTGAGAGAGTCCTTTATGCCACTGCACTTTTTGTGTACCAATCCTGAACAGCGGGTCAAATAATTGAGTTGCTGCCTGTTCCTCTTAGACATACGGCACACGGGTGTGATTAATTCAAAATATTTTAGAATCCAATTAACTGTTAATTATTTATTTATTTAATCATCTGAATTTCTAGCCTAAAACCTTTCAAATCAAGGTTAATAAAATAGAATGATATTTCCGATATAATTGTCTGGGTCATAAGACTCACCAATGAACAAGCAACAAGTCTATATGAACACATACTAAGTTGAAATGAGCGTAGGAAAGAATACGCTCAATCGGCTGGGCTTTATATGGTAAAACTGACACCCGTATATATGTGTTTGTGCTTGATTGTTTATATTCATGCACAGTGGATGATATCACAAAAGGTATTATGTTTCAGAATTTTTTAGATAAAGATTGATAATTTGTATTATTCAAACTACTGTTTTAATCTTGGATATAATTCTTACGTTTCGGCCAATGTAACCTCCGACCTTCTTTAGGTGCATTTTGTCGAACTCAGGAATCTGTACGGAATTTTAAATGGAACCTTTTATTTAATCCATGAGGGTAGTTAGCTCTCATTCTGTCAGCCATGATCGGGTAGAAGTCTTAAGTAATTTATATTTGTATTCTTAGTATCGCCTGCCCTGAGGATTGAACCTTCAACCTCCAGAAGACTGTCACTTAGAACTGATTATTACTTAGTACTTTGTCCGTTATGCCACAGGTTCCGAATTCGACAAGATGTACCTGGCCAGGTCCTTATTTATCCCTCTTTCTTTCAAGTTCATTCTTATCACTTCCTCCCATGTTTTCTATGATTTCCGCTATGAACTGAACCTGCTACCTCAACTGTTCTACATCTACTAACCAAAAAACTCTCATCCATTCTTTTAACGTGTCCATACCATCAAAGTCTCCTGTTCTGCACACATCTCCCTATACTGTTCAGATTTAATCTTCTTCTGAAATCATCAGATCTAAGCCTGTTTCTAAGATTCAGGTCACACATCCATTGTATCATTCTCATATCATTTCTCTCCATGCAACACATGTCCTCAACTCTCACTGGCCAGGTTTCACTTCCATACATAGACTCTTCCCTAGTTTGACACTCTGCTGGTTAGTAATGGAAGAAGTTCCCTGAACTTACTCCATCCACTCCTTTTTTATGGAAATAGCTCCAGACAAGGCATGAAGTCACTTGATGTAAGGAGTTATAAAAAATACCACTTCAAGGTCGAAAACTAGCCAACAAAAAGTATTATACGGATAGATTCTGACCCAGAAAACATCAATTCTTCCTGTTTTGTTAGAAACATCGCTCATGGAATGTGAGTCCTAAAGGACAAAATAAGAGAAGCGAGAGTAACAAGGCTGCCGAAAATAAACATAAAGTCCACTTCATCCCAAGCAACGCTGGGTATGAACAGCTAATTTTATATATATTTTTTTTTAATGTATGTTCGACATGTTTGAGACCCGGGCAGTAGTCCCTTATGTCCCTGTAAAAGTGAACATTATTATTTGGCAATTACGGATACCAGGTATCAGAGTACTTTTTTTAGTGCGTACATGTTCAATCTGTTTCTATTATTAGACTCATCATCATATTCGGTTTAACGTTCGTTTTACATGCTGGCATGTGTTGGACGACATTGTAATACTTTTGTTGCTGAATAAGTTTTTCACTTTTTTTTTTTTCTTTCAGTGGATTGTGTATGTAAGGCAAAAGATTTAATTTAAAAACGTCTTATTGCAATGTTAACTTGGAATGGTTGATATTCTGATAAGACGTTAAAACTTACGTAGAAAATTGACCCGCCCTTTAAAAGTTGAACACTAAGTTCAAAAATAAAATCTTTTGAAAAAGGTTAAATTTTTAAATTTTTGCTGTTAATTTCACTTTTTGATTAAATGCCCAGACATATTTGCCACTTACACATTTTGAAGAGAATTATATGGAAAATCTTTTTTAAATAAACCCTGCAATCTTTTACAGAAATTTTAAATGTTAAAAAATAAAATGTACATTCTCCATTTTTTACATCCGTCTAGTAAATTCCTTATATCCTAGTAAAGATGAATGTTATTATTTGCCTATTACTGATACCAGGAAACCATAGTGTGCTGAGGTCTTTTTTAATCATTTATATTTGTAATTACACTAGCATCTGCTCCTTCCTGTGCTTCAATGATATCACCAAGGTAACAGAACTTCTGAACAACCTCAATAGCTTCGCCAACTAAATATATTTTCTCCACATCTGAGTTTTCATCCATCCCTATGGCCTTACACTCCTATCACACAAACGGGTTATCATCTCTCAACCTACCTGTAATTCCACTGCACTTCTTGTATACCCAATGCTTACAAGTATCACAAAAAATTGAATTGCACCCGACTCCATTTGTACAAACTGAGCAGTCGGGGGGGGGAGGGAAACTTTCCTCTTTCTGAGTGCTTTCCAACACTACAACCACTGATCATCACTTTGGTCTCGGTAACATTCACTCTCAGACCTTTGCTTTTGATAGCATTCTTCCAAGTTTTTTAACTTAATAAGGAGGTCTTCCATTATTTCACAAATCATCAGCATACACAGCATCTCTTCTGGACAACCCATATGAAATTCCCTGGACAGTTTGTAAAAAAAAAAGGAGGATTAGTATGGTTAAAACTCAGGTAAAGTAGAATTATCCAAGTAGAATTCATAACAGCAGTGACATTACAGGCACAGAAAGCGACGAAGGTGATGTATGTGGCGAATAGGAAGTGTAACAGTCACTAAATTGACTTTCTAGAGAGTTAAATATTGTTATTATCATATACATTTTTACTGTATATTTAACACAAATAGCTAGTTATTTGAATAGTTTCGACAACTTGATAATTAACCCTTTATCTAATTTGTGCAGCCCTTTATTTACTGCGAGCTTTCAGCTCAAACAGGAAGTAGGAACAGAATCAAAGGACAACTACTGCTAACAAAAAAGCAATACGGTAAATATAACTTCTCCCTTTTTCAGTTTTGTCCATTTCCTCTTTATATCTACTTTTCTATTGAAATTTATTCTCGTCTCTTTTTGAATGTTATCCATGTCTTCCTTTGTAGTTTTCACGGTGATTATTGAATAAAATTGATAACATCAGTACGAAGCGTCAACCCCTTTTCCTTTCATGGTTAGCAGTTAGTTACAGAAAGAGAGGATCAGTGTCTTTCGATTGAACCACCAGAGTGCAGTTGGGCTTTTGGATAGCTGCATCCTTCCCTCGTGGTGGTAGTGGGGTGGGGGGGGGGAGATGAGGGATTTATGTGTTTACATCTATATTCTAAAGAAAGAATAGCACGCCTAAGAGATTTTTGGTACCTTGTTAGATTAGGACCCACGCTTACTTTTACCTAACAACGAGGGTCAAAGTTAGTGTGGGTCCTAATCTAAATAAGTACTAGATTTTTAAAGCCCAGATGCATTTGTGATGCTTCTTTATTAAATATAACTAACGGGACCTGTGTAAATTACACGAAATGATGTTTTCAATACTAATTATCTTGTTCATAACCTATACATGTTTGAATAAAATATCATAAGATTTGACTTGTATATTTATTTTAAAAAATGAACAATACATGAAACAATTTACAAAACTTCTTTATATACAATATTTCTAGTGAAGGTAGTTCCTCTTCTCTGGCCATGAGTAGAATTATTCTGAGGACAAATTTTCACTCTTACTTTGTAAATGCTTTAGATTAAATTAAATTTGGCTCCAATTCATGAGTAGCATACAAAGATTTGGAAGGTCGTTTCTTTTGATGTAAGCGTGACACACAAAATAACACACATGCTATCGTATTAATATGCGTCTTCCCGGTCGTCCCCTCCCTACACCCCCCCCCCTTCGATGTAGAAAAAAAAAATCTTAGAGGTTGGTTGGGATCGAACTATAAACCAGTCGGGCCGACGTCAAAACCTTACATCACTAACCGTTGCGCCAAAGGGAAATACTTGAAAATATTACGAAAATTAGGTGACTTGAATGCTTTTCCAAATCTAGGTGCGGCACGCATGCACAGAGCTTTTGATGTAAGCGTGACACACGAACACACACGCTATCGTATTAATATATAAATTAATTCAATAAATTTCTTCTTACCTGCATTTCTTTCTCGATTCATAAGGGCTGTAATATTCTCTGCTTGCAAATGGTGTACTGATTACGGCTGATATGTTGGAGTCTTTGAGACCCATCTTCTTTCTCTGTGTCTCAAAAGGCATAATTGATTTCTCTTGTGCGTCATTCTCTTCTAAGAAAGAGTAACAATACTGTACGTTATCGCTCTGTATATTTTTGTTCTGTATGTGGCCTCTGTTCATACCACACGGAAGCAGATGGTCGTGGTTGTTGGAATGCAGTTTTTTCAATTCTTTCTCAAATTCCAGCATTTTTGTTTTCATCTCGTTATTGTTATGCGATATTTTCATGAACACTTCCTTGAACGACTGCTTGTAGCTATTGTTCAGATCACAGAATGCACTCTTCAAATCAAGTCGAAGTGTCTCGTTCCAAAGATTCACGTTCCTTTCAATTTCCTGCTTCTGTTCTTTGTAAAGATCAATAAACTCTGTATGAAGATGGTCATAGAATTCTCCGGAACAACTTTTCAGGATTTCCTGGATTTTCATCAGTAATTTCATGTTTGTATCGGTATTGATTCTTTTAGTTTCTTCGATTATATCTTGTGAAGACAAAGACAACCTAAACAAGGAGAAAAGTATAACATCTTAAACATCATCATCATCATCTTTATCATCATCTTCATCATCATCATCATCATCATCATCATATTCGGTTAAATATCCGTTTTACATGTTGGCATGTGTTGGCCAGTTTTAAGAAAATGACTTCCAAACTAACCTATCTCTGACCAGGTCTTCATTTATCCCTCTTTCTCACAAATCCATTTTTATCACTTCCTTCCATATTTTCCTTGGTCTTCCCCTGCTAACTGAGCCGGCTACCTTAATTGTTCTACATCTACTATCCCAAGAACTCTCATCCATTCTTTTAATATGGCCATACCATCAAAGCCTCTTGTTCTGCACATATCTCTCTATACTGTCCAGAGTTAATCTTCTTCTGAGGTCATCAGAACTAAGCCTGTATTTAAGACTCACATAACACATCCACTAGCCAGGTTTCACTACCATATATCATCAAGCTGCACACACATGCCTGATAGACTCTTCCTTTCATTAACAGTGGTAACACTCTGCTGGTTAGTAATGGCAACTGAACTTACTCCATCTACTCCTAACTCTTGCAATCACATGAGCACCTGCTCCACCCTGTGCTCCAATGGTATCACCAAGATAATAAAACTTCTGAACAACCCCAATAGCTTCGCCACCCAGATATACTTTCTCAACATCTGAGTTCTCATCCATCTCTATTGTCTTACACTTCTTGCACATGATCCAAAAACAGTGGATGCAAAAGAGGAATCCTCTTTCTGTTCAAATCGACATTTATGTATTTTAGGATTACAAATTTTCACTAAATAAAAACAAAAAAATATCATACACGATTATATAAGGTGACCCCTCCCCCAAATGCCACCCATGGAATCGTTAATAAAATTCACAATATTTTCTGCAATCCGACCAAATTTGGTACAAATAAGCTTCAGTCTGTGCCTGACTTGTCCACCAAATTTCAGTCATGAATGTCCAATAGTCTTTGTTTTATCGCCGTTCAATGATATGCGGGGACACTTTAGTGATCATCTAATAAATAAGAAGTGTGATCATCGGACTTTATCTCTAAGATAATGTTTATCAAAACAATCACTAAATTATTCCTGAACTGAAGAGGGCCAGCATAGCAGAAATCAGGGCGGTGCCAAGAGACAATTTTGTTGACAATTTTGCCCGTTATATCCATGTGTGCTGATATAATTTTGAGGTCATGAACAAAATTTGTCTTCTGGGTAACATGGAACAAAAAATATAGGTGGAAACAACAAAGACACAAAAAAGAACAAATGATAAAATAGACCCAGGAAAGTAATTCAATTCGGTTTTTATTATTATTTTAAAATGCTCAAAGCTTTTGTTTCCCAAAGCCTGTTCATTCTAGCGTGAATTCTTGGATGTTAACTAATACAGTAATTACAAGAGATTGATTAACTTACAACAAAGGAATTTTCTAACGAAGAGCATGAGACTAAAAGTTCTTTTTTTCCATATAGTTTTAAAGGATGACAAACTTACAAGACTATATATATATATATATTATATATATACTAGCTGGCTTTGCCAGCTCGTTATCGCTTCGCAAAGTTTGCTACTCGAAATGCTTCAAACCAAAGTGTTAAATTTTAAACATTTCATTCATAAGTTTGTTGTAACCACACGTTTTAGTAATTTTGACCTTTTTAATTAAATCGCCAAAGCATGTACAGAAAGAGGAAATCAATTCGCGCTGTGTGTTGTGTGTGTGTGTTTTTCTTTATTTTTATCTATTAAAAACAATAAAAAAAATGTGACGTCGGTTGCTAACGAAAAGAAGCCGTCAGACACACTTTTCCTTTTCTCTATATAGCGTTGCCAACGGGAGAGAGGGAGGGGGGGTCAATCAGTCAACCTTTCCCCCTTTCAGAACTATTTCTTATGCCCCATGTATCTTTGGTAGCCGTTGTAAAGCCACAATCTTTCTCTCTGGTATAAATTACTTCCCCTAGCAAATATTTAAAGAAAGATTTAATAATTTATCCTTTTTGTATTAAATTACTTTAATTAATTCCTGTTAATATCAACAAAAATATTGCCTATATATTAAATGAAAAGAACGCTAAAATTACGAATGGATGACACAAAACATTAATTTATTATGAAGTGTTTAAAACATAGTTATGCAAATTAAGAGTAAAGAGTTCTTTGTGCCTTTCGTCTCTACAATATATACAGTATTTTGAAATACTCTGTTGTATTATTGATTTAAATAACAGTAACCCGTTTTCGTGGTAATATAGGAGGGATAAATAAAAAAAAAACTTTCGCATTTATTCATTTAGATATATAATATTTAAATAAATATCTTTTAAATATTATCCACATACATATATGTTTAATCCTTTTCGGAAATCGTCAATGTGGAGATAACTGTTCTGCTGGTCTTACGGTCCCAACCCCAGACATGAGTCGCCTTTTAACTCAAATCTGAACCCTTTTGTCCTTGAGGCAAACCTTACAGCTATGCGGAAAGGCGAGAATTAAAATCTATTTATGTATTTACAAGCATATAGTAAGCTGTCACACAGTGTTCGACATCACCAATGGACGGAACTCACATTTACGCATGAAAGAGAGAGAGAGAGAGAGAGAGTGAGCGAGAGAGAGAGATAGTGAGCGAGAGAGAGAGAGAGAGAGTAAAAATGGTTCAATAAAACAACAAAATCAATTTGAGCAATAAAAATATTTTAAAAATAGGACTCTACGTAATTACAATCGTTTCAAATGATAAAAGATTAACAAATTCCTGTAAACGTCTAAAACAAAAAATAAAAATGGGAAAAACAAGAACTAGCTTCGCTTTTCTACCAAAATAAGGAAAGCAGTCTTACTTAAAAAGAAGGCTGAAAAAAGAAAAATACAATAAACTTCAATAAAAAATGTCTTTCATAAGACTAATACTTCCAACGTCTCTTTTCTTTTAGTCTTCCAATATATTCTTCTTTTAACAGGTCTTTTTGGACTGAATTATTTTTATTAAACAAAAGCTTCTCAAGGTTAATAGTTCATCGAGGTTTTCTTGCCCATAAAGTTAATAAAAAATCTCTGTTTTTTTATTGATTTTTATTTTTTTTAAAGGGATTCTTTTTTTACAAGTCTCTCTGAGATTTATTTTCTTTAATCTCTTCTGGTTAAATTACTTCAAATGTTTTAGTGTTTTCTTCCTCTAATAATTTTTATTTATTTAAAAATCTTTGGTTTTTAAATCTCTTTTTCTTTTTTCAAAGGGATAAAAATATTTCTGTCGCCTTGCAATGGAATCCCAACAAATGTATTTCTTCAAAGGGTTGTCTGTTTGGAACGTTTTTCTTTTAGGGAGTTTCTTGTTCTTATTAATAAAAAAAAACTGTTTTTTTTTTAATCTTTTAAAAATAACGACATTAAAATTTCATCTTTAAAAAGATGAAATTTTGATGTCGTTATTTTTTACTGATGGAGCCCAGCATAACACACCTTCATTTTAAGTTTAAATGTTCAGAACTAACTTGAAACCAATGCCAAAAGCTTGGGGCTACCCTATTCAGCCAATCAGGGCTCAGCTTCCTTCCTCTTTGTAAGACTGCTATGGCCTACTGTCGTCCATACCGGCATGCCAAAACAGGCAGGTGCAACATGATAATGATGATGATAGTGGTAAAGGGATCGCTCAGAGGACATATTGTGGCAAGAAATATTGACCTCCTCCACTCCGATACTGCTAAATGGCCAAGTAAATAAATTTGCCAAAGTACTTACAATGCAGATGTGCACATTTGGAGCATATCAATGAATGGCAATAAAACAAAGAGTGTTTGATATTCTTGACTGAAACTTGGTGGACAAGTCAGTTATAGAGTGAAGTTTATTTGTACCAAATATGGTTGAGCTGCAGAAAAGATTATTAACGATTCCATGAGTGGGTGGCCTTGTTTTTGATCACCCTTTCTTGGGGTCACCTTATATTAATCATCTTTTTTCAATCTGTCCACTTTAATTATTCTGAATGATTTTAATATAAAAGAATAAAAGCCATTATAAAAACAAAGCAAAAACAAATCAAACCTTTTCTCCAAATCTTTGAATGTTTTTTGCACAAATGATTTAAGAGAAGCAAATTCTTTTTTCTGATTTTCCAAAGTTTTCAAATCAGAATCGAAATTTCTTGCTGGAAGAGTTCTTTGCTTGGCAATGGATGATGAAAATCTTTGAAAGCTGTCGCTCAAATATGACTTCTGGTCGGAGAATCTCTCAGCTATAATCTCTGCAACCTTTGATTCGAGGCAAGATTGAGCTTCCAATGATTTGACTTGTTGATCAAGCACTTGAATCTGACGCTCTTTCTGCGGGGAAACAAAAATTAGAAGGAAGGAAAATAAACATGAGGAAATGAATTGAAGAAAAAGATTTTTAAAAAGATAAATGCCACAAAGGAAATGTTACATATTACTTGGCAGTAGTAATCTATTATTATACGTAATGTGAATTAATTAACATTTATTTGTTCCATAAGGCTTTTTTCTACATATTTTAATAACGCAAAATACATGCTAAAATATACCTTAGTTCTGGGAGTTATGTTCGAAAAAAAATGTTTTAATTGTTCTAATTGGTCATAATTTATTATTAACTGAACAAGTCACCCATCTCTCCCTTAGCTATCTATGTATTTCTCTCACCTCCTCATACTCAATGTTGATTCAACCACTCTCTAATATATATATATATATATATATATATATATATATATATATATATATATAAGCGAAACACGTTTCCGTGGATAATTATATTTTATAAATAAAAAAATATATACGCTTCTCATATAGGGGGCGACACAGTGTAAGGGGGATAACTCTTCCTCTAACATTAAGGTTAAATACGTCACCGCAAGATATCCAAATACGTTCAGCTGTCTTTATTGCAAAAAAAACAACAACAGCGGCAAATAAATAAATATATATATATATATATATATATATATATATATATATATATATATATATATAAGGTAGTCAACGTTTGTTTCCCTAATGCTTTTTTCCTATCTACTTTAATACACAAAATACATGCTTAGTTCTGGGATTTAGTTATGTTTGAAATAAAATTCTGCTTTAATTGTTCTCATTACTCGTAATTTATAATTGATTGAAAAAGTCACCCATTTCTGTCTTAGCTATCTATGTATTTTTCTTGCCACCTCTCACTATATGTTGATTCAACCACTCTGTAATATTTCTTAATGTCTCTCTGAGCATTTAGAGAAAGAGTGACTTTTTTTTTTTAGGAGTCACCGCTCGTCAAGGCCCAAAGGCCACTCGAGGACTAGGGTTTATGATTTGTGTTAGGTGGAGTGTGAGACAAACACCTTGACGATTGCAGACCATGGTTTAATCTGGGCTGAATTTGATTACTTAATGGGACAGCTCCAGGTACACAGAGGAAGAAAGGAAAACTTTTTTACAATGGTTGTAGCTAGACGAGTTTTTGCTGTAACTGATTAACAGAGGAGACCAGATATTAAAGCTCAGTTGAGCACTTACCATGAAAATAACGATAGAGTAGAGAAAGTCTAGCAATGTCTCTTCTGTAAGAAAGAGGCCGCAGGGAAGAGAAGAGGACATCTAACACTTAATTTCGAAGTCGGTTATGCACTCTGTCAAGGCAGGAGAGAGTGCTCTGAGCGGCACCTCCCCAAATGTGGCAACAGTACCCCAACTTAGGCCGTATCTCTCTCATTTCATACTGTGTTTCTACACACCGTAAACGCAGAGGTAAATTAGATAGTAAAATAAAAAGTTGCTTTACTTCTATATTATCCATAAGGATAATATAGAAGTTATGCAAGAACAATTTCTTAACAGTTTATGAATTTTCGAATAAAATCAAAGTCAAATAAATAGTGGTAGTGGTTATAACCCAACGAGTTATGGGTAAATCTAGTATACTTTTAAAGTTAAGTGTAGATATGATTAGGCAGGGGCAACAGGGTCAGATCAAGTTGTATATAAAGTGTAAAATGTGAATATTTAATATTCGACGAGCTGTACCTACCTGGCATTACCCAAGAGTAAAAACAAAATAACTGACTTGCTTACAGAGAAACAGAAATTAATTTTGATAATTTTAATTTCATAATCAAATTATTTTGTGACACAGGAACTTTTAAAAAGTCAGTTTTAGTAAAAAGGAGTTTTTTTAAAAGTTTGTTTTATTACTTGACGCTAATCGATTAATAAGTAAAGACCAATTAATGCAGAAAATTGCCTTTAATGTTTAAAAATATAATGCGTTTTTAGATATTTATTTTGGCAGAAGTCAAAGGAAATAACTCATCTCATGATTACTTCCCTTTAATGTTTAAGAATATTCAGTGAGTAAGAGAAAATGTCTCCACTCTTCCAGGTTTCTTAGCCAGAATAAGCATTTTCAGAAAAACACTAGAGTTAAATAAAATATATTCATGCCAATAACATAGTGGAAGGAAAAAAAAAATGAAAAAAATGGGCTAGTCTAAATCAAGTATCTATATGTAAGATAGATTGCTATTTGGGTCTGACTTTGAAAATCTGGCAAGATAACTTTCTATGCTAGATATTTACATTTGTGTAGCGACTACATGTTGGTGTTTCTTCTCAACCAGTTGTTCTCCATATTGAATATGTGTTTTATTGAGAACACACAAGGGTTGAAAGTAAAACGTGGAAATAACAATGATGAAGTGACAATAATAAAGAGATGATTTCATTTACATATATATACATTTATTTCGCACATGGAAGGTTTGTCTAAGTCAATGTAAAAGGGATATAATAAAACATGATACATAAAATGGGGTGAGAAATTACAGATGTAAGCTTCCACCTTAAAATTCCTTACACAAATCAAAATAAACATGTGTTGCCAGGGTAAACACATCATAGAGAATGCATGAGCTATGTAAAGTACATACAACTTACTTTGTATGTTTTGGGAACTATTCTTCATACAAATTCTGTGACCAGTAGAAAAAAAGGCCATGCTGAGATGGCTAAAAAGACCATGGTTGAATATCTATCTTTGAACAATAGTTGTGACCCATAAATACAACATCTAACTGTGAGTCATGAAAACCTTGTCTAAACTTAGTATCGTTGTCATTGAGATGCTACTTGGGATAATTCATTGTATAAGGAAGAGGGTGTCAGTATTTTCTCTACAACACTTTTCTTGATTTTTTGCCTAGTTTTTATTCCAAACTATCCATCTACTTCAGCAAAAACTACCCATCTACCTAGGTCTTAGTTAAATCATAATGTTAGGATCCACTATTTTTTAGGTATCCATCTACCCGAATTTTGGTAGAACTAAAAATTTAAAAAGCTAGAACAGAGAAAATGGACACACACAAAGAAATGATTCTCTGAAGAAGTTTTGTTACCTTGGTGATACCATTGGAGCACAGAGTAGAACAGGTACTGGTGCGATGGCAAGAGTTAGAAGTGGATGGAGTAAGTTCAGAGAACTTCTGCCATTACTAACCAGCAGTGTGTTACCACTGTCAACCAAGTCTATAAGGCATGTGTATGCAGTGTGATGATGTATGGAAGTGAAATCTGGTTAGTGAGGGTTGAGGACATACGTTGCGTGGAAAGAAGTTGTATGATGGATGTGTAATGTGTGTCTTACGACAGGCTTAGATCTGATGACCTTAGAGGAAGATACAATCTGGGCAGTATAGGGAGATGTGTGCAGAACAGAAGACTTTGATGGTATGGCCACGTTGAAAAATGGGTGAGAGTTCTTGGGTTAATAGATTTAAAACAGTGGAAGTAGCAGGTTCAGTTACAGGGGAAGGCCAAGAAAAACATGGGAGGAAGGAGAAAGTGATAAAAATGGACTTGTAAAACGGACGTTAAACCGATGATGATGATGATGATGATGATGATGATGATGATGATGATGATGATGATGATGATGATGATGATGATGAAAGGCAGAGCTTAGGTCAATTTAGAAATGCCTTTTCAGAATTTCGAACAAAGAGGATCATTTTACGTTTAACTTACACAGTTAACAGTTTATAATGTGGTATTTGATACAATCAATATGGTAATTTGGATATTTAAAAAAATGTAAATAATATTTTAGAGGGTGTTGAAAAATTCTCCATAAAATATCAACTCCAAGGGATCATTTTATGTTAAACTAGCCCACCTACCACACCCTCCTAAAAATCGAACTTTGTTATGTATGATTCGCTGTTTTTGGTGCTTAATATATAGCAATCTAATGATATTTAAAAAAGATTCTTATAAGAATTAGAGGACGGATGAGGAGAGAGAGGGTTGAAACCCAACTTTTTATTTTATTATTCATTATCAATCCTTTTAGACAAATATTTAATTCGATTCAATAAATTTATTAAACAAAAAAGCATTTAAAGATTTTTTTCTGCATTTCATGACTTTTGAGGCATTTTAAGAGGAGTCTTAATTTAAATCTAAAAAAATGAATAAATAATTTCATCAAACGCGGATAGTATTTTCGTTAGATCGTCTTCTGAAACAAGGATCTCAATAATATTACATTCAATTAACAAATAAAAATGAATTTTTTTAAATTATAAAAAATATTAAATAGGAAAAATAATAATAATAGTAACACTAAAAATGAAAAGCAAAGAAAACAACTGAAACCAAACTAAATTATTAAATTTCAAACTTATTCTCTGCTTTATTGATCTCAACGAACATCTTTTGCACGTTTGAAACTGCATTGAAGCCTACATCTGAAGATGGGAATTTTCCCCAAAATATTATGTCATACAGACCTTACATCAAATTGCAAGTAAGATTGTAATTATAATTAAAAACAAAAAGAAAAAAATTATATTGATAATAAAAGATAGAAACAGAAAAACTCATTTCATTTTTGTATGCCATAATTTACTTTCAGTCCGCATTGGAATCGCCTCCTATAAATTATCTTTGTATACACACTATACTCAATGCTTCAAGCAAACTACATCAACCTCTTAACAGCTTTTATTTATCAAAGATAATTTATGGATTTTGTTTGGTATGGTACTTGTAAAACACTTTTCTGCGATTAAAAATAAGTTTAAATTACTATTTACCCAGTTTAAAATGATGTACTCTGTAGCTTAATATCACTAGTAAAAATATGTGACCAGTGGGGAGTGAATATATCTGCTACAAGTTGATTTTCCTTTAAAAAGTCTTGTTTCTTTTATTTTCTCCACATTAGTAATATATCATCTATTTTTACTTTCTTGCAATCATACAGTTTATAACAGCACCCACCTCTCACTAAATAACACTGGGCTACATGGTACAAGTAACAAAATATACAAATAACCCTGGCCTGAATTTCCAACTATTTTAGCCATAGTTGTGTTGGATACTGGGGTGTATTCTTTATTGAACCGAATCTCCATACGCTGATTTCTTCTCATCTCATCTGCGATGGTCTCTTGTGGTGATTGTCAATGGTGATGGGTGGGCCGGAAGGAGCACCATTGGAGGAACCGAAAATAAACTCATCAAGAAAAGTTCTTTTTAGTTGAAAACAATTCAGCTTTGCTGAAAATGAACAAGGTAAACTCCTATAGTTTTAGTATTTTATTTGAGCTCTCACATACAGCAGACACGACGAGGGTGGGTAGGAAGAAAATGAGAGACTCTTATTTGTTCTGATTTAAGTGTTCATATTTTTGTCTGTTTAGCTTCACTAACTAATGTCTAATTTTTCAAATCTCTTCTTTCTTCCATCTCTGATGATGTAATTTTCAATCCAGTTCTCTTTTCCTCAGTTCCCCACGTTCTGCTTATTTAACCTCTAAACCCCACCAGACAGTTCTGTCTTTGACACTTCTCAGTAAAGCTGAAGGAAACATAACTGTTATTCAAAACTAGCTAACTTACACGCTGTTTGATGTAACAGCTATCTATAAAATATAATTAAAAGAGAAAATAACTTTGTACCAAAAGTTATTACTCTTGTCTTAAATAGATTTTGAGCAGAGTTATGTCCCTTGCATTACAGACCAGCTGACATTTTGAATCGTCCCTGTTGCATAGCTAAAAGTAAAAATCAACAAAACAAATACAACAAAGTTAGTATATTCTTGCCCTGGTTGTATAATATCTAAAATTTTAAAGAAATTATACATTTTTGGGGGGTCAACTGGGTCAGGTGTGTGTATGTGTGTGTGTGTGTGGGGGGGGGGTTCAGTCATTTTCAATGTTTTTATGTACTAATTTGAAAAAAAAATACTAACTCATTCTTCAAGGAATCTATATAAATGAGAGTTGTCTGTGTGTATGTGTGTGTCCAGAGCAGAGTAGAAAGAGGGGGTTGGGAAGAGGGGGGGGACCTGGAAATGAGGAAAGAGAAAGATAGAGAGGTGGATAGAGAGGGGTAGAGAGATAGAAGTTTTAATAGAAATATGTTACACTTTTGTCACGGGCAACCTTGTAAGTATATAATAAATATTATTTGTGGATCTATACAAAAGAGTTTTTATTAAATTCAATGTTTATATTTGTGCCTTATAACTCACACATACTTCACTTCACACACATTTAGTATATTACATTTGGAGGCCAATATAAGTTCATGCATTGAACATAATATGAATTGGACTTGATTAACTAGTTCTAAAATTTGCATTGATAATCAACATGCACCCTTCCCCCTCCCCTGCATGTCGAGCAAATATTTTTAATCAAGCTATAAACTCACCTCGGAAATTTCTTGCTTGTGTTGATTGTTTATTTCAATGGCTGACAGCAATTTTTCACATTGTTTTTGGAATTCACATCCAACTTTAAAAAAAGAAAAAATGAAAAATAGTTTCTATCAAATAAAAATTAAATACAAATAAGTGAATGAGTGCTGTGTCGATAAAAACATTGGTCCCCATCACCTTATTGAGTTGGCGTTAGGAAGGGCATCCAGCCTATAAAAGTTTTTGCCGAAGTTAAGCAAATTACTTCCAAAGAAACCTGACCAGAGAAAAGTTTGGAAGTCAATTTCTAAAAGCCATCCAACGTATGCTAATATGTAAAACGAGCGTTAAGCTGCTGCTGCTGCTGCTGATGATGATGATGATGATGGATAGTTTTGGATTTATTAATTCAATATTTTGAAAGAATTTTGAATTTGTAGAGGATTTCAAATAATTACATATACACAGACATGAAAGAAGTAAATAGACACTTTTATTATCATTGATAATGAAGACTGCTGTCAGAGCAAATTGGGAATATTGAGAATAGAATACATGAGAATAAGATATATTAAAGTTAATAATATATTATAAATGAATGAGATGTGAAACGTAGAACACACAAAAAAGTCAAATAAACAAATGGAGAATAAAAGAAAACAATCTTACATTTTTCACTCATTTGATCCACAGTGCCGTCATTTTTGGAAAGTGACTCGTTGATATTTTTGAAGATTTGCTGTAAACATTCTTTTACCTGAGAAAAAAGAAATATTAATAATTAGTTGCACGATAGATGTGTAATCTGAGTATTAAAGACAGGCTTAGTTTTGATGACATCAGAGGAAGATTAAATCTGGACAGTATAGGGAGATGTGTGCAGAAGAGTAGACTTTGATGGTATGGCCATGTTGAAAGAATGCATGAGAGTTCTTGGGTTAGTAGATAAAGAACAGTTGAGGTAGCAGGTTCAGTTCACAGGAGAAGGTCAAGGAAAACATGGGAGGAAGTGATAAAAATGGATCCTAGGGAAAGTGGCATACATAAAGACATTGCCAGAGATAGATTAGTTTGGAAGTCAATTTCTTAAAGCCGTCCAACACATGCCAGCATGTAAAACGGATGTTAAACCCAATATGATGATGTTGGCCGGGTGCTTTTTTACTTTCATTTTTGTATTTCTTATTATAGGATTTTGGAAGTTAAATTTAATTATAATAGTAGCTTTTGGCCATTAAATTATTAATTGAACGATTTTTTTTATAAAACTATAACTATTTCTTTGTTAAGGTAATGTTGTTTTAATCTCTATTTATTAAATGATTGGATGTAAGTAGCTTTTGAAACTTTCAATCTTTTAATACATGAAGATTTACTAAGAATTTTAAAGCCAGTTTGAATGACTTTCTATTTGATAGTTTAAATTCTTCTAACTTACTTTCAAATTTCAAAGGGTCACGAAGTAATCTATATAGTAATTTATATAGGCTGGCTCATGTGCCTTCTAAGGAAGCAGTGATTGAGCATATCTTTTGGCCATGTATTGGCTTTCTGTCTTGCCGCTGGCTTTACTGTGTTATCCTACGATGTGGGGAATGTTGAAATTCCTATATTTTTATGCTTGCTGAAAGAGTGAATTTACTTTTTGCTGCCAAAAATGATTTTGGGCACAAAAAATGATTTTTGTCAAAGTCTTTCTGTGAGCCTCCATTTGCACGAAAATATAATTGCTTTCTTAGAGTTTGTTTTTGGTGTGTGGCTTGTGTATTTTCACTCACGCCGTTGGTCAATAAATATATAGGATTGGAATACATCAATCCTATATGCACATGAACTTTTGATGAGCTGTAGTACACCTGAGCACTGTACACAATGATTTAATTCATTAATTATACATAAATTGTCTACTGGTGTTTTACAACTATAAGTGTACAGTTTAAACAATTGATCTTTATAAATATTCCGCAATTCATCGGTGGACCTCTGCGTACTCAAGCGAATTTCAATTTTTAACACAAATTTTAAATTAAATTCAAATCTGGCAATTGAAACAATTTCCGAGCAAGTTCAGCAACATTTTTAGGATCAGCATTTTGTTGGGAGCATCATTCATCTCTGAGCTCAGAGGCGAGTATATTTTCTACTAGAATACACTGTGAACATCACTCGATTCATAGTACCTTCTATTACGTGAATTGCTCAACTACTATTATTAGAAAACACTCTCATACCATGATAATTCCATCGCAAGAGGTGGTGTCCTTCAGATTATCAGCACATCCATCGCACATAACAAGCTGAATTACTTTGAAATAATTCAACTTTGCTTTAATCTGATCAAATTACGGTATTCCAACATTCTTTTGATTTCTCTAAACACTTGTGTAGAGAGGTTGGTGTGATGAGATGCTTGCCGGATATTAGAGATAGCCATTTTTTAGTAGCATCTGTATTCATCTGACTGAGCTGGCTTGAAATGAAAGAGAAAAAAGGGGCACCAGAGTTCCATATAAAAATACCAACATCTTCTCTACAATTAAATCAACTTTATTTAATAGTTTCATCAACACAGGAACACAAGAATGTAAGGCGAGTTGGTTCGGCAGGCGGGTTTTAACTATAGAAAGAGAATTGAGTTCCAGAGTTCCATCTTGTCCTGCCATGCCATGGCAAGTGCGAGAAGAGGTTTTTAGTGTCAGGTCTCCACAGCGTTTGTCTAAGAACTGTTTGTATTTTAGCACCAAATTAAAGCTTGGCGGAAGTGAGGGAAAAAGTGAGCATGCACAGAAGTGTTCGCATTGTCCAATGTATATCTACGCGAGTTTTAACATGCCTGTTTTAGCCAACCAAACCACAAACTAACCACTGTGCAAGAGATTGAGTGTAAATACAAAATGTAACTGCAACATTTGTGAAACATTCACAGCAAGAACTCATCTTATTAGCACCACTGCAAAGAACTTTCCTTTCTTCCTCTGTGTGCCTAACATCAAGTGGAATTGTAATACAATATTTGTAATGTTAACTAAAAAATAATGTAAAACTGAATCATAAATATGTAAACTTTAGATACCAACCTCACTTGATGAATCTTTCACTGCCGTCACAACTGCCGTTACCAATGTTCTGTTAACAAAATTGTTAGATATTAAACAAAAAATATTAACAGAAGCGGATGTTCATTCTTGAGTTGTCTTTAAATGCATAGCCTACAAACGTTTATTTATGAAAATAGATCTTTTTTTTTTAGTTTCTGCCCTACTAATCTATACCAACAAAAAGAAGAAAAACATAAATATTGAGAGATTTTTTTTATGGAAATTGTTTCAAATAAGCCATGAAGTCACTTTATGTAAAGAGCTAATCATAATAATAAAAAGGTAGAATCATTTCAAGACAAACCAAGCCTGAAAGAAATTTCACCACTAGCGCTTAATAATCTGAATTCCAAACAGGCTAGCCAAAAAGTAAGTCTTTCAAGAGACCAATAGGGAAGGAAGAGGTTACAAGGCTGGCTGACAAAAAAGTTTACCCCTAAACTGGTTAAGTGGCTGACCAGAAACCAGTGTTTTTATCGTGACACCGTCACAAGACTGTAAGGTTGAAATTTCTTTTAATCCTTGCTACCAGATTAGGCTGTCCAAAGACATCGGCTTCCTGACCCAAAATGCACCAAACATTGATGTTTTATTGTTTTTTTTTCTCTTTGCAAAACTCAATCATGTTCTGCAAAATCCAAACAAAAAACAACAATTTCCCTCCATCCCCTTCCCCTTTTCCTTCCCTTCCCCTTTTCACTCAACTAAACACCATGAATAAATACTTGAATATATAAAGAACTTGAAGCATAAAAACGTTTACCAACATGACCTGATTCGGTATTAAATAACCCCAAAAAGGTTGATAAGCCGTAAAACAATCAAACCAAACCTTGAAGAAGCAACATACTGTTTTCTTATGTTGTTCAATAGTAATATAAGGTTGAAATTTTTTTTTAAATCCTTGAAGAAGCAGCAGGAGCAACATATTTTTACAAAGCAAATTACAAATGGTAGAAGATCAAACGAACCTGTCATCGTTTTCTTTGGCTTTTATCTTTCGATAATCCGCATTTTGTTTAGAGGAACTTTTGTTGTATAAGTCTGGCTGGCCTGCAGGTTTATACAACGGAGGCTCATTCACATATTTTCTATACATCCTGGTACTCTGAAAAAGAGGATCATACAGAGGTGAACCACAGCCCAAAATAGGAAGAGGAAATGGATCGAAGTATCAACAGTATCTGGTCTTTCATCAGACAGCATAAAGGAAAGTGAGACACAAAAAGTGACAGAATAACAAACGAGTAGCAGACAATGCTATGAACAGATTATGAATGAACAATGCAACAAACTTTTTAAAAATTTAATATTCAGAAAATTTATTTCAATAGTAAAAAAAAAACAAATATAAAAACAAAAAATAATAATCTTTAGGTCACGTAGAAACGAGAAATACACATCAGAAGTTTTAGACATTGCAGGATGACATCATAATAAACATGGCGTTGCCTTGGATGATAGCTAGGGAGATGCGCTGGAACATACAAGCGGTCTCGCGGGGCTCGTTCCACCAAGTGGCTATCGTCCATCCAATGTCTTATATGAAACTATTTCTTTTTCTCATAGTTCTCAGTACTAGAATTTATACTACGATGGCTAAGTGGTTAGCAATGCAGACTGAGGACCTGTTTGTGCTGGGTTCGAATCCAGCTCGTTCCACAGAAACACTTTTATGAAAACCCACACTGGACCTTGTGTCTAACCTCCTGGAGAGGAGGTAAATAAAATACTTGAGTCTTTGGAGTATACAATCAAGGAATTGTCCCGGGAATTACCAGACATCTTCTACAATGTTTTATCTGCGGCTCTGATCGCTGATTATATCTGAAATCAGACGGATTAGTTAAGATGGGCTTGATGAAGATCAAACATTGCAGTAATAATTTCTTAGCCCACGATAACGTTATCTGACAAATTATATATGCTGCAGTGTTATATTATATGTCGGCTTGACTAATCTCTTTCTTTACTACATGTTGATTTGATGTCGAAATGATATGTTTAAATAAAAATCCACTAGGAATAATAAAAAAAGGAAGATCACTTCCGTCTGTTCAACAACATCCAGTTTTGTTACCTGCAAGGCAGATGATGGCACATTTAACCTCGACCGTTTAGCTGTTGCTAGTTTTTAGTTATTTTGTTTTCGTTTTTGGAAGAATATTTTTGTCCTCGTCAATCTTATATATAAAAAAGTAACTGTTAAGTTTAATCAACTGAATATAGTTCCACCTGACCAAGTAGTGACCAGGTCAGTGACTCTAATCTTAATGTTACGTGATTAAATCACTATGCTACAAGAACTACCATGTGACATGTAAATAGTGCCAAATTAGGCGCCAAAAGAGATTCAACTGTTTTATATTTAGTTCGCAATAAAAGTTTGTGCCTCGTGCACGCGTTTTAATTTTTCCTCGTTGATTCTTGTTTTTTCTTCCTCGTCTTTGTGGTTCACTGCCTACCACTATGTCGCACTCTAACACGCTTAGTTTAACAGGTTATGGGCCCAGTTATGGACAGCATAGGCTTATGTTCCAGGGAGACGAAAGAAAATATGAACTATGGGAAGTGAAGTTTCTTGGCTACATGCAAACTCAAAAACTTTACAACACCATTACAGCGGAGGGCAATACTGAAATAAGCCTTTGGTGAATTAGTACAGTACCTCGATGACCGAAGCCTTTTGTTGATCATCCGAGATGCGAAGAATGACGGCAGAAAAGCTTTAAATATTTTAAGGGAGCATTACCTGCCATGAGGGAAGCCAAGGATAATTTCGTTATACACGGAATTAACGTCATTACAAAATAAGCCGGAAGAAAATATTACCGATTACGTAATAAGGGCGGAAATGCCGCAATTTAAAAAAAAAACGATTAGTGCTGGTTTGTTAATCACAATGATTATAAAAGGATTGCCAAATGAATACAAAACTTTCACTACGGTGATAACACAAAAAGAAGCACCGATGACATTTCAAAGCTTTAAGACCGCGCTCCGACATTTTGAGGAAACTGAAAAAAAAACAGGGAGATACAGGCGCAAACGCGATAATGAGTGTGAAAGAAAAGCGACACAATAAACAACCAGCAAACATATTCAGACAAAAGGATTACAAAAAATTCAATGGATCATGTTTCTCATGTGGAAAATATGGACATAAATCTGAAAATTGCCGAAAATATTCACGCTGGTGCAAAAATTGTAAGACGAAAACACACGATACAAACTTTTGCCGAAAAACGCACGAGGGATACACTACAAATGGAAACGCGATAAATCATGTATCAGAAACTTCTTATATTTTTTCAGTTAATAACGATAGTGATTCTCCATATCTTGACTTATTAGTGGATTGTGGAGCCACAACCCATATTTTAAATGACGAATCCAAGTTTATTAGCTTCGATGATAAGTTTGATTCTTCCTGCCATATCGTAGAATTGGCTGATGGTAGCCGTTATAATAATTTGGCGCTAAAAAGGGGAGATGCTTATATTAAAATGACTGATACGAATGGAAAAGTACATAATAACATTTTAAAAGATGCTTTGTATATACCTTCTTTCAATAATAACATATTTTCAGTACAAACGGCAACAGAAAGGGGTGCTCAGGTAGAATTTAGACCTAACTCGGCAACATTAAACACTAATGGGACGAAATTTAATATATATAAGAAAGGTAAACTATATTATTTAAATAATGTAACTTCTCCGAAGAAAATAAAACATTCACTAGAAAAGTGGCATAATATAATGGGACATTGTAACACCGAAGATATAATAAAATTAGAAAAAAAACGTTTCTGGCATGGAAATAAGTGATAAAAAACAGTTTAATTGTGGAATATGCCCACAGGCGAAAATGCCCCAATTCAGAAATAGATTGCCTGACAAGCGAGCAACAAAAAGACTCAAACTAGTACATATTGACCTAGCTGGTCCAATTGAACCTACAGCTCAGGATGATTTTAAATACGTATTACGGTGCATAGATAACTATTCAGGTCTCATAGTCACATACATGTTAAAAAGTAAAAGTGACACAGTAGAAGCCTTTGAAAAGATTTATAGCTGATATTGCCCCGTATGGTAATATAAAAACAGTAAGAAGCGATCAAGGCACGGAATTTACTTCCAAAACCTTCGAATCACTACTAATTAAAAATAAGATACGTCATCAAAAATCGGCGCCATATTCACCTCACCAAAATGGCACGATTGAGTGCACATAGCGCACAATTTTTGAAACGGCGAGATGTATGCTAAAACATGCTAATCTTCCAAAATATATGTGGACACACGCTATTTTGACATCGGCATATATCCGAAATAGATGTTACAACAACCATAATACCAGAACGTCATACAAATCTTTTACGGGCGAGAAGCCAAATATTTCAAATATGCACTTATTTGGAAGCATTTGTTATGCATATATCCAAAACCCCAAAAAATTGGATGATAGGAGTAGAGAGGGAATATTCTTAGGTTATGATAGAAGGAGCCCAGCTTACGTAATATATTTTCCCGACACAGGAGAAATAAAAAACGTAAGGATTGTAAAATTCACCGATAAATTTACAGAATCTATAAGAAAAGAAAAAGACAAAAATGGTACTGCTAATGATGTTCAATTAACTGAACCAGAAGCAGAAATAATAGGTGAAAATATTGGGAGAACGAGATCCCGCCTGAAATATCTCAGCGATTATTATGTGGAAGATGAAAATAATGACGCAGTAAGTTACACAATAGATTATTGCTGTCACATAAAAAATATACCGAAAACATACCAAGAGGCCATAGATTCAGAAAATTCCGAAAACTGGCAAAAGGCCATGAAAATTGAGATGGATATTTTAGAAGAAAATAAAACATTTGAGTTAACAGAATTACCTCAGAATAAAAATTTAATTCCAGCGCGATGGGTATATACTGTAAAAAATGACGAAAATAAGGGAGAAATCTTTAAAGCTCGTTTAGTAGCGAAAGGTTACGCTAAAAAAACATATGAAGATTATGATGAGACTTTTTCTCCAACAGCGAAATTAAATTCAATTAGAATGTTAATGCAAATTGCAACACAATATGATTTTAAAATACACCAATTAGACGTAAAATCACCATATTAAAATGCACCTATAAATAAGGAATTATATATGGAACAAGTGAAAGGATTTGAAATCAAAAATGAAAACCACAAATGTAGACTAGTATATAGATTGAATAAGTCACTATATGGCTTAAAACAAAGTGGGCGAAACTGGAATAATCTGTTAAACACACATTTAATAGAAAATGGATTTAGCCAATCGTTGGCAGACGTTTGTGTTTACACACAATATGAAAACATACAATTATCATAGTATGGGCAGACAATATATTAATTGCAACGAGGTGTAACGAAAATATGACAAACACAAAAACTATCCTGAAAGAAAAATTTTAAATGACTGACGAAGGCAAAATCAAATATTTTTTAGGCATAGAATTTAAATATGAAAATAAAACAATATACATGCATCAAAAACGATATCTCCAAAGTGTATTGGAAAGATTTGGAATGAAAGACTGTAAGCCAAAATACACACCTAGTGAAAGCAATATTAATAAAATATGCAGTGAAAATAATAAATTAGCAGACGAAAAACTATACAGAGAAATAGTTGGAAGCTTAATATATGCAATGACAGCCAGAAGACCAGATCTATGTTTTATAGTAACAAAATTGTCCCAATATATGAATAAACCATATGAAAATCACATGCTATTAGCTAAACATGCACTTAGGTATATTAAGGCCATAATTAACCAACAGTTAATATTTAAACCCACTACAAATAGTTTGAACATCGTATGTTTTTGCGACGCTGATTGGGAGAACTCGCAAGATAGGAAAAGTTTAACGGGATATGGATTTAAAATCTCAGACGATAACCACTGATTTCGTGGAAAACACGAAAACAGCCGAAAGTAGCATTGCCAACTTGCGAAGCAGAATACATAGCATTGAGCGATGTAACGCAGGAGGGAAAATATTTTAAAACACTCATGAAAGATTTATTAAACAGGAAAATTGATACATTCTCATTATATTGTGACAATCAGAGTGCCATTGCCCTAGCAAAAAATTCCGTAAATCACCAAAGATCAAAACACATAGATATCAGATTCCACTTCGTTAGAGACGAGATACAAAATAATACTCTAAAGTTAATTCACGTTGCAAGTGAAGAAAACATAGCCGATATATTTACTAAACCAGCAAATAGATCTAGAAATGAAAAATTTAGACATTTATTGATGGGACTCTGAGTGACATTCTTTAAAATGATAAATGAAAAAAAGAAAAGTTTAAAGCCCATAAATGTGAAAAGTATTACAAATAAAACTTTTTTGAAAGCTATCGATAACACAAGTGTATAAAAAGAAAAAAAAAAACCTGTATATTATGAATACAAAAAATATGTTTTTTAAAGCCTATAAATGTGAACAAGTTTTTTTTTTTCAAAAAAAAAAGAAAAGAAAAGTTTAATAAAGTAACAAGATTTTGTCTAACAAAAAGGGAAGGACAATGACCCCTGTTGAAATATAAAACAACAATGAACATTTGAATATATTTCAGTTGATGGAGGGTGTGTTAAGTTTAATCAACTGAAATAGTTCCACCTGACCAAGTAGTGACCAGGTCAGTGACTCTAATCTTAATGTTACATGATGAAATCACTACGCTACAAGAACTACCACGTGACATGTAAATAGTGCAAAATTAGGCATCAAAAGATATTCAACTGTTTTATATTTAGTTCGCAATAAAAGTTTGTGCCTCGTGCACGCGTTTTAATTTTTCCTCATTGATTCTTGTTTTTTCTTCCTCGTCTTTGTGGTTCATTGCCTACCACTATGTCGCACTCTAACACGCTTAGTTTAACAATAACAATAAAAAATAAACCTTTTTCACCATACAAAATCTTTTTTAAACAATTATGTGATTAAAATAAAATATTTAATTAATTTTAGAGACGTAAGAAAACTTTTTTTACAGTGTATTTTTGTCAAAGGCAGACACTAAAAAAAAAATGAAATTAATTTTCTTAATGAAGATAAATACTACTATTAATTATCAGGCTTAATTTAATATTTTCATCAGTTTTTTTTTAATCAAATTTTTATTCAACTTTCTAACTGGATGCATGATTATTTGTGTAATGACTTTGTTTAATGCTATGCCTATTATCATAGTAATAAAATGTTATTTGTGTTGTATGGCCTTACTAGTGCTTTTAAAGCTGTGAAGAATAAGGATAATTTATATTCTGCTCTTGTGTTTTTGTTAGGTAGAAGCATTTCTACCTAGAAAAATAATGAAACATTTAAAATAGCCATATTAAAGGGAGATAACTTGCCATAGTTACTTCCCTTGCATTCAACTGTTGGGGCTTCCAACAGAGATGGACATTTTAGAAAGACGTTGTCATATCAACCTCCAACATAAATGTTCAAATTTATTAGTAAATCCTCTTCTTTCAATTGTAAATAGTAAATAAATAATTTATTCTTGACCATACTAAGTTTTCTCATTCAAATTTATTCTCATATATTTGTTTATTAACTCACATTCACATATTTAAATTTACACACCACTCAGCATCACTTAAGTTTTATAGTGACGCACGTGTTGGAGGCCCTTCTCCAACACAAAAGCGGCTACTTTGTGTGTTGTGTTTTGTTAACTACACACGAGGTCAGAAATATAAAGGGAATAAAGATAATTATGAAGAAACCATTGAATTCACATGCACATATATATATAACGCGATACATTCTAGCACTAGCACGAGTTAGCTTAGTGGTAGAGCTTCAGACTTCAGACTCTGGGGTCCTTATTTGAATCCCGTTAGGTTCAGCCACACTGATGAGTTGTAAAAACGACTAGACACGTGTCCATAGATAATTAAATTTAAAAAATATATATGTTGCTCTCAATCTGGGGGCATCACATTATTGAAGGGAAAATTATTCCCAACTAGCATTAAGATAAAAATGCTCTTTTGTATGTGTATATATATATATATATATATATATATATATATATATATATATATATATATATATATATTTAAAGTTTTTATATTCAAAATATAAATTTTATAACAGAAAGCAATTGAAATAGCTCAATAGTATGAGGCTAGAGCTATGGTATAAAATATTTTTATTTAATTTAAACCATGTCAAATGTTAGGAAGAACAGATTCATATTATTTCACAAAAACTGTTTTATTTCCAGCGTACAATTGTTTCGGCTTACTACCAAGATATTTATTAAAATGCTCCTGTATCCTACGCATTTATTTCCTGAGGGTGGCTATCTTCAGTGCTCGTATATAAACAAAAACAATGAAAAAGAAAAAGAAAAAATTAAATTTTCAGGCAAGTAATGCCTGGATTACAGTACTCATCATCATTCTTTTTATTTTTTCATTTTTTTTACACTAATGGGGCTGTTAACTCTTAAAGGTCCAAGTCACAGAACTATGGCAATAATAATTCAACGTAATGGAAAATGAAAAAATGAAAACCGAAAATTGTTTAAATATTCAATACATTCAGCATGTCATAATCTTTAAAAATATACCATTTTTGAGATATGCATATCGCCTTTTCGAAAACTTATTTGTCATCTAAACTTCACGTTTACCAAACTTTCTACTCTAATAACCTTGGACTGCTTGCATTTGGAATTCTCTTCCCGCTCCCTGTTTCCCTAACTGTACAAAACATGCAGCGATTTAAATGTAATGTGAACAAATATCTTGCTACATAATTCCCCACTTAGGATACCCTTTATAAATCTGGCCCCTAATTAAAGTAGCCCATTATGTTTCAGTGGCAATATGCCTTGCTTGGGGGTGAACAAAAAAAAAATGAATGGATGAGTCACCTTTCTTATGCTGTATGTGTTAAACAATAGGAAGAGGATATAAGAAATGAGGTGTTAGCTCTAGCAATGGAATAGTGAGCACTCCACCTGTAAATATTATAACTTACTTGACTGGGATAGAGATCAGAGAGGAAGTCTTGAGACTCTTGCATGGAGCTTTGACTGCCACAACCGGAATCCATCTTTTCTTCTGAAAAGCTTTAAAACATCAAAGAAAAAAAACAAAGAATAAAAAAATATTAGAACTATTCTCTTTAATGAACGCAGAAATATTTCAGGCACAAGAATTAAATCACTATATTCGGTTTAATGTTTTGGACGGCTTTTAGAAACTGACTTCCAAACTTACCTATCTCTATCCAAGTCTTTATTTATCCTTCTCCCTCTCAAATCTATCCTTATCATTGCCTCCCATGTTTTCCTGGACATCTTACCAACTGACCCTGCTAACTCAACTGTTCTACATCTACTAACCCAAGACCTCTCATTAGGAGCTTAAGATAGATTGAGAGAAAATGGAGAGAAGGCACATGCTGCTGCATCATCACCATCATCATCACTTTAAAAATTATTCCCTAAGGTCAATTTCTATCACTTCCTTCCATGTTTTCTTTGGCCTTTCCCTGTGAACTGAACCTGCTACCTTAACTGTTCTACATCTACTGATCCAAGAAATCTCATTTATTCTTTCAACGTGGCCACTTCATCAAAGTTTCCTGTTCAACACACATCTCCCTATACTGTCCAGATGTAATCTTCCTCTAAGGTCATAAGAAACTAAACCTGTCTTTAAGATTCACATTACACATCCATCATATTATTCTCATATCATTTCTCTCCATGCAACGCATGTCCTCAACCCTCACTGGGCAGGTTTCACTTCCATACAGCATCACACAGCATACAGCATACACATGCCTGATAGACTCTTCCTTTGGTCAGTGATAATGCTCTGTTGGTTAGTAATGGCAGAAGTTCCACTACAGAATAGCAAATTTACAACATGCAGCATCGTCCACTTCAGAAAATACCGGTTGGTGATTCAGTCAAAATACACAATCAGGATGGTCTACATCTGCCTCAGTGGATGAAGACTGGGAAGATCATAGAGATACTGGGTAACAGACAACATCATATATGTATTAAAAGGAGTAACCAGATAACTGCGAAAAATATATCCAAGTACCACACCAGAAGGCAGCACTATGGGAGAATAAAACCACAAAATGTGAAATAGTTTAATACCCACAACAGTATGCTAAAAACTAAGCCAGCGCCCGCATTGATGGACAAGAATATCATCACCACCCAGGGTGCTGTCCTCACAATTGCAAGGATCATTGCATGAAGAACATGGAATGGATCTCCTAAGGAGGGACTGGGTGATCCTGAACCGAGCAAGAGCGAAGGTTGTAAGGACAGCCCAAAACTTCCACAGGTTGGAACCAACAACAACAAGCAACCACCCTTGTGGAAATCCCAGATAGACAATGAAACACACCCTCAGTGACTGCAGTAATGGACCAACTTCTACTGACCAAGATTTGATGGACTGTAACCTTGATGATCCAACGTATAATCAAAAATATGAGAAAGAAATGAATTTGATTAATTACTAAAATTCTACTCGATAATTTTCCGTAATTTTTGGTGTACACTAATACTTTCAACTGATAAGTATATCCATAAGTTTTCCTATTATTTTATTTTGAACTGCTATATTTCACTTGCATCTCAATATAAATAAGCACTATATACAATCTCAGGCTTTGTTTTATCCAATAAAAAGATTGTTTAAAAATTATTTACTAATTTATTTCAATTATCAAAATATAAATTTTAACTCACCTGGCGAACAAATCTCTAGATTTGATGTGGTTAAGAAGCATCTTTGGTAGTTTTCTAGGAAAAGGAACCTGAAAATAGAAATATCCACATATAGAAAACATGCATGTTCATAATAATCATTCCATTTGGTATAATGGTTAAATTATTCGCTAATGGGCCAGGAGAGTGGAGTTTAATCGTTGATCGAGTCATACTAAAGTCTAAAAAAAATGGTACTTGATGTTTCCTTGCAAAACAAGCAGCATTATAAGGGTAAGTTGAGCAATCCAGGGAAAGGAGTGGCGCCCTTTTCTACATCTTGGTGTAGTAGCCAACATAAAGGGACCTTTATGGTCTCCTTGACTATGGTTGTAATTGTTTTGTCATCCTTTTTCTCTTGACGGCGTTAGACTTCTTCATTCGGTGTCTTTACAATTTTCTATCACTCACATCTTCATTCATCAATCCCAACTGTCCCATGTCTTCAACCACCAACTGTTTTCAATTTCTTTGCGGTCTACACACTTTTTTGTGGACCATCTACTTCAGTTAAAACTAATTTCCTTGACTTTTCTGAAGACATCTTTTGCATATGACCGAACAGATTTAATCTTCTACTTTGAATAACTTCCTCCATATCGATGACCTCAACTATTCCATTAACGAATTTGTTCTTGCAATCATAAATCTGTCAGTTTGAATTGGAATCCATAATCAATGCCTCGGAATTTTCATAATGATAGCAATTTATCTGCTATTAATTTGTGAACCTTGTTCAATCAACAGCAGCAAACAAATATTTTTTGTAAAAATATCAACTGTTAATTGGGTGAGAATCTTCATGCAGAAATTTTATTACAGCCAATCGAAAACACAAGAAATATACACTTTCACACCTTTTAAAAAATAGACGTTGGTATATTGGTGCCATGAGCTGGGCGCTACCTAATTGATACCAAAGCCAAGCCTAAGAAATATTCCACACAATCAGCCTCAGATCTTCCACATTGTTCTTAGCAACAAATTCCGACTGTCCAGTTACTGCTAATCTCACCTTCTGCCTAACAAGCTGCTCCTCATACCAAGATGACTTTTCCTTTCAGGGTCAGCACGAGATTTTTTTTTTACCAGTGACTGTATATTCAGTTATTTCTACAAATTCGTTGTCTGTCATCAATAAAATTTAATTTATTTTTCTATGGATCGACTGTCCCTCTGTAAATTTGTATTATTGTTATTATTAAATTAAAATCTGTCAAGTTTTTATCATACAAAGAAATTGTAAAAGTTAATCCTCCTAGACATATTCAATGATCAAAAAAATCTTTCAATGTTGTCTATAACATCATTCAATCAATGATTGTTGACTTGAATTCACCTTACCAATTCCATAGTCAGGTTGTAACACAATGGGTCCAGGTTTTACTATTCATCTGAGTAATTCTATTCTGAAATCAAATAAAATCTATTCAATTTCTCGTAGGAGCAAAGTTGCTTCCCTTGGTATGACAAAAAATAAGCAGAACAGTTTTCCTCTTTTAGGTTACAACAGAATTTCTTAGTTAAATTTATTTATAAAGGAACAAATGGGTTCTTGGACCTGAGCGGTTGACACACGAATCTCCTCCTCTTCTATGCTAGTCAGACCCTCTGTCAGACTCTCTGTTCTATCTGACATCAACAGAGTACATAATAAATGAATAGTGGTCGGCAAAATACGATAAAACTTGTCGCGGTATCAGTTCACCACTATCGGTGTTTAAAAACATTGTGAGTTCATACACCTCTTTCAAAGCCATGCCTCTAAAAAAAACAAAAAACAGAACAACTTTGCCCTCATACTTTTCCACCGAGTGTGTCAGCAGCAGCCATGGTAAATTCCCACTCTTCCTTTAGTCGTTTTTCTGTTTTACCATCGCCCATCTTGACGAGGTCCATGGGGTTGGATCTGTTTCCGATGTGATTGGAGATTGCACCGCACGGAGTTCGATAGGAGGTGGGTGCAAGACACTAGTCTGTGCATCCGTCGAGGCGCCAGGTATGAGCACGTGTTCCCTGCTTAGGCATGGCACATGCGGTCCTGGGTTCTACGGAACCCTCCCCTCAATCTCTCTTTAATAAAGACCCTTAGCTAGTTTGAGTAAATGAGTTCTGACCTGGCTTTATTTTTATTTTTGTATGTTTTTTTGTACTAGAGAGCCTCCAAAGATGCCCACTCCCCCACACTGTTTTGGCCCAGGTCACTGTACATCTTGGAGGACACCACCACCCATTCCAACATCCCATCCAGACGCACTTTATTTTTGAACCCCCCTTCTTAATTCCCACTCCCAATTAGAGACTGACCTACTTGTTTTCGGAGCACCCGGAAAACAGTGGGCAGTCTACCACTTAGCAGAGGGTTGGGAGGGCACTACTAACCATGTTCATATTTTAAAAAATTGTAAATATTGTCCCACTCCCCCACGATGAATTTTTTCAATAAAATTTTTTATACAAATTGGGGATCACCTAAGTAGGCCCAACCCACAGAGAGAATGAGGTATTTTGGTGAGAGAGTCTAGCTATGGGTAAAGTCCACATAGACAGACAAATTGTATGACCAGCGACACACCCCTCCCATAACGATTCTGGCCTTGTGCCTAAGGCGTAGAGGAACATTTGCAGACATTGTGGTTTTTTTTTTTTAAATATTTTTGCTGTAACCGTTTTTTCGCTTAAATAAAATCGCCCACACAGTTAAGCTTTCTACATCACTTTCTAACAATAATCCGAAATACCAGCATCTGAAAAATGGCCGATATTTATGTAAACACAGTCAACAAACTTTTCAGCTATTTTTGACTGTGATAAATTTGGCTAGGAATTAACTTCAATTGTTTCTTTGCTTCATGGGACTCGTCGGCTGTAATGCCGTTTCTCCTAGATAGACATGGCAGGTCCGATGGATACTGCACGCATGTCCTGTGCAGTTCTAGGAGGTCCACCCTCCCAGGCTTTGCCTCCCCTCTTTGGGGAGGAGTAAGTTTATTGCTTACTGTCTGAGGCGCCCCTACCGGGGAATGCCGACGGGGCTGCCCAGGCAATTTTTAAATGGCCAGAGTGCTCACCTCTCGAGCACTGGCTTTTAAAACCCCACTTTCTCGACCCGATCTTGGGTCACATCTTACTTGTGGGAGTAAGATAAAACTAGCCTTGTGCCTAACTCCTGGGGAGGAGTAAATAAAACTCAATTCAGCCGGGGTGGGGATCTGTTCCGATGGATACTGCACCCCATAGACCGGTATTCTCTTGGTCTTTTGGTCTTGATTTATGCCGGTCTATTGGTTGTCTGTCCTGTGCAGTTCTAGGAGGTGCCCCCTCCCAGGCTTTGGCTTCTCGCCTACGTTGGCTGGTACTGGAAGTTTAATACCTCCTTGCTGGAGATACGCGACTTCCGGGAACAGCTGACGTTACTACTTCAGCAGGGATTAGTGGGGGTGGTTATCGGGAGTAGATACTGGGTCAAAACTAAGGCTCGTGTTAGAATCTTTTATGTCCGCTACAGCCAGCGCATCGCTCAAGATAGGGCTAGGACGCAAAAGCATGTAGAGGATAAGATGACCCGGGCGGTGGCTGGGGGGGGGGGGTCCCCTAGAGATAGCATTAATTACGGGGGACCTCAATCGCTTGGCCAGCGAGCGATATGAGGGACAAGTAGTTAGAGCTAGGTTAAAGAAAGTCTCTCACGAAGCCGTGAACGTTGACGCTGTTGAGCGTAAGGCTGCTTTACGTCGTGGAACGGATGGGTACATTTGGAAGGTGAAAAACCTGGAAGGACATACCCTGGTATCGACTCGTGAGATTTGTGAGGGGTTCCGTGAGCATTTGGAGGAACGCTTCACCCAACTGCCCAGACTCCGCGGCCAGGAGTTTGACAGCTATTTGGCTGACTCACCCCGCCTCGAGGCAGCTCGAGCAGCTGGCTGTGATGGCAGGATTACGGAGGGCGAGATCATTACTGCGTTGAAGCAGGTCGGCTTGAACAAATCTCCAGGACTCGATGGTCTGCCGTACGAAATGTATTTGAGGCTGTCACCCATGTTTGTCCCAATTCTGAAGGATGTGTTTAACCACTGGTTTGCTCAGGAGTCAATCCCTGGACAGGTAACCAAAGGAGTGGTCACATTACTGAAGAAGGGGGATCAACCTGGTGGGGGTAATTTAGACGATTACAGGCCCATAACTCTGCTAAACACAGAGTTAAAGATTTTGGCCCGCGTTCTTGCGAACCGCCTGCAGGTTGTTATCAGTTATTTGATCAAGCCTGAGCAGAACTTTGCTGTGAAGGGGAGGTCGATTCAGAACAACTTGCATTTGATTCGCATGATCATAGAGGGGACAGAAGACGACGCTGAAGCCGCGCTGACCAATTTAGATCAGTCCAAGGCTTTCGATAGGGTCGACCATGGTTTCCTGAAAGCTGTTTTAGCGGCTGCCGGTTTTGGTCCGGACTTCCGCAGGTGGATCTCTATTCTGTATGACTTGCCGACGGCAGTGGTGCAAGTCAATGGAAAGAGGTCGGAATCGTTCGTTGTTTCTCGGTCGGTACGTCAGGGTTGTCCGCTGTCGCCCCTGCTCTACATCCTGGCGTTGGAACCCTTCCTTCGCAAATTAACGGATCAGGCGACAACACCAGTCCTGCGCGGGATCGCTACCCCTCCTCGCAAAGCGCGAGTCATGGTTTCCGCGTTTGCTGATGATGTCACCGTTTTCGTGTCGAGCCGTACTGACATTCGAACGGTGATTAAGGCGCTTGCTTGGTACGAAGAAGTGACAGGGGCCATAGTCAACCGCAGCAAGTCGAACGGCCTGCGGTTGGGTGCCTGGAGCGGAGAAACCGCTCTTCCAGGTGACTTCAGCTGGTCGGATGGCCCGGTTTTAATCCTCTGCGTATGGTTCGGACCGAGCCTCCAGCTGGAAAAGAACTGGTCAGAAGTACAGACAAAGGTCGAATCGTCGGTCCGGGCTTGGATTCGAAGGAAGCTTTCCTTAAAGGGCAGAGCGGAGGCGTGCACCACTTACGTCTTTCCTCTCATCCTTTATCGGCTGTCTGTACTACCACTTGCTGCGGCCCGCCTTCACGCGCTTACTCTTCTTGAATCTTTGGAAGGGCCGGAAAGCGTACGTCCGCAGACAGGTCTGTACTCAAGTTCCAAGTGTGGGAGGCTTGGGGATGCCTGACTTGGCAAGTCATCGACATGCCGAGAGACTGGCTTTCCTGAGTCGGACTTTGATGGAAGACACTCCGTGGGTCCCTGCAGTCGGGAGCGCCTTTCCCAACCTCATACGCAACCTCTCGGTCGAAGGTCGACGTAGGCCGAGAGGGGAGCCCTTGTTCTTCACCGAATGCCGGGCCACGCTTAGAGCGTTGCCGGGGTCCAGTAACCTTGCCCGGTCTAGGAAGAGACTATATCGGGATCTAGTGGAGGGTACCGCTTCGGACCCACTTGAGGAGCGGCTTGGATTGTCGAGGGAGGAGGCCCGCTTCCAGTGGAGTGGGCGCCGGGCCAGAGTTATCTCAACAATTCTGAGTATTCTCTAACCTGGCGACTGGTTCGGAACGCACTGCCCCTCTATGGCAGATTACGCAGAGATGGCTTAAGGGGCGTCCCCTTATGCCCGCGCTGAGAAGACGACGAAGAAGAAACGGCCGAGCACGCCTTCTTCACCTGCAGCAAACTTCAGCGTCTCTGGGAATACGTCAGGGAGGTGACGGCTCGCATCGACGCCGAACAGCCGATGGTCCTTGATGTCGCATCTGTCATCAACAACGCAGCACCGCAGTGGACTGGGGAGAAACGAATGGTGTTTCTGGCCATCCTAGCCGTAGCGAGACTAGTGATGTGGGTTACACGTCTTGATGAGGTCCATGGGGTTGGATCTGTTTCGGATCGCGATCTGGTAGTTTATTTTAAACACAAACTTAAAGTGAAAATCAGATGCGATTGGAAGCAATTACATCGCATGGATTTCAATAGGAGATGGGTACATGACACTAGTTTGTGCATCCGACGAGGCGCCAAGTTTGAGTTCGTGTTCCCTCCATAGTTATGGCACACGCGGTACTAGGTTCTACGGAATCCACCCCTGTAGACTTTTTTAACTAAAAGAGCAACTCTTAACTAGTAGGAATGAGAGATATCCTGTCCCTATTTTATTTTTGCCGGCACTAGAGAGCTTCCAAAGATTCCTACTTCCACTGTTTTATTTTGTCCCCGGTCTTTTGAAACCTTTGGCATTACTATCTTGGAAGCCGCCATCCACCCCTTGATCCCATTCCCGATGAATTTATTTTTGAATACCCCTCTTTTAAGTTCCCACTCCCATTTAGGGACCGACCCGCTTGTTTTCGGTCTAGGGCCGGAAAACAGTGGGCGGTCCAACACTTAGCAACAAGGGAAAGACGGGCCATACTAACCTCCCTTTTTATCATTTTATTTGGTTCTTTATTTTTCTTCTTTTTTTGGGTGTTTTTTAATATTTTATCCCACTCCCACGATAATTATTATGTACAACAATGTTTTTGGGGATATATTAAGTAGGGATCCATCCACAGAGTGAATGCGGTATTTTGGTGCAAGAATCTGGTTAAGAGTAAGCAAAAGTTTTCTTTTCTGTTTTGTTGTATTTTTGTTGAAAATAAAAAATGTTAACAGGTGAATTCCCAAGGTTTGTAAAATCTTCATCTGTAGATAAAGATGAAGGTTGTCCGAGGGAATTCACCTGCCTAAATAACTTCTCGCCCTTTGAGAAGGGGTTAGTTTATTGCTAATCGCCTGAGACGCCCCTACTGGGGAGTGCCGATAGAGCTGCCCAGGCAATTTTTAATGGCCGGAGTGCTCAAATTCTCAAGTGCTGGTTTTTCAAATCCCACTTTCCCGACCTTGTGTCACATTTTACCTTGTGGGAGGAAGATAAATCGATTCAATTCAGCCGGGGGGGGGGGGGGGGGTCAAGGAGACTCCCACCTTCGACTGGGTGGATCAGTCGTCGAGCCAGAAAGCAGAAGACACCACCACCAGCAGTAGCAATCAAACGGCCCTTTTCAGAGCTACACTACAAACTACTCATAATGTGATTAACACTTTACTGTCTGCTCCATCCACCTGACTCTAGCCTACCTGTCCAGTCTCCTGTTTTGACCCCAGCAACTCCATCTTCACCAGCAGCTCCTACTCCTACACCAGCTCCTTGCAGCGCCTGCTTCAGTTCTCTCCAGCGGCTCTGGCTACAGCCCTCTCCAGCAACGTTTGCTACAGCTCCTTCCAGTGGCTCCTGCTCCAACTCTTTCCAGCAGCGCCTGCACCACCAGCTCCTTTCCTGCAACCACCGCTCAAGCTTCTGTCCCTTGTTCCAGCAGTACCATGTTCCTGTCGATCCAGCCCTTGGCCATGTCCATACGAACCGGACTTACCTGAGGCATCTCATCACACCTCAGGGACGTCCCCGTCAATCTCTGTGTGACATCCTCCGATGTTGTCCGGGTTCCAGTTTCCCCGATTCCTGTCTGTATCAGTATGTCATAGCTGATTTGTTTACCTTTTAAACTTCCGGTAATTATCTGCCCTTAGCCTGTCCCCACTTGTAATGGTGTCCTATGTAAATAAAGTTTGTGTTCATTTACTCTCCGTCTCCGTTTGTCCTTAATCCAAGCCATCCTCGACCGGCGATAACAGAACACTGTCGTCCTAGCGTTTCCTGCTGTCCAGGTTCCGGAAACATCCTTCCTGCTGTCCAGGTTCTAGCTTCCTCATTCCAGCCTTTCCTGCTTCCAGTGACGTCACTCCTGTCGTTCCAACCTCCCGTCACGTCACCTCTATCTTCCTTCTGACGTTGTTACCTTTATGGTAAATAAACGATTCTTTTCTAACTGTTCATCTGCATTTGTCCTCTCTTCTTTGCATTGCCGTAATTTGCCTGTGTCCACTTTCTTAGTTGTAAGACCGTACCCAGCAAAAAACTGATTTTTATTTTTAATTAAAATTTTACTGGATAATGTTTCCTAATTTTTCGTGAGGATACTCATTTTTACCTGATACGCAAGTGTCAAAAATAGTTTTCATTTCGAAATGCGTTTTTCGGTGCTTATTTAGAATAGGCTCCCTGCAGAAAATTATTTTCATGTAAAATCATTATTTTGTACTTACTCAGTCATAGTTTCTCACTCACGGCACGAAAAAGAATTTAAAAATATCAAGCAGAACTTTAATTAGAATGATTTTTCCATTTCGATGTACAACCTCTATTCACTGACATTTTGGGTGTGAGCTGACATTTTGGGTGTGAGCGATCGATGGAATAGCCAAGAGCAATAACTCCGTTTTTATTGTTAGAATTTAAAAAAGAAAGAAACACATATGCAATAATGATAAAATATATATTTGTTAAATAAAAAAATAGAAAATTAAATAATTATTTTTGATTTCTTCACCGGGGTACTTTCCACGATATAATTTTCTTGTTTTTTTTTTGGTTTTTTTTCTTATTTACATGGTAACTGGGGCCCTTAGTTAGCTATTCCATCAATCGGCCACACCCTAAATGTCGGCGAATCGACGTTTTATATCGACCTTATGGAAATGGAAAAATCGTTCTAATTAAAGTTCAGCTTGATATTTTTAAATTCTTTTTCGTGCCGTGAGTGAGAAACTATGACTGAGTAAGTACAAAATAATGATTTTACATGAAAATAATTTTCTGCAGGGAGCCTATTCTAAATAAGCACCCGTTTTTCATATGTGTCCTCATTTGTATAAGCAACAAACATTGTGTATATGCGATAATTTTTTTTTTAAGATTATGATATGCTGAACGTTTTGGGGTTACAATCTATTTGTATTATGCATGAAATCTGAAGGAAAAACACTTTAAATGAGTAAACATGTTAGTATTATCAACGTTTTTCAAAGAGGTTATTAGCTAACAAGCGGAATGCGATGTACGTATTTTTCCCTTATTAATATGTAATATTAAAAAATTTTAACTCCAAAGCGTTCAGCATGTCATAATCTTAAAGCGAAAACAATTTTTAATCAACTTTTAAAACAATCTGTCTCTGACTCTAATCTCAACGTTTACCTGTATACATTTATATTTGGTAAAATCGACTTAACGTCTGTTAGGATTAGCGTTAGCTTGGGTTCTAGTTTGCATAAGTACCTTATCTGGTTAAAAAGTAGTATAGCGTTCGGAACATAATGCGATCCCAAAATTATGTATAGGCGATGTTTCTTGTTGTTGTTTTTGTGACACTCCAGAAAAATATTAAACTCATATATATTGAGTCAGCGTGCCGCTATTCCGAACTTATGACAGCAAGCCGCAATCAATACTGTCTCTCAGGTCATAATTTAAAAAAAAAAGTCAAAATCTTTTTCATATAAAACTTTTATAATTAAAATTTGCTCGTATTTTTTTTTAATTAAAATTAAATATAAAGTAAAAGTGGATTTTTTTAAAAATAAATATTTGCGATTGGTAGAAGAATTCATATTTCAATGTTTCGAAAAAATAAAAATAAAACCACTTAGTTGATTACTTATTTTTCTAAAAGAAATTATTTAAAATAAAAATACAAAACTTTTCCTTTCAGCAAGTTTTAATTATAAAGTTTTGTATGAAAAAGATTTTGACTTTTTAAAAATGATAACCGGAGAGACAATCTATTGATCAGAGTCGAATGTTTTTCTGGGGTGCCGTTTTTGCTAAACAATAGTAAATTTGGAACAATTTCGAGTTAAAATCTAATTAGTTGTACGTGTAAGCTTAAGGAGAACACGCTTGAAATGTGTAAATATTCGCTATATATATATATATATATATATATATATATATATATATATATATATATATATATATATATATATATATATAGTCAAACGAATGGAAATATTACAAATGTTTTTTATTTTTTTATTTTTAAATAATAGCATTTCTTTTCCAACTCCTGTTTCTTCAAGGACTCCATTACCGAACGCTATACTACTTTTTAACTCCTTAATAAATAAACAAATAATGTGTAAGTCACAGATGATAAATGGTCACACAATTTTATTAATATACAGATTCAACACAATTTTTAAATAATCGAAATCTTTACTACAAAAGTAAAACTTAATTTTAAAGTTAAACATTTTATGTAATTATTTTTTTTTCTATTGAGAGAAACTGAAGCATAATTTTGGTTTAATTTTAAATTTTATCCAAATATGTCTATTAAAAAGAAAATTACACAAAAATTAAATAAGTTTTCCTTGAAAGTTTGATCGATATTTCTTTTTTGGGACAAATCAAGCTGAAAAAAAAACGCTTTTTAAATAATAAAAACAAAAAACAACTAATCAAACTTACTTGATTAAATCTGAAACAAAAATGAAGAGACTTTTAAGAAAATTAAAAATGGCAATGGCGCTAAATAATCAACACAGCAGACGACAATTTTTTTTCTTAATATTTTTTTAATACAATTTAAAATTAATTATTTTTCTTTTTAATTAACAACATCATTTTTTTAATTGCTTGACTTATATAGATTAGATATAATTATTAAAAAATAATTTACTGAAATTTTTTAATAATTTTTTTGTAACATGCAAAGGTACGTGCAAAATCAATGGCCGATTCCCAAAATGAAAAAACATTTTGACCCCCCCCCCCTTCACTTAAAAATACACTAAAATTCAGGAAATCAACCAATTTTACTGAAATTTTCAATATTTATTAATCAACAATCACGGAATATAATGAAACCATTATTATTTTTTTTAAATGTTAGTGAAAGTGTATTATTTTTTAAAAAGAAAATACACCTTTACTAAATTATATTTTTATATATTAATAAAAAAAATGCATGATTTTTTAAATGTTGCTTATGTAAATAAAGCATCGTAGATGTTAACAATTAATTTTTTTTTCAAAATATTTCGTATATATTACGAAAAAGGCCAAAATACCGTGTTAATAAAATCACTATAACTTGAAGAAAAATTAATTTTTTGAATTAGCGATATTATTATTGAATAAAGCATTGTTTAATCAATATTTTCACCAAAAAAATAATATAATTGCAAAAAATATTTCATGTGATTTTAATGATTAGAGTTTTTGGAAAAATAAAAAATGCGACATAATTATATTTCTCTTTCATAGATAAACGTGGCATCATCAGCGCAAGAATTTTTTTTTATAATCTTGAAAATAAACCAAAAATTGACAAATTTGAGATCCAGGAACTTAACGAAAAAAAGAATTTAATAAATTGAATAATTTCTACTAACGATGAACTTTCATTAGTATGGTAGCCCCGTTCTGTAATAACCAGGTGGGATTAGCCTTCCAACAAGCACTCACTTTTACACTGCACTCAATTTTTTTTTTTTTTTTTTAGAGATTCAACAATTTCGTTTATTTCACAATTCATCGTCAATTATTTGGAAAGATTTGTATTTGTTTTGTCTTTTTTCCATTAATAAATATTTAAGTTAAAAACAATTATTTATTAATAAATAAAGAGAATTCAAACATGACATTTTCTTTCAAAATTGAATTCTGTTTATCAATAAATAACTGTTTTAATTTTTTTTCAATGAATAAATTGTCAGTGTAGTCATTGATTTTAATTTACTTTTTCACACTTAAAATAAAAAAATAAAAACACTTTATTTTTAAAAGAATCAATGTAATTTATCGTTACGACACGTTAAGAATAAATTGAGTAACTAAAGTTTTAAATCATGTATAAAAAAATTGATAAAATTGACGCAGTTCGTAACGTAAAAATATTTTTAACATTTAAAAAATAGTTTTATTTCAAATTCTAAGGAAAAACATTGGTAAACAGACGTCATCAATAATTTCAGAGTATTACGAAATTAAAAACTGAACCTTTTCAGTTAAAAATAATAATAATTAAATAAGCATTTCCTTTTTTATTATAACAAAATAAGGGTACTTAAATTTGTTTATAACCTTAAAAAGAATAAAGAAATTAATGGATAATAATTTTTCAACTTCTATAAACTATTATTACATTTTTATATATAAAGTTAAAAATGATAAATTATGACATTTTTGTCTTCCATATATTTTGCATAGCGATAGTCAATTTGTAAACAATGTCCTTTTCCAATGAAGTTATGGCAGATTTTACTCATTTATCACATTTGAAGGGATAATTTTGCTAATTTTTAGTCAAACGTGGGATCTTTTTTATTTTTAATTCAGTGTCTTATGACTTTAATTTAATAATTATCTTTGAAATAGTCCCCAAAAACTTATATTTATCTTTTAAGGGATTTTTAAAAGTAATTTTTTCAAAGTTCAAAATTCATTGAATTTTTGGGGTTTTTGACCGTCGTAATTACATATTTTATTATAATTTATTTTTGCACACGTAAATATGCAGTTTTTTTCGTTTAGAGATTAAGTTTAGGCTTTTATCTTTCAAACACAATCAAAGTTTACATGGAAACTAATTAAATAATTAATGATAAGCGCTTTTTAATAAGCATAGTCCGTACAAGAAGGCGCCATTTTTGTACGTACCTAAGTCGTTTTCTGTTGCAAGATTTTACAACAGAAACAACAAAATCAATAGAAAAACGCTGTTCATTTTGTATTCATAAAATTGTTTGGCCACTTGTATGTCTGTATGTATTTCTCGCCTTTACCCGACTTCGATAGTTAGACATTTTTTTTCATTTACTATTAATTGAATATTTATTTAAATAATAAAAAAATTAAATAAAAATACAGTAGTGTCAAATAAAACGAAATTTAAAAAATCATATTAAAAAAAAACTGACGATTGTGCAGGATAGTTAACATGAAAAAAGGGGCGAAAAAAACAAAACAAATAGTCAACAAATAATTGTTACCAAACGCAAGAAAATTTACTTTACCTTGTGGGGACGTGGTCCCCTTTATGTAGCAGCGCGGGCCTTAACTTAGTAAGATATTGTGTCTTAGAGAAAATGCTAAGATCAACGCTTACATTAGAATAGTTAAAGTGATGTTTAAAAGAGTAAAAACAGATAAAACATAGAAAAACATGTATGAAAGTTGAATGAAAGATGAGGCATGCATATAGTTGAAGGAAGAATAAAACATAGTTTAAAAGTAACACAAAATATTTATATATTTACAAATTACAGAGCATTAAGTGTTCATTTCAAGTGTCCAGTTAGAGAAGCGATAAATGTTTATGCCTGTGATTTATGAGTGCAGATGTGCGTGTGTGTGTACGAATGTGTGTGCGTGGACGTGAGTTGAGATTTATTTGGTAGGCATTCGTGTGTGCGCCTTTGTCAACAGTGTATGTATGAGTGTGTGGTTTTGTGTGGTAAACAACATGTGTGTGTGTGACAGTGTGCTCGGATAGAGTTGATACGTCGTTTAAGCATTTGTATGTGCCTTTGTCAGCAGTATGTGGTTGCGTCCGTTGAAGAATGATAGGAGTGTAAGCCTTTGTGTATGTGTGTGTGCATGTTTAGTAGTCAGCCAAGGCGAACCTCGCCAAAGGCGAGGAGTAGCCTGACGTGGTCCTCTCTGTTAAGCGTCTGAGAGGCAGAGAGAAAAAAAGGAAAGAGAAAGGAGACAGATTTTGTCGCTTTTATATTGTTTCACCAGTGGGTTGGCCGACGTAGTTGGTGACAGGTCACATGACAGCTATTTTTGGCTTTTTGTTAGACTGGTCGCTGGGAGCTGGTTTTTATGGCCTCAGTTTTAGCTTTTGTTGTTGAAGTGAATTCGGGTTTGGTTTCTGGTTTTCTGCCCACGTCGTTTGTTGATAAAATAGAGGATGCCAATCTGATAACCTACTTGCGTAAGTTTTTTTGCTAAACGTTGGGATTTGAGTCGGGACCAGATTGTTCGAAAAGGCGATTAAAAATTGTGGGTAGGCAATAAAAATTATTTTTGTAAAGATTATGACATGCTGAACGTTTTGGAATTCAAATATATTTAGTATTATGTATTAATAGGAAAAAGAAAAACACGTACAAGGTTGCGTATTCAGATCACGTCAGGATCACCAGTTATGGCGAATGCCCCGAATTATGGTGAAGTGCCCCCGAACAAAGGGTAATAGATGCCTTTATGACAGCATGTCATTCCAACGCTCGGGGTGCCATATTTATTTGGTGATCCCACATGTTATGGTACGTTTATAATAAAAGTGCCTTGATTAATTAAAGGTTTTTAATTCTTATCTTATTAGGATAAATATTGCTAATCGAGTCACAAATCATTTTAAGGGAAATACTATTAAGAACTTATATTTTGTTTACTTAGTTATTTGTGACCTATTTGTGTTACGCACAGAATATAAGATATGGAATTATTATCAACCACATGGGGGGAATCAAAATGTCAACACGAGGAACAAACAAAAGAAAGAAAGAAAACATTATTATTACACTGAAAAGGAAGCGAAGGAAAAGCAAGACTTCAAAACAAGAATAGCGTTTATTAAAATTAACAATTAGAATAACATTTAATTAACTAGTTTTATGTTCGTGTGAAGCAAGTGTTCATAGAATAGTTCATTTTTGGTATTATGTAACTCGTGACTGAGGCAGAGAAAGTTCGTTGAGTGTACACAAGTTTTTGAGAAATGTCTCTATATATATTTCCTAGTGCGTGTGAGAGATACAGAAATTGTGTTTATGTGAGTGCGAGCGTGGAAAGTTCGTTTGTCTGTGGCAATGTGTGCGTTTAGAGAAGAGTTTTTTGATTCACGAGGAAATAAGTATCGCGCATCTACTTGTTACTATCACCTGCCCCGTCCGGTTGATCCGTATATGCTGTCGCCTGGAACGAAAAGGGGAAAGAGAGAGAGCGAACTTTGGCCACTCCTTTTGATAAATAAAAAATCTCGCATGGTTAAACTGTCGCGTTGTGTTTTGATTGGCCGAAATTATCGACCAGTTTCTTTCATGAGATTTCCTCTTCTTTTATGTCAGAGACGAAGAAAAGGCATCAGTCAACACAGAGACAGAGAGAGAAAATGAGTGGCAATAAAACGCCATTTGCTTTATTATATCCGCTTGGCCCTTTGTAGCTCCTGCTACACTTCTCATTCCGCTTGTTAGGTAATAACCTCGTTTATGCAGCCATTTTTTGAAAATCAGCGTTAATACTAGCATATTTACTTATTTAAAAAGTGTTTTCTTCAGATTTCATGCGTAATACTAAATCGATTTTAACTCCCAATAGTTCAGCATGTCATAATCTTTTTTAAAAAATTTTAATCGCCTTTTCGAACAATTTGTCCCTGACTCTAATCTTAACGTTTACCGATTTTTTATGTTTTTAAGTTTTTGAAACCGTTTTTATTTACATTTAATTTTTAGTTAAAATGCGATCTGATAACAGGTCAAAATTAAAAATGGCTGCCTCCAATTTCCGGAAACCACTAAAGTTGGTAACTTTTTATTTTGTCATTTTCTTCTTTCAATTAGGCAGAAAAGTAAATTTTATTGCGGTTGGAACACTAACAGCCATTTGTTCTATGTTAGTTTGTTTTGTCACCCCTAACAGACGAAAAACCCATATATTAAACTTCGATTATTTCCAGAAAGCCGGCAGCAGTTATATATTGAAATAAAAAAAGGTTTCAAATACTTTAAAATACAAAAAAATGCAGTTAATTTGCCTTTCGACCGTTTTGAACCAGTCGCTAAAATTTTGCAGTAATTTGGGGAATTAACCGCTTCAATATAACCTAATTAGTTATGAGGGTGATGTAGTTTTTTTGAATCATCATCATCATAAACAACAACATCATCATCAACATCATATTCAGTTTAACATTCGTTTTACATGCTGGCATGTGTTGGACGGCTTTAAGAAATTGATTTCCAAACTAACTTATTTTTGCCAGGTCTTTATTTATCCCTCTTTCTCTCAAGTCAATTTTTATCACTTCCTCCCATGTTTTTCTTGGCTTTCCTGGGCTTGCTACTTTAACTGTTCTACATCTACTGTCACAAGAACTCTCATCGATTCTTTCAATGTGGCCATACCATCAAAGTCTCCTATTAAGCACACATCGCCCTATACTGTCCAGATTTAATCTTTCTTCTGAGGTCATCAGAACTAAGCTTGTTTTTAAGACTCACATTACACATTCATCGTATCATTCTCATATCATTTTACTTCATGCAACACATGTCTTCTACCTTCACTGGGCAGGTTTCACTTCCATACATCATCACACTGCGTACACATGTCTGATAGACTGTTCCCTTGGTCGACAGTGGTAATGCTCTGCTGGTTAGTAATGGCAGAAGTTCCCTGAATTTACTCCATCCACTCCTAACTCTTGCAATCACGCTAGCACTTGCTCCACCCTGTGCTTCAATGGTATCACCAAGGTAATAAAACTTCTTGACAACCTCAATAGCTTCGCTATCCAGATATACTTTGTCTACATCTGAGTTCTTATCCATCTCCATGATCTTACACTTCTTGCACATAAACTGGTTATCCTCTCTCAAATTTACCAGTAATTCCACTGCACTTGTGTACTCAATGCATACAAGTACCACAAAAAAATTGAATTTCACCCAACTCCCTTTCCATAAACTTAGCAGAGGAACTTTTCTCTTTTGGGGAGCTTTCAAACACTACAACCACTGATCATCACTTTGGTCTTGGTAACATTCACTCTCAGACCATAACTTTCTATAGCATACCTCCAAGTCTTTAACTTAACAAGTAGACCTTCCATTGTTTCATAGGTAAGTACTAAATCAGCATGCAAAACTCTCTGAACAACACTTCTAAGGCACAAATGAAAAGCAACGGAATCAGTGCAGAACACTGATATACTCTTACTTAAACAGTAAAGCTGTCACTAAATTCTAACATGACTTTGAGCATTTCTGTACATTGCTTGAACAACCTTCACCAACCATTCATCAGCTCCTAGTTAACACTAAGCTCACCAGACAACATCTCTTGGCACTCTGTCAAAAGCTTTCTTTAGATCCACAAAAGCAAAGTACAGGTTCTTCTTTTTTTTTAAAACTTTAATTCACCCCAATCAAGGCACATTGCTATTAAGACATATGTTGTCTCGGCCTTTTGGCTAAGATCAAAGTGTAGTATCTGTTCCGATGGATACTGCACGCCTGTTCTGTGCAGTTCTAGGAGGTCCACCCTCCCAGGCTTTGCCTCCCCTCTTTGGGGAGGAGTAAGTTTATTGCTTACTGTCTGAGGCGCCCCTACCGGGGAATGCCGACGGGGCTGCCCAGGCAATTTTTAAATGGCCAGAGTGCTCACCTCTCGAGCGCTGGCTTTTAACCCCACTTACTCGACCTGATCTTGGGTCACATCTTACTTGTGGGAGTAAGATAAAACTGGCCTTGTGCCTAACTCCGCGAGGAGTAAATAAACACATTGCTATTAAGACATAAAGGTCTACTGTGGATTAGGAATCAGATTTAGAGGGAGCATCCTAGGTGAGCAGCATACATTTAAACTTCTGCATGTCGGTACAGTCAGAGAAACAGGGAGAAGGGAGGGAATTCCAAAGGCTAGCAGTTCAAGGAAATAAGCTATTAAAGTAGAAAGTCCTTCGGCATCTGGGGACCTCCACAGTGAATAGATGAGATTTAGCTGATTGTTGGGTTTGTTGGGTGTATTTACGTCGCGGAGGCACCAGAGCAGCAAGTTTATCGGAGCACATTCCATTGAAGTACTTGTAAAACAAGCACAGGGATGCAACATTGTAGCGATGGGACAGAGACTGGAGCTTGGTGGATAGTGAGGGACTTATTTAATTACAGACTCTTTTTTGGAGAGGCTTGTGGATGATGCACCAGCCCAGATGTGACAGCAATACTCCATGCATAGGTGGATGGTGGCCTTGTAGATATATAGGATACTGGCAAGTGTGAGAAGTTTTCTAGCATGGTAGGGGGAGACCGCTTTCTTTGCAGCAGCCGTTTCAATATCTTCTATGTATATGTTCCAATTCATGTTACCCGTGAATGTTAGGCAAAAGAATGTCTAAATGTTGGACTCTTGGGTAAGATGCTATTTGCCATGGCAATACCGATTGAAGAGATTTCTTAGAATTGTTAAAAGAAAGAAGCTTTGTCTAAGTAATATTACATGTTACCATCCATTTATGTCTCTATTCAACTACAGACTGGAGGTCATTTTCTAAGGATTCAGCCATTGCTTTGGATATGTGCACATTCGTTTTACACACGGGCGAGAGTAGAGTGTGGTGTCATCATCAAACTTATCAATTCCGGATAGAATTTCATCATTATCAAGGTACTTCTTTTGCATTTGTCTCAGGATAAATATAGAACCAGTGGTACTTTGCCCAGGCATAAAACCAAATTGCATTTCATCTAAGCTTATCTGACTTATTTGCTGCTCAATTATTCTCTCAATCACTTTCAGGACCTGATCCATCAACTTTAAGCCTCTGTAATTATCTCTATCAAGCGCTTCCCCTTTACCTTCGCAACAATTCACAATTGTATTAAGTTCCCAGTCTCTTCTTTTATGATCTGAGTTGTTAAGTCTGTGATCATCTCAATGCCTGTTTCACCTGCAGCCTTCAACATTTCTGCAACAACGTTTGAGGGTCCTCCAGTCTTACTCTTCTTCATCTTACTCACAGCTTCCCATACCATTTCTTTCTCAATTCTTAAAGCTGAACCAGATACCGCTTCTGCAACTTCTAGTTTTTCACAGTTCTATGGAAACTCAGTATTCAACAGCTATAATTATTTAGTTATGGTAATGTTTTAAGCTCTATTTATGAAAAATCCAAACAGGTCAGTTAGTAGAACCTCAGACTGAAGATCTCAAGGTTTTGGTTTCGGTTTCCAGTCATGGCATAAGCTTTATTTGTTTGGAATTTATTATTTACTATTAATACAATATTCTCCATTTCTAAAAGTTGAGATCTCTGATATTTCGAAATGAGACAAATTCGGCAACGTATTTATTACATTTAAAAAAATTGTGACGGATGGAAAAAAAATCTCTATTGATATAAGATATGTTATTACACACAAAAACAAACTTTTTGATGCTAAAAATAAACTTTTAAACTTTTGTTAAAGTACTGGAAACGCCGCTTTTGTCACTGAAGCTGTAAAATTATTCATACAAAATAATGGCAATATTGAATTATCTTACCTAAACGCCGCTATTTCGAATTCACGACAGCAAGCCGCCATCAACAGACTGCCTCTCAAGTCACATAAAATCTTTTTCAGGTAAAATTTTATAATTAAAATCTATTAAAATTTGCTGGATTAATTTTTAAAATGAAAATTAAATATGAAGTAAACATGGAATTTTTATGTGATTACTGAAAACCATCAAATAATTTGAATAAAAAAAAAAATCGATTTTCTTTTGAATTTTTTGGTGCTTCTGTATTACAGGACCGAAAAATATTTAATTTTGAAGAGTCAAATGGCAAAGGGAGATAATTCAAAGTGTTCCCTCAGGATTTATCTTCAAAGGGATTTTACCGTTATGCATTTTAATTAACTTAAAATAAAGTAAAATATATATATATATATATATATACGCAAAAGAATTATTTCGGAATCAATCACAACGCTTTATGGTATTCGGCACCAATAGAAATGAGAAAGATTTATTGAAATAAATTTTTCCTTTCATTTACGTATTTTCTATTTTTTACTTTCTCTGATGCTTAATTTATTTCAATAAATCTTTTACATTTTTATTGGTGCCGAATATCATAAAGCGTTGTGATTGTTTGATTCCCAAATAATTCTTTTACGTATATATTTTTTTTTACTTTACTTTAAGTTAATAGCGTTTTCTTTCTTTTGCTTTAATTAAAATGCATAACGGTAAAATCCCTTTGAACATAAATCCTGAGGGAACACTTTGAATTATCTCCCTCAGTCATTTGACTCTTCAAAATTAAAGATAAATTTTTTTTTCGGCCCTGTAATACACAAGCACCAATTATTTTTAGTGTGCAATGATTTATATCGGTTTGAAATCATCTAAATTAAACTGTTTATGACTGTTTGGTACAAGAGAAACAATCCACCGATGGTGGCCTACGGCCATGAATTCGGAATAGCATCATCTAGGTAAGATAATTCAATATCACCAAAATAATTAGTGTAGAAACAAAATACAGTCTTTAAATCAAATGAAGGGATGAAGATGAAAATACGTATACGGATTTATTACTGGAACTGATAGGGAGGTGATGGTGGTTAATTGGATAGCGACCTGGGTGTGCCAAGTTCGAATCCAGTCGATTCCATAATACCACTTTCACTTAGGAATGTTGACAACCACTATGTGGTCCCTCCTGCAAGAATGCCGACAACAGAATCAAACCGGTCAACAAAGTTGTACCATTCTGATTCATACGAATTTACTTTATTTTTTACTGGAACTGATACAAAGAAAGTTATATTTTGTGTTAAACCACACTGCTACTCATCAGCATCATATTTGGTTAAACGTCCATTTTACATGCTGGAATCTGTTGGACAGCTTTAAGAAATTGATTTTGAAAGTAACCTATCTCTGGCCAAGGATTTATTTATTCCTCTTTCCATCAGGTCCATTTTTATCACTTCCTCCAATGTTTTCCATGGCCTTCACCTGTGAACTGAACCTGCGACCTTAACTGTTCTACATCTACTGATCCAAGAAATCTCATCTATTCTTTCAACATGGGCACATCATCGAAGTCTCCTGTTCAACACACATCTCCCTATACTGTCCAGATGTAATCTTCCTCTGAGGTCATAAGAAACTAAGCCTGTCTTTAAGACTCACATTACACATCCATCATATAATTTTTCTCCATGAATCGCATGTCCTCAACCCTTAATGACCAGGTTCCATTCCATACATCATCACATTGCATGCACATACCTAATAGACTCTTCCTTGGGTCGACAGTGATAACACTGCTGGTTAGTAATGGCAGAATTTTCTTTGAACTTACTTCATCCACTCCTAATTCTTGCAATAATGCTAACATCTGCTCCTCCCTGTGCTCCATCAAGGTCACAAAACTTCTGAACAACCTCAATGGCTTCACCTTGGAGTTATCATCCGTATCCATTGTCTTACACTTTTTTGTATATAAATACACATAAAAATAGTATATAAATAAAGAAAAAGTTTTTTGCATCTTTCCCTTACTTGCCCTTCGATTTTCGTTTTTCTCATGTCATCAAATCGTTACAATGTCTTATTCATGCCATTCTTTTATAATAGAAAAAATGGGTTAGTCTCCTGTGACCGATACACAACTGAGACACTGTCACCTGCTCTCTACGTTTTCTGGGTTCCAGCTGCTATTTTCCTAGAGAGGATTTACTTAAATGCAGTTTGTTGTTTTAGCAGAACTTCCAAGTCTCTTGCCACTTTTTAAAAATGTATTTGTTTATAGTTTGTTTTATGTGCTCAAAGGGAGATTAAATTTGGACAGTATATGGAGAAGTGTGCACGTCAATAACGACCTGGTTAGAACACGAAACTTTGATAGTATGGCCACGTTGAAAGAATGGATGAGAATTCTTGGGTCATTAGATGTAGAGCAGTCAAGATAGCAGGTTCAGTTCACAGGGGAAGGCCAAGGAAAACACGGGTGGAAATGATAAAAATAGACTTGAGAGAAAGAGAGGTAAATAAAGACCTGGCCATAGATAGATTAGTTTGGAAATCAATTTCTAGAAGTCATTCAACACACACACACACACACACATATATATTAGAAAAATACCCGTCCCTGGATGGGTAAAATAAATTCTCTGAACACAAGTTTTGCAACACTTTTATGTCCCTTTACGAAGATTAAAATCAACATATAATGATACTAAACCTTATGTCTAGAATCCTTATTCTAGTTTTGATCAAAATCCATTACATGATTTTAATTCTATAAAATGTCTAAAATTTAAGTGATAAAAATGGACCCGAGGGAAAGAGGAATAAATAAAGACAGACCTGGGCAGAGATAGGTTAGTTTGGAAGTCAATTTTTTAAAGCTGTCCAACCCATGCCAGTATGTAAAACAGACATTAAACTGAATATGAGAATGATGATGATGTTTATGTGAGTGTGCGGTATTTTGTATGTAGTTTGTTTTCGTTTAATTGATTCTTTTGCAACCCTGTATTCTCTGTTGCTGTAGTGAATACACCTGTGACCTGGTATCCAGCAGAATATGATTTGTTTTTTAATTTTTTGAACCACAACAGAAAAAAGACTTTCCTTTCTCCCTCTATGTGTCTAGCATCAGGTGGAACTTCCATGGACAGAGCTCCTTTGCAAGGGCTTCTCACCTGTGAAACACATTACCGCAAGACTACTTCCATGCTGATTACAACTTGGTTGTCTTCAAATCTAATATCAACAAATTCTTGTCATAAACCACTCCATAAGTAATCAAAGGTGTTTCATACCATTGATCAATACTCCTATAATGTTCCCCCATCCTTTGGCTGGGAGTCATTCTTTGGTCTCATTAACCTTTATCCTTGGGTGGCTCTTGGCCTTGATAAATGGTGATCAAAAATTTTTTTAAAAAAAGAAGATAATTATTTTGTCTAGCAGTTTTGCGGTTGGTGGGTTAGTTCTTTTTTGGTTTAACACTGAAAAGATCCTAACAAAAACTTTAAATGAAAAACACAAAATGTCAACAAAATTTAAAAGAAAAAAAATAATTGCGAGAAAAATTAGTACAGAAATATTTCACTTTTATTCAATATTTGAAAATATTTTCTATACTTTTGGCAGAAAAAAAATTCTCTAAGATTCTACACAATTTGAAAGATTTTCTTTTTTCCCCACATTTTGAAACTTGAAGAAATTAATGTTTCTAAGAATTTCTAGAGATCTTCAAGAATCATTACCATTACCGACATAAATTTATTTTTAAGGAAATACCATTAGGAAATTAGTTAAAAACAATTTATTTTGCTTTACCTACTCATTTGTGACCTATTTGCGTGTAAAAATTGAAATATTTAAAAGAAGTTTAAAGCAATTTAATTTACCATAACTAGTGACTATAAGTAAAATAATCTGCATTCAGCCATTTTGATTACTAGATTATTTTACCCTCTCACTATTTATGTTAAATTAAATTGCTTTAAACTTCTTTTAAATATAAAAAAAGTTTAAAGCAATTTAATTTACCATAACTAGTGACTATAAGTATAATAATCTGCATTCAGCCATTTTGATTACTGGATTATTTTACTCTCTCACTATTTACGGTAAATTAAATTGCTTTAAACTTTTTTTAAATATTAAAAAAAGCTTTTAAGTGCAAATTGATCACAAATGAATAGATAAAGTAAAATAAATTGTCTTTGACTAATTTCCCAACAATTATTTCCTTAAAAATAATTAATGTCGGCAATAGTAATAATTACCCTTCATGTTCATTAAACACAGGTGTTGACACTATACGAATTCAATCATTTGAGAGGAAAATCAAATTGTGATATTTTCCAAATTTCATATGCATTTTCCTAAACAAAATGCAAAGAAATGTTTTTAATTCAAACCAAATTCTATTTATAAAATGCATTTATTGCTCGGCCGATTATAAGACGTCGGACTTCACTGGTACCGGCACCGATTTCGTAAAGTTTTGCATCTCGCAGTAATCGCCCAGTTGGATAATCGTTGATGTAACCATTTCCACCTGAAATTGAAATTAAAACATTTCAAGACAAAAAACATTACAAATATAAATTTTTTATAATAATGCACTAAGGTATTTCATATTTGTACATATGTTATCACCTTTCACACACGTTAAAAAAAATGAGATCGTCCGATTAGCAAAGATGATGATTGGTGATTAATCCGATGTCGCTAAGGTAAACAATACCGACTTTACCCATTTTAAAATCAATTGTTCCAAAATCAAATTATATCATCCAGTTGAGTAAAACAGTATAATTTTAAATAAATGCATTTCAAAAAGTGAAATTCGTTTTATTGATTTGAAGAATATTTAGCTGATAATTATTTTTATGGTAAGAAGACAGAGAATTTATAAGAATTAAATTGCTACAATTTTAAATAAATAAAGAAGAGACATATTCGTTTAATTTATTTAAAGAATATTTAGCTGACAATGACATTTTTATGAAAGAAAAACGAGTAATTTTTTCTTAATAGTATAAACTCTTACAGAAATTTATCATTTCAAAAGGAATATTATTATTAACAGTAAATTATATAGATTGGTTAGAAACACTGGGTCCCACTAATAAGTTTTTTATTAACTTCACCAAACTCTAACTTAGACAACATTTTCTTGGATCTAGGATACAGAATGAGATACTAAAAAAAATCAAAGCTTTTCTTCCACATAGTTTTTTTTATTTCCAATTGATTCATAAACAAACAATGGTAGGAGTGTTAAAATATTATGCGTACATTTGCTAGTATAAATATTAGCTAAAATATATTTGCTCAGGTAAATCTGGTATTATGTTGTAAACAGGATGTTAGATATTGAACGGGTAGATCTTCTAGTACATAATTTAGATAGTTGAGAATAACAGGAAATGGGACAGACGAGAGGTTAGCAAGGATCAACTCACTGTACCTAAGTTGAAAATTACTTAGGCTGTAGGAATGTATTTAAAACAAATATGACATAACATGGCTCAAAGAGAGAGAGTAATTGCAAGCAGTAGTCTGTTTGAAATCACGGAAAGAATCAGAATTCAAATCAAATCAAATTTATTGGCAAAAAGTAGCAAAGTGAAACAAGCCATGTAAATAAACAGTTAGATGTGCACATCTATATACCGTCTGAATGTTTTGCCCAAGGCGACTTTAAACCTGAATATGATAGACATCATCACTACTTCTGTTAGGCTGTTCCACGAAGCAGAATCACGGACACAGAATACTGCCTTTCTTCTAATGAGATAAAAGCAACTATGGTACATCCTTTTCTGGGTTTTGTGGAGACTTGAGACTGGGATGAAAAACTTCTCGAAAGTTAGATTTAAATTCTGGTTGATGTTTTACGCTAGAAACGTGTTCCTATGCATCCTCCGCTGCTCAAGTGAGGGTTAATTATCCAAAAATTAGCAGCCATGATGCATTTAGCACTGCCTTGAACTGTTTGGTCGTCTTATAATGATATGGGTTGAAAAGATATAACTAATTAGTAGTTTTAAGCTCTTCCTGCAGGAGTGGCATTTCCTCAATCTAGGAAGATCATAGCAAACATGAGTGCAAGAAAAACGACCAACATCCAAGGTATGAAATAACCATTGTGAACTATAATGTTTCTGTAGTGATGACGGCAATTTCGTTGCTGTGTATATGACATAATGTGAAGTATGCAACAAGTAATTTGTAATTGCAAGAACCTGTGGCGTAACAGATATAAGTTCTAAGTTATAATCAGTTCTAAGTGACACTCTTCTGGAGGTTGAAGGATTTATCCTCAGTGTGGGTGATACTAAAAATAGAATTACGAATTACTTAAGACTTCTACCTGGTCATGGTTGATGGAACAAGAGCAAGCTACTACTGTGAATTAAATAAAAGGTTCCATTCGATATTCCATACACATCCCCAAGTTCGACAGAAAGATTCCAGAGTTCTACACGATGCATCTGAAGAAAGTTGGAGGTTACATCAGCCGAAATGTCGTGAGAATATCATTACTTAAGACTTTTACCCAGTAATGGCTGATGGAACAAGAGCAAACTACCCTGGTGTTGCCCACCCTGGAGTCCGGTTTGAGCAACACTAGGCAACGTCTCACATCTGCTCTCCATGCGGTCCGATCCAAAGGATTGATATCAGTCATGCTGCATGTAGTGAAATCACATCTTACGCAATCAAGCCAGGTCTTCCTTGGTCTACCACACACTCTAGTGCCTGGAGTATCCAGGCATGTTATGGAATTGATGCAAGAAGTGGTACACTGTACATGGCCAAACCACTTAAGATGCAGAGTGTATAAGGCATCCAAAATCCCATTAATACCAAGCTTTTGATGAAGCACGGTTGAAGGGATTATTTCCTTTAGTTTGCTTCCATACATCCATCTGATCATGACACGGTCGTTACGCCGAAGCCATTGAGAATCAGAAGCGTTTGAGGCCCATGTCTCACTGCCATGCAAGATGGCGGCGCGAACACAGATCAACAGATGTGTTTCTATATGTAAGGATTGGCAGCATCCTCCTGAACCTTCCCTAGTGATAACATGTTTGCAAGCTCAACCAGCATTAAACATGTAACCTAGGTTTCAACATTAAATGGGGCACCATCTACATTCATATGTGCATCCGTTCAACCATCCATTGAGTGGGCAACACCCAAACATCTGAAATAAGCATGAGTAGATTATCTGCTGGTAAAGAAAAAAAGACAGAAAGCTCTCGAGTGATATGAAAGTAATACCTGATATAGAAATTGTGACACAGCACAGACCAGTTATTTGCAATGAAGAAAGCTCATGAGGTAAAGAGAAAGTTTATCACAGGAGAAAGGTGTGGAGGTTGAAACGCGAGTTTAAAGACAAAGTGATGGAGCTTTCGGTTATCAGATCCATTTCAAGAAGTGTGGAAAAACAGTGGAAGAATTTGAAAGATATGCTGTTGGAGGTAACAGAACAGATTGTGGGTTGACGAAGTGGCCCTTAAGGCATGGGGTAAGATGGAAACCAAAAATTAAGCGGAAACCAAAGATTCAGTGGATAAAAAGTTTAGTGAATAAGGAAATGTATCTGATGGCAAAGAGGGAAGCAAGAAGAGCAATATACAAAGCCAAGAAGGAGTCCAGGTTTTCAGATATACTACGAAGGGATGACCAAAAGAATGAAGTATTCAGAATAGCTAAACAGATGGCAAAGACAAATATGGATATTGTTGGAGAGACGTGCATTTGAAATAACAATAAAATGTTAGCAACAAATGAAGAGGACAAGAGGGATTCTTGGAAATGCCATTATGAGAAATTGTTGAATACTGAGTTTCCATGGAACCGAGGAAATCTAGAAATTGCAGAAGAAGTATCTGGTCCAGCTATAAGAATTGAGAATGAAATGGTACGGGAATCTGTGAGTAAGATGAAGAAGGGTAAGACTGAATGTTGAAGGTGGCACGTGAAACAGGCATTGAGATGATCAGACTTGACAAATCAAATCATAATAGAAGAGGTTATTCTGAAAGACTAGGAACTTAGTACAATTGTGAATTGCTACAAGGGTAAAGGGGAATCACTAGATAGAGGTAATTACAGAGGCCTAAAGTTGATGGATCAAGTCCTGAAAGTGATTGAGAGAATAATTGAGCAGCAAATAAGTGAGATAAGCATAAATTAAATGCAGTTTAGTTTTATGACTGGACATAGTACCACTGATGCTATATTTATCCTGATACAAACGCAATAGAAGTATGTTGGTAAGAAGATTAACCTGTATTTTGCTTTTGTGGATCTGGAAAAAGCTTTTGCCAAAATGCCAAGAGATATTGTCTGGTAGGCTTTCTGTAAACTAGAGGCAAATGAGTGGTCAGTTAAGGTTGTTCAAGCAATATAAAGAAATACTCAAAGTCGTGTTAGAAGTAACAGCACATTTAGTGACAGCTTTAATGTTAACGTAGGAGTACATCAGTGTTCTGTATTGAGTCCATTGCTTTTCATTTGTGATTTACAATTATTGATCAGAGAGTTCCATATGGGTTGTCCAGAAGAGATGTTGTATGCTGATGATTTAGTACTTGCCTATAAAATAATGGAAGGTCTATTTGTTAAGTTAAAGGAATGCTATGAAAATTAAAGGTCTGAGAGTGAATGTTACCTAGACTAAAGTGATGATCAGTGGTTGTAACGTTGGAAAGCCCCCCAGAAAGAGGAAAGCTCTCTTGCTCAGTTTGTGGAAAGGGAGAATGGATGAGAGTTCTTGGGTTAGTAGATGTAGATCAGTTGACGTAGAAGGTTCAGTTCATGGAGGAAGACCAAGGAAAACATGGGAGGAAGTGATAAGAATGGACTTGAGAGAAAGAGGGACAAATAAGACCTGGCCAGTGATAGGTTAATGTGGAAGTCAATTTTTAAAAGCCGTCTAATGCGTGCCAGCATGTAAAACGGATGTTGAACTGAATATGATGATAATGATAGAATAGCTATCTGTTACACTTTACTGCTAGAAAAGAGAGAGAGAAAGAAAGAGAGGAGAAACAATAAAAGGTTTTCTTTTGACTTTACCGATTATTTGAATGGCATCCAGTGTTATTTTCGTGGCGGCTTCCGCACAATAAAGAATCACACCAGCGCAATCCTGCAAAATGTGGAGAAAAAAAAAGATATTTAAAAAAATGAAGCAGAAATTATTTTCTGTTTTATTATTGTGTCATATCAGATTAGGTTAATCACAACTTGGATCACAATTCCTGTTTTGAATGAAACGTTAGGTAAAAAGATTTTCAAGAATTTATTGAAATCATCCCACTTACATTTGACGCCGTATTGCCTTTGTCTACAGATTGGGCAACACTATAGACGTATGCCCGGCACGCATTCATTGAACAATACATGTCAGCCATTTTGGATTGGATCATCTGTAAAAATAAAAAAAAAACATCATATTATAAAATATTATAAAATAAAAACCATATTATAAAATAAATTTTTTTTTTATACAATCAAAATCATATAAAATTACCTTCAAAAATGAAATATATTTGGAAAATATGAAAAGACCTTCTACCCTTTCCCCTCTCCTGACTACAACCCACTTAACTTCTTTGTGTAGGGCGTGGTTTAACAAAACATGAACAGATTCTGCTACAATAACAGGATCAACCAGCCGCCCTCTGGGGTGGCTATCTCATACTAAAATAGTCTTGGGCATGCTGTACTGGTATGACCTTGTTCTCTGTCAGTCTGAGGTATGGGCCTGTGCAGTTCTAGGAGGTCCACCCTCCCAGGCTTTACCTGCTTGCCCTTTGAGAAAGGATTAGTTTATTGCTAATCGTCTACTGGGGAATGCCAACGGGGCTTCCCAGCCAATTTTTGTTTATCCAGAGTGCTCTCTCTCAAAGGTGCTGGCTTTTCAAATCCCACTTTCCTGACCTTGTGTCTAATGTTTCCGCCGTGGGAGGGAGATAAATAACAAATACATAGAAGACATTGCCAAGGCTGCTGCAAAGAAAGTGGGCTCCCTCCACCGTGCTAGAAAACTTCTCACACCTGCCAGTATCCTATATCTCTACAAGACCACCATCTGCCCATGCATGGAGTATTGTTGTCACATTTGGGCTGGTGCATCATCCACCAATCTCTCCCTCTTAGACAATGTCCAAAAAAGAGTCTGTAATCTAATAGGTCCCTCACTATTCACCAAGCTCCAGCTTCTGTCCCATCGCTGCAATGTTGCATCCTTGTGCTTGTTTTACAAGTACTTCAATGGAATGTGCTCTGATTAACTTGCTGCTTTGATTCCCCCTTGACGTAAATACACTCGACCAATCCGACAATTAGATAAATCCCATCCATTCACTGTGGAGGTCCCCAGATGCCGGAGAACCTTCTACTCCAATAGCTTCTTTCCTCGTGCTGCCGGCCTTTGGAATGGTGACTTGCCTTGTTTGGGGTGAACTAAGGTAAAAAAAAAAAATAAACTCTCTTTCTCTCTCCTTTATTTGATAACATAATAATGAGGACTAAAGGAGAAAATAAGGGAAGCGAGAGTTACGAGGCTGCTGATAACATAATTTGCTTATTCCTCTTTCACCCATAGCTCACACAACACAGCCAAACCCATTACTTTGATCAACTCTCTTTCTCTCTACATTATATATATATATATATATATATATATATATATATATATATATATATATATATATATAGAGAGAGAGAGAGAGAGAGAGAGAGAGACGGACAGACAGACAGACAGAGACAGAGAGGGGGGAGGATAAATAAAAACAACAGGATCACCAGAGTTTTTAGGGGCTTAAGTCGGGAGATAGTGACAAAGGCTTGTGGCCGGTACCGAAGTTGTCATCTAAGACAAAGGCGGGTTCATCGAGTGAAATAGATAGAACATGAAGCCTCCCACCCCTCCCCTCCCGAAAAAAAAGAAAATGTCTTCCCAAACATAGAAATCTCAAAAAGATCACCCATTAGCAAACACTAACCATTATGCTAAATGAGCCTGTTAATCTTACAATTTTTGAAAAAATCATTGATCAGATGACAGCATTCTTTATAAGGTCATTAATCAAACTGCATTTGTAACTCTAATCTTTTATTCATTTCATTGGACAAACTTAATTTGAAATAAATAACAATGAATTTCTCGTGACAGACTTACCTGGAAGTGACCAATTTTTGTGCCAAATTGTTTTCGAATATGCGCGTATTCAAAGGAAACATCACAAGCTGCCTGCATCAGGCTAAAAGGGAAAAACAAAAATGGACCATAAGTTTAAATATACCATATTGTATGGGCCCTAATTCGAGGGTGTATTTTTATGGTTGGATGGAAAAAGTTTGCATTCATCGGTTGGCATATATTTTTGCCCATGTACCCTCTGACGTTCTTCAAGTGTATCTTGTCGGACTTGAGAATCTGTATAGAATTTCAAACGGAACTCTTTATTTAATTCACAGGAATAGCTTGTTCTTGTTTTGTCAGCTATGACCTGGTAGAAGTCATATGTAATTCTTAATTGTATTCTTAGTATCGCTTGTACTGAGGACTAATTATGAATAGATTGGAACACCATTATATATATATATATATATATATATATATATATATATATATATATATTATATAAAATGTAAAGAAAGAGGCAACATGCCTTCAGAAAAACCATTTGTTAGATGCGTATATTATTTTATTAAAACCAAAACAAATATTTTCATTTTGACTTTTTTTTTTTACTAATATTTCATTCGATATAATGAGCATCATCAGAGCTTTAAACAAATATAAGGTATTTACCATATTATTATGTTTTTATGTATACGTAAGAATCCTTCTTGGTGGTGATGAAACATTGATGTCCGGATGTTGTGCAGACAAACGGTGAAAATATTATTTATAGATAATTATATATATATATCAGCCCCCCTTCCCACAAGAGCTGGGCACTTTCGAGTAGCTTTAATAACAAGCAGTACTAATAGCTATATGCGAGATCCGAACACCGGTTCGTAAGATCACTCTGAGCTGCCTGGTAAATAACGGCCACGTGTCGCTATTTACAGTTAAAGTTATTCTATATTTACTAATTAATTGACGATGGCCCTTTGGTTAAGATCACCGACTACGAATCAGTGGCGATTTGTGTTCGGGGTTCGCGCCCACCGACCGTCGAAAATTAGTTCCTAGACTGAAGATTGCGTTAGCATGAAACATCGATGTCTCTAGGTATTTAAATATTTAATATTTATTAAAAAATATTATTGTATATATATATATATATATATATATATATATATATAACGTAAAATATAATAACACGAAATTACATGATTGTCGATGCAATAATTTATTTCAACCTTGCGGTTTTATTCAAGCATCCAATTTGACAATTACATTTTTGAGACTGACAGAAAACTGAATTCACCCTCGACACTTCAAACACAACCAGAGAGAGTGGTGGTCGCAGCCAATCCAAATACCTATTACAGAGCGAGTAGGAATTAACATCTTATATTTAACTAAAGCAATCGAAAGGGATCTTATGGTTTTTTTTGTTTGCTTTTATTAAAATAATAACGTCTGAGTTAAGCGCACATATTCTTTCTACATTTCCGACCTGGTGACATATAACGTTCATACGCCTCCATACACACGCACACATATACCTATTCTTAACATCACACACACACACAATTTTTGGCTAGCTCGAAATTCAGTCTTCGGCCCGGAAGGAGGAAGAAGGAAGAGAGATAAGACATTAACACACGTTAACGTGTCATCAGCCGATTGACACTTCTCGTGTCCCCATTCTGTCTAGATTGGGTGAACGAAGTATATATATATATATATATATATAGTAATAAGTAGTAAGACTATACATCTAAAACAAGAATAGGTTTAAGGCTCTTAAAATTCATTCTAGAATTATCCGATGGACTCGTGGTGTAATGTAAAAGTGCTAAGTAATAATCAGTTCTAAGTGACAGTCTTCTGAAGGTTGAAAGTTCAATCCTCAATTTGGGCGATACTAAGACTACAATTGAGAATTACTTGAGACTTTTATCTAGACATGGCTGACAGAAGGAGAACAAGCTACCCCGTGGATTAAATAAAGGGTGCCATTCAAAATTCTATACAGATTCCCAAATTCGGCATAAAGATTCCTGACAAGAGGCACCTTAAGAAGGCTGCAGGTTACATCGGCTCAAATGTTGTGAGAACAACGTCCAAGATGAGAATGCTAGTCCCAAAATCCAAATAATTCAAATTTATCAATCCTAATCTAAAACATTCCAAAACTTAAGAGCAATATAATTTGGGAACAAATTACCTAATCAAGTCAAAAATTGTGTAGAACATTTTAAGAATAAACTGGATGAATTTAGAAATATATGTAGTATATTATAAGAAATAAGAAAAGCCAAACAAAAATGACAACTATAAATAGTTCCAGGCAAAGCCGGGTTAGAACAGCTAGTACAGTGAATATAGTAGAGTGTATTATTTAATCAAGTTAAAAATAGCATTAGTGTAGAATATTTTAAGAATAAACTGGATGAATTCAGAAAAAGGTTAAAGAATAAATTTACAAATACAAGGTAATTCTGGGGATTTATCTGATGAAATATTTAAGAGAATTTATTTGGTATATTATTATTATTATTATTATTATTATTATTATATATTCAATGAGATTGAAGGTAAGTTTATATTATAAATATTTTTTTAATTATTATATTAGTTATTATTATGCTAGGGAGATGTGTGCGGAACGGGAGACTTTGTCGGTTTTGTCATATTGAAAGAATGAATAAGATTCTTGGGTTAAAAGCTGTAGAACAGTTATCGTAGCAGGGTCAGTTGGCAGAGGAAGGCCAAGAAAAACATGGGAGGAAGTGGTAAGAATGGATTTTTGATGAAAAAAGAGGGATAAATAAAATCATGGCCAAATATAGGTTAATTTGGAAGTCAATTTCTGAAATCTGCCCAACACATGCCAGTGTGTAACACAGACATTAAACAAAATATGATGATGAGGAGTTGAAATAAAATTTATTAAAATAATTTTCCCAATGAATGATAATAAATAAAAGGTTAAAGAGTAAATTCTTCAGTTGTAAAATCTGCAACTTTATCGGCAGATTTTAGAAAATATTAAGTTTATCCAAAAATATTTTACGTTTTGTAATCCACTAATTAAAAAGAAACTCCACAAACCCAATCGGTCCGGCTGCCAACACTAATCGTTCGATGTCAAGGCCACTCATCAACACGTAAACCCCCTTGTTTAATTCGCCAAGCATATTTTCAGCTGAAATGAAAAATTATCAATTAAACATTTAGTTACAAATACATCAACATAAGAGATTGTTTCATTAAAAAAAAAAATAATAATAATAAAAATTCAGAGGAAAAGCAATATTGAATGCTAGCTATACCTACCTGGTGTTGCGTGGGACTCTTTTTACTTTCATTTTTGTTTCACTATTTAAAATAAATTTAGTTTTACCTATGAAGTTTTTTTTTCATGTAATTCATTCTTTTTTGTTAACTATTGACAAAAGATTAAAATGGCTGACTTGTTTACAAAGAAACAAAATCCATTCTGGTGGATTTAATTTTGTAATTCAATTATATTTTTTAATAGGATCTTAGTACTTTAGACTGTTGCATTCTTTGTTTAAATGAAAAACTATCAATTAAACATTTAGTTATAAATACATCTCCCCTCAGCGATGGTCGACCCCCAACGCTTGTGTGCCGTGGTTTTCTTCTTTCTTCATCTTCTGTTCTGGCCATGTCGTATATTCCACTGATGATTGCCGAGGGTACAAGCACTGGTTTACAAGTATACAAAAATAAAATAATGCAAACTCACAAGAGAGAACACAAACTCTGATAGATTGTGTATAAATCAGTTGTGCTCGGAGTGTGTTTGTGTGACACTGTCGTGGAAAAGGACCCCGAAGCGCTAGCATCCACATCTTAGTTAAGTTTCAGTATATCAGCTAAGACCCAACTGAGATTATTTGTCTGTCGAGGCCACCATTGTTGTTACTCAAAGTTGTCAGCTTATATCACAATCTGCTAAATCTCTGCCGAACTCTAACTGCCTCCTGAACTCATTCAGGAACCTCCCAAGCCGCAAAACTGACCTCCCTCGAACAACTCTGACTTCTAAATATATTAACACGGCCGGAAATCCTATGCCCGGTCTCTCTGTCTTAGTCTGAAGAAGGTCGGAAGGTTACATCAGACGAAATGCAATAATAATAATATCCAAGATGAGAACATAAGTCCGAATAATTTAAATTATCAATCCACATCTCAAAAATTCCAAAACATCATTATTTTTTTTTTGTCAACTATTAACAAAATATTAAAATGGCTGACTTGTTTACAATGAAACAAAATCCATTCTGGTGGATTTAATTTTGTAATTCAATTATGTTTTAAATAGGATTTTAGTACTGTTGTATTTTTTTTATTTAAATAAATCTAGATTCTTCATAAGTAGATGATAATTCATATAAAATTGTATGTTCCTAGGTTTAATGGATAAAAATTAGTTCACTGACTCACACATGTGTCTCATATTTGTATACAGGGTCTCCAAAAGTCATCACGTATTTTAAAATTATGATAACATCAAAACTATATTTCTGATAATAACAAAACTTATACAAAATGGACAATATATATTAAAAATGTATGTTATTCAACCGAATGTCCCCGACTTGTCACACATTTCTGAAAACGGCTCACAAATGATTACAACACATTTTTTTAAATTTCTAGAGTTATTTTCAAACTTTCTTCTTCAGTAGATGATTTTAATTGATCAATTGTTTGTGGTTTTCTTCCAAAAACTTTATTTTTTTAAGACGCCCCACAAGAAAAAATCAGGAGGCGCCAAGTTCGGCGAGTGTGCAAGCTATCGTAATGAGCCATTTTGCTCTATCTAACACCCAGGAAAACCTAAAACAAGATGGCATAGTAAAAGATTGTGTAGTACAAAATGGCGGTAATAAAAATAATGCAGTAAAACAAATTTTTATTTCTTTTTAGTATATATGTTTTGTTATTACCAGAAAGAGTTTTGATGTTATTAAAATTTTAAAATACATGATGACATTTTGAAGACCCTGTACATTTTATTTCATCTCTTTCTTTCTCCAGAAATTTTTTAACATTTCTAAATATCCCAACATCAAATTCTTATTTTGGTACTTCTACCGAATTTGAATCAAACAAAATCAACTTTTGACGAATAAGATTTACAAACAGCCGGTAAAAACCAAATCAAACTGAGCCATCATCAAAGTCAAAATAAAAAAATTAAAAAAACACACACACTGTATTTTTCTTTATGAAGAAAGATTTATTTTGGACTTTTCTAATTTCCCCCACCTAAAAAATGTTGGTGCTTCTACAGAATTTGAACCGAACTGTTTTTTCTAACCCTAACTCTAGTCTAACCCTAAACTAACCCATAACCTAAGTTTTAGGTTTAATCATTTACAAACGTTAGATAACGAAGCAGGGCACCGGAGGAAGAGGGCCCGAAAAGGTGGGAGGAGCTAAAAGTGGAAGTCAGGAAAATCACGTCACTTTCGTTTGGAGAGTGGTCTGTCTCTTGAGTCTGCAACCAGCTGACCGATCAGACAAGAGAAACGCAGCGGTCCCTGCCTGCCCGAGGGGAGGGGGGGGGCTAGGAACTGTGGGCATAGGTGACCAAAAGTTAGATTGCCTTCGTATGTTTTGGTATCCCTCCCTCCATTTTATTTATTCTCTCTCTTTCCTACACATTATTTCAGTCTCTATCTCTTTGTTCTATGTTCAATAAAACCCTCTTTAAAACCAAATCCAGCATCCATGTGGTTATCGATCAATGGCTGAGAGACACAAGCTAGCAGTGACGAAACCTGGGTATACACTCACAAAGGTGGGCAGTATCTAAAACAAAAACACAAAGGTCTTAGTCACTGACAATAACTGTTCCTATTTCTATTTTTCATGAGAAATTCTTTTATTCCTGTCGTCTGTGATGATTTTTTTTTCTCGGCTTCCAATTGTATAAACGCTTCGGTGGTTTCCGACTGTTTACGTAAATCTGCTCCAGCAAGAGTCGGTTTGGTTCAAATTCTGTAGAAGTACCCTTATTTTTTATTGTCAGTATTTTTCGTAAAATTATAGAAAACAATTTAGAAAAAAAGCAAAATAATTCCATAATTACCAGGGACTTTGCAGCCATCAAAGATTAATTCACATGTGTTTGATCCTCGCATTCCGAGTTTATCCAGTTTGGGTCCAGTGCTGAAACCCTCCATACCCTGAAAAAAAAAATGTAATAGATTTTACTTTTACAGGGCGACTCTCTCAAAAATGGCAGTTAATTGCAATAATTTTATAACTAGTATATGGATAAGTTTATTCATTAAATACAAATGAAAAAAAATAATATAAAAAGAGAAAAATGTTCAACATCAATAACATTTCAGAAACAAATAATAGTTAAGTAATAAAATGTCTTTTTTCGAAACCAATATGCAAGTATCGGGAAGTTTCATTGGATGTCCTGCTCATGAAGCCAAGTCAATTCACAATGGTCCCCAGTGTGGTTCGTCATTAACAGACCAAGTCTGTTGAGAAAGTCGCGCGTGACCTATCGCTCTACTTGTCTCCATGGCAATCGGCTGGAACACAAATCTGCGAAAAGACCGGCATATTTTGATTGCTTGCGGTTCTCTGCTGACACTGCTTCATGTCCAGGGTTTGTTGTTGATTCCGTCACTGACAAGGAAGCAAAAATGTTGACATAAGTCACATCCCATATAAGTGACTTGCCGTTTGCAAAGGAAAACGCTATCACCCGTTTGCCATCCCCTCTGTCAAGACCAACTGGTTTGAGGATCGACGGTAAATCAGTATATCTAGGGCCCATCGGACAATATAATGGAAATGTAATCTTTAATAAAATTCATAATCCTTTCTACAATCCAACAATATTTGTTAAAAAAAATAAAACTTCAGTCTATGACCGACTTGTCCACCAAGTTTCAGTCATGAATGTCCAACAGTCTTTGTTTTATCACTGTTCAATGCTAAGTAACTGGATACAACGTGCAAAATCGTTAATAACTCTGACACGTTCCTCTCTGATTTGGGCTGTGATAGCCCTCTTAAGTTCAGAAATAGTTGGGGATTGTTTTGATAGATATTATCTTTGAGATAATCGCACAGCTAAAAATCTGGAGGTTAAGGTTCGGTGAATGTGAAGCTTATTCAGGATCACACCTACTCATTAGATGATCACCAAAGTGTTAACACATATCATTGAATGACAATAAAACAAAAACTGTTGGAGATTCATGACTGAAATTAGTGGACAAGTCAGATATAGACTGAAGTTTATTTGTACCAAATATGGTTGGATTGCAGAAAAGATTATGAATTTTATTAACGATTCTATGGATGGCATGTTTTTGAGGTAACACTGTATTTTGAGGATTTAAATATACACAATTTTTGAGAAGGGATAGATATTTTTAGGTGGAAAAAGTGTTTAGGTTGAGCAGGTTGACACAAAAAGAGGCCTAGAGCTACAAGCATATGGCATGATAAGTACTCTAAAAATATAACTATACATAATGAAAAGGAATTCCAACCTATTTCATCAGCTACATATTCTATCCAAATCAATAATTCTTTCAATAGCATAAACTATAGGAGATTCACCATTTATATTCATTGGAATAACAGTAGATATGATTAACCAATGATATCACTGTTCCTCATTAATACACATTTTTGAAAATGCCTGCTACAATTCACATATTTCAGATTGTTTAAATTGACACTTCTTTGTGCAGCTATAAGTTACTTTATTTCGGTAAAAAACATGTTTTTTAATTATGGCAATGAAATTTCCAACATTGGAAAATATTCCAGAAACAAAAAATGAATTCCAAAATAACTTGCCTTTTCTATCAAAAATGCACTGATTCCATGTTGAGGTTTTGGATTATCGTAATCAGTTTTGGCATAAACCACCAACACGTCTGCATCTGGTCCGTTGGTAATCCAGAACTTACTTCCTGTCAATTCATAATGGTCACCTATGGAAGATTGTTGACGAAGATAATAAACATTAACAGATTTAATAATACAAAAATATTAAATATATAAAACAGTATCATGTATTTGTAATATGGCATGTCTTGCGTTCGTGATAACAGAAATTACTCATTTTGATGAGTTTGGTTTAGTTTGTTTTTTGGCATATCGACCATCTATGAGTTATTCAATGCTGAATAAAGTTGTCAAATAGAATCCTATAGGTAGGATAATTATTTTATACTCTTAGAAAACATTATTCCTTAAAAACATTATCTTTTGGCAGTGGTAATATTCTTTGTTCTCAACGCGATTGACCCTCAGCCACTGCCTTCTATTTGGGAGGAAGATAAAAAGGAGAAGTAAGATTTTGATTTTTAGAACAATCAGATTAAATAATAGGGTTAGGGATAAACTTATGCCGAAGATTAATGTTTTCTAAGAATATAAAATAATTATCCTACCTATGATTTAAATAAATTTAATTAAATAATGGATTTCAAATTTAGAGTAAATATTGCTTTTTGTTAATACTATTTTAAATTGCTAGTTTATTTTAAAATATAAATAAGGTTTCATTTTATTTTTATTTGAACACAAAAGTCATTCATTTCACCTTTATGTACAGCTTTGGTCTTCATCGAAACAACGTCAGATCCACTGCCAGGTTCACTCATGGCCAAGGCACCCATAAATTCACCTGATATCAACTAAAAAAAATAATAGCAACAGAAATTAAGAATTAGAAAAAAAAAATACAATTTGAGAAACATCAAAATCTGTAGCAGCGGCGCAACTACAGCAACAGCCGCCATTACGATTTTGAATCTGTGCTTAATTTCTAAGATCGGCGTTGATTGGTGCAAGCATTTAACTTCCTTTCTGGCTTGACAAATCAGGGGCCATCTCTCATGCGAGCTGACCACCTGACAAGAGATTATAAAAGAAAACACCAGGAGACCTCACAGCGAGCTGACTCCTTCAACGGCACTCCTACCTACTCCCAATTTCTCTCTTGGGACGCAACAGAAATCTCCCGGGCCGTCTTGCCAGGGGTTCGACTTCAACAAGAAGACCTAAGAATTCAACATGGCTACCTCTACTGTCGACACAGATGGACTTAATATAATGCAACACGCACACATACTTACATACATGGACATTGCTTGACTTCCACACCTATGTACTGTACAAATATTCTTCATATATGAACTCTTTCTCTTTTATTACAAACAGGACATTGCCGGACTTCCGCACCTATGTATGGGGACACATGTCTCTCATATATGAACGGTATTCTCTTCTCTACTAACGGGACATTTATTTAACACCATGTGGACTTTCTAACTTTTCCTCTTTGTCCATATTCATGGACGTGTTCATTTACTAACACCCTTCTCTTACATTTCTCATTTTATACATGTTAACAAACACAACCAATAAAGATGTTTTAAATGTTAGAATGAGACTTTGTCATCCTATTCTACAAATCAACCTGTAATTTTTCTGCACTAAAAAAAAATTTTGCACATAAAAATAAACAAAACAGATCATTTTGATGCAATTAATTAAAATTAAAATTAATCCTAAAAAAAACAAACTAGCTTTAATTTATTTTGTTACTAGCATGGTTACCCAGTGTTGTCTAATGGCATGGACAATAAAATAGAAAAGTTAAAAAGTGTGTGTAATCTTTTTTTAACTTCTATCTCTCTCTCATGTATATATATATATATATATATATATATATATATATATATATTCTAGTTAATAACACTAAAATTATGCATTCTGAAACCAATTTAAAAAAATTAAAAATACTCAAAGCTATCTACATAAAAACACAACAATCTAAAATTAACAACATCACATATGAAACCAGTGTTAACATTTTAAAATGCTTAACGTAACGCGATTTTGTTTTGTGATGCCATCCAGCGTTGCTGAATTTAAAATCGCCAATGACTTCCTGGAACCATGCGGAAAACGTTGTACGTGAGTTTCTCTACCGTCTTTTTAAAATTCTCTTCTTTCTCCAGCTTTTTTCTTCATTTGCTTTTGACACCTGAGGATGATTCGACGGAGAATCGAAAACGTTCGTGAAACATGTGAAACCTATGGAACATTTATTAATTTTTTTGATTTTAATACAAAAAAGACCATTAGAAAAATAAAAAAAGGTATAATTAAACAGACAAATTCTGCTATTTTTAACAATGTTTGCATAAATATATATATATATATATATATATATATATATATATCCACACTCTCTATCACTCCTTCTCTTTCTCTATCACCCCTTCTGTTGTTTTCTCTTAAAACTGGAAAAGCATTGTTGACGAATTACTACATAATAACATAAAAAAAGATTTTCCCATATATGTGTAACAGTTTTGTAGATATTAAGAGAAATTAATTAAAGCGATTTAATAAAGAAAAGGATAAATTACCAAAACCTTTCTTAAAAAAGGTTCAATAATTTTCAAGGGATGTAATTTAAATGAAAACTATTATTAATTTTTATAAGTATTTAAAAAAATTATTATTTATATTTACTCTGGTTCGGTTATCATTGCAAATAGATCATTGCAATAATATATTCTAAAGTTTACTCCAATAAATTGTTTAATCATTTAAATTTGTTATTATTCTGAATTAGTTATCTGGATTAAAGGCCTAAGAAGTGCGTCTTAAAGTCTGCAAAGAGCATTACTAAAGCTTTTATATATACACAAAAAAAATAATTTGATTATATAGTGTTGTTATATCCGTTTGTTTTTTTTAAATTTATCTTCTGTATGTATGTGATTATATATATATTTTTTTTCGTTGGATTTTTTCGATTTTGTGTGGAAAGATGTTTTTTAAATTTCAAAAACCACAAAAAAAAGCAAAACAAACTGAATTAATTCATCTTGCAGACACATCCATTTCAATGGCTTTTATATGTGTGCATTATTTACTGCAATTCATTTCATTGGATCTTTTCAATTTTGTGTGGAAAGAGGTTTTTTTAATTTCAAAAGAGAAAAAAAATATGGGAAACCACTCTGCACATCATGTTAGTCTGCAATTTACAACTTGTTATTGGCTATCTTGCTTTCGCTTGTTGCTGGTTCTCAACATTTTGAACTGAGACAGAGATCTAGCTGTCATACAAAGCTGGATCTCTTTATTTACAATCTCAGACAATGACATTTTTTCTGAATGAAGGAGTGGCACTCGACTGACAAGACGTTGCAGTCATCATATATATATATATATATATATATATATATGAATGGAGATGCTTGTTTTTTAGATTTTTTGTTTACTGCATTGCTATGTATTTTTCTGAAGAACTTTTTTGGTTTCTGAGGAGTCCATAGAGGAAAGATCCGGGATTAACATATAATTATTAACATATTTTCCCACATCTTTCTCTCTCTCTCTCTCATATAATATATATATATATATATATATATATATATATATATATATACTAGCCGTACTTAGTGGCATGCATAGGTGTGGTGATGCCCAGGGTCAATTCTGTGATTGTATGCCCCAAAGACTCAAGTAGAAGTCCTACTGCTGAGAAATGTTATGAGAAAGGGATATAGTGTTCAAATCAATAAAAGGAATGTCACTTTTTGAAATGTATTTATTTAAAATTGTACTGAGTTGATGGGGCGACATAATTTGATTTTGGAACAATTCATTTTAAGATGGGTAAAGTCGAAATTTTTTACCTTTGTGACATCAGATTAATCACCATTTTTGCTAATCGGGAGATCTCAATTTTTTTAAATGTGAGTGAAAGGTGATAACGTACGTACGAACATGAAATGTCTTAGCGTATTATTATATAGACAGTTCTTATGCATGAAATTGAGCCATTTAATTTCATTTTCCACATCAGAATACTTTTACTAAAGATACCTGAGTGTGGGGGGGGGGGTCAAGTTTGTTATTCATCTATTTCAAGCAATAAAATCTTTCGTAATATGTTTTATCCTTGACTTCAGTTTGATCAAAAAGTAGTTATTTTAACTTTATGCTTCAAAATATTCACCCAAATACATTTTCTTTATATTGTTCATAATGAAGAAGAAAAGAAATGAAATAAAATTAACATGCCTCATCAGGCTGCGTAGATACCCCCGAAAAAATTTGGATGCCCAGGGTTACCACCCTGTTCCTCTCCCCTGTACATGCCGCTGTTGCAAAGGCAAATATTAGGCTACACACGTCCCCATCACTTGAATTAAGCACTTAGTTTCTGATCTATTAAATACATAAACACTTAAAAAAATGAAGGAACAGCAAACAACCTCTCTCTCTTTATGAGCCCTTAAACCTTTTTGATATAAATTCATTAATTTTTGAAGATAAGACTGTTAGGTTTTCGTAATTTATCCTTTTTATTATTAAATCACTTTGATTAATTACTGTTAGTATTGACAAAACTATTGCATGTATATAGGTAAAAATAGGACAATAAAATTACAACTGAATAACAAAAAAACATTAAAAAAAAAAATTGCGTATGGAGGAAGAGCAAATATTGTCTGTCACCTTTGGAAGATATTTGTTCTTTTGTTCTTGATTTCCATGTCGTACAATCTGATTGACGCAAAGGTTTGAATGGGCTCCATAGCTGAGCGCTATTGCTGCAGATGCTCTAGACATCTCCTCCATAATAAGGCAGTGGTCAAGGTAGGAGCCTTCAGAACCACCGTATTCACCTACAAAACAAATTAAATCAATAAATATCTGTGGCCAAACAGAAAACAAAAAAAATAACAGTAATGAACCAATTAAATTCAACCTGAAACAATAAGTCCAGTCCTGGAAGGACAGGCTGGCGCAGTTTGGTCTACGGCCTAACACCATAAATATGGAATATTTAACCACCGATAAAAACGAACATGGCACAATTCAAATTGACAGATAGGATTTTCCACGAATGCACACCTTCAAATATCTGGGTTCGACAATCAGCGATGACAGCAATATCCTCAGCAAAGTTGCTGTGCGCATCAATGAGATGTGGCTCAAATGGTGCACCACCACCGGAACCTTCTGTGACCGCAAGATCAGCGACTGTCTAAAGTCAAAGTTCTAGTGAGACCTGTTGCCTTGTATGGCTCCGAGTACTGATAATGAGGAAGGCAAAGTGAAGATTCACCATTATGGAAACAAAAATGCCCTCCTGGATTACTAGAATTACACTGATTGACCACGTCTGCAATGAGGATATCCGAAGGCGCTACAGCATCACACTGATTTAGGGCAAGATGAGGGAATGTCGGCTCAGATGGTCTGGACATCTTGTCTTTGTATTAGAAGTCGCCGGGAAGTGACCGAAAGGAAGGCCGGACGAGATGGGCATAAAGATCTCTGTAAAACCGTCCTTCACCCAGACCAAGCCTGTGATCGTGTCAAGTGGAGACAACAACATATCATTGTGGACCTCGCAGTAGCTCGGGGTTAATGCATAAGAAAAAGAAAAGAAAAAAACAATTAACAAGAACAAGAGTCAGTTTTCCAGTGTTTAGAAGGTCCCTATTTACTTGCCTTCCCATGAAGGCTAAGTTAAACACAAGGTCTGGTTTTAATGTGGGGAGAATCAAGCTCTCCAACAAAGGGCATTCTGGATTGAGACAAAAATAAAGATTGCCTCACTCTAGAAGGACTTTTTCTTCACTGACCAAAGACAGAAAGGATGAAGTGTAGTATCAGAACTGATACTACGCTTTCCTCTTAGCCAAAAGGCAAAGAAGTAGGATTGAATCATTTTAATACTGTCAAGCTTCAAAATTTTTTCACAGATTTCAAATTATTCCCACTCTTATTTTATTATTATTATTATTATTTTCATTTTTCGTCTCGTTGTTTCATGCGTTTTTTGTGAATAATTTTTAACTTCTCCTGTCGGTTGCCAATTCGCTTGTGCTGAACGAAAACCGAAAGATGAACTGTAGTATCAAAACAGATACTACACTTTGCTCCTAGCCAAAATGCTAAGAATGTGACAGCAATCAGAATGCCCGGTTCGTCGATTGGTTTCATCGCAGCCAAGGATACGATCATGACATCATTCTGGGATAGAAGATGGTAAGCACCTTTCTTTTGTCTGATGTATGTTTCAGTCCAGTTGTAGGAAGTGCACCCTCCCAGACAGTACTTCGGGAGGAATGGTTGGTTTATTTCTGATCACCCAATCAGAGTGCTCCTTATCTTCTGGCCTTGTGCCACATCTTGCTGCAGTAAATCCAACTAATCAAGCAGAATGCATATTCTTAAGATGGAGACAGATGAGAACTCAGACGTTGAGAAAATATATTTGGATGGTGAAGCTATTGAGGTTGTTCAGAAGTTTTGTTACTTTGGTGATACCATTGGAGCACATGTGCTTGTGTGATTGAAAGAATTAAGAGTGGATGGAGTAAGTTCAGTGAACTTCTTCCATTACTAACCAGCAGAGTGTTACCACTGTCGACCAAGGGGAGAGTCTATCAGGCATGTGTATTTAGTGTGATGATGTATGGAAGTGAAACCTGAGCAGTGACAGTTGAGGACATGTGTTGCATGGAGAGGAATTATATGAGAATTATATGATGGATGTGTAATACGAGTCTTAAAGACAGGCTTAGATCTGATGACCTCAGAGGAAGATTAAATCGGGACAGTATAGGGAGATGTGTGCAGAGCAGGAGGCTTCAATGGTATGGCCATGTTTAAAGAATGGATGAGAGTTCTTGACTCTGTTACCGCAACTGTTCGACATCTACTAAACGTAACAGTCAGTTGGCCAAGGAAAACATGATAAGGATGGATTTGAGAGAAAGGGGGATAAATAAAGACCTGGTAAGAGATAGGTTAGTTTGAAAGTTAATTTCTAAAAGCCGTCCAACACTGAATATGTTGCTGCTGCTGTTGTATTTTCAAAACCTTTCTTCAAAATGATCAGAATAAAACTTACCTGGAGCAGTTATTCCAAGTAATCCCATCTCGCCACATTTTAAGAAGAATTCCTATTTTAAAACAAAAAAAAGAAGAAATTAACAGGAAAACGTGAGAAAATAAAAAGGAATTTAATTAAAACGAATATTTGTTTTTTATCTAAACCGATCAGACAGAAAATGAGTTTGTATTATTCGGACTACTGTTCTCATCTTGGATGTTATTCTCACAACATTTTGGACGATGTAACCTCCGACCTTCTTCTGTTGTGTGTTGTCGAACTCGGCAATCTGTATGGAATTTCGAACAGAACCCTTTATTTAATCCATGGGGGTAGCTTGCTTTCGTTCTGTCAGGCATGACCGGGTAGAAGTCTTAAGTAATTTGTATTCTTAGTATTGCCTGCACTGAGGATTGAACCTTCAACCTCAGGAAGACTGTCACTTAAAACTGATTATTATTTAGCACTATTATCTTTTATGCCACAGGTCCTTGTGGATAATTCTAGTATGAATTTTAGGAACCTTAAACTTATTTTTGTTTTAGATGTGTAATCTTACTACTTATTACAATAGATTACAACATATTATATATATATATATTTCGGCAGCAAGTCGTTTATTATACATGTGTCATTGAAGACCACAGAGTTTTCTTTCTTTGCGATCTTTCTGGTTAACTTCTCAACTCGGCGAGCGATTCGTCGGGTTTCTGGTGTCAATTGGTGGTTTATGGCGCCTAATGTTGTATCTTGGGCCATTTCTCTAACGCTTTCGGTCTTCACGACCGTCTTCAGGAGGCGATGCGTTATTGTTAGTAAAGAGCCGTATTTATGGTTTTATTTTTTGTTATGTCTATTAATTTGCATATGTGTATGTACATATATATATATATATCTTTATTCTTTTATTTACTTACTTATTAATTTATTTATTTATTAATTTGTTTTTATTTACTTATTTATTTATTTTTTATTTGTTTCAATACCCATTCGAGGAATGTTTCCCCAAGACCCAGACAGACAAACATAGTACTTATATTGGCCATACCACTACAACCCTCTCCCGACGCCTTACGCATCACTTAAACGACACTAGTGCCATCCAGCGACACATTAACACACATAAAAAAAGCATAAAATCAACCGAACTACAACAAATATTAACAACTACCACTAATATCATACATAAAAACAATTGCACCAACAGACTAAAAGTCTTCGAAGCCCTACACATAAAAAAATTACAACCCACAATTAATAAAATAGCATTCACCACCGGTACTAACGCCTTATCAGTCTTCAACAATTAATACACAATAATAATAATAATAATAGATTTAAAAAATAAATAAATAAATAAAAACAAATTAATAAATAAATAAATTAATAAGTAAGTAAAAGAATAAAGATATATATATATATATATGTACATACACATATGCAAATTAATAGACATAACAAAAAATAAAACCGTAATACGGCTCTTTACTAACAATAACGCATTGCCTCCTGAAGACGGTCGCGAAGACCGAAAACGCTAGAGAAATGGCCCAAGATACAACATTAGGCGCCATAATCCACCAATTGACACCGGAAACCCGATGAATCGCTCGCCGAGTCGAGAAGTTAACCAGAAAGATCACAAAGAAAGAAAACTCTGTGGTCTTCAATGACACATGTATAATATATATATATATATATAAATATATATATATATGAAGCAATCCAACAAAAGATATAAGCGTCAACTAATATCTTATAATTAGTGAAACATCCGGATAAAAAACTGAAGCTCAATATACTGGATAGAGCATTAATATTATAATATAAAATGAAGTAATAAAATAAGGTGTCAATCAAATTTTATTAGAATTCAAAGTTCATGCAAAGCATCCTTAAGTCCTAAGGATGCTTTGCATGAACTTTGAATTCTAATAAAATTTGATTGACACCTTATTTTATTACTTCATTTTATATTATAATATATATATATATATATATTTATTTTAATGGTAATCTAATCTATAATTTATAAAGGGTTTCATTCAAAATTCTATACAGATTCTCGAGTTCGACACGATGCACCTGTAGAAGGTTGGAGGTTACATCGGTTGAAACGTTGTTAGAAAAACATCCAAGATGAAAGCAGTACTCCAATAATCCAAATTATCAATCCTCATTTAAAAAAATCCGAAACAGAAAATGAATTGTTCATTAAAAATCAATTTTATTTTATTTTTTTAATTGACTAATTGTTCGTCACTTACCAAGGCCAAAAACAACTCTGAGGAAAGTCAGTAAGATTTTCAGTTGGATGATGAACACTATCATGAAAGGATTGAAAACCATGATTAATTCACAAGACATTCTATTCTAAATAATCTGTTTCAACTGCCAAGTTTAAAAAGTCTTTGTGAATATATCCGGAATATCAGGAAATTTGATGGAATATCTTGCTGGCTTGGCAAGCCAAGAGCAGGCTCGAAACGTTCCCTCGAATAATGACGATAGAGAAGAGATCAACGATGTGGTGCAATATTGATAAATCTAAGCTGTTAACGGAGTCTCAAACGGCGGAATTAATTGCTCTATGGCGATCAGTTGGAATACTAATTTGTCAAGAAGACCAGTGTATTTTGATCGCTTGAAGCCCTCCCCTGATGTTGTTACATGGCAGGATTTGTTGCCAATTACATTATTTACAATGGCATAAATGTGTTGACACAAGTTGCATCCCATATTAGCGATTTGGGTTTTAATGTGGACACATAGATCGTTGCAAAACATAAAGAATGACAACAAATTTATTTTGATAGCTCAATTAGTCAATGAATTATGACCGTTCAAAGTTTGTTGGAAATTAGAATATTTGGTGTCGTGTATGGTTAAAAAGCCAATTTTCACAAAGTATAACCAAAACTGCAGGCTTTGAACAAGTGAAAAATCTTTACAAATGTAATGTAATCTTATGTTAAATGAAAATCAATCATAATGGAAGCAATAATTATGAGATTAAATCAGCCTAAACATCCGGCAAAATCCCATTACCACCCGAAATAATGTGCAAAAATGACACAGAAGTACAACTTTGTTTATACAGGGTGGGCAAAAATAAGGGTCCTATTTTTAAAAATTCATAACTTTTTTATTTATTGATTTAAAAAAATTTTTTTTTTAGAATAAGTAAAGGACCCCTTCCGAAGCAAGCATGAGCCGTATTAGCCCTAAGGAACGTACCCTCATTTAGAAAACATTATTTTTGCTTAAAAAACTCAAAACAGTGTAAAAAACAATACTTTAGTTTTTGTAAGTTTTAAGAAGTGTTTTTCGGCTAAAATTTGTTTTGTTTATTTCAAAAAATCTCGGAAGGGTCAGTCTACACACACATAAAGTTTGGTGAGTTTAACTTTTATTTTGTGGAAGTTATTCAAATTCAAGTTATTCAAATTTAAAGATAGGACCCTTATTTTGGCCCACCCTGTATAAGTTTTGTTTCAACAGCTAACACACTTAATTTTCTGAACATGATTCATAGCACATTAGAGATCAAGTTACATTTTTCTTTTGATAGTAAATCAATAACAAAAACCCTCAAATTTGAACCATGTAAAAACAAGTGGAAACACAATTTGATAAGACAAAGATTAGGTTACTCTTATACAGAATGCATCGCGTTTCGGTGAATTCGTGTCGTTAATGTTTGGGCAGGTCTCGGAAGCGCCTGAGAGTTGACATAGCGAAAACTGTAAAACGATAAATTGAAGACTAGCAGACGATAAATTCAGACAAAGAAAATCAAAGTAAAATACATATATAAAAATAAAGAACGAACAAGCCATAGCTAAACAACTGTTATTAATTAGATGTTTATTTTTTTTTGGCAAAGGAACAATAGTTAATGAATGTTTTTAAATAAAATGTTCTTTTTGTGCACCAAAAAGTTTCAAAAGATGATTTTATTTTTATATAGCAAACAACGAAACCAGTTTTTAACCAATTTCTTGTTTTATTTTTTCATTTTTTGTTTCAATGTTTTTTTTCTTTTTAACATTTTCTGGGTTAGGGTTTACGGTTAGAGTTAGTCTTTTGCTAGAAGTGACCGTTGCTGACAGAACTCAATGAGTCCTTAGGGAAGTTCAATGCGCTGACACAGATTGTAGAAATTCATTTTTTTTTTAATGCGCCGCAGATCGTAGAAATCAATTTCTTCCAAAAGTTATCGTCTGCTTGCTTGGAACCAGATTGTCTAATGCTTGCTGCAACCTCATTGGTTAATAGTTTCGTCAACTCTCGGGCGCTTCCAAGACCTGCCCGAACGTTGATGACGCTAAGTCACGAAAACACGGTGCGTTCTCTATAAGAGTACTAAGATTTCTTCAGTTTTTCATTCACTAAAGTTTTCAACTTTGTTTTTTTTTTGAAAGACAACTTAAAATCCCATACTAAGCCTACCATTATGACGAGTGACCTTTTTTCGTTAAGATGGAACTATTTATATATGCATAGTGATACACAATATAGTGCACACAAATTTGATAAACACCAACATTTTTTCACATAAAAAATAAATAGCCCGAAAACAATAAGCTAACTTGAAGTATATTGAAAAAACAAAACAAAACATTAATGACATAAGAGAAAAAAGTAATTTTGTTTATATCTAAATTTTATCAAAGTAACCCAAAAAAATAAACAAGATATCGCAAGTTGAAATTGAAGGGAATTTATCTGCTTTTTCACTCTAAGCTAGGCTGGTTTTTGATACCGAATCTTATAAGTATTTCTAATATACTTACTCTCAATCCAACGAAATTGTTCTTTGCATCAATTTCTTTAGCCAGTGGTGCAAGTTCTTTCTGAGAAAATTGGAAAATGGCTTCTCGGAGCTTGATAAAGAGAAAAAGACAGAATTTAAAAAAAAAAAAAAAAATTAATTACTTTCAAAAAAAGCAAAAGAATCAGAAGATGAATATATTATTTCGATACAGAAAAGAAAAACAGACTGTTTTTGTTCATTTTTAAATTCTTCAACACAAGAATTACAGTCTATAAAAAACAAAAAAAGGCAAACATCAAAAATAGTTCACGGAATCGTTTCAAGGTCTGTCCTATTTAGAGGCGTAACATCTCTATAATTACATTCAATGCATTGAATCCAAAATGATTTAAAACATGATGGATTAAAATAATAAATTGCAGAAATGAAAAAACAATTGTAGTTTTGTTAATCTGTTTTTTTTATTTTCAAAATATTAATCATTGACCTCTAATCAGCAGAAATAAAAGCTTTGTTTTATCATTGTAGTATTACGATTATGTATCTTTTTGCTACGTCAGTAAATGATGGCCGCGCTGTAGAGTTGTTCTCTTTCTTCCTTTAACGGCTGTAAACAGACAAAATGGGACAGGAAGAGGAAAAGCAGAAGAAGAGAAAGAGAGATAAAGTGAGAGAGAAAGAGAAAGAAAGATAAAGTGAGAAAGAGAAATAAAATCGAGCCAAATGGGGGAAAAATAAGGACGCAAAGCTCTAGCAATTTGTGCTGTGTCACAATGTCTTCACAACACATTACTTTCACATTACTCAAAAGCTTTCTGTCTTTTTTTCCTAACCAGAAAATAATCTACTCGAGTCTTTGCTGTACCAGATTAATACATAGTAAGATAGCTTTCTTTTTTTCCTAAGAAGAATGTTTGCAATCAACATATCCATGGCAAGAACAAATTCTAAAATTCTTTCTTCTTCTGTATTCCCATAACACAATACCATTTCCTCCATTCACACACTCAAAATCCCTTTCCAACATGACCATTTAAATTTCCTGCCACAATAAGTACTTTAGCTTTTGTTATTACTCAATTAATTCAACAACACAATCTTAAAAGATGAATGATTTATACAGCCATTGATCGTCCAGCAAGGCCAGGGGGAGGGGGCAGTCAATTATTTATTAGATTAACAGCATAACTATTTTTTACCAGGTATTACTTCCATGTCCCTCAAGAGCTTTCATTATTACTAGCAGGGCTACCCGACGTTGCCCGGGGCAAAAGTGTAACATATTTCTATTCAAACTTCTGTCTCTTTACCCCTCTCTATTTTTTTCTTGTTTCCCTCTCCCTTTCCCTACCACCCTCTTTCTCCTTCGCCCAGACCATTCCTCTCCTGGACATACATATACACACAGACAACTCTCCTTGTTTTCGATTCCTAGATTAATAAGGGAAGTATACTCCTTGCTTATCTCAGAGTTACTTCATTTTAGAACATGAAAATACTTAAAAATCGCCCTCCCCCCTCCCCGTGACAAAATCTGTGACAGTTTAGAGTCAAAGAATGAATACTTTTTTCTAAACTTTAGATATTATTCATTCCGGGAAATGCCGATCAAGAATATACCAACTTTGTGGGTCTATTATAGACTAGCAGGGGGTTATCCGGCGTTGCTCAGGGCAAAAGTGTAACAATCTTTCTCTTTTCCCCCACCCCGCTGCCTGGGGCAAAAGTGTAACATATTTCTATTAAAAGTACTATCTCTGTCCTGTCCTCACTTTCATGTATATTTAAGTTATCGTTTAAAAAGAAAAAAATTCTTAGGAGTCATTGGAGATTCAACCATCAACTTCTCGCCCTTCGTTCTGTATCGCTAACCGTTGCGCTGAAGAAACAGTATAAAATCTGACGAAAAATAGGTCACTTGAATGCATGTTTTTTGTTCACGTCACACATGTGCAAAACATACAGGTGACGAGAAAACAAAGCAATTTGACCACCACCACGCAGCATATTTTGTGTCGGTTCTACGTGAAGGAATGGATATTTTTTTCCAATTTTTGCATATTATACGACCGAAAGATGAACAATTTCGAAAATGTCAACTTTGTGGGTATCTGTCACATATTTTTCAAATTTTAGCTGGACATTCAAACATACATACACACACACCTCTCCTTTATATAGAAGATTAGTGTCTCTGTAAACGTGAAGATTAGATGACCGTTAAAGGCGATATGCAATAGCTCAAAAACTGTATATTTTTTAAAGATTATGACATGCTGAACGTATTAGAGTTAAAAATCAATTGAGTATTACGTATTAATAGGAATAAAAAAGCACTTTTTAAATTAATACATCGGCTTATTATCAATATGGCGACATGATCAATACAAAAAGTGGAATAGAAACGAGGTGTAATGAAAAGTAAAGAAGCGAGTTATAAAAATAATTTATTTTAAAAATTAAAGTATTCATAAAAATATTTGTTTCACAACATAACTCTTATAAATATTTTAATTTTAATTATTTTATATATCACTAAAAGAATTTACTTCTTTTCAGCGAAAGTACTTCTGATTACGTTTTTTAACGACTAACCTTGATCCAATGAAACATGTCGAGGAAATAAGCCGATAATACTAGCATATTTACTACTTTAAAAAGTGTTTTTCTTCAGATTTCATAAGTAATACTAAATTGATTCTAACTCCAATAAGTTCAGCATATCATAATCTTAAAAAAACAAAAAACTATTTTATATCACCTTTTTGAAAAAACTTAAGTGTCTCCAAATCTTCATGTTTGCTATGTCTCTATTCATGTTTTACATTGACAGTAAATTCTTAGTAATTCTGAAGCCATAGTTTCCAACATGTAATTTGCTGGATTTGAGATTTTTTTTTTTAATTGTTTTCCACGTTTGTTTCGTTTACTGTCATTGGTACCCATCCTCGAATATAATTTTTTTTCTTTTGCACAGTATTTTCTGTTTTCTTTTTCTGTTCCCTTTGCCATTTTTAATTTTGTCGTTGGTATATGCTTCTTATCTTTTTTTTTTCCGAGGTGTACGAATCCTTGGATGTGATGTTTTCCTGTTGACAGCACTTTTCCCATTCAATCATTGCATACACATATTTTTTTATTGGTAGAATGGGAACCCAAATCGGACTGGATGTTTCTGATTGCGATTTACGGAACAGACCATCGTTGAACTGTAAATTAATACCAACAAATGAAACGTTTTAATTTTTTCCCTAACTTAATGTGTTAAGAATGAATACTTGTAATGAATTGCAGTACTTATGTAGACATTTCTGAATAACGACAGAGAATCCCTAGTCAGTCCCAAGTCTGAAGACACACAATACTAATAAAAAGGCGCAGTTACATGTTTGCTGAGGTAGGCAGACGACAGGAGACAATGAACATCGCTTATCTAAATGCTACTATTGCACCTTCCATAGAAAGTTGCGTAAATTCTTTCAAGGAAAAAGGATTTTTAACACTGATCCTCTGAATGTATGCACTCTGATCATGCCTTTGTCCCCGCCAAATTTAAATATTGCCAGAAACGTTGCCTAAATGAACCACCCAAATAGACTCGTTTGTCTATATAATAGAAACTGGTGAACAAGCGCAGCTCATTCATGGCCGCACCTTACTTGTACTAGCCTCTATGGGCCATGCCTTCTTTCGATCATTTTTGGTTTTGCTTCATATTTTTTAATAAACCATAGCTTTAAGTAAAAATAAGTTGCTTGCCAGCAATAAAACTCTACTGAAACCCATTTCACTGCATATAATTGGTGACCGTATATTAGGAAATTATCCAAAAGAAATGAAAAAAAAAAAAAAATAAATGCCAAAATATTTTCTTATTCTATGTTGATCTTTATAGCCGAATATTTCGGCTGTGATATCTTCAAGCCCTGTTCATGGTTTCTATTTTCATTCAGCAACAATTTATCAAACAAGATAAATAGCTTCTCCACCCACGGCATCATGCATCGACAGTGTTTTGGCTGTAAAGGTGCTAAAAACCTTGTGTCTAATCTTATTAAATGTCCTGTTATTGTTGACCCGTAAGAAATTTTTTTTTATGTACTAACAAGTCACCACTTATTAAGGCCCATAGGCCACTTGAGGATAAGAGTTAATGAGTTTGTCAGGAGGACAGTGAAACGTGAGGGTTTGTAACCATGGTTGAGACTGGTCCGAATTAGATTATTTACGAGAACGGCTCAACAAGAATTTAACATTGAACTTGCAAACGACCATGCTACAGGGGTTACTACTGATATAGAGACCATATTTATAAGGATGTGACCTAAGTAGGGTGTTGTTGGGTAGCAAGATGTCTGATGCAATAATGGATCACTTGTAAAAGAAACATCTGCAGCAATATAACAGGGCTAGAGTTTATAAGATTTCAAACTTTTTCTTTATTACGAAAAGAACTAAATTTTAATTTGCAGATTAACACTTAGCTGACCCCCCGCCACCCACCCTAAAAAAGCGGCGCCTTTTCGGTATTACTCACCACTTGCATTGGCATTTTTACGGACCAATTTTTTCTGTGTAAAATTACCGAACATGTCGCATTTTATCTATAAATTTAACGTAAAATAGTTACCGATTTTCTGACCATCACCAATGTTCTTTTCTGTGTACACTTATCAAGTATTTATTTACTCCTCTCCAGGAGTTAGGCACAAGGCCAGTTTTATTTTACTCCCACAAGTAAGATGTGACCCAAGATCGGGTCGGGAAAGTGGGGTTTGAAAAGCCAGCGCCCGAGAAGTGAGCACTCTGGCGATTAAAAATTGCCTGGGCAGCCCCGTCGGCATTCCCCGGTAGGGGCGCCTCAGACAGTAAGCAATAAACTTACTCCTCCCCAAAGAGGGGAGGCGAAGCCTGGGAGGGTGGACCTCCTAGAACTGCACAGGACAGACCCATAGACAGGCGTAAATCAAGCCCCGAAGGCCAAGACAATACCAGTTTATGGGGTGTAGTATCCATCGGAACAGATACTACACTTTGATCTTAGCCAAAAGGCCAAAGTATGTCGCTAGAGAATTTCGTTTTTTTAAAAGCCAATATTTTGGAGTGGGGGATCGATTTCCAATATATATTTAACGTAAAATGATCACCCATTTCCTCATCATCACTTATTTTTTGAGGGTGAGGAGTAACTAATCTTGGCTATTGTGCAAAATAACGCACAAGTAATTTTTTTTGTTTTTTTAAATTTTGTTTTTATTTTAGTCGTTTAATTTTTTTTCTTCCCACTTTATATAAAAAGTTAAGGCATTGCCCGTAGAGGCTACACAAGTCAGGTGAGCTGTGCTCGTTCGCCAGTTTCTGTTGCATGGGCAAACTAGTGCGTTTGGGGTTTATTTGTTCATTTGACGGTACTAGAACGTGTGTGTTTGGGAAGGGGGCAGAGCCGCGCATACATTCAAAGGACGAGTGTTTCCAAATCACAAAAAGTAAAAACATGCTGTGCAAAAAAAAAAAGAAAAAAAAGAACAAGGTTTTAATGTTATGTAGTGAATTCACTACTTTACGGAAATTAATGAGCCAAAAACAAAATCTAATTATATTACTTGTTTTGCACCAGTACTTTGAAGTTGTAGAAATAAAAAATACAAATTTTTAATTTAAAAAAAACAAAAAGAGTTGGTACCCCCCCCCCCCTCCCAGAAATTGTTTATTCTTACTAGTGAGCAATAAGAACAACTGATATTGTAGCATGTAAACGAAAACAGTCATCACACGAAGGAAAACCAACTCTGTTTTAACATAACAAGAGGGGATTATTTAATCTATACCGTTGGGTATAGGTCTGCAAAGGTTAGGACATTGTCCAAGCGAGGAAAGTTCTTTGACTGCCGAAAGTCTACAAGTGAAGATAGCCGAGCTCGGGAATCCAGGTAATTCAGGCAGGAGAGAGAGAGGAAGGGTGTGTGTCCTTCTGGGTTGTTGGTTGCAGTCGCTCATTCTGATCACTTTTGCTATTCCCAAAAGGGTCCTAAGTAGTTCCTCAGGGAACAGCTGAAATAAATATGCCCTGCAAGCTAATTGGTTCATGTGAGACCGAATCAGCCAGCAAGGACAGTACTCCGCATTAGGAAATAGTTCCTTATTGTGGATTAACATTCTCCAATTGTGACCGTTGTAAAAGAAAAAAGACAAAATAAAATTGGTTAAACTTTTTTTTTCTACATTAAGTTTCCAGAAATTGACAATTTCAAATTTGTGATGGACAAAAAATGGGATATCATTTTACGTTAAATTTATATAGGAAATTGATCCCCACTCTAAAATATAGGGTAAAAAATCAAACGGAATTCTCTAGCAACATAAGTAATTGTCCACAGGAAATGAAAAAAAAATTCCAAAATAAATGGTAGGTAAATACCGAAAAAAAAAAAAAAAACCTATTAGAATTTAACGATCAATTTAATGTAAAAAATTAACGTAAAATGATCCTTCATTTCTGGAACATTCTAACTTAATAGGGCATTAACCAAATTTCTTAAACAACAAACACTAAGTCTGGGTGGCAAGGTCGTAAAACCACACGTAATTTCCTAAAAATAGTAGACCCCCTCCACTGAAAAAAACAATAAAAAACGCACAGGATTATTCTCCCATAGTAAAAAAAAAATTGGGCAAATTCCCTAAAACGCTAAAATAGTTCGGAAATGGATGATCATTTTAAGTTAAATTTATATGCGAAACTGATTACCCATTTTAAATTCTAAAATGATTGGGTTTTTTTTTGGTGGGGGGGGGGGTGTTCATCGCCGAAAAAGGTAGAATCTAATTGGGAAGGGGGGGTCTGAGAGTGTTAATCCACAGTAATATAGTGAATTTTTTTTTTACATGTTTCAAAAATAGGGGGTTATAATTCTAGAAGATTGGAAGATTATTCAATTCATACAAAAAAAAATGTTTTGATTACCTTAGTTTGTGATTTAGTAAGAAACAAATAATAAAATCAAAGTCTTTATTAAAAATGTCGCCACCCGGACTTAGGGTTGGTGGTAGAGGATGTTTTGTTTTGTAAGAAACAAATAATAAAATCAAACAGTGTTTATTAAACATGACATTGAAATATATTACAAAACATCATAATAATGGCGTATCCAATATAGAATATTGCCAAAGAAATTGTCTTTTATACGACGGCGCCAGAGGAATTCCTGAAGGTGACTATTGAAATTTGCATCGTTAGTTCCTCTCATAGCACGGAATTTCACCTTACACAGATCCCAGCTGCCCTCAACATTGTTTGCAGGGTGTTTGGGGGCAACAAAGGTGTATCCGTGATTTCCAGCTGCTTTTTGCGGTAGGGCATTGTAGTCCCGCCATCCATTCGTCACAATACGGGTACCTGCACGCACGTATTTAGCAATGACGGGTAAAATAGTCGCTGCATCTCTCTGGTCCACAGGCACCATCATTGTCACATTTGTCTCTCGCTCGACCATACCAAGAACCCACTGGTCAGGTTTAAATTTTCCGCGGTGATGTTTCCGCTTCATAAATTTACTTTGGTCAATTTCCACGGTTCGATCAGGACCGCCCATTTCCACAGGATTATCAATCAAATATCGCGCGCAAATGTCGCGGATGAAATTGTACCAATCCACCATAGTGTGAGTTGATATGCCAGTCTGTCTGGATACTTCGACTTGGGACCGTTCCAACGACCACGAATATAATATTTCTACTATTTGGATTAAACTGAGAAGGGAACCCTCGAAGAAGGAACCAAGCCGTATATTCTTTTTACGCTTACATTTTCGGCAAGCCCAGCAATATCCATCAATGTAATGTCTTCCTCTTCTAGCTTGGAATGTCATTGTCACTAGACATTTATCGCAAATACGCTGATTGGCGATTAGGCCATGACGTGCCAACCATTTGATAGTGGTAATATTATCGCAAGTTTGTAGGGCTAAATCTGTCATAGAAATATTTAAAATACAAAGTTCTAAGGCTGGGACGACATTTTCAGAAATAGAACGCATGATGCTTTCACCTGAGAATAAAAACAAAAGTAAACGTAAAACACCGGCTAGCGGTGACACTCCAAAGTTGTCCCGGTTTTACTTTTGACTGTTACGAAAAACAGACAAAACTAGTCGTGAAGAACAAAAACAAAACACGCCCACCTCATTTAGGAGTTAACATTTTAAAGCGGTTAGCTTCTAAAATGGCTGCCAGAATTTACTGAGTAGTTCTGTCTGACTTTCAAACCAGCGAGAGAACAAAATAATATGCCGTATTAATTTGCCCCGTTTGATTTTGGTGGATTAGTCTATGCAAATTATCCGTCGTACAAAAGACAATTTATTCGATAATGGATACGCCATTATTATGATATATTTCAATTTCATTTTTAGGCAAAAGTGTATTATAGTTAACAACGAAAAAAGGGGTGGACAACCCATAACAAATAACGTTTACCAAACGCAAGAAAACTTACTTTTCTATCTACCTGTATAAGTTTCAGGTGTGTTTAATAAACACTGTTTATTATATGATAAATAAAATTATTCTAACTTCAACCAATTGCATCTATTTGCAGGCCACAGGAAAATGGGTGGGTCTGGACACGGCCACCGAGAGTTCATCTATCTTTATTGAATTCTGAAATGACTTGACAAGTCATTTCAGACATCAAGTCAGACTTGATGTCTTGATTAACAGTCACTTAATAGAAAAGGCATTATGATGGAATTGATGAAAATTAAAATACGGTAATTTTGACAAAATAGTCGATTAAATATTGATTTTAGCTGTGTTGGGCTATTTTTAAATAACTGAAAACATTGGGGTCCAGATAAAAGCTCATTATTATATCAATACCAGGAGTATAAGGCCACGTAATAAAGGAGGCCAAGGCGGTGGAAAATGACGTAATGTTATAAAAGTAACAAACGAGATCTGTTGAACAGTCAGATTATAGGCATTCACTTACAAATTCATCAAAATTCAGAAAATCAACCAATTTTAATGAATTTTTCAGTATCTATTAATTAACGATCACGGAATATAATTAACCCATTACTTTTGTGCCAGTTGACACGGTTAAGTTTCGAATAAAAAAATGTTGTTTGAAATAAATACAATTTAGGCGCGCAGAGTGAAAATTGTTGTATTGGCGCGTGACAAATATAAAATAACGCCCACGCACATTCCGATGTGCCTTTTTATATTAAATCAATTCAAAACGAGCGGACGTAATTGCAAGCATACCACGTGATATTTTTGTCCAATGAGATTTCTCCCAAAACATATTTTTCTAAACTTTTCTCAATAAGCTCGCTGGAGCCGACCCAATAGTATATAAGCACACACAAACATAAAACTTTCTCTCTTTTTTCAACGGACTTTCATCAGGAGCTTACACGCATCTCTATCACTCTTCCAGTTCACCATTTCGCGCGCGTTCATACAATTTCACAGGCGAACATTCACTATTGCCTCTTTTATTATTTTATAACAAATGAACGCTTCAACAAAAGAAAAGACATTCTTCTTTTTACTTACATGAAACTAAAGAAAGGACTCATGAACTCATTACACAAAGTAATATATTCTACTTGTTAATATGTTTATTTCAGTAAATAAACTTCCGTTAATTGTGCATGTAAATATTCTTATTATTATTTTTTATTTGTGGAGGAAGTTGGTAACCCCGACCAAAAGGGTACGACGACCCCCACAAATTGGTGACCACGACTTAGAATTGCATATACAACGGAATCTCTTTAAGCTACACGCGGTTCCTAACATACTGGCGATATCATGCGTGCGGTAACACTCAAAGGAAGAAAAAGACGATGCGAATCTCAAGGGATGATACAAGCCGTCAAACGAAGCGTGGATCTCAGTACAATGTAGCAACAAATTAGCGAGTTACGCCGGTAGTCGCTATTAAGTCGAAAGATAAAAAAAATCAACCGACAGTTTAAAGGCTTCAAAATCACTTTCAAACGGAAAACACAAAAATGGACGCTCCCCGCGTTGAAACACCTCTAGCTACGTTAACGCTAAATATTCCACCTTTTAATCCCACCAATATAAAGACGTGGTTTATCCAGATCCAGGCCCTTTTCGACGCAAAACGGATTACGTCTCAGCGAACCAAGTATTGTTATTTGGTTGAAAAACTCCCGGCAGACGTCGTCGAGGAAGTAACTGATTTGTTGGAGAACGTTCCAGAACATAATCCATACGATGAACTTAAGGAGGCTATTTTGAGACGGACTGGCTTATCAAACGAGACAATGTTACGCAATCTCTTCACCCAAGTAGAATTGGGAGATCGTACACCGTCACAACTCTTACGATACATGCGATCATTGCTAGGAGACAACAAGATGTCCGAAACTATTTTGAGAAGTTTGTGGCTGGATAAACTCCCAGACACAACAGTACAAATTCTGGCACCCACAACGGAAGAGACAAGCACGGTAAAACTAGCCGACATGGCGGACCGGATACATGAAAATCTGAGGGGCCGCAGATTAAACTCAACACAAGCACAGCCAAAACAGACGAGAGACGTCGAAGTGGCCGAACTAAAAACCACGGTCGAAAATCTCGCTCGTAAATTGCAGGAATTAATGCAAATAGACCGTCGTTATTCATTTAATAATCGACCTAACTACCGAAAACGAAGTTTTAGCAGAGGTCGAAGCAACACACGAGAACGAGCGAACGAAATCTGTTTTTACCACAAAAAATTCGGCACACAAGCAAGGCGATGCACGTATCCTTGCAATTTTAACAAGAAACAGGGAAACGGTCATTCCAGCCAGTAGAGACGACAACTGTTGCTGGATTTTCTACTAAAGGTCGTCTATTTTTTATTCGTGACAGGAATCACGGATATAACTTTTTAATAGATACCGGAGCCGAAATAAGCGTGATACCAGCGCTAAGTAAACAGAAAGCTACTCCACAGCCTTACCACCTCCAGGCAGCTAATGGCACCCAAATACCGACATACGGTGAGAAGTACTTAAGCATCAATCTCGGCTTGCGTCGCACATTTTCATGGATATTTACCATAGCCAACGTGACGACACCAATATTAGGAGCAGATTTCCTAGCACGATATAATCTATCGGTAGACATGACTAATCGCACACTGACTGATAACCAAACAAAAATCGTAATAAAAGGTATCACCACAAGATACCAGTCTACTGGGATTAGTTCTGCCTTTCCTGAAGAGACGTACATTCGTCGGCTGTTTAAAAAATACCCACAACTTACTCAGCCATTCACAGTCACGGATAATATAAAACATAATGCAAGGCATTATATTAAAACGAGTGGACAACCCGTCTACGCTACCCCCAGACGTTTGAAGCCGGATAAGTACAGGATCGCAAAGGACGAATTCCAACGCATGTTACAACAAGGAATTATTCGACCTTCCAAAAGTGCCTGGTCATCTCCTCTACATATGGTACAGAAATCAGACGCGACAACATGGCGTCCTTGCGGCGATTTCAGGAGATTAAATGCACAAACTGTACCGGATAGATACCCTATCCCACACATTCACGATTTCGCAATCGGACTGCAAAACGCCACGATATTTTCTAAACTGGATTTAGTGAAAGCATATCACCAAATACCGGTGGCGGAAGAAGATATCCATAAAACAGCACTGACCACACCATTTGGACTTTACGAATTTGTCAGAATGCCATTCGGACTTAGGAACGCCTGTCAAACCTTCCAAAGGTTGATAGACGAGGTTTTTAGGGACCTTCCATTCGTATTCGCATACGTGGACGATGTCCTAATTTCTAGTAGAAACCTCGACGAACATAAACAACACTTGGAACAAGTTTTCCAAAGACTGTCCCATTACGGTTTAAAAATAAACTTGGACAAATGTATTTTCGGTCAGCAAGAAGTAAATTTCCTCGGACATTCAATTGATAAGGATGGAATATCACCATTACCCGAAAAAGTAAGTGCTATTACGAATTTTCCACAACCTACGTCTGTTAGACAAATTCGTCGCTTCATAGGTGTAATTAATTATTACAGACGATTTTTACCCAACTGTTCCACAATCCTTGCACCGTTAACGTCATTATTGAAGAACAAAACAAAAAACCAACAATTAAAACTGGAAGGATCAGCTTTGAAAGCTTTCCATCAAGCTAAAACTGCCTTAGTCAATTTCACAAAATTGAATAATATTAAGGACAGTGAGGAATCGAAACTTACACTTACAACAGATGCATCAGACATAGCTGTAGGAGCAGTTATACACCAACTGACAGGGAGTACAATGACCCCTATTTCGTTTTTTTCAGCCAAACTGAGCAAGACACAGACAAAGTACAGTACCTTTTCAAGGGAACTATTAGCAATTTATTTGGCAATTAAACATTTTAGACATCTGTTGGAAGGAAGAGACTTTTGTATTTACACTGACCATAAACCGTTAACGTATGCACTGCATACACACATAGATAAGTATGGCCCAAGAGAAATCAGACATCTTGATTATATTGCTCAATATTCTACAGACATCAGATACGTCAAAGGACAAGAAAACATTGTGGCTGACGCATTATCACGAGCTGCAATAACTTCGATAAATTCCAGTTCGCTGAGTATGGAATTGATTGCACAAGAACAAAAAACGGACGAGACACTCACTGTCCAAAGGAAAAACAAGAAAGACAACATCGCGATCGACCGAATTAAACCAGCATACATTGAGGAACACCCTCAGACATTTTCCCCACCAGAACAAATTCCCTTAGAACAGGGGAGTCCAGCAGAAAGTGACCGAAACGTCAAACCTACGACAAAAACCGGTAGAAAAGTCCACTGGCCGAAACATTTCAAGGAATACATTACATATTAAAAAAAAAAATATATATATTTTTTCCTTTTTTTTCAATCTGGGGGGAGTATTGTGCCAGTTGACACGGTTAAGTTTCGAATAAAAAAATGTTGTTTGAAATAAATACAATTTAGGCGCGCAGAGTGAAAATTGTTGTATTGGCGCGTGACAAATATAAAATAACGCCCACGCACATTCCGATGTGCCTTTTTATATTAAATCAATTCAAAACGAGCGGACGTAATTGCAAGCATACCACGTGATATTTTTGTCCAATGAGATTTCTCCCAAAACATATTTTTCTAAACTTTTCTCAATAAGCTCGCTGGAGCCGACCCAATAGTATATAAGCACACACAAACATAAAACTTTCTCTCTTTTTTCAACGGACTTTCATCAGGAGCTTACACGCATCTCTATCACTCTTCCAGTTCACCATTTCGCGCGCGTTCATACAATTTCACAGGCGAACATTCACTATTGCCTCTTTTATTATTTTATAACAAATGAACGCTTCAACAAAAGAAAAGACATTCTTCTTTTTACTTACATGAAACTAAAGAAAGGACTCATGAACTCATTACACAAAGTAATATATTCTACTTGTTAATATGTTTATTTCAGTAAATAAACTTCCGTTAATTGTGCATGTAAATATTCTTATTATTATTTTTTATTTGTGGAGGAAGTTGGTAACCCCGACCAAAAGGGTACGACGACCCCCACACTTTATTAGAAATATTAGTACAAATGTATTATTTCGTGCAATTTGCGTAGGCTAGACAGCAGACATTAAATTAATACTTCTTTGAAAAATAATTTGTCTGATTTAATATTAATTCTTTAAACAAGTTCATTTTTTCCAGTCTACATCGAATGAAAAGACTAGTTTCAGTTATACTGCATGGAAATATCTCTTGGTTTGTAAACACAAGAAGACAAACCTATATTCTTAGGGAGTTTTATTCTTTATATGAACATTTCATTATCATTAGTTTTAGCTGAATAATTTGATAAGAGTTGCTCTCATTTCTGAAAAAAATAAATGATGTTTCTTGATTTTTTTGAAATTAAAAGTAAATCAAACATGAAAGATTACGAATTCAGTAAAGTAAAACAAAATCAATAATTCAAAATAATTAATTAATAGAACATTTATTGAAATAAATTAAAATGTGTTTTTGTGGTTTTTTTTTGCAAAACGAACAGTTTATTTAAAATATATTATTTGACTATCTCGCTTGATTTTCGCACACATTTTGGACGAAACTTATTAATTAGTTTAAAATGTTATTTTTTATCCTAAAACAAAATTCTAATTTATTTTTTTAAGACTTTACATTCGACTGTTAATGCAATGCTTTAATCGTTGGACGCCATCTTCTAATTTCCTGATTTTCTTTCGTGCTTGACATCTATAAAAAAGGAAATACGTTTGAAAAAAGGAATAAGTTAATGATTTCCAAGTGAATGAATAATCCTTAGGAGGGTAGCCGTGTTCTTGGCAGGAGAATAAAGTCACAATAGCAGGAACAAGTTAATGATTTCCAAGTTAATGAATAATCCTATGGAACTGAGTCTACTTGTCTGATTACTTGCTCTGATTACAAATGGACGCATGCGTGTTAAGCTTTCAGTGAACTTCAGATCCTCATTCATAGTGGTTCTTACTACCAGTATCAATGACATCACCAGATAAACTCGATTCAGTTGACAGGCCTTCTTTTTTTATGATGGCCGTGATAAGGCCCCCTCCAATATTTATAAGAAAATATTTCTTTTAAATAAGTTTTTTTTTTATGATTCAAACATATTGAAACTATTTTGCAGTCATATAATTTGATAAACTATACAATTTTATAAAGATTAAAAAGAAAAAAAAGTGTATAAGTTTTTTAAAAAGTTTTTACTTTTTAATTAAAATGAATGATTATAATAAAACATAACCAAATTAAATTTGTGTATCAATCTTATTTTGAATTTGAAAAACAACCAATTTTTTTTTTTTAGGGAAGTTGCTCCAGACAAGGCATGAAGCCACTTTATGTAAGGAGCTAAAAAAAAACAAAAAAACTACTTCAAGTTCAACAACTAGTCAAGTGCTAGATGGATAGATTCTGACCCAGAAAACAGAAATTCTTTCCCCTTTGTCAGAAACATCGCTCATAAAATGTGAGGACTAAAGGACAAAATAAGGGAAGCGAGAGTTATGAGGCTGCTGAAAGTAAACCCAAGGTCCACTTTCTACTCTCCTAATTATTTACCTTATTGTAACATATGTCTCAACAAATTGATTCGCAGCTGCCAGACAATAATGATGGAAAAGGTGACTTAAAATATGTAAAAAAATTTGTTTTGTTTTTTTAATAAAAAGAAAATTAAGGTAGAATACAAATTCAGTCACCGAATTTATTTACAGTAAAAACGATTCTAATTTTATGTTATACAGACTTGTTATCGTATGAAAAAAAATCAAACAATATCTCAAATCTTAGGGAAAACAAACAAGTAATTTGTGTTTTATTTAAGATTCTCACTTTTTGGGGGCTTGTTTCAAGACTATGTTTCAGTTTTTATGGTTGAGGGGCAAGGGTTTAACAATTCTGATTTAAAATTATGGATTTAGTATTTACCCTTAGTGCTACATCACTTAAGCCCACACAATCACTAAAATTGGAAAAATTTGACAATGGTTTAATTATAGAGTGATATTTCTTACGGTTGGATGGATAAAAATGGAGTGCCACTCCTCAACTTTTGCACTGATGGTGATGGGACAAGAAGACAGGCAATCAATTCTCATATGAGTTTTTCATTGAATTTGGAACTCCTTTACGAGGACTAATTGAAATGTTATCATTGGTAAATTTTATGGTGAGGAAATTAAATGAAACATTAAATTTTTATGTTATACATTTAGTTAAAAGATGTTGGGCCAAAATTATTAAAGGTACTACGAAAATTCAGGGGGTAACATTGCGAAAAGTGAATGTAAAGACACTACTTCAGGTTTTAACTATTGATTCTCATGATGTAGAAAATATCATTTATCAAACAAAATGTACTCACTGCATGCTTATTGAAATTTGTGAATGCGATTACAACAAACAAAATAAATCTAATCTAATACAAACTTTATCAAATGAAATACAACTTAAAGCTCCTTGCTGTAGTCTAGGAAAGACTTCTTTGTATTCATATGTAGAATTGTCCCTTTCTAAATTTAAATGATTTCAAAAGCTGTATATTTGCTGTTATTCTTAGTTTAACTTCGAAACACAAATATTTTTCCATTTCAATTATATCATTCAGTATTTTGCATAGCCAAGCTTCAAATAAAGTGCCTCGATTCTTGTATATATCTTGTCCTTAATGGAACAGATACAGTTGAGCGATTTAATGTATAAGCACAATACCTTTGATGCACTTGATCTGGCCGTTTGTTCTAATGCCATTTGAAAATGTGACAATATTCCAATCCTGCATCCTGAACAGGTTAAGAAAGGACGAACAAACATCAAAGACTGGTGATCTTATTGTGAGCAATGTGAATTTGGTCCAGAACTGGAAAATTGGACTACTAGAACTTTAAAGAGCTGTGGTCGATATTGATGCTGGTTTTGAAATCAATGCACTGAAAATATCTGGAGTGTCTCTGAAGAAGCTCAATCAAAGGCTGATCGGTGTAAGCTGAGCAAAAAATGATTGGTCACCACACATGCAACTGATGTGCATGTTCGAGATGAGGTGCATTCACTAGCTGAACTAATAACTCTAAGAGCCTCACTATATGAGTGCATCATTGAAAGTGATAGGGAAATGGTTTACAAAGCAACTGTACTTAAGTTGACAGCTTTACATTTTTTATCTCATGATTTATTTAGATGGATTCAGGGTCTAACAACATATTAGAGCCAAGATAGTTATGTGGTTTTTGATAATATTTTCTCTGTTGGTGGTCTGAACGTTATTAATCACAATGACGTACCCAAGGTAAGAAACATTTATAAAATAAATAGTGGCAAAAAATAAAAAATACAATTCCTGCCACAAGAGCAACCACATGATCAATGTCCAAATTTTTCAAGTAAAATAATTTGACGTCTCTTTATTTTGGTATGGAACTTTCATAGAATCTCCTGTTGAGGTGGCAGGCATCAATTGCCTTACTATAGAACCCCAAATATCTATGACCCCCCCCCCTCCTCCGAAAACATGTGTCGGTATTTCTTTAGTAAGGAGTTGGTGTTTGCTATTGGGAATCATGCGTTCCCTTTAATTGTTGATGGAGAAAAGGTACCATGTAAAGTATGCAAAAGGAAGATACTGCTTTCTCAAACGCATCTTCATATTGCATTTTACAATGTTCGTGGGGAAATAAATGTTGCAAGAGAACGGATATGTGGATGTTGATGGCTGTCAAATATCTCTGAAACAAACATCCCACAAAGATAGTAAGAAATATTATTCACACCAAAATCAATGCCGATACTTTTATCCATAGGAAGGTACTCATACCAAGACAATAAAAAAGAATCCATATACTAATAAAATAATTGTGTGTCCTATATGTAATTACTATGCACAGAGCTATAATCTTGAAGCTCATTACAACATCAGTCACAGAAATGAAGCAGCATCACCTCCATATTCTAATGATGAAGTGAACTTAATTATAACAATGACATTCGAGTAACTGACTATGATGACATTTCATCCTCAAGTATATTTATTATTGTTTTGTTGAGTAATTTTATATTATAAGCAAAGTTGGAATAGCAGAAATAGGTATTTCACTTTTGTGAAATGGACATTATAACTATTAAGGAAGCTATTGTTAGAATTTTAAGTTTGTCCAACCTATGTGTACTTCTCAAATCACTTTAACAGTTTTTAGATTTTTGCATGGAAAAAATGTATGATGTCATTCAGACAAATGGTGAAGCCTTTACCTTTTTTTATTTCCACTTGACAAAACTATTACTGTGGCAGTATTCACTTGCCTGTTAATTAATAATTAAAGTTAATTAGGATACAAATGAATATTTTCACAGCAATAGTTTTAAGTTTTGCCAAATTATTTTTGTTCTGTAAATGTTGACAAAGCTTTCAAATGTAATAAAGTTGTGACAAGAAATGTAATTGTACTTATTTCAAGGCGATCCATAATACAGGCCTGGCAAACACGTGACTATATTACACCTGTATTATAGATCGCCTTGACTTATTTACATTTATGGGAATTTGTAATTTCACATTTCTACTGAGTTATATGAACGAGCTCATTTTAATATTTTACGTATTTGTGAACATTTTTGAGTGAATGTATATGATGGTTATAACTATCATTTTATTCAAAATCATTGTTGTGTCATTAAAGGTTTATGTACAAATTGAATATATCTAAGCATTTCCATATTCTGTTCATTAAGAAAACACAATACCCAGTAAAGATGATCTCATTTGAAAATACTGATTTATTTACGTTATATTTTTCTAGGTGAAAATATTAAATTTTACCCAACCAGTTATTAAAACAAATTGTTATGGGTTATTTCATTAAGAAAAACAGTAACGAAATTACTATTCGCTGGCTTTTTTTGTTTTCTTACCATCAAGTACTTTTTTTAGGGAGTGCAGGGGGTCAATGAAGCGGGTTAATCTAAGAAAAAAAAAGAAAACGTAATAAATCAGTGTTTTTATTATTATATTATTTTTGGTAATTTGGAAGTTGAGTCCGGTCATCAAAACAGCATTTGTACATTTAGTTTGTAAGTATGGGTGTTCGAAAGGCAATAATCTCGTTAAAAATCTAATATCTACGTCAACTTTTTTTTTAAAGATATTACATAGAGTTAACATAATGGATTTTTTTTTACTTACAATTTTTATCCATAACTCGAAAGCACAATGAAAATGGCGATATACGGACGTAATCTAGCGTGAAAAATGAAAAACACAAACAAGATGGATATGTGGACGTAATCTCGTAGAAATGTTAATGTAGATTCAGCGCCACACGCATCGAGCGTCATGAGATTATTGCCTTTTTGAACATCCATACTTACAAAAGCTAAAACATACAAATGCTATGTTTTGATGACCGGACTCAACTTCTGAATTACCTTATTTTTTTATGCAGAAAACAAATTACTATTTGCCGATCTATTTACTTTTAATTATATTTATTTATAAACTTAATGAAATAAACTTATTTTCAGATTTACACTAGTCGTAAAGTGCTGACAACGCATTGAAGTCACAATCTGTAGCTATCTTTGGTGAAAGAAATTTAATTTTACAAAATTGTTTAAATACTTATTCTTTTACATTAATTTTGGTTATCGACCAAAAATAATCCAACATAGTTTTTAGGATTATCACCGGTGTCAAAATGTTGTCGTCACATTTGGCCATGATGATTGGCAATTAAGCCATGCTGTACCAACCATCTAATGGTGCTAATATTATCGGAAGTTTGTACGGCTAAATCTCTTATAGAAAGATTTTGATTTTTATGGAAACTAGTGTTGGAGGATGGTTTGCAGTACTCGAAGCGCAGTTTTACCTCAGGCACGTAACAGCAGATGACACAAAATTTCATACTGTCACGAGCTCACTCTCGCCTGACGTGGTAACTAACATATCAATATCAGTCCTAGATTCATGCAACTATTGTAAATTACAGAAGTCAGTAGTGTTTGCGTATGAGAGAACTAGACCTGAGCTCCTGGAGAAATTAATGAGGACAACCACACTAGTGGCCGCCCTTCGTTATCCTTCCAGGAGATGTTGACTATAGCGTGTAGTATAGGAGCCAGCGAGGAAATAGTCAGACATAAATTTATTCGGGCTCTTCCTCATCAGATAGCACCAATAATAGCAGCCCACACTGAAATGCCGTTAGTCGAGTTAGGCCGATTGTCCAACAACCTGATGCTATTAATAGAGAAGGCATCAGCATTTCAAGTGACTGACAACCAAACCCGACAGATTACCACCATAGACAGCCGAGTCAAAATAGTGAAACAACTTCCATGAGTTTATGTCCTTATAGTAAAAAACAAAAACCCAAAGGTCTGTAGAGCTCCTCTCTATTTTGCAGAGCAGGCCCGGACATGTAAACCATGGTGTAGATGGCCGAAGAAAAAAGGTAATTTACAAATATTATCTAACTCTCGTCCTTCTTCTCGCAGCCCTAGCGATTCAGAAAACTAGAAAACTAGAAAGGCGGACTGCGCTTGCTCCCTCAGGTTCGTCATTATTAGAAGTTACTGCAAAAATAGGAGGTACTAAAATAAATTTGATTATAGATACAGGGGCGAGTATTTCCATTGTACCGTGTTCTGCAGTAAATGGTGTTACCTTGGAACCAACCCCTGTACATATCTCTATGGCTAACGGGGAGAAAATACATTGTTATGGGCAAACAAATTTAGAAGTGAGGATACCATGTTTAAGAAGATCTTTCCAATGGACTTTTGTGATCGCTGATGTCACCAACCCATAATTAGGATTTGACTTAAACAAATTTAGCATAATTGTAGATTGCCTCCGGGACGAAATAACCGAACGAGACGTAAAAGTAAAGGCAGTACCAGAAATTATTAACATAGTAATTCATAAGGTAGACCTAACTGGAAGCGTGAGCGATATAGTAAGTAAGTATGATAGTGTGATTTCCCAGAGTGATACAAGTAAAAGCTACAGTGGAGTTTATCACAGAATTAACACAGAAAGTCATGTATCAGTTTTTGCTAGAGCTAGGCAAATTTCCGGCGCTAAGTTAGATGCAGCTCAAGCAGAATTTAAGAAACTGCTAAATACAGGAGTAATCCAGCCTTCAAGTAGCGAGTGGACATGCCCGCTACATTTAGTAAACAAATCGGAGGGTACATATCGAGCTTGCAGTAATTTCCGTGCGTTGAATAATATAACCAAAACAGACCGCTATCCGATATCCAACATAAACTCATTCAGCTCACGGTTAGCTAATAAATGCTATTTTTCGGAGGTAGATTTAACTTTTGCATATCATCAGATAAAGGTACACCCAGACGACGTGCCTAAGACAGCCGTCGCTACTCCTTTTGGCCTTCGGGTCTTGATTTACGCCGGTCAATGGGTCTTCCCAGGCTTTGCCTCCCCTCTCTGGGGAGGAGTAAGTTTATTGCTTACTGTCTGAGGCGCCTCTACCGGGGAATGCCGACAGGGCTGCTCAGGCAATTTTTAAACCCCACTTTCCCGACCCGACCTTGGGTCACATCTTACTTGTGGGAGTAAGATAAAAACTGGCCTTGTGCCTAACTCCTGGAGAGGAGTAAATCAATACTCCTTTTGGCTTGTTTGAATTTAATTACATGCCATTTGGTTTGAAAAATGCTGCTGCTACATTCCAGCGATTTATGGACAAAATATTTTTTTAGTGAGATTGTGTGTTCATCTATCTGTACGAAATATTGATTTTTCGAATAGGCTATATTGCCGGTCCCGGCAAAATAACGATTCCTGCGTTATTTTGCCGTGACCGGCAATATAACGATTCCGGCGTTATTTTGCCGGTTCATGTATATTTAACTAAATTGTTAAACATACAGTGACGCCCGGCACAATAATGAGTCTTACGTTATTTTGCGGCTCGTGTTTATTTAACTATAAATTACTTTTTATTATTTAAATTAATTTTTTTGTATTATTTAAAACTTTATCAAACGAAATTTTATTTATACTTTAAAACTTTGCCTGATTGTTTTTTTTGTTGTTTTTTTTATTTAAAACTTTGCCTGATTGATTTTTTTTTTGTTTGTTTTTAATTAAACTTTGCCTGATTGATTTTTTGTATAATTTAAAACTTTATTAAGGCATGTGTCGCGAATCAAAAGGTTCATCGACATTTTTTAATTACTAGTTTTGTTTGTTTTTCGTAGCTGTCAAATCTAAAATAGGGACAACTTTGAATTTTCACCGCTAACCGGTGTCTTACGTTTGACTTTTGTTTGTCTTAGAAAATCATGTATTATATTTCTGAAAATGTCGTCCCAGCCTTGGAACTTTGTATTCTAAATATTTCTATGACAGATTTAGCCCTACAAACTTGCGATACTCTAACCACTATCAGATGGTTGGCACGTCATGGCCTAATCGCCAATAAGCTTGTTTGTCAGAAATGCCGACATCCAATGCATTGGCAAAAGAGAAGAGGAAAACAAGTCGTAGATGGGTATGTTTGGTCTTGCTCGAAATGTAACGGTATAAAAAGTTTACGATTTGGTTCTTTCTTCGAGGGTTCACATCTCACTTTAATCCAAATATTAGAAATATTATATTTGTGGTCGTTGGAACGGTCCCTAGTCGAAGTATCCAAACACACTTGCGTATCAACTACCACTATGGTGGATTGGTACAATTTCATTCGCGAAATTTGCGTGCGATATTTGATTGACAATCCCGTGCAGATGGGCGGTCCTGATCGCACCGTCGAAATTGACGAAAGTAAATTTATGGAGCGGACTAATCGTCGCGGAGAATATAAACCTGGTCAGTGGGTTCTTGGTATGGTCGAACGAGAGACAAATGTAACAATGATGGTGCCTGTGGAACAGAGAGATGCAGCGACTATTTTACCCGTCATTGCTAAACATGTGCGTGAAGGCACCCGTATTTTGACGGATCGATGGCGGGATTACAATGCCCTACCCCGACAAGCAGCGGTAAATCACGGATACACCTTTGTTGCTCCCGATGACTCCGCAAACAGTGTGCACGACAGCTGGGATCTTTGTAAGGCGAAATTCACTGCTATGAGAGGAACTAATAATGCAAAATTCAATAGTCACCTTCAGGAATTCCTTTGGCGCCGTCGTATAAAAGATAATTTCTTCGGCAATATTCTATACTGGATACGCCATTATTATGATGTTTGTAATCTAGTTAAATTTGATTTTTAATAAATAATGTTTGACTTCATTATTTTATTCTTACAAAATTACAAAACCAGATAATCGAAACATTTTTAGGCACTTGTATAGATCGGGTACACGAAAAGAGTTTCAATGGTGTAAGAAGGGGCAGACAACTCTCTCTTTTTTTTAAGTACATAATTTCTTGCCTTGAATATGTGCGAATTATTTAACAAGTACTCAACAAAAAGTGGTGGCTATCCTATTCATCAGAATTTATGTGGCGGCAGAAATTTTCCGCAACCTCCCTACAGAGTGTTTTTGAACAAATTTATGAATTCTATCCCGTTTAAAAAAACAAAATCAAAAGAAAAAAAAAAAACAGAAAAATTCTTTTTTTAAACTAAAGAAAAAAAAAAAAAATTCTATCAATATACTGTTGATTTTCACAAATGTTAATTTCTGCGATAATTTAATATTTTAAACTATAAAAAAAAATCAAATTGTTAATCCAAACAAGAGGACTGTTCGTGTTATTGGTTTTTAAATGAAAAAATATGCTGTTGATTTTCCCAAATTCTATTTTTTTCAATAAATCTTCTATCAATATACTGTTGATTTTCTCAAATATTGAATTTGCATAATTTATTTAAAAAATAGATATTTTCCATTTTCGGAGAAATTGCGTACTAAAAAACGAGAGTTATCTGTCCCTTACACCATTGGAACTCTTTTAAAATAAATTTCGACTCGTGTACCCGATCTATACAAGTGCCCATTTTTAATCCACTGTATTTGTGTGATTTTTTGCGAATTTCTTTTTGAAGTTTTTAGCTTGAAGATGTCTAGCATTGAAACAATGTTATCTTAACCAAATGAGTTATATATTTTTTTTTCTAATTGTTATGATATTGTTTGGTAATGAAATTATAAAACTATAACTAATTTGGTTAACATTAAGTTTCGATGACAGACATTCAAACACTTTTTGGCGCTTATGCAGAGAATGTTGCAGTATTAGAGGGAAATAACTTTTTCAAAATCCAAGGGACAAAACTACCTTTAACTTAAAAAATCTAATGCATGTACGGATGGACAGAAGGGTAAAAAGTAACATTATTATTTTTTTAGAAGGGGGGGGGGATTCTACTTTTTTAGGTAATTACGTGTGCTTTTACAACCTGGAAGCGCTGGGATTATTTAGAGGGGAGGGGGATTCTACTTTTTTTTAGGTAATTACATGTGCTTTTACAACCTGGAACCACTGGGATTACCTTTAATTAGTAAACACATAATAAATCGAAAAATGAAACAAGTTAATTAACGAACTAAAAATGAAACAATCTTAGGTGAAAATAACGTTAAAATAAAATAAAGGGTATCTTTTACAATATTCCGCAGAGTCGCTAACGGGGTCCAAAAAACGAACAAGAACGGGGTAAAAAAAATATATATACAGCAAGTGAAGCTGACCTACGTTGAGAATAGATATTTTCCTACTTACCTATGAAATTTGTTTGTATTTTTACGTAGTATAAATGAGTTTTTATTAGATGTAAAAAAAAAATTGTTTTTTTTTTCCACCGGTTTTTATTAAATTCAAAATGGCGTCTTGTCCTCACTTCCTTACGACCCCCCCCCCCCCTGCAATCGCCATTTTCTTTTGCAATGTCGTGTGACAAAACTATTGATTTCTAATAAATAGCAGTTGGAACGGTTTAAAAATACAAACAAATATCACGGGTAAGTTGGAAATTAACTTTTATCGACTACAATTACTTTTATTTGTTGTATATTTGTTTTTTGAGCGTTTTCAGTGTGCGGATTATTGTAAAAGATACCCGTTTTTTTAAAGTATGTAATTTGGTTAATTAACATTGTTGTATTGTTCCAGTTTGTTTCACCTAACATTTTTAGTTCGTTAATTAACTTGTTTAAATTTTCGATTTATTATGTTTTTACTAATAACCTAAAAAAGGTAGAATTCCCCCCCCCCCGCCTCTAAAAATAATCCCAGTGGTTCCAGGTTGTTAAAGCACACGTAATTGCCTGAAAAAGTAATCCCAGCGGTTCCAGGTTGTAAAAGCACACGTAATTACCTAAAAAAGTAGAATCTCCCCCTCCCCTAAAAATAATCCCAGTGGTTCCAGGTTGTTAAAGCACACGTGATTACCTAAACAAAGTAGAATCCCCCCTCCCCCCTCTAAAAAAATAATCATGTTACTTTTTACCCCTCTGTCCATCCGTACATGCATTAGATTTTTTAAGTCAAAAGTAATTTTGTCCCTTGGATTTTGAAAAAGTTATTTCCCTCTAATACTGCAACATTCTCTGCATAAGCGCCAACTTTTTTTGCCGATTGTCAAGAATTTCCGAAATAAAAAAAAGAGTGAAAAAACAAAGAAATAATTAACAAATAACTGTTGTCAAACGCAGTAAAGGGTACTCTTGTGCCTACCTGACTAATTTTCTTATGTGTTTAAAGTATTTTAAAGCGCGTTTATTTACTTTTAAGATTTCCCTAAAATACTATATACAAAATAAAAAATCTCTGCCTCCCGGAAATAATCAACATTTGATCGGTGAAAAAAAATATATATACAAGTTACTGTTTCAAAAAATGGACCAAGTGAATAAATCGAAAAAAAATGGCACAAAGCAAAAAAAAAATTCGGTAACGTAAAATTAGGATTGTTCAGGAGGGGCGGTCTATGCCACGGATGTAATATAGTAAACTAATTTACTATATTACGTTGGTCACGTATTATGGCTAGGCTCCCTCCTGTTTAGTTTTAAATACAAGCTAAGATTCCTCCACCCCTAATATTTTGAAATAATTATTCACTATGTTGTTTTAAAAGCAAATAAATTCGACTTTTCTAAAAAAAAAAAAAAAAATGGGGGGAGGGGGGGGTCTTAGATTCTCTGACCCCTAGTTTTAAAAAGGGGCTAAGCCCCCACTCCCATATTTTAAAATAAGTATTTACTCACTTGTTAAAATGCAGAATAGTTAACAGTCGAGAAATTGTAAAAAATAAAATGTAGCCAAAACAGTAGAAATAATCATCTACCGACCTGTATACTTTTAACGTGCTGAAACTGTCTAAGTTTTTTTATATTTCAACATAGTATTTTGTTCAGAGTAGTCTTACACACAGGAGAAAAAAATGGATGCTTGTCACTTAACTTGGGGAGGGGGCTTAATTCTTGAAAAATTGGAGAAAAAAATTACTATTCCTACCACTAACCCTAAGTCCGAGTTGCAAGCCCCCCCCCTTCCGCACTAAGGGTTAGTGGTAATCATAGTTTTTACAATTTTTCAGGAACGAAGCGTAAAGACAACTTAATACAAATAGAAATAATTTTTTTTAAAAACAGTTTTAGAACGTTCAAAGTATACAGGTCGGTAGATAATTAAATTATATTGCATTTGGTATGAGGTAGGTACGTGCAAATTGAATGACCGATTTCCAAAATGTAAAAAGCATTTTGTTTTGATCCCTCCTTTTACTTCAAAGTTCACCAAAATTCAGGAAATCAACCAATTTTAATGAAATTTTCAATTGAATATAACGAACCCATTATTATTTCTTTAATCTTAGTAGAAATTATCCCATTTTTGTAAATTAATTCTCACTAACGATTATCTTGAAGATGTATGGATGCCCAGTATTGCAATAAACAGACAGGGTTTCTGCCGCCATCAAAATAAAAAAAACAACAACATGTGTTTATTTGACAAAGAAATGTAAGCAGCCTAGTTTTCATTTCGTCTATTTTGCTCAAATTTTGGATATAATTGATTGTTGGTCTAAATTGTATTTCTTGTCTTAAAATAAAATTCCAATTCACTTTTTAAAGTTTTGAGAATCGAATTTTAATTCAATGTTTTAATTGCTAGTGGCCATATTGTTTTTCCATGCACCAAAACTATTTTTTACGACATACAAAAAAAATGGTTTTTATATAAAATAAACTTTGAACATTTTTTTTATACAACAAAACTCGTTTAAAACAAAATGAAAAGGTTAAAACTAAAATATATTGGTCGATGTTTAAAGAATTTTAATATCACATTGGGAAATAAAATCTCATTGAGCTCAATGAAATATTAAATGGCATTTATAAGTAAAAATAAAATATGTTATAATAATTATACAATTTCTATAAACTATAACAAAAAAAAAGTGGTGACGCCTTTACCTTTTTATTTCCACTTGACAAAACTATTACTGTGGCAGTATTCAATTGTCTGTCAATTAATAATTAAGGTTAATTAGCATACAAGTGAATATTTTCACAGCAATAGTTTTAGGCCAAATTATTTTTGTTCTGTAAATTTTGACAAAGCTTTTAAATGTAAGAAAGTTGTGACAAGAAATGTAATTGTACTTATTTACATTTATGTTGCGTGTTTGCCAGGCCTGTATTATGGATAGCCTAGACTTATTTACATTTATGGGAATTTGTAATTTCACATTTCTACTGAGTTATATGGACGAGCTCATTTTAATATTTTACGTATTTGTGAACATTTTTGAGTGAATGTGTATGATGGTTATAACTATCATTTTATTCAAAATCATTGTTGTGTCATTAAAGGTTTATGTACAAATTGAATATATCTAAGCATTTCCATATCCTGTTCATTAAGAAAACACAATACCCAGTAAAGATGATCTCATTTGAAAATACTGATTTATTTACGTTATATTTTTCTAGGTGAAAAAATTAAATTTTACCCAACTAGTTATTAAAACAAATTGTTATGGGTTATTTCATTAAGAAAAACAGTAACAAAATTACTATTCGCTGGCTTTTTTTGTTTTCTACCATCAAGTACTTTTTTTAGGGAGCGGGGTCAACGAAGCATGTTAATCTAAAAAAAACAAAAAAAATGTAATAAATCAGTGTTTTTATTATGATATTATTTTTGGTAATTCGGAAGTTGAGTCCGGTCATCAAAACAGCAATAACTTTTTTTTAAAGATATTACATAAAGTTAACATAATGAATGTTTTTTTACTTACAATTTTTATCCATAACTCGAAAACACAATGAAAATGGCGATATACGGACGTAATCTAGCGTGGAAAATGAAAAACACAAATAAAATGGATATGTGGACGTAATCTCGCAGAAACTTAATGTAGATTTGGCGCCACATCCATCGAGCGTCATTATATTTATTTATAAACTTAATGAAATAAACTTATTTTCAGATTTACACTAGTCATAAAGTGCTGACAACGCATTGAAGTCACAATCTATAGCTATCTTTGGTGAAAGAAATTCAATTTTACAAAATCGTTTTAAAAATTAATCTTTTATATTAATTTTGGTTATCGACCGAAAATAATCCAACATAGTTTTTAGAATTATCACCGGCGTCAAAGTCCTGTCGTCACATTTGGCCACAATTAAAATGGATGATTCTTCAACATTACCTGCATGACCAGTAATGTTTTCCTTTTCAGGCTTGGAATGACATTTGCGATAGAAACCAATGGCCAATGAGTAACGATTAAGTCATGCTGTGCCAACCATCTAATGGTGCTAATATTATCGGAAGTTTGTATGACTAAATCTCTTATAGAAAGATTTAGAAAACAAAGTTCTAAGGCTGGTACGACGACTTCTTCAGAAATATAATGCATGATTAATTACCACGTTGGCAAAAGTGGGCGATTGTGCAGTATAGTTAACAGAAAAAGGGGGGAAGAAAACAAGTTTACAAATAACTTTTACCAAATTCAAGGAGATTTAATCTTCTATTGAGCTGCGTAGCTTTTCAGTTTTGGAACTTTTTTGAAGTGTTTGTTTTCTTAGATTTTCTATCGTTGTTCGCAATTCTTGTAAATAAAAAAATGGCCGACTGATGTGAAAATTCGATGTTGTACGGGTAACAACTGAAAAATAAAAAATTAAACAAAAATACAACTAATAACTCACTAATTGGTAAAAAATGTAATTATCGACCGATCTGTATATTTTTAACTTACTTAATCTGTTTTTAAGTTCTTATTTATTTCAAAATACTTTGCACTATACAGAACCATTCGATCTCACTTGGCACACATTTTGTTTTTCACAGCCTTCTAGGCTGTGATAGAAAATCTGAAAAAACAAACAAATAAACACTTAAAAAAAACTTCCAAGACTGAAAAGTTATGCAGCTCGATAGAAGATTAAATTTTCTTGTATTTTGTAAAAGTTGTTGTTTCTTCGCATGCAGGATTTTTCTGGTGTTAGGTGAATTATTTTCATTCAAATGACCTTTTAGTCATCCAATAATTATCTTATCCTTGGACAATTGCCAGGTGCATCTCTTGTCAACATGACTTTTCCGTACACGGCCTGGATATTTAACACATATACTCCTCTTATTTGAAACTGCATATTCACACATGCACTTCCCCTTACTCACAACAGTGCATTGAAACATGCATTTATTCGCAACAGTGCATATCCACATGTATTTCTCTTCATGCGCGGCAGTCAAAAATGACCTTTAGTAGTAGTAGTACTACTACTACTACTACACACCTGCTACTGACTTCAACCTCCGTCTCTGAACCACTCTCCCATATTCATTGTCACAAATATCCCTACCCTTTCTAAGACGTAGACGGTATCTGATAAATTCACATTCTAAGTTATCAATACCTTGGTACATCTCAGTCTTTTCTCGTAGCATTTGCAGCGATACCATGTCTGGATATAAAACCTTGTTGAATGCATTTCAGCGTTATTTCAGTGCTACTTCTCAGTGGATGACCCTAACCATTGTCAAATTGGCCCAGCCATCAATGGATCTTATTAATCAGTCAGCTCCAAGATTTGCTACCTGCAAATAACTACATTTCCATTCCTACAGCAAATGAACAGCTTCTGCAAGACTACTTTGAATTCATCTCACCCCTGCAGCCATCCATTTTTATCATGCCAGTGCACAGACACATACGAGCCCCACTCGGAACCTTCCATACTGCTGACGATTTGATCACATCCACATGGACCCTGGCCGGCCAAGCCCATTCAAACATTTTTTGACTTTTCAATAGAATAAAACATTTTTATTTTTTGAACAAAGAATAATCATTTCAGTTCAAAATGAACAAATATTTAACCTCTTTTTCCACTTTGCATGTCATTTGAATTTATTCTTATGTGCTGCTACAACCAATAAAGTATTGCTTGTTTGTATCGGCTTAAAGCCTAAGCACAAGGTAATGTAACAGTTGCATGACAGATTTATTTTGTTTATATGTACGCACAATATATTGCGTTATGTTTAGTCGTAGTTGGGTTGACGGAAACAGGTGTATTGATACACAGGCGATTAGCACACCACTGACATGCGCACTCATAACCTGCCGATTTCCAACCTAACTATTTTGCAGGTAAATACACATCAGTTTGAGCCGAGACAGTAACAAGAACAGATGTGATTCGCCTCTCGTTGTGATATTGGTGGAGGGCGAATTGAAAGTTCTCGATAAGAGTTTGTGCGAACAAGACAGCCTATCCTGTTCGTGTCTTGTACAAGAAACGGTCAGGCGAGATGGAACTCCATGATACCACATTCTGCTATTGACGAAAGCCAGCCTACAAATCAATTATCTTCCATGTTCCAGTGTTCTCTTTGAATAAAGTTGATTCCTACTTCAGCGGAGATCTCTGGTCTGTTTAATGGAACTCACAAACACAATCCCAGAGAAGATCACAACTAAAATTGGTTACACTTCGACGTGATAGAAAACATGCATACTTTCTGATCCGAACATCACACAACTAAACTAGCAAAAATATACTCCCTCCAGTCACATATTTTTGCTAGTATATAAAAAAAAAAAGAATTGGTTTCACATTTTTTTCTACAATAAGTTTCCGGAAAATGGTGATGGTCAAGAAATGGGTGATCATTTTACATTGAATTTATATAGTAACGTGATCCTCCACTCTAAAATATTGCATCAAAAATCAAACAGAATACTCTAGCAACATAAGTAATTGTGTTACATAACGTCCCAGAATGGGCCGTGGCAGTTCCCTTACGAAAAGTCTAGAAGTGTTTTCAAACCTTTTAACACTCATTTTTAATAGGCACTTTTAAGCCTTTAAACTGACAGTCCTTTTAAACATTTTACATTACACATTGTTCTCTTTAAACACATTCTTTTTGAACATTTCTTTTTACACACATTATTTAAAATTCTTTTCTCGTTAAAACATCTTATATCAAGCACTGTTCCCTTCAAACACATTTTCTCTTTAACACTTTACTTTTTAAGCATTGTTCTGTTTAACACTGTACTCTTCTTCTCAGTTTAACAGATTAGGACCCGAAAATGTTCAATACAAAAAGTTACCATATCATTTCTCTCTTCGCCATCTGTGCTGACAGTTTTTCTAAGACAGAGATTCGATTCTTTTATTCGACGTCTTAGTTGTGGGATGGAGTTACCATTCGTTTCTGCCGTGCGTCTCATTCATACCTCTTGTGGGGTGCGACTATGCACGGGGATCTCTGCTGGATCTCATTCGAGATCCCGACCATACAAGTAGCAGCTACATCATGGTGCTAACGCTTTCAGCTCCCAAAGCGAACTCTTTTTTTGGGAATTTAATTTGAAGACTACATAGAGAAGTTGCCTGTTCGGCTCGCTTCCAAAACCCAGACTCTCTAACTCTCAGCTTCTCATGGAGAAGGAATGAAGTCACAGATCCACACGTGTGACACTCATGCAAAAGCATTTCCATTACTCATATTTTCGAACCTTTTCTGACCCGAGATTCCCTGTGTCTCCACAAAATTTGTAACTTTGTTATGGCCTGACAAAACATGATCGACTCATAACAATCCCCTTCAGTGCATGTCAGCCCGACTCGCACTCATTGTCTCATTTGACCGCAGCCATAATTCAAACTAGCTAACTTAATCGTATCTAAAGATATCGGGCCCCATCCATAATATAACAATTGTACACAGAAGAAAAAAAACGTCCGTAAAAAATGGCAAAACAAGTGGTGGGTAAATACTGAATACTTTAAATTGCGGTTTCTTTAAAATATTTTTTTTTTTTGTAATTTCTCGTGTAAAAAAAATTTAAAAAGCGATATATTGGCTCGGTAAAATTCGGTAACGAGTTACGACAACAGCAAAAATGCTACCGCAAAATGACACCTGTATTTGTAGAAACGAAAAAAATAAATAAACATGGAACAATTGAGGTGGATATTTTGGTAAACATTTCGATTGCCGACACATGTAATTATATAGGAAAGACGGTTTAAAGAGACAAAGTCTACTTGGTGACGGCTTCCGATTTTTTAAATTGACAAGCACTGTTTATAAAAAAACAGTTACCCATTCTATTTTAGGTAGGATGTTTTTCTTTACGATAGCCGTGGGTGGGTGGGGTGGGCAATTTGTTTTCACCATGTTTTAAATAATTATTAATACAAGGAAATCAAACTGGTAAACCTCAAAATTCGAGGCGGCGACACATTGTTCGAAAAAGAGATTACAAATTGTGTATAGACGATAAAAAATGTTTCTTTTTTGGGCACATGTTCGTCTTTTCCCACAGTCTGTTTTTCACAACTTTTTACTGACCAATTTTTTTTTCTTTCAGGCTGCTAGAGAACTCCGGGGTTTTTGGAAAAAAATTTCAAATATTTTACATTTTAGGAGGGGGGATCAGTTTCCAATGTAAATTCAACGTAGACTGATCCCCCTCTTTTTGACCATCTCAAATTTTTACAATTATTCTTCTGCTTACAATTACCTATCATGTCGCGAGAGAATTCCGGGGTTTTTGGAAATAAATTTTTAAAAATTGACATTTTAAGACGGGGGATCAGTCTTGTTCGTCTTTTACCATAGTCCGTTTTTCACAACTTTTTACGTCTTAAAATCTCAATTTTTTCAAATTTCTTTCCCAAAACTCCGGAATTCTCTGACATGATAGGTAATTGTACATCGAAAAAGATTTTTTTTTTCTCCGGTGTGAGACAAATTCCTGTTTGCAGACGATCATAACGGTACTCTATTCGTACACTAGCTCCTTTTAGCTACTGCATATCGTCTTTTCGATAAAAATTACATGTGTCGCGAATCCAAAGGTTAATCGATATTTTTTAATTACTAGTTTTTTCTGTTTTTCGTAGCGGTCGAAAATAAAATAGGGACAACTTTGAATTTTCACCGCTAACCGGTGTCTTATTTTGACTTTTGTTTGTCTCAGAAAATCATGTATTATATTTCTGAAAATGTCGTCCCAGCCTTAGAACTTTGTATTCTAAATATTTCTATGACAGATTTAACCTTACAAACTTGCGATACTCTAACCACTATCAGATGGTTGGCACGACATGGCCTAATCGCCAATAAGCTTGTTTGTCAGAAATGCCGACATCCAATGCATTTACAAAAGAGAACAGGAAAACAAGTCGTAGATGGGCATGTCTGGTATTGCTCGAAATGTCGCGGTCAAAAAAGTTTACGATTTGGTTCTTTCTTCGAGGGCGCACATCTCACTTTAATGCAATTATTAGAAATATTATATTTGTGGTCATTGGAACGGTCTCACGTCGAAGTATCCAAACAGACTGGCGTATCAACCCGCAGTTTGCAGGATTGGTACAGGTTGATCCGCGACATTTGCTCGCGCTATTTCATTGATAATCCTGTGAAGATGGGCGGTCCTGATCGGACCGTCGAAATTGAGGAAAGTAAATTTATGGAGCGGACTAATCGCCGCGGAGAATATAAACCTGGTCAGTGGGTTCTTGGTATGGTCGAGCGAGAAAAGAACGTGACAATGATGGTGGCTGTGGAACAGAGAGATGCAGCAACTATTTTACCAGTCATTACTCAATACGTCCGTGCAGGCACCCGTATTGTGACAGATAGATGGCGGGACTACAATGCCCTACCACAACAAGCAGCGGTAAATCACGGATACACCTTTGTTGCCCCCGATGACTCTGCAAACAGTATGGAAGACAGCTGGGATCTTTGTAAGGCGAAATTCACTCCTAGTGCTATGAAAGGAACTAATAATGCGAAATTCAATAGTCACCTTCAGGAATTCCTCTGGCGCCGTCGTATAAAAGACAATTTCTTCGGCAATATTCTGTATTGGATACGTCATTATTATGATGTTTGTAATCTAGTTAAATTTGATTTTTAATAAACAATTTTATTTTTTCTTACTAAATTACAAAAGATAATTGATTGCGGATTTCTTTTATTTCTTTCTTTCTTTTTAAAGATATTACATAAAGTTAACATAATGGAATTTTTTTTTAATGACTATTTTCATCTATAACTCGAAAGCACAATGAAAATGGCGATATACGGACGTAATCTAGCGTGAAAAATAAAAAAACACTAACAAAATGGACATGTAGACGTAATCTCGCAGAAATGTTAATGTAGATTTAGCGCCACACTCCTCGAGTGTTATGAGATTATTGCCTTTTTGAACATTCATACTTACAAAAGCTAAACATACAAATGCTCTGTTTTGATGACCGGACTCAACCTCTGAATTACCTTATTTTTTTACGCAGCAAAAATCAGAAAACAAATTACAGTACTTTTATCGATCCCGAACCGACTGTCGTGACGTGCGACTCGGAATCGTTCGGCTGGCCTACGCAAACGGCCGAGTGTTGACGAGCCGAAGCAGCGAGCAGCCGATAACTTTGTTACAAATTGGAGATTAGTGCTTTCGAAGACGGATTTTTGTCAGGAAGTTTTTTCTAAGAAAATAAACCCAAAATGAATTACGAACAGCTTTGCACTGCAGTATCATCGCGAGCAAGTAAGAATAAATAATAAAATTTAAAAAATATGTCGTGATAAAAGGGGTCGTACTAATTGTGTACGTCTCATTTAGGCACGTCCACTTTTGGCTCCTGCTGCTTTTCTAGAAATAGAAGCATGACAGCGGAGCAACTTTATCGTCAAATTCAAGGCAATATCTGCTCGTCACTTATTTACTTACAAAAATGTTCGGACTGAATTTGAAATAAAAACAAATGCCAGTTTTATTTTAAATTTGATTTTTTTTAACGCAATAACAAATCTATATCAGTAAAACACTAATTAGAAAATCTTCGTAAAACGTAAACAAACATTTATTTCAGGTGTCCCCTTAAGTTTGAAGAAAAACAATTTACGTTTTGGTATGCCAGTTTAATCTTTTAAATAGTAAATGACAATATCATCGAAGTATTAACGTCGAAAAAAAAACAAAAAAAAACACATGCAATAGTCGAAAATGAATGCTAGCTTTAAAAAAAGTTTTAGAAACTAAAAAAAATGCATTTTTCTTAAAGAAAGGAACACGATCCGATTCATATTAAGACTGAACTTTATTCAATATTATTTTTTGGAAAAGAAAAGTGTAGTATGTGTTCTGATACTGTATTTCATCTTTTCTGCCCTCGGTCAGTGGAGGAGAAATTCTTATAAACTGAGTCAATTTTTATTTTTGTCCAAATCCACAGTGCCCTTTTTGGGGAGCTGGATTTTTTCCACGGTAGAACCGATCTCGTGTCTAACTCTGCTCTCGTGGGGAGCTAAGTAACTAGGAACACACAATTCAATATCGATTACTGCTTGCTTTTATTTGTTTATTTGTTGTGTTTTTTTTATGAATTTAATACTTTCTTTACTATTTAAAAAAAATAATCTGGTGTACCAAAAAGTAAACAACCCTTTTCTTCAAACATAAGGAGTTACTTCCTTTTTTATTTTCTACTTTTATTATTATTATTCTTCTAATGACTACTTTTACGTTATCCAGATTTTTATAGTGTTTAAAAGAAATCAAATTTTAAAGAAAACAGTCATTTGTTTTTATTTAAAATTTAGTCCGAACATTTTTGCAAGAAGTAAACAAACACTTATTTTTTTTCACGCTTAAGAGGACATATTAATACAAAAAATCGAGAGTTTGCCAAAAATAAACATTCGATTTCATATAATCGTTATGGCTGAAGGTTGTGACTAAATCCGTTTCATTTTTTTATTTAAAATAATACCGCAAGACGATATTTTAGTTCAGTTCGATCTGACGGGCAGATATTGCCTCGAATCTGCCAATGTTTCCCAGCTGATGTGCCTCTATTTCTAGAAAAGCAGCAGCAGCCGAAAGTGGACGGGCCTTGTACGTACATAACTTCTAGAAATGTACGTGCCCATGGCACATCTACTTTCAAATAATGCTAAATCATGGCACGTACAAGGCCCGCCCACTTTCGGCTGCTGCTGCTTTTCTAGAAATAGAGTCACGTATACGTTTAGCATTTTGAACATTTTTGTAAGAAGTAAATAAGTGACGGGCAGATATTGCCTTGAATTTGACGATAAAGTTGCTCCGCTGTCTCCGCTCTATTTCTAGAAAATCAGCAGGAGCCAAAAGTGGCCGTGCCTAAATGAGACGTACACAAACAGTATAACCGTGATAAAAGTAATTTTGGTACTTTTTTTTTTCTTCAAAAAGATTCCTTGTAAATAAAAATACAGTATTCATTTCATAACAGTAACCTCGTTATGATTTTTTTCCTGTTGTTTCTTTCAAAAAAAAAATTCATGTAAATATGTTTAATTTTCTTTGTTGGTTTCTTTAAAAAATTCCTAACCCGTAACCCTAACAAATAAAAAAAAACAAGCAAAACATTATTATCATAGGACGCAACACCGTATCAAAAATGTCGTCTGGAACAAATCGGCTCGGCAACTCTCGGGCGTTTGCGTATAACAGTCGAACGTCACGAACGCCGGTTCGGGATCGATAAAAGCACCCAAATTACTATCCGCCGATCTATTTACTTTTAATTATATTTAGGGAATGTTTTACAATAGCCCTACAACTCGCGAGTCTGGTTGAAAAAAAGTTGTAGAACGTAGTCAAAAAAATGAATATGCAACAAATAAATGCAACGTACGTAGAGACCAGAGATTTTCCTAGTTTTCTATTCCATTTGTTTGTATGTTTACGTATGGTAAATGGGTTTTTGTTAGACATGAAAAAAAAAATTTTTTTTTTAATGTCTTCTTATTTAAAAAACAAAATGGCGTCATTAGTTTTTGCGGATCAAGACAACAATAGGGACCCCAGAATATTAACACAAGACGCGGGACATATTTTGGAATCACCGGTTGACCTCGCAATACACGTGGTCTCTATTTACAAAACACTTGTAAATAAATCTTTTATTATTTTAATAAATGCAGTATATTTCGGAAATTTTTTTCTTTTAACATGTTAATATTTATTTTAAGGCAGAGAGTCCATAAATAAAACAAATAAAATATTAACATGTTTTCTTTTAAAACATGTTTTTGTGTCACTATTTACTTGCCTCCCCACGAGGGCAGAAATGGGGGGGTATGAAATATTTATCACCGTACTTAAGTAATCTTTCGTTTTGTAGGGAAAAAATCAAGCTTCCCAAAAAGGGGCACTCTGGATCTTACCTCAGTTTAGAAGGATTTTTCCATACTACACATTGCTCCTAGCCTGAGGAGGCAAAACGGATGATTACGCAAGTTATTTTAATAAATAAACGAAATATATACGCTTTTTAAAAAATCGGCTGACTTGTAATCTTTCGTTTTGCCTCCCGACGAGGGCGGAGTTAGACTTCAAAAATCAGTTTCTAAACGGAAGCAATTTAAAGTTTATGAAGTTTTTGTCCTTAGAAACTGATTTTTGAAGTAAATAGCAAAGTTTTGTTTTTTAATAACAAATAAGTTATAAAAAGATTTGTAAATAAAATTATGTATTTGTTAAATCTTATTTCATTTGTTGCTTACAGAAAAAAAGGACAAAAACTTCATAAACTTTAAATTGCTTCCGTTTAGAAACTGATTTTTGAAGTCTAACTCCGCCCTCGTGGGGAGGCAAAACGAAAGATTACAAGTCAGCCGATTTTTTAAAAAGCGTATATATTTCGTTTATTTATTAAAATAACTTGCGTAATCATCCGTTTTGCCTCCTCAGGCTAGGAGCAATGTGTAGTATGGAAAAATCCTTCTAAACTGAGGTAAGATCCAGAGTGCCCCTTTTTGGGAAGCTTGATTTTTCCCTACAAAACGAAAGATTACTTAAGTACGGTGATAAATATTTCATACCCCCCCATTTCTGCCCTCGTGGGGAGGCAAGTAAATAGTGACACTAAAACATGTTTTAAAAGAAAACATGTTAATATTTTATTTGTTTTATTTATGGACTCTCTGCCTTAAAATAAATATTAACATGTTAAAAGAAAAAAAAATTCCGAAATATACTGCATTTATTAAAATAATAAAAGATTTATTTACAAGTGTTTTGTAAATAGAGACCACGTGTATTGCGAGGTCAACCGGTGATTCCAAAATATGTCCCGCGTCTTGTGTTAATGAGCTGGGGTCCCTATTGTTGTCTTGGTCCGTTTTTGCTCTCGGTGTCACGTGTGTGTGTGTTTTTTTACCGGGACTCATAATCAAAGCGGCGTTTTTTTGTTTTTTTGAGTTTGCATTTTTGAAATTTAATTTTATGAAACGAACATTTTAACGATCATTTTGATCACCGAATGAGCGCGCATGTCATTACGTCATTGGGGGTTAGGGCTGGGTTAGGGTTAGGGCTGGGTTTTGGTTTAGGTTAGGGTTAGGGCTGGGTTTTGGTTAGGGTTAGGAATTTTTTAAAGAAACAGGGAAAAAAACATTACGGTGTGACGAATGAAAATAATATGTAAATAAAAGCACACTGACATGTAAATAAAAAGAAAATTATTTTATTCCTTTTGCTTAAAATGTAGTTTTGTTTTGTTCTTCTGCTTGGCTAAAAAATGCAAAAATTGCGCTTTGACTATGAGTCCCAGTAAAAAACCAACCGAATCCAGAACGAGGCTGCAGTCTCGTTCTGGATTCGGTGTTTTCTATCGAAGCGGCCATTACTATTTTTTTTTTCACTTCACATACGCTAAAACTATTAACTTATAGAAAATAGCACTTTTAACGGATTATAATCATTAATAACTGTCACAGTTAACTTGGAAATTCAGTTTTATCGGCTAATAATAAGCTGAATTTCCAACATTCTCGTGAATTAATGATTATAATCCGTTAAAAGTGCTATTTTTTATAAATCGATATTTTTATCGCACGCAGATTGGAAGAAAAAAAAATGGCGTCGTTCTTCTCCAGATTTTGCAGCCTCGTTTTGGTTGAATTCTTTCGGGGTTGTTTTTTTTTTACTGGGACTCATATTCAAAGCGCAATTTTTCATTTTTCAGCCAAGCAAAAGAACAAAACTACATTTTAAGCAGAACGAATGAAATCATTTTCTTTTGAACTCTCGGTGGCATTGTGCGACCACATAAATTCAGTCATGTAGTCGGCACGCATTTCGAGGATTTTCCTAGTTAGCTATTCCATTTGTTAGGGTTGGGTTAGGGTTATGTCCCCCACCGCACGGAAATGACGTAACGAAGAGCGCGCTCATTCGGTGACCAAAATGATCGTTAAAATGTTCGTTACATAAAATCACATTTTAAAAATGCAAACCAAATAAAAACAAACTCCGCTTTGATTATGAGTCCTGGTAAAAACACATACACACACACACGCCGTAACCCTTGACAATGAGAACCCGAAACGAGGCTGGCAAAACAAGACCGTCGACGCCATGTTTTGGCAGTAAAAATCCGTGCCCAGAAAAAAAAATTTTTTTTTTAATTTCTAATAAAACCCATTTATCCTACGTAAAAATACAAACAAATGGAATAGCTAACTACGAAAATCTCCAGTCTCGACGTACGTCGCATTTATTTGTTCCATAATCATTTTTTTACCACGTTCTACTTCTTTCTTTGAACGCGACTCGCGAGTTTGAGGGCTATTGTACAAGATACCCCAATTTAGTATTACATTATTCATATGGAAACAAAAACATGTACATCTCGTTCTGCTTTTTAGCTAATAACTTTGTTCCGATCCATCATGCCGCCATTTTGGAAAAAACCCATACTCATTTAAAAAATATTTTCTTCAGATTTCATACATAATACTAAATAGATTTTTTTTACACCAAAACGTTCAGCATGTCATAATCTTAAAATATTTGTTTTTAATCGACTTTTTGAACAATCAGTCACCGCCTCTAATCTTTACGTTTACCTCAAACTTTTTTTTTAATAATTGAGAGAGGGTGGGGGGCGTTCTATATTTAATATTACGTATGAAATATGAAAAAACAAACTTTTTAAATGAGTAAATTAGCCGGCATACTGGCATAGATCACACATGGCTGGTAATAAACATAAGAATGGAACGGAAAAGAGGTTAAATGTAAAGAACTAGTCTTTTTGTGAGGTATATAAAATAATTTATTTAAAACTATTGAAATATTTATTGCAAAACAATTCTTTTGTTTTAAATCAATTATTTTTTTTATATAACTCACTAAAAGACTTTACTTTTCGTTTGACCATTTTTCCGTTCCCATTTTTATATTGACTACCGGTCATGTTAGATCTCTGCTAGTATGTTGGATAATTAACTAATTTTAACAGTGTTTTTTCCAATTTCATACGTAATACTAAATTGTTCTTAATGACAATACGTTGTCGTTCGGCATGTCATAATCTAAAGTACAATTTTTTAGCTACTGCATATATCGTCTTTCCGATAAAATTACATGTGTCGCGAATCAAAAAGGTTTATCGACATTTTTTAATTACTAGTTTTGTTTGTTTTTCGTAGCTGTCAAATCTAAAATAGGGACAACTTTGAATTTTCACCGCTAACCGGTGTCTTACGTTTGACTTTTGTTTGTCTTAGAAAATCATGCATTATATTTCTGAAAATGTCGTCCCAGCCTTGGAACTTTGTATTCTAAATATTTCTATGACAGATTTAGCCCTACAAACTTGCGATACTCTAACCACTATCAGATAAGTCCCTAGTCGAAGTATCCAAACACACTTGCGTATCAACTACCACTATGGTGGATTGGTACAATTTCATTCGCGAAATTTGCGTGCGATATTTGATTGACAATCCCGTGCAGATGGGCGGTCCTGATCGCACCGTCGAAATTGACGAAAGTAAATTTATGGAGCGGAATCGCCGCGGAGAATATAAACCTGGTCAGTGGGTTCTTGGTATGGTCGAGCGAGAGACAAATGTAACAATGATGGTGCCTGTGGAACAGAGAGATGCAGCGACTATTTTACCCGTCATTGCTAAACATGTGCGTGAAGGCACCCGTATTTTGACGGATCGATGGCGGGATTACAATGCCCTACCCCGACAAACAGCGGTAAATCACGGATACACCTTTGTTGCTCCCGATGACTCCGCAAACAGTGTGCACGACAGCTGGGATCTTTGTAAGGCGAAATTCACTGCTATGAGAGGAACTAATAATGCAAAATTCAATAGTCACCTTCAGGAATTCCTTTGGCGCCGTCGTATAAAAGATAATTTCTTCGGCAATATTCTATACTGGATACGCCATTATTATGATGTTTGTAATCTAGTTAAATTTGATTTTTAATAAACAATGTTTGACTCCATTATTTGATTCTTACAAAATTACAAAAACCAGATAATCGAAACATTTTAAGGCACATGTATAGATCGGGTACACGAAGTGTTCCAACGGTGTAAGAAGGGGCAGACACCTCTCTTTTTTAAGTACATAATTTCTTGCCTTGAGTATGCGCGAATTATTATATTTAAGTACTCAACAAAAAGTGGTGGCTATCCTATTCATCAGAATTTATGTGGCGGCAGAAATTTTCCGCAACCCCCCTACAGAGTCTTTTTGAACAAATTTCTGAATTCTATCCCATTTAAAAAAAGAAACAAAAGACAGAAAAATTTATTTTTTAAACTATAAAAAAAAAAATTTTAAAAAATAAAAAATGTTCTATCAATATACTGTCGATTTTCACAAATGTTAATTTCTGCGATAATTTAATATTTTAAACTATAAAAAAAAAATCAAATTGTTAATCCAAACAAGAGGACTGTTCGTTTTGTTGGTTTTTAAATTAAAAAATATGCTGTTGATTTTCTCAAATATTGAATTTGCATAACTTATTTAAAAAAATGGATATTCCGCAACTCCCCTACAGTCTTTTGAACACATTTCTGAATTCTATTCTGTTTAAAGAGAGTTATCTGCCCCTTACACCATTGGAAAAAATATGCTGTTGATTTTCTCATCCTATTTTCTTCAATAAATGTGCTATCAATATACTATTGATTTTCTCAAATATTGAATTTGCATAACTTACTTAAAAATGGATATTTTCCATTTTCGGAGAAATTGCGTACTAAAAAGCGAGAGTTATCTGCCCCTTACACCATTGGAACTCTTTTAAAATAAATTTCGACTCGTGTACCCGATCTATACAAGTGCCCATTTTTAATCCACTGTATTTGTGTGATTTTTTGCGAATTTCTTTTTGACGTTTTTAGCTTGAAGATGTCTAGCATTGAAACAATGTTATCTTAACCAAATGAGTTATATTTTTTTTCTAATTGTTATGATATTGTTTGGTAATGAAATTATAAAACAATAACTAATTTGGTTAACATTACGTTTCGATGACAGACATTCAAAAACTTTTTTTGCCGATTGTCAAGAATTTCCGGGAATCTTTTACAATAGCACTCAAACTCGCGAGTCGGGTTCAAAAAAAGTTGTAGAACGTTAGGGACCTCCAATCGCAGCCACAGAATCGCTGACGTCACCGGTTTCTGCTTTCTTTAAGAAATTCATACATTCGCGTTCCATGTAGTGTTTTTAAAAATCTCCCTAAAATAAAGTTATACTTATAGGAAGTAGTTTTAAAGTAAAATAGTTTATTTAAAGATTAAATTATCTATTTGGGAAAGAAACACTTCTTTATCTTGCGATACAAGTACGAAATTTTCTTTTTCTACGGCTGGATGTCTTGTTTACACAAAAAATCAGCATTATCATGTGCGACATTGCCAGATGTTATGTACCTATGGATGTCCAAAAGTGATAGAATTAATTACTTTCATTATGTTGAAGACAAAATTAACGTAGAAAAAATCTTTTCCCTAATATATTTTAGGAAAACAGCATTTTAAAGATAAATTAGTCCTATAGTGAATAAGTATTGAAAATTTCGTGAAGATCTGGCCATAACTTGATTTATGCGAGATTTATTTAAAATATGCCTATCAGAGCGCGCAGAAATGCTTATACATAAGAACGTTATTTTATCACGTAAAAAAAGTAAACAACATTTTAACTTCACATTTTCATGAGTTTCGTATGCTGGAAAAAATTCTAAAAAATCATCAGCAGTTTATTTTATGTATCCTCTTTTGAATGGTAAAAAAGTTTTGTTGATAATCTTAATCTAAATTAAAGTTACATCGTGTTACATATAGGGGGGGGGGGATAAATAGTTCACAACCAATGGGAGGTACCTATAGAACGTGGTCAAAAAATGAATATGCAACAAATAAATGCGACGTACGTCGAGACTGGAGATTTTCCTAGTTAGCTATTCCATTTGTTTGTATGTTTACGTAGGATAAATGGATTTTTATTAGACATGAAAAAAAAAATTTTTTTTTTTTTTTTACTGATTAAACATGTAGTCAACAGTTTTACTCGCTCCGGCTTCTCGTTGTCACGTGAGTGTTTTTGTTTTTTTTACCGGGACTCATAAGCAAAGCGGCATTTTTTTGTTTTTTCTGGTTTGCATTTTTGAAATTTAATTTTATGAAACTAACATTTTAACGATCATTTTGGTTAGGGTTAGGGCTGGAGTTAGGGTAAGGGATTTTCTAAAGAAACAACAAAGAAATTTAAACATATTTACATGAATTTTTATGCAAGAAACAACAGGAAAAAATATTACGGTGTGACGAATAAAAAAAATATGTAAATAAAAGCACAATGACATGTAAATAAAAAGAAAATGATTTTATTCCTTTTGCTTAAAATGTTATTTTGTTTTGTTTTTCTGTTTGGCTGAAAAATGAAAAATTGCGCTTTGAATAAGAGTCCCAGTAAAAAATAAAATCAGCGAAAACAAGGCTGCAAATTTTGAACGAGACGCTGCCATGTTTTCGGTCAAATTTCTATACGATAAAAATATCGATTTATAAATAATAGCACTTTTAACGGATTATAATCATTAATAAATGTCACAGGTGTGTTGGAAATTCACTTTTATCGGCTTCGGTAACTTTTATTTGTTGTATATTTGTTTTTTTCAGCGTTTGAGGGCTATTGTAAAAAATACCCGTACTCTTGTGCCTACCTGACTAATTTTCTTGTGTGTTTAAAGTATTTTAAAGCGTGTTTTTTTACTTTTAAGATTTCCCTAAAATACGATATGCAAAATAAAAAATCTCTGCCTCCCGGAAATAATCAACATTTGATCGGTGAGTATTTCGTTTTTAAGGGTGAAAAAAAAAATATATATATACAAGTTACTGTTTCAAACTTGCCCGGTAAAAAATGGCGCAAGTGAATAAATAGGAAAAAATGGCACAAAGCAAAAAAAAAATTTGGTAACGTAAAATTAGGATTGTTCAGGAGGGGCGGTCTATGCCACGGATGTAATAGAGTAAACTAATTTACTATATTACGTTCGTCACGGCCTGGCCAACGTAAAGATCATGGCTAGGCTCCCTCTTGTTTAGTTTTAAATACAAGCTAAGATTCCTCCACCCCTAATATTTTGAAATTAATATTTTAAAATAAATTATTCACTATGTTGTTTTAAAAAGCAAATAAATTCGACTTTTCTAAAAAAAAAAATTGTGTGTGTGGGGGGGGTGTCTTAGATTCTCTCACCCCTAGTTTTAAAAAGGGGCTAAGCCCCCACTCCCATATTTAAAAATAATAGGTACGTGCAAAAATGGCGTCTTCTTGTACGGACTATGCTTATTAAAAAGGGCTTATCATTAATTATTTAATTAGTTTCCGTGTAAACTTTGATTGTGTTTGAATGATGAAAGCCTAAACTTAATCTCTAAACGAAAAAAAACTGCATATTTACATGTGAAAAATAAATTATAATATGTAATCTCAACGACTAAAAAATTTAGCGAATTTTGAACTTTGAAAAAATTACTTGTAAACATCCCTTAAAAGATAAATATAAGTTTTTGGGAACTGTTTCAAAGATAATTATTAAATTAAAGTCATAAGATACTGAATTAAACCCAAAAGATTCCCACGTTTTACTAAAATTATCCCCCCCCCCCCCCCCCAAAAGGCATAAATTCGTAAAATCCGCTATCACTTAACCGGTAAAGGACTTTGTTTACCAATTAACTATCGCTATGCAAAATATATGGAAGACAAAAATGTCATAATTTATCAGTTTTAACTTTATATATAAAAATGGTTTTGTAATAGTTTATTTATCTATTATATAAAGGGCAGTTGTCTGTATGTCTGTTTGTCTGTTTGTTTGTATGTCCAGATACTCCTTCGAGAGGACCCAACAAACAGTCACACGGTTGACATCATTATAACCGGCCAGCCCCGGGACGTATAATATCTCAGAACCGGAAAAAAAATGGACTATTCGAGGGTCGACTGAGCACTTTTCTCCAATGGGGGGTGCCTTTTTCCTGATTTTCAACGTTGTTTAGTACTAATTTGAGAAAAAAACAATGACATCATGTAGAATTTGAGAAATAATGCACCGTCATGATTTTAACAGGAAATGACGTCAGAGGAAATCCCTAACGGCTCTTTTTTGAACATGAGTTTATAGTGAAGCAAGTGTTGCTTAATCACAAACGGCACTTTTTTTGAACACGAGTCCATAGTCAAGCATGGGTTGCTTACTTACTAACGGCACTTTTTTGAACATGAGTCCATAGTGATGCAAGGGTTGCTTAACTCATAACGGCACTTTTTGATACATGCGTTTATAGTGACGCAAGTGTTGTTTAATCAATAACGGTACTTTTTTTAACATGAGTTCATAGTGAAGCAAGGGTTGCATAATCCTAACCACATTTTTTCTGTTGACATGATAACATCCTCCTAGGTATTACCCCCTCTTTTTTGAGAGGTGTGAAGTTAGTGTAGTATCAGTAAAATTAAAGTAATAAATAATTATGCTCCCCCACTGTTTTCACTAATATTTGTATGCTCCCCCATTGTTTTCACTAATATTTGTATACATATTGTATACATATTGAAAAATTGGGGTGGGTGTGGGGGGTGTCGGCATTCGCCGGTGTGAGCGCCTCAGGAGAAATTTGGGGGAGGGGGGGGGGTATCGGCATTCGGCGGTGGGGCGCATCAGGCGAAATTTGGGGGAGGGTCAGCATTTGCCGGTGGGGCGCCTCAAGCAAAATTCGGGGAGGAGTGTCGGCATACGCAAGTATGATCGCCTTAGGCGAAATTTGGGGAGGAGTGTCGGCATTCGTCAGTATGAGCGCCTCAGGCCGAATTTGGGGGAGTGTCGGCATTCGCCGGTATGAGCGCCTCAGGCCGAATTTGGGGGAGTGTCGGCATTCGCCAGTGTGAGCGCCTCAGGCCGAATTTGGGGAGGAGTGTCGGCATTTTTTTTGAACACGAGTCCATAGTGAAGCAAGGGTTGCTGAATTACTAACGGCACTTTTTGATACATGCGTTTATAGTGACGCAAGTGTTGTTTAATCAATAACGGCACTTTTTTTAACATGAGTTTTTTTCTGTTGACATTATAACATCCTCCTAGGTATTACCTCCTCCTTTTTGTATACATATTTAAAAATTGGGGTGGGTGTGGAGGGTGTCGGCATTCACCGGTGTAAGCGGATCAGGCGAAATTTGAGGGGAGGGTCGGCATTCGGCGGTGGGGCGCCTCAGGCCAAATTTGGGGAGGGGGAATGTCGGCATTCGCCGGTATTAGCGCCTCAGGCGAAATTTGGGGAGGAGGAGTGTCAGCATTTGCCGGTGGGGGCGCCTCAGGCGAAATTCGGTGACGAGTGTTGGCATTCGCCAGTATGAGCGCCTCAGGCGAAATTTGGGGAGGGGAGCACCTAAGGCGAACTTTGGCGGAGTACGAGTATTAGTCGGTAAGAGAGAGATCTCGACCGTGGGCGCGTATCAGACTGTACTTTAGGGGAGAGTAAGTGAACAAAAGGAAAAGGGATTCAAAAATAAAATGATAATCTGATTTTTGATTCGACAGTGTAACATCGACACCTATCGGATAGGACTAGATAATACATTTTATCTCAAGGCAAAAATGCCGAGAACAGATACTACACTTTGATCTTAGCACAAAAGGCCAACAAAAGCATCTGAAATTAAAGGTATTTACTCCTCCCCAGGAGTTAGGCACAAGGCCAGTTTTATCTTACTCCCACAAGTAAGATGTGACCCAAGATCGGGTCGAGCAAGTGGGGTTAAAAGCCAGCGCTCGAGAGGTGAGCACTCTGGCCATTTAAAAATTGCCTGGGCAGCCCCGTCGGCATTCCTCGGTAGGGGCGCCTCAGACAGTAAGCAATAAACTTACTCCTCCCCAAAGAGGGGAGGCGAAGCCTGGGAGGGTGGACCTCCTAGAACTGCACAGGACAGGCGTGCAGTATCCATCGGAACAGATACTACACTTTGATCTTAGCCAAAAGACATTAAAGGTATTTACTCCTCCCCAGGAGTTAGGCACAAGGCCAGTTTTATCTTACTCCCACAAGTAAGATGTGACCACAGCTTGAGTCGAGAAAGTGGGGTTAAAAGCCAGCGCTCGAGAGGTGAGCACTCTGGCCATTTAAAAATTGCCTGGGCAGCCCCGTCGGCATTCCCCGGTAGGGGCGCCTCAGACAGTAAGCAATAAACTTACTCCTCCCCAAAGAAGGGAGGCGAAGCCTGGGAGGGTGGACCTCCTAGAACTGCACAGGACAGGCGTGCAGTATCCATCGGAACAGATACTACACTTTGATCTTAGCCAAAAGCCAAAAACCAATCTACACCTGAACAGCGGTCTATCCACTAGACACTGTTTAAATTACATTATTAAATTAACAAGTAATAATAACTAGGATTTTCTTTCAACAAACATTGTATACTACTATTTAACAAATTCTTATATAAGTTTGGATTATCAACAATGAATTTTAGACTCCCCTAGGCCGTTTTTCTCTAATTCAACATAGCTTTCATACGCCATTACCGAAAATGACATTAATTCACTTCTTTTGGCTAAGATCAAAGTGTAGTATCTGTTTCGATGGATACTGCACCCCATAGACTGGTATCGTCTTGGCCTTCGGGGCTTCATTCCGTCGGTCTATGGGTTTGTCCTGTGCAGTTCTAGAAGGTCCACACTCCCAGGCTTTGCCTCCCCTCTTTGGGGAGGAGTAAGTTTATTGCTAGAGGCGCCCTATCGGGGAATGCCGAATAACAGCATCTACGTTTCTCTTCGGACGATTTTGCAGATGAAAAGCGGGGGTGGGGGGACGGTTACAGTGATTTCAGTAGTGCTCCAGAAGCCTCCTAGATTTTTTAAATACTCGGCGTTGTCTGGGAGAAAACTGCTCAATGTTCTAGATAGAGCTACTGTAGTGATAAGTTTGTGTAATATTTTAACGCCATTTACGATTCTCTTCGAACTATTGTGCAGAATAAAAAGGAGGGGGGATCGGTAAGACTGATGTCAGTAGAGGCTTCTGCTGTATAGCAACCGGTGGGGGGATTTCTGCGGTATAGGAACCTGAGGCTTCTGCAGTATGGCACCCGGGGAAAAGTGCTCAATATCCTAGATAGAGCTACTGTAGTGATAGGTTTAGAAAATATTTTAACGCCATCTTCGTTCCCCTTTGGACTATTTTGCAGATGAAAAGGAGGGAGGATACCTAAGTGATTTCAGTAGTGCTCAGGAGGCCTATTTGTTTTTCAAAGTACTCGGTGTTGTCCGGGAAAAAAGTGCTCAATGTGCTAGATAGACCTACTGTAGTGATAGGTTTGGATAATATTTTAACAGCATCTACGCTGAAAAAGATGGGGGAATCGATAAAAGTTATTTCAGTAGTGCTCAGGAGGCCTCCTTGATTTTCAAAGTACTCGGGGTTGTCCAAGAGAAAAGTGCTCAATATCCTAGATAGAGCTACTGTAGTACTCGGCGTTGTCCGGGAGAAAATTGCTCAATGTGCTAGATAGAGCTACTGTAGTGATAGGTTTGGTTAATATTTTAACAACATCTACACTGAAAACCTATTTAGCATTCACAGCGCGGCAGCAATAAGTACGTATTTAGCATTCAGCAGTGGTGATAGGAACGTATATAGCATGTGCACATGGGAGGCAATAAATACGTATATAGCATGCGCATCGGAAGTGTAAAAAAAATTGGGGGGGAGGCAAAATATTTTTTATTTCTGTTATCTTTTTCATTGAAAATATTTATATGTATGGGGGAGGATGAAAAAAAAAATTTTCGTGGGGGGGGGGAGGGCTAAAATTTTTTTTTTTTTCTTCTTTTTTAAAATAAAAATATTTCTATGTATGGGGGGAACATAAAATTTTTGGGGGGTAGGGGGGTCAAAAATTTTTCTTTTTTTTTTCCTTTAAATTAAAAATATTTCTAAGTATGTGGGAGGATAGAAAAAAAAATTTTCTTGTGGGAGGCAAAAAAATGTATTTTTTCTGTTTTTAACTAAAAATATTTATATTTATGATAGTGACAATACATGAATGAACACTATTTTGTTTTTCTAACACGACAGGGGCGAATTAATATGAGTTCTTACATATGCGAACTGGGCTGGAGATTGGTACATATATAGTATGTGTACCCTTGCAGAGATAGGTAAGTATGTAGTATGAACACCAGAGCTGCGATAGGTACAAATATACGGGCCAGCGATAGGTTTATATATAGTATGTGCACCGGGGTGGCAATAGGTACGTATATAGTAGTTTATAGGGGTGGCGATAGCTACGTATTTAGCATTCACACCAGGGTTGCGATAGGTACGTATTCAGCAATCGCACCGGGGCGGCGATATGTACATATTTAGTATTCGCACTGGGGCAGTGATAGGTACATCGTGTGTATGCACACCGGGGCGGCAAAATGTACGTATGTACCATTCATCCCTGGGCGGAGATAGGTACTTATTTAGCATTCAGCGGTGGCGATAGGTACGTATATGGCATATGCACATGGGCGGCAATAAGTAGGTGATAGGTATGTATTATGCATGCGCACTGGGGCAGCGATCGGTTCATATATAGCACGTGCACCGGGGAGACAGTAGGTACGTATATAGCACGCGCACCGGGGCGGCGAAAGGTACATATTTAGCATTCACACCGGGGCGGCGATAGGTATGTATTTAGCATTCGCACCAGGGCGGCGATAGGTATGTATTTAGCATTCACACAGGGGCGGCGATAGGTATGTATTTAGCATTCGCACCGGGGCGGCGATAGGTACGTATTTAGAATTCGCACCGTGGTGGCGATATGTACGTATTTAGCATTCGCACCGTGGTGGCGATATGTACGTATGTAGCTTCCGCACTGGGGCGGCGATAGGTACGTATTTAGCTTCCGCACTGGGGCGGCGATAGGTACGTATTTAGCTTCCGCACCGGGGCGGCGATAGGTACGTATTTAGCTTCCGCACCGGGGCGGTGATAGGTACGTATTTAGAATTCACAGCGGTGCGGCAGTAGGTACGTATTCAGAATTCAGGGGTGGCGATAGCTACGTATATAGCATGTACACATGGGCAGCAATAAGTACGTACATAGCATGCACTCTGCAGCGGCGATTAGTACATATATAGCACGAGCACCAGGGTGACGATAGGTACGTATATAGAATGTGCACCGTAACGGTGCAAGGTACGTATTTAGCATTCGCACCAGGGCGGCTATAGATACGTATTTAGCATTCGCACCGGGCCGGCTATAGGTACGTATTTAGCATTCGCACCAAAGCGGCGATAGGTACGTATTTTGCATTCGCACCAATGTGGCAATGTGTACATATTAATTATTCGCACTAGGGCAGCGATAGGTACTTATGTAGCATGCACACCGGGGCGGCGATAGGTACTATTTAGCATTCGCACCGGGGCGGCGATAGGTACTTAAATAGTATCTGCACTGGAGCGGCGATAGGTACGTATATAGTATGCGCACCGGGGTGATGATAGATACGTATATAGTATGAACATCGGGACGGAGATAAGTACCTATATAGAAGGCGCAGATAGGGGTGTTACTTTTTATAGAAATATGTCATACTATTGCCCTGGGCAACGTAGGAGATATGGTGGGGAAGAAACAGCTTTCGCAAAAGGCAAAATTAGAAAGTAGCGGTGAAATGGGGCGACCAGGGAAGAGAAAGGTAGAAAGATAAAGAGACGGCTATAAAGGGGTGGAGAAATAGAAGTTTGTATATAAAGATGTTACACACACGATTTTCCTTCAATTATATGTTTTTATGACCCCGAGCAACGCCGGGTAGCCCCGCTAGTAGATTATATAAAGGCCAGTTGTCTGTATGTCTGTCTGTCTGTTTGTCTGTTTGTTTGTATGGCCAGCTACTCCTCAAAAACTACTCGGCAAACTGTCGACAAGTCGACATCTTTAGGACCGGACAACACCTGGGAGCATAATATCTCAAAATTACGAAAAAAAAAATGTCCCCGGGGGTCAACGGGGCCAGTTTTCGGGGGCAGGTCTGGTTTTTTGAAACTTTTTCAACGTTATTTACTGGTGATTTTGAAATCAGCCAATGTATTCATGTAACAACTTGATAAAAATGCACTGTCCGGTTGTATCAAGTCATCCCATAACTTCTGTCCGGATCTATCGATAACAGTGAAACAAGGGTTGCTCAATCACATCCGCACCTAGCAACCTAAACTTCTATCTTTTAAAATAAAAATAGTTCTTTGTGGGGAGGGGGGGGGAGAATGTTTGGGACGCGGGTGGGGTGGGGGGAGAATTTTATTTGGGGGGGGGCGGGTGGTGGGGTGATGGAAATTATCAACATCTTCATCCTCCTGGGCGGGGGGTTCTTCTGCAGTATAGGTACCAGGGGGGGGGGGGGGAGCCGCTTCTACAGTATAGGACCCAAGGGCTTCTGCAGTATAGGAACCAGGGGTGCTTCTACAATATAAGACCCGGATGCTTTTGCAGAATAGGGACGATGGGTGCTTATGCGGTATAGGGACCAGGGCTGCTTCTACAGTATAGGGACCAGGGGTGCGTCTACAGTATAGGACCCAGCACCGGGGTGCTTCTACAATATAGGACCCGGGAGCTTCTGCAGAATAGGGACCATGGGTTCTTATGCAGTATAGGGACCAGGGGTACTTCTACAGTATAGGGACCAGGGGTGCGTCTACAGTATAGGACCCAGCACCGGGGTGCTTCTACAATATAGGACCCGGGAGCTTCTGCAGAATAGGGACCATGGGTTCTTATGCAGTATAGGGACCAGGGGTACTTCTACAGTATAGGGACCAGGGGTGCTTCTACAGTATAGCCACCGGGGCGCTTCTACAGTATAGGACCCAGCACCGGGGTGGGGTGGGGGGGCTTCGTCAATTTAGGACCCAGAGGCTTCGGCGTTGTCCGGGAGAAAAGTGCTCAATATCCTATTTTGCTTGCGGAGAGGAGAGGAGGAGGAGGGAGAGCCCCGGGCAACGCCGGGTACCCCTGCTAGTAGTTTATAGAAGTTGAAAAATTATTATCCATTAATTTCTTTATTGTTTTTAAGGTCATAAACAAATTTAAGTACCCTTATTTTGTTATAATAAAAAAGGAAATGCTTATTTAATTAAAATATTTGTGAGTGTATGCAATTTAAGATCTTATTTTATTTTTAACTAAAAAGGTTCATATTTAACTTGGTATTAGTTTTTAATTTAGTAATACTCTGAAATTATTGATGACGTCTGTTTACCAATCTTTTTCCTTAGAATTTGAAATAAAACTTTTTTTAAATGTTAAAAATTATTTTTACGTTACGAACTGCGTCAATTTTATCATTTTTTTTTACATTTAAAACTTTAGTTACTTGATTTATTCTTAACGTGTCGTAACGATAAATTACATCGATTCGTTTTAAAATAAAGTGTTTTTTTAATAATTTTAAGTGTGAAACAGTAAATTCAAGTCTATGACTACACTGACAATTTATTCATTGAAAAAAAATAAAGTTAAAAGTTATTTATTGATAAACAGAATTCAATTTTGAAAGAAAATGTCATGTTTGAATGAATTCTCTTTATTTATTAATAAATAATCGTTTTTAACTTAAATATTTATTAATGAAAAAAATACAAAACAAATACAAATCTTTCCAAATAATTGACGATGAATTGTGAAATTAATGAAATTGTTGAATCTCTGAAAATAAAAATTTGAGGCCGATGTAAAAGTTATTGGTTGTTGGAAGGCTAATTCCCAGCTGGTTATTACAGAACGGGGCTACCATAACAATCACAGTGAATCGTTAGTAGAAATTATCCATTTTTTAAAATCCTTTTTCTTAGTTAAGTTCCTGGGTCTCAAATTTGTCAATTTTTGGTTTATTTTCAAGATTATAAAAAAAATTCTTGCGCTGATGATGCCACGTCTATGTATAAAAGGGAAATATAATTATGTCGCATTTTTTATTTTTCCAGAAACTCTAATCATTAAAATCACATAAAATATTTTTTGGTAAAAATATTGATTAAACAAGGCTTTATTCAATAATAATATCGCTAATTCAAAAAATTAATTTTTCTTCGAGTTATAGTGATTTTGTTAACACGGTATTTCGGGGCCTTTTTCGTAATATATAAAAAATATTAAAAAATTTTTTTTAATTTTTAACATCTACAATGCTATATTTTCATAAAAACAAAAAAAATTAATGCATTTTTTTTTTATTAATATATAAAAATATAACTTGAGTAAAGGTGTATTTTGTTTTAAAAATAATACATTTTCACAAGATTTTAAAAAAAAAAAATGGTTTCATTATATTCCGTGATTGTTGATTAATAAATATTGAAAATTTCATTAAAATTGGTTGATTTTCTGAATTTTTAAGTGAAGGGGGGAGGGGGGGGGGTCAAAATGTTTTTACATATTGGGAATCGGCCATTGATTTTGCACGTACCTATGAAATAAGTATTTACTCACTTGTTAAAATGCAGAATAGTTAACAGTCGAGAAATTGTAAAAAATTAAAAAGTAGCCAAAACAGTAGAAATAATATTCTACCGACCTGTATACTTTTAACGTGCTGAAACTGTCTAAGTTTTTATTTTTATTTCAAAATAGTATTTTAAGAGCAGTCTTTACACACAGGAGGAAAAAAAAATGGATGCTTGTCACTTAACTTGAGGAGGGGGCTTAATTCTTGAAAAATTGGAGAAAAAAATTACTATTTCTACCACTAACCCTAAGTCCGAGTTGCAAGCCCCCCCCCCTCCGAACTAAGGGTTAGTGGTAGTCATAGTTTTTACAATTTTTTTTTTTACAATTCAACCAAAACTGGGATCTGCGCAGCAAGATGTCTGTTTACATTACTTTTAAATTTCTGCATGTCAGTACTGACGGGGAAACAGGGGACAGGGAGGGAGTTCCAGAGGCCAGCAGCACGAGGAAAGAAGCTATTTGAGTAGAAAGCTCACCGGCATCCAGGGACCTCCACAGTGAATGGATGGGATTTAGCTGATTGTCGAGTTTGTCTAGTGAATTTACGTCGAGGGGGCACTAGAGTAGCCAATTCATCAGAGCATAATCCATTGAATTATTTGTAAAACAAGCACTAGGATGCCACATTGCGGCGATGGGACAGGGACTGGAGCTTGGTTGACAGTGAGGGACCTATTAGGTTTGCGACTCTTTTTTGGAACTTGTCAAGGAGGGAGAGAGTAGTAGATGATGCACCAGCCCAGATGTGGCAACAATACTCCATGCATGGGCGGATGGTGGCTTTGTAGAGATACAGGATAATGTCAGGTGTCAGGAGTTTACTAGCACGGTAGAGAGAGCCAACCTTCTTTGCAGCAGCCTTGGCAATGTCTTCAATGTTTTTTTCCAATTCATGTTACTTGTGAAGGTTAGGCCGAAGAGTTTGAATGATGAACTCTCAGGTAGGGTGTTATTTGCCATGACAATCGGTGGTTGGAGAGGTTTCTTGTAGTTATTGAAGGAAAGGAGCTTCGTCTGTGCGGCATTAAAAGTTACCAACCATTTATGACCCCAATCCACTACAGCCTGGATGTCATTTTATTTACATTTATGGGAATTTGTAATTTCACATTTCTACTGAGTTATATGAACGAGCTCATTTTGATATTTACGTATTTGTGAACATTTTTGAGCGAATGTGTATGATGGTTATAACTATCATTTTATTCAAAATCATTGTTGTGTCATTAAAGGTTTATGTACTAATTGAATATATCTAAGCATTTCCATATTCTGTTCATTAAGAAAACACAATACCCAGTAAAGATGATCTCATTTGAAAATACTGATTTATTTACGTTATATATTTCTAGGTGAAAAAATTAAATTTTACCCAACCAGTTATTAAAACAAATTGTTATGGGTTATTTCATTAAGAAAAACAGTAACAAAATTACTATTCGCTGGCTTTTTTAGTTTTCTTACCATCAAGTACTTTTTTTAGGGGGAGGGGGCAATGAAGCGTGTTAATCTAAAAAAAAAGAAAACGTAATAAATCAGTGTTTTTATTATTATATTATTTTTGGTAATTCGGAAGTTGAGTCTGGTCATCAAAACAGCATTTGTACGCTTAGTTTTTGTAAGTATGGATGCTCAAAAGGCAATAATCTCGTTAAAAATCTAACATCTAGGTCAATAACTTTTTTTAAAAGATATTGCATGAAGTTAACATAATGAATTTTTTTTTTACTTACAATTTTCATCCATAACTCGAAAGCACAAGGAATATGGTGATATACAGACGTAATCTAGCATGGAAAATGAAAAACACAAACAAAATGGATATGTGGACGTAATCTCGCAGAAACTTAATGTAGATTTAGCGCCACATCCATCGAGCGTCATTATGTTTATTCATGAACTTAATGAAATAAACTTATTTTCAGATTTACACTAGTCGTAAAGCCTATCCTGTTCTTGCCTTGTGCCAGAAACGGTCAGGCGAGATGGAACCCCATGATACCACATTCTGTTATTTATGAAAGCCAGCCTACAAATCAACTATCTTCCATGTTCCAGTGTTCTCTTTGAATAAAGTTGATTCCTACTTCAGCAGAGATCTCTGGTCTGTTTAATGGAACTCACAAACACAATCCCAGAGAAGATCACAACTAAAATTGGTTACACTTCGACGTGATAAAAAACATGCATACTTTCTGATTCGAACATCACACAACTAAACTAGCAAAAATATACTCCCTCCAGTCACATATTTTTGCTAGTATAAACAAAAAAAAGAATTGGTTTCACATTTTTTTCTACAATAAGTTTCCGGAAAATGGTGATGGTCAAGAAATGGGTGATCATTTTACATTGAATTTATATAGTAACGTGATCCTCCACTCTAAAATATTGCGTCAAAAATCAAACAGAATACTCTAGCAACATAAGTAATTGTGTTACATAACGTCCCAGAATGGGCCGTGGCAGTTCCCTTACGAAAAGTCTAGAAGTGTTTTCAAACCTTTTAACACTCATTTTTAATAGGCACTTTTAAGCCTTTAAACTGACAGTCCTTTTAAACATTTTACATTACACATTGTTCTCTTTAAACACATTCTTTTTTAACATTTCTTTTTAAGCACATTATTTTAAATTCTTTTCTCGTTAAAACATCTTATATCAAGCACTGTTCCCTTCAAACACATTTTCTCTTTAACACTTTACTTTTTAAGCATTGTTCTGTTTAACACTGTACTCTTCTTCTCAGTTTAACAGATTAGGACCCGAAAATGTTCAATACAAAAAGTTACCTTATCATTTCTCTCTTCGTCCACTGGTCGTGATCGCCATCTGTACTGTCGGTTTCATTGCATCTCTGGCCGTGATCGATTCTGGTGGTCTTTGATCTGTGGATAAACTTTGTTTCCAGACAGGAGACAAACGCGGAGAAAGTTTTTCTCAGAGAGATATTCGATTCTTTTATTCGACGCCTTAGTTGTGTGTATGGGGGGGGGTATCCATTCGTTTTTATGCCATGCGTCTCATTCATACCTCTTGTGGGGTGCGACGATGCACGGGGATCTCTGCTGGATCTCATTCGAGATCCAGACCATACGACTAGCAGTTACATTGTGGTGCTAATGCTTTCAGCTCCCAAAGCGAACTCTTTTTTTGGGAATTTAATTTGAAGACTACATAGAGAAGTTGCCTGTTCGGCTCGCTTCCAAAACCCAGACTCTCTAACTCTCAGCTTCTCATGAAGAAGGAATGAAGTCACAGATCCACACGTGTGACACTCATGCAAAAGCATTTCCATTACTCATATTTTCGAACCTTTTCTGACCCGAGATTCCCTGTGTCTCAGCCGCATTTGTAACTTTGTTATGGTCTGACAAAACATGATTGACTCATAACAATCCCCTTCAGTGCATGTCAGCCCGACCCGCACTCATTGTCTCATTTGACCGCAGCCATAATTCAAACTAGCTAACTTAATCGTATCTAAAGATATCGGCCCCCATCCACAATTGTACACAGAAGAAAAAAAACGTCCGTAAAAAATGGCAAAACAAGTGGTGGGTAAATACTGAATACTTTAAGTTTCTTTAAAATATTTTTTTTTGTAATTTTTCATGAAAAAAAAATTTACAAAGCGATATATTGGCTCGGTAAAATTCGGTAACGAGTTACGACAACAGCCAAAGTACGACCACAAAATGACACCTGTGTTCGTGAAACAAAAAAAATAAATAAACATGGCACAATTGAGGTGGATATTTTGGTAAACATTTTGATTGCCGACACATGTAATTATATAGGAAAGACGGTTTAAAGAGAAAAAGTCTACTTGGTGACGGCTTTCGGTTTTTGAAATTGACAAGCGCTGTTTATAAAAAAAAAAAGTTACCCATTCTATTTTAGGTAGGATGTTTTTCTTTATGATAGCCGTGGGTGGGTGGGGTGGCAATTTGTTTCAACCATGTTTTAAATAATTATTAATACAAGGAAATCAAACTGGTAAACCTCAAAATTCGAGGCGGCGACACATTATTTGAAAAAGAGATTACAAATTGTGTATAGATGATAAAAAATGTTTCTTTTTTGTTTTGTTTTAATAATGAAATGCTGAACGTTTGTGTTAAAATCAATTTAGTATCAAGTTATTAATAGGAAACAAAAAAAACATACATCTCATTCTGCTTTTTAGCTAATAACTTTGTTCCGATCCATTATGCCGCCATTTTGGAAAAAACGCGATATTAACTCATTTAAAAAATATTTTTCTTCAGATTTCATGCATAATACTAAATAGATTTTTTACTCCAAAACGTTCAGCATGTCATAATCTTGAAAGATTTTTTTAAATCGCCTTTTCGAATAATCAGTCCTCACCTCTAATCTTTATGTTTACCTCAAACTTTTTTTATAATTGAGGGGGGGGGAGGGCGTTCTACTTTCTTTTTTTTAGGCGATTACGTGTTTTTTTACGACTTTGCCACTCGGACTTAGGATTAGTTGTAAAATAAATTTTGTTTACTCTCTTAGCGAAATGTTTACAAACTAGTGAAATTTAAAATTACGCCAAAATCTAAGCGGTATAAAATAAGAAGGGACTGATTTTTGATAAACACCGCTCGTCAATTTCCGATTTCAAAAAACGGAAGCCGTCACCAAGTAGACTATTTCTTTTTAACCAAAAAGCGATATGCAGTAGTTAAAAAATTGTTGTTTGATTTTTATGTAGATTATGACATGCTGGAACTATTGACGTTAAAATCAATTTAATATTACATATGAAAACACAAGAAACTTTTTAAATGAGTAAATTAGCCGACATACTGGCATAGATCACACATGGCTGGTAATAAACATAAGAATGGAACGGAAAAGAGGTTAAATGTAAAAAAGTAGTCTTTTGTGAGGTATATAAAATAATTTATTTAAAACAATTAAACTATTTGTTTCACAACAATTCTTTTGTTTTAAATCAATTATTTTTTTATATAACTCACTAAAAGACTTTACTTTTCGTTTGACCATTTTTCCGTTCCCATTTTTATATTGACTACCGGTCATGTTAGATCTCTGCTAGTATATCTGATGATTAACTAATTTTAAAAGTGTTTTTTTTCCCAATTTCATACGTAATACTAAATTGTTCTTAACGCCAATACGTTGTCGTTCGGCATGTCATAATCTAAAGTACAATTTTTTAGCTACTGCATATATCGTCTTTCCGATAAAATTACATGTGTCGCGAATCAAAAGGTTTATCGACATTTTTTAATTACTAGTTTTGTCTGTTTTTCGTAGAGGTCAAAACTAAAATAGGGACAACTTTGAATTTTCACCGCTAACCGGTGTCTTATTTTGACTTTTGTTTGTCTCAGAAAATCATGTATTATATTTCTGAAAATGTCGTCCCAGCCTTAGAACTTTGTATTCTAAATATTTCTATGACAGATTTAACCTTACAAACTTGCGATACTTTAACCACTATCAGATGGTTGGCACGACATGGCCTAATCGCCAATAAGCTTGTTTGTCAGAAATGCCGACATCCAATGCATTTGCAAAAGAGAACAGGAAAACAAGTCGTAGATGGGCATGTCTGGTATTGCTCGAAATGTCACGGTAAAAAAAGTTTACGATTTGGTTCTTTCTTCGAGGGCGCACATCTCACTTTAATGCAATTATTAGAAATATTATATTTGTGGTCATTGGAACGGTCTCACGTCGAAGTATCCAAACAGACTGGCGTATCAACCCGCAGTTTGCAGGATTGGTACAGGTTGATCCGCGACATTTGCTCGCGCTATTTCATTGATAATCCTGTGAAGATGGGCGGTCCTGATCGGACCGTCGAAATAGAGGAAAGTAAATTTATGGAGCGGACTAATCGCCGCGGAGAATATAAACCTGGTCAGTGGGTTCTTGGTATGGTCGAACGAGAAAAGAACGTGACAATGATGGTGGCTGTGGATAAGAGAGATGCAGCAACTATTTTACCAGTCATTACGCAATACGTCCGTGCAGGCACCCGTATTGTGACAGATAGATGGCGGGATTACAATGCCCTACCACAACAAGCAGCGGTAAATCACGGATACACCTTTGTTGCCCCCGATGACTCTGTAAACAGTATGGAAGACAGCTGGGATCTTTGTAAGGCGAAATTCACTCCTTGTGCTATGAAAGGAACTAATAATGCGAAATTCAATAGTCACCTTCAGGAATTCCTCTGGCGCCGTCGTATAAAAGACAATTTCTTCGGCAATATTCTATACTGGATACGCCATTATTATGATGTTTGTAATCTAGTTAAATTTGATTTTTAATAAACAATTTTATTTTTTCCTACTAAATTACAAAAGATAATTGACTGCAGATTTCTTTTTTTTTTTGGTTATATTGAAGTTTTTAGCTTTAAGGTGTCTGTCATTGAAACAATATTATCTTAACCAAATGAATTATATATTTTTTTCTAATTGTTATGGTATTGTTTAGTAATTAAATTATAAAACTAAATTTGGTTAACGTAATGTTTCAACGATATACATTCAAAACTTTTTGGGGCGATTGTCAAGAATTCCCCCCCCCCCCCTAAAAAAAAGGGTGAAAAAAACAAGCAAATAATCAACAAATAACTTGTCGGGGGTCTTAGATTCTTTTACTTCTAGTTTTAAAATAGGGCTAAACCCTCACTCCCATATTTTAAAATAAATATTTCCTCATTTGGTAAAATGCAGAATAGTTAACAGTCGAGAAATTTTTAAAAAACTAACAAAAACAGTAGAATTTAATTATCTACCGACCTGTATACTTTTAACGTGCTGAAACTGTCTAAGTTTTTTTTTTAAATTTCAAATTAGTATTTCGTTCAAAGCGGTCTTTACACACAGGAGAAAAAACAAACAAATGAATGCTTGTCGCTTAATTTGGAGGAGGGCTTAATTCCTGAAAAGTTGGAGAAAAAAATTACTATTCCTACCACTAACCCTAAGTCCGAGTTGCAAGCCCCCCCCCCTCCGAACTAAGGGTTAGTGGTAGTCATAGTTTTAACAATTTTTCAGGAACGAAGCCCCCTACACTTCAGTGACAAGCATAAAGACAGCATAATACAAATAGAAATAAAAAAAAAAACGTTTTAGGACGGTCAAAGTATACAGGTCGGTAGATAATTAAATTATATTGCATTTGGTATGAGGTAGGTACGTGCAAAATGAATGGCTGATTTCCAAAATTCACCCAAATTCAGGAAATCAACCAATTTTAATGAAATTTTCAGTATTTATTAATTAACGATCACAGAATATAATGAACCCATTATTTTTCTTTTAATCTTAGCGAAAATATATATTTTGTGAAAACAAAATACACCTTTACTAAAGTTACGTTTTTTAAGTACTGATAAAAAACCGCATTAATTTTTTTATTTTAAATTAAAATAAAGTACTTAGATGTTAACAATTAAAAAAAAAAACCCTCAAAAATATACACAATACGAACAAAAATGTTTTTTTCGTTCGTATTGTTTAGAAGCCCAAAGTTATATTTCGTTGAAAAAGTATTATTTTAATATACAAACGATTCATTGAAGGCAATACAATGCAGAGTGTAATGGATAGACACAAACTGAAGCAAATTAAGACATAATCGTGGAATGAGTTATTAAGTTTCACCTTTTTTTAGTAGCATATATATATATATATATATGTATATACATATAGTGTTATCCTTGGTTAGAAAGCATTGTTTATATGGAAATATTAATTATTAAAAATAATAATAAACAATCAGAACGCCATACAATGCATTTTAGTTTTATTAACTTTTTTTTTTCAATTTAATTTTCGAACAACACTATATTATTACAATTTGCACCGCCATGTGCCGTCCAAAAAAAAAAAAAAAAGACTCATTCGTTCACCAACATCGAACTGATAATAAAAAAAAAAAAAAAAAAAAAAAAAAAAACAAGATGAGGACTAAAAGGGAAAAAAAAGGAAAGGTATTTTTATATATCTTTATTTGAAATTCAGTAATTCTGATGAGGAAGTATATCTTCGAAAATTAAATTGAAAAAAAAAAAGTTAAAACTAAAATGCATTGTATGGCGTTCTAATTGCTTATTATTTTTAATAATTAATATTGCCATGTATATATGTATATATATATATATATATATATATATATATATACAGGGTGGCGCAAAAGTCACGCATTAGTTTGAATCAGTAACAACTTTCACATTTGATCAAATTTTCTCCTTATTTTTCAGAATATTACAGATATAAACATTGATAATTTATCATTGAAAAATATAGCACTGAACAACGAACCAAAATTATTGAACTTTACTTCGGAAACCATCGTTCAATAACCTTAACCCAAAGAGCCTATCGTCGGCATTATAATGTCAGACAATCTCCCAGTCAGACCACAATTGATCGTCTTGTGGCCCGATTTCGGCAGCAGGGTTCAGTCAGTGATCTTCCACGATCTGGCAGACCACGTTCAGTACGGACAGCGGAAGATGTAGCACTCGTTGAGGATAGCATTGCTGAAAATCCAGACACCTTAACTCGAAGACGAGCCACTCAGATTGGGATGTCTAGAAGGTCACTTCAAAGAATTTTGCGTGAATTGCATCTGTTTCCATACAAAATTCAATTGGTACAGGCATTACAACCCACAGATTTGCAATCACGCGTAGCTTATGCTGTTCACATTCAGCAATTAGCCAGAGAACAAAATGAGTTCATCCATAAGCTGATAATGAGCGACAAAGCCCATTTTCATCTGAACGGGTTCGTAAATAAGCAAAACTGCAGAATATGGGCCATTGAAAATCCAAGAACCGTTCATCAGCGTGAATTACATCCACTAAAATGTACCGTATGGTGTGGCGTTACCTCGGAAAGAGTGATCGGTCCATATTTCTTTGACGACGAAGAAGGTGACGCGTTGATAACTGCACAGCGATATCAACAAATGATTCAACATTTTTTAAGGGCAGCTGTTCAAGACAACCCAGAAATGTGGTTCCAACAAGTTGGAGCTACTGCCCACACTGCCCGACAAAGTATGGCGCTTTTAAGGGGATTGTTTGGCGAGCGCGTAATTAGCAGATTTTCTGATTTTAACTGGCCTTCACGTTCACCGGATTTAACAGCCCCTGACTTTTTCCTTTGGGGTTATCTTAAGGAAAGGGTATATGTGAACAAACCTACAACGATTCAAGCAGCTTAAAAACAATATCAGACATGAAATTCAAGAACTAGAGCCAGTTATTCTAAGGACTAATGGAAAATGCCCTAACTAGAGCCCGTCTTTGTGAGGCCGAAAATGGTGCCCATTTAAAGGATATTATTTTTAAAACCTACTGCAACAAAATTACCAAGTAAATGTATTATTTATCAGAAAAGCCTAGTAAATTACTTGAAATGTAGTTTCTATCACCTAAACAAACCAATGCGCGACTTTTGCACCACCCTGTATATATATATATATATATATATATATATATATATTGTTTGTTTTTTTTCATCTATTTACATTAGATTATATCTTACTTGCATCAGCAGGGTCTGATATTTTGGGAACACTTTATTTATTTATTTTGTAATCCGATAATTTAAAAATCTCAATCTCCACTGTCAACTGCTCACTTTTCACTCTCTGCTGCCCAGAAATCAACTGAGTATTTATTTACAAACGAATACATATTCATAAAATGTGGCACAAAGCCAAAGAGGGTGAGGGGAAAGGTTCAGTCTTTACTAACAAATTTAACTAATCTAACTTAGCTAGCTTCACTCAGGACCATGATTCAGCAAAATACTGCATTTATATTATACATCCTTCTCCAATCACCAAAAGAATAAACGCTATGAAAATCCTACTTAAAACCCATATAAGTGAAATATGCAACGGGAGAGTATGGTAATAAAAATTATATGTACAAAATATATATATGAATAATATTTACAATGAAAAACAGTAAGTTAGTAAAAAGACTCCCCATTACTAAACTGTGGCAGATACGCAGATTTGCCAGTCGAAATTGAAAAAAAAAGGGTGATGCAATCTCCAACGCTTTATTCACCAACATCATGTTCGAAAATATCGAAGGGTGACCTGCATCTCTTGCAAATCAAGCGCTCTGTCACCTTGTTGGAGACGGAGTTGGGGAGTTATCAACTAAGATGAGGGCATAAAAAAAAGGAGGGGGAGGCGAAGGACAAAATAAAAGGGCCATAATGAAACCATTCATACACTAGCTAAGTTATGAACTAAAATTAACAAAAAACATGTCTTCTAGTTAAATTCTTACTGGGTCATAATCGATGTTCGTTTTTGTAACCAAATATCCTGTACCTAAGGTACATCTAAATACCACTCCAATCTAGCTCCAGTCACTCTACAGAGTCGTGCACCTCTCACTCAGCTTTCACCAAAATCTGCCGAAGAGAGTCTCACCTTCTCGGTCCTAATGCAGGCTTTCAGGTAATATTTGAAAATCGCAATAAGGTCAAGAGAAGTGTAGGTTTCACCTCTGTAGGCTGCCTTCATATGAGTTTTCCATATCACGTCTCATAACGGCTAGTATGCTTAAGAACACAAAACGTTCTGTCTATCTGTTGTCGGAGCCCAGTTGCTACATACATTGATAGGTTCCAAGTCAAAAGACGATATGTTAAGTATACGAACCATGAGAATGGCAACAAGCCTAATCAGCGGCACGACGATGCAGCAATAAAAGAAGGTGTGACTCATGGTCTCGTCACTGCATCTAACACAAGTCGGTGAATTCACCAAGCCAGCTGAATGAAAGTTCTTGCCAACCCAGAGTGCATTTCTTATCACCAGCCAGGCCAGAGCTGCCTTGTCATTATTGAATCACCATGGCCAGAGTGAGTGTAGCCCCTCCCCCTCGCCAACTGAGCCCCTCAATCTTATCATCTCCAACGATTTCCCTTACCATAATCCGATATAATGCCCTTCAGGACAACAGCAGTGTGTCAGAGAGGCTTTCTTTCACCCGTAAGAAGAATTTCAAAGCGTGTTTACATTCGCAATAAAAGGGGCACTCGCCTTGGGGCAACCTGTGTGCCTCCCCCTCATCCAAGTGCAAACTTTTTAAAGTCGGAAAAGCTTTCTTAGTGTCTTCTTCCAGAAGCCACCATTTTCCTCAGTTTGTGAACTTATTCGACCCAGATAAAATAGCCAAAGTGCATGACGTCGAATCTCGACGTTCAGCATACCCAGACAGCCTTCAGAAGGATGTAGATAACAAATCTCACGACGGACCATGGGGGTCGTAAGATTGAATTCAATTTATTTATTATTACATAAAGGTTATAACTTCTTTTCTGTGAATAAATTGTCAGTGTAGTCATTGACTTTAATTTAGTTTTTCACACTTAAAATAAAAAAATACACTTTTAGCTTTATTTTAAAAAGAATTAATGTCATTTATCGTTACAACACGTTAAGAATAAATCGAGTAACCAAATTTTTTAATCATTATGTAAAAAGAAATTGATAAAACTAACGCAGTTCGTAACGTAAAAATAATTTTAAAGAACATTTAAAACAGTTTTATTTCAAATTCTAAGGAAAAACATTGGTAAACAGACGTCATCAATAATTTCAGAGTATTACTGAATTAAAAACTAATACAAAGTTAAATATGAATCTTTTTAGATAAAAATAAATAAAATCTTAATTGCGTACATTCAGAAATATTTTAATTAAATAAGCATTTCCTTTTTTTTTTTTACAACAAAATAAGGGTACTTAATTAAATTTCTTTATAACCTTAAAAAGAATAAAGAAATTAATGGATACTAATTTTTCGATTTCTATAAACTATTACCGTCGTGATAACATTTTTCATTATATATTTTATTTGGTGCCCGGAAAACTCGTCACAGGAAAATTCGTAAACGGAAAATTCGTCACTTTTGGCCAAGTAGGAAAATTCGGCAATTATCGAATAAATATCGATTGAAAATAGATTTTAGAACCGTTTTTACAGGAGATATACTTGTACATACGATGCTACCCACCTCCCCAGTGGAGAACATTTTTTCATATTATTTTTTTGGTACTTGTGCAGTTTACGAACCGGGTTATTTTTTAGATAAGATTTTCAAGTTAAATTAAATTTTTACGATATCTTTTGTTTATTAAATTGTTAGGTAAAAGTACACAATAGTTAACCCCCCCCCCTCACTCACTCCATGTTAAGAATGGCTTTCTAAATAATGTTATTTCAACCCAGTTCGTAATTACGTTACGAAATTAAAGGTTTGGATCGGGTTATTTTTTACATAAAATTTTCAAGTTAAATTCAATTTTTACGATATCTTCCGTTTATTAAATCGTTATGTGAAAGTACAGAATAGTTAACAAAGCACCCCCCCCCTTCTCCTCATGTAAAAAACTGTTGTCTAAATAATGTTATTATTTCAAGCCTGGTTCGTAATTAAGTTACGAGATGAAATCCATCATAATTCATTTTGATTTATTCGTAAACAAGTCAGCCATTTTAATTGACAAAACATCAATTACTTCGTGTGTGTGCAAAACTTGAAAGGAATTTATAAACTATCGAGTAACTGGCTTTAAATTCTTAGAAAATTTCCATGTATTTAAAAAAGCAAAATTGTTTTCTAACTAATTCAGTGTTTTTATTTCATCTTGCCTAAAACTTGTTTTAACTAACAACTTTATTTAATACTTAAAAAAAGAAATTCTTCTTTCAAATAAATCGTTGTATGGTCTGAACAAAAAAAATCAGAAAAATACAGCCAATTCATTGTCTGCCATTTTAGTTGTGAAACGATGGATTAACCACTTTTTCTCACAGTGATTTTGAAGTAAAAATTTAATTTAACTTGAAAATCTTATCTAAAAAATAGCCCGGTTCGTAAACTGCACAAGTACCAAAAAAATAATATGAAAAAATGTTCTCCACTGGGGAGGTGGGTAGCCTCGTATGTACAAGTATATCTCCTGTAAAAACGGTTCTAAAATCTATTTTCAATCGATATTTATTCGATAATTGCCGAATTTTCCTACTTGGCCAAAAGTGACGAATTTTCCGTTTACGAATTTTCCTAAATTCATTTTATTTACACGTAAATATACATTTTTTTTCATTTTAGAGATTAAGTTTAGGCTTTTATCTTTCAAAGCTTACACGAAAACCAATTAAAGATTAACGATAATCGCTTTTTTAATAATCATAGTCCGTAAGAGACACGGCAATTTTTGCACGTACATATATATAAAACTAAATATATTTTTAAAATTGTTCGTTAAAATAAAATATATATATATTGTGTTGTTTGATTGTAATAAATTTATTTATATATGAAACATTTCTTGTTTATTTATATTTTTTCTGGCCAAGAATTATAAAGGTTCATTTTTACTCATTACACCGGCTACACTAATATTACGTGATCTAACGTTTTGCAGACACGGCAGAGAATGTACCGATGAAATACACCAGCACCACGCATATTATTTTTACAATAAAATTACATGTGTCAGGAATTGAAACGTTCATCGACATTTTTGAAGACTAGCTTTTTTTTTTTTCGTAACGGTCTCTGTATTTTTAACGATTTTTCATAGTGGTCAAAAGTAAAACCGGGACAACTTTGAATTGTCACCGCTAACCGGTGTGTTATGTTGACTACTTTGAGTGCTCATCATGTATTATATTTCTGAAACTGTCGTCCCAGCCTTAGAACTTTGTATTCTAAATATTTCTATGACAGATTTAGCCCTACAAACTTGCGATACTCTTACCACTATCAGATGGTTGGCACAGCATGGCCTAATCGCCAATAAGCTTGTTTGCCAGAAATGCCGACATCCAATGCATTTGCAAAAGAGAAGAGGAAACCAAGTCGTAGATGGGTATATCTGGGCTTGCTCGAAATGTCGCGGTATAAAAAGTTTACGATTTGGTTCTTTCTTCGAGGGTTCACATCTCACTTTAATGCAATTATTAGAAATATTATATTTGTGGTCGTTGGAACGGTCCCACGTCGAAGTATCCAAACAGACTGGCGTATCAACCCGCAGTTTGCAGGATTGGTACAGTTTAATCCGCGACATTTGCACGCGCTATTTGATTGATGTTCCTGTGGAGATGGGCGGTCCTGACCGCACCGTCGAAATTGAGGAAAGTAAATTTATGGAGCGGACTAATCGCCGCGGAGAATATAAACCTGGTCAGTGGGTTCTTGGTATGGTCGAACGAGAGACAAATGTAACAATGATGGTGCCTGTGGAACAGAGAGATGCAGCGACTATTTTACCCGTCATTGCTAAACATGTGCGTGAAGGCACCCGTATTGTGACGGATAGATGGCGGGACTACAATGCTTTACCACAACAAGCAGCGGTAAATCACGGATACACCTTTGTTGCCTCTGATGACTCCGCAAACAGTGTGCACGACAGCTGGGATCTTTGTAAGGCGAAATTCACTGCTATGAGAGGAAGTCATAATGCAACTTTTAATAGTCACCTTCAGGAATTCCTCTGGCGCCGTCGTATAAAAGACAATTTCTTTGGCAATATTCTATACTGGATACGCCATTATTATGATGTTTGTAATCTAGTTAAATTTGATTTTTAATAGGTACGTTCAAAATCAATGGCCGATTCCCAAAATGTAAAAACATTTTGGCACATGTTCGTCTTTAACCACTGTCCGTTTTTCACAACTTTTTACTGACCATTTTTCTTTTCTTTTTTCGGTGTACACTTATCGGCACATGTTCGTCTTTTCTCACAGTCCGTTTTTCACTACTTTATACTGACCAGTTTTTTTTTCTTTTTTCGGTGTACACTTACCTATCAGGCTGCTAGAGAATTCCGGGGTTTTTGGAATTTTTTTAAAAAATATTTTACATTTTAGGAGGGGGGATCAGTTTCCAATGTAAATTCAACGTAGACTGATCCCCCTCTTTTTGACCATCTCAATTGTTTTAAAAATCTTTTTCGGTGTATAATTACCTATTATGTCAATAGAGAATTCCGGTGTTTTCGGAAATAAATTTTTTAAAATTGAGATTTTAAGACGGGGGATCAGTTTTAAATGTAAATTCGACGTAGACTGATCCCCCTCTTTTTGACCATCTCAAATTTTTAAAATTATTCTTCTGCTTACAATTACCTATCATGTCGCGATAGAATTCCGGGGTTTTTGGAAAGAAATTTTAAACATAAGATTTTAAGACGGGGGATCAGTCTTGTTCGCCTTTTACCATAGTCCGCTTTTCGCAACTGTTTACGTCTTAAAATCTCAATTTTTAAAAATTTCTTTCCAAAAAAACCGGAATTCTCTATCGACATGATAAGTAATTGTACACCAAAAAAGATTTTTTTAAAAATTGAGATGGTCAAAAAGAGGGGGATCAGTCTACGTTGAATTTACATTGAAAACTGATCCCCCGTCCTAAAATCTCAATTTAAAAAAATTTATTTCCGAAAACACCGGAATTCTCTATTGACATGATAAGTAATTGTACACCAAAAAAGATTTTTTTAAAATTGAGATGGTCAAAAAGAGGGGGATCAGTCTACGTGGAATTTACATTGGAAACTGATCCCCCCTCCTAAAATGTAAAATATTTGAAAAAAAATTCCAAAAACTCCGGAATTCTCTAGCAGCCTGATAGGTAAGTGTACACTGAAAAAAGAAAAAAAAACTGGTCAGTAAAAAGTTGTGAAAAACGGACTGTGAGAAAAGACGAACATGTGCCCACTTATCTATTAGGCTGCTAGAGAATTCCGGCGTTTTTGGAATTTTTTTCAAATATTTTACATTTTAGGAGGGGGGATCAGTTTCCAATGTTAATTCAACGTAGACTGATCCCCCTCTTTTTGACCATCTCAATTTAAAAAAAATCTTTTTCGGTGTACGATTACCTGTCATGTCAATAGAGAATTCCTGGGATTTTGGAAAGAAATTAAAAAAAATTGATTTTAAGACGGGGGATCAGTTTTCAATGTAAATTCAACGTGGACTGATCCCCCTCTTTTTAACCATCTCAAATTTTAAAAATTCTTCTTCTGCTTACAATTAACTATCATGTCACAAGAGAATTCCGGGGTTTTTGGAAATAAATTTCAAAAAATTGAGATTTTAAAACGGGGATCAGTCTTGTTCGTCTTTTACCATAGTTCGTTTTTCACAACTTTTTACGTCTTAAAATCTCATTTTTTTTAAATTTCTTTCCAAAAACGCCGGAATTCTCTCGCGACATGATAGGTAATTGTAAGCAGAAGAATAATTTTTAAAATTTGAGATGGTTAAAAAGAGGGGGATCAGTCCACGTTGAATTTACATTGAAAACTGATCCCCCGTCTTAAAATCACAATTTTTTAAAATTTCTTTCCAAAACCCCCGGAATTCTCTATTGACATGACAAGTAATCGTACACCGAAAAAGATTTTTAAAAAAATTGAGATGGTCAAAAAGAGGGGGATCAGTCTACGTTGAATTAACATTGGAAACTGACCCCCCCTCCTAAAATGTAAAATATTTGAAAAAAAAATCCAAAAAACGCCGGAATTCTTTAGCAGCCTGATAGATAAGTGTACACCGAAAAAAGAAAAGAAAAATGGTCAGTAAAAAGTTGTGAAAAATGGACAGTGGTTAAAGACGAACATGTGCCAACATTTTAACCCTCCTTTCACCTTAAAATTCACCAAAATTCAGGAAATCAACTAATTTTAATGATTTTTTCAGTATTTATTCATCAATGATCACACAATATAATGAAACCATTATTTTGTTTTAAATCTTAGCGAAAATGTATTATTTTTTGAAAACAAAATACACCTTTACTAAATTTATATTTTTATGTATTAATAAAAAAAATGTATGAATTAAAAAAAAAAAATTATGAAAATAAAACACTAGATGTTTAAAATTATTTTTGGTAAATTTATAGAAGTGCACCTCTCGTATTTCGGCCCCTAAAAAAAAGGTTTCTACTTTTTGGGGCAAATTACATGTAAACAGCCATAACAAATATCCGCTATGAAAAAAAATTATGAAAAATGTTATTATTTTAAATGTTAGAAGGGGTGGGGATCACTTTCCTATGTAAGTTATACGTAAAGTGAGCACGCATTTCTTGGCCACTTAGAATCGCACCCTAGCGAACACATGTTGAAAGAAATATTCAACAAACGTTATTTTAGATTTTATTTGGGGCAGGGGGGGTGGGGGTGCAGGTACACATTTGGTCATTTTGGTACTGATATAGCTTTTGAACCGGACAAAAGCAGATTTATTCTTTTTAAATGCTTACATTTTTAGGGTTAATGTTTGGTTGGATATTCCGAAAAAAGAAACTTTTTAAAATTAATTTTGAGACTTTTCACAAATACAATTTTTTTTGTAAGGGTGAGGTTAGTGTTGCTTTGTTCGGAATATCCAACTAAACACTAACTCTAACCTAAAACAAAAAAATTAAGCATTTAAAAGAATAAAATCGTATATAATAAATAACACATTCTTATTTTTTCTGCGCCATTCATTTTGCAACAAAGTGAGCATAAGCGCCCAAAATGCATAGAATAAAAAATAAACATTTAAAACATAAAAAAAACATTTAAAAACATACAAATGCATAGATTAAAAACTCTTAAAACAGAAACCAGTTTTTACTTAATTTTCTTACTGATGTTTAAACGCATTTACATATTAAAGTATTGATTTCTTGGAGAAAATAAAGAAAAACAAACTAGGAAAAGCTCTTATAAGTAAACGTTCGTTTATTATGAAATGCAGTTACAAATCATCGGTAACAGCCTGAGGGTTATTGACTGATCGTAAAGGTCCTGGCTGGATGTCTTCGCCGTCTGAATCACTTTCATTTTCCATCGGTGGTGTGATTATGTTACGCTGCCGGTCAGACATCGGAGGGTAGAGTTTGGCCGCTTGGCAAAAAAAAAAAATGATGCAGCAATGTGAGCTTGTTCTGAATGTCAAAAATAAACAAATACCTCACTAGGTATTGGTGCATGTATTTGTGCCTCATGCCTGGTCGCTTCACCTATTCCTTCAGATCACGCCAAAACCTTTCTATTGTCTGGGTATGAGTTTCACCATTCACGAAACTCTCCGAGTGATTAATTACAAAATGTTTGTAGTTCAAACGTAATGAACCAATATTTTTATACGCCGACCAGGCATCACTGTATATAGTTGACCTTGGCTTTATGTATTTTACGATAAGAGGAAGAAGTGTGTCTTTGTTTCTTTTTCTCCTGTGGGACTCTGGCGGGCGATAAGAAATTTTCTTTTGGTTATTCTCTCTATGCCACCGAACAACCACAATTGCTTCAGTATACGGCCTCTGTTGTATTTTCGTCTTACAATTAGTGTTTCGTCGATTTCAACCTCGACTCCATCGCCACCAATAGGGTCCTGGTTATTGAACCATGCGTCAGTCACTTCTGCACAAAAAGACCGCCAATCTACTGAAGTATTTGGAGAAATCCTTAAGCATTCCATCATTACTCTATGGTCCCATTGTCTGCTTAAATAATGGTTAGCAAATAAGACAATTTTCCAAGGCGGAATATTTGTGTGAGCGAAAAAGGAGCCTTTGGAGTCTGAAACACTGAAATTGCATTTCGTTTTCTTGGTCTTTGCCATGCAGATAAATTTTTGGCAACGCCACATTCTTTGGTCTTCTCTGTATGTACACACGGAATTACATCGAGGGCACACGACAGTTCGGGGTAACACTCCATGGGAACGCAAAAATTCAACACTGTTCTCGTTGTTTTCATAAAAGTTGGCAATGCAGCTATAATAATGGAAGGAACACGATTCGCAAGACATTTTGGTTTACCAAAATCAAAATATGCTATGGGCTGAAATTAATAGAATTTTCCTAAGTCTACCGATAGTTACTAAAATGGTGACTAACACGTGACTAACAAATAGCCAATCAAATGTTAAGGATGCTTAGGAGATGACCTTTGATTTGACAGACAAAGGGTCTAGCGACAGGAGTGACCCTTAAGAAAACGAGTAAATATTTTCCACGTGTTTTCAAATTTTACTGCACACATTGTCCCCCCACCCCAAAGTGTTTTTTTAATATTTCTTTCAACACGTGTTCACTAGGGGGCGATTCACCCTTACAAATACAATTTTTTTTGTGAAAAGTCTCAAAATTAATTTTAAAAAGTTTCTTTTTTCGGAATATCCAACCAAACACTAACCCTAAAAATGTAAGCATTTAAAAAGAATAAGTCTGCTTTTGTTCGGTTCAAAAGCTATATCAGTACCAAAATGACCAAATGTGTACCTGCCCCCCGCCCTGCCTCAAATAAAATCTAAAATAACGTTTGTTGAATATTTCTTTCAACATGTGTTCGCTAGGGTGCGATTCTAAGTGGCCAAGAAATGCGTGCTCACTTTACGTATAACTTATATAGGAAAGTGATCCCCCACCCCCTCCTAACATCTAAAATAATAAAATTTTTCATAATTTTTTTTCATAGCGGATATTTGTTATGGCTGTTTACATGTAATTTCCAAAAAAAAATGTAGAAACTTTTTTTTTTTAGGGGCCAAAATACGAGAGGTTAGATTCCGTGGCCAAGAAATGCGTGCTCACTTTACGTATAACTTATATAGGAAAGTGATCCCCCACCCCTCCTAACATCTATAATAATAAAATTTTTCATAATTTTATTTCATAGCGGATATTTGTTATGGCTGTTTACATGTAATTTGCCCAATAAAGTAGAAACTTTTTTTAGGGGCCGAAATACAAGAGGTGAGATTCCGTGGCCAAGAAATGCGTGCTCACTTTACGTATAACTTATATAGGAAAGTGATCCCCCACCCTCCTAACATCAACAATAAAATAAAAATTTTCATAGTGGATATTTGTTATGGCTGTTTACATGTAATTATTTCGTATATATTACGAAAAAGGCCCCTAAATTCCGTGTTAATAAAATCACTATAACTCGAAGAAAAATTTATTTCTTGAATTGGCAAAGTTATCATTGAATAAAGCATTGTTTAATCGATATTTTTACAAGAAAAATAATATAATTGCAAAAAATATTTCATGATTTTTATAAGAGTTTTTTGGAAAATATAAAATACATGAACGTGTCATCATCAGCGTAAGAAATTTTTTTTATAATCTTGAAAATAAACAAAAAAAAAATCGAAAAAATTGAGAATCAGGATAATAACGAAAAAAAAAGGATAAATAAAACTTGGATAATTTCTACTAACGATTGTCTTGGAGAGGTATGGTAGCCTTGTTCTGTAATAAACAGGCGGAATTAGCTCACCAAACATCACTCACTCACTCCCTCCCACACTGACCTCAAAATTTTATTTTTAGACATTCAACAATTTCGTTAATTTCACAATTCATCGTCAGTTATTTGGAAAGATAAAACTTAAATTTGTATTGGTTTTGTCATTAATAAATATTATTTAAAAAGTTTACAACAATTATTTATTAATAAATAAATAGTATTAAAATATGACATTTTCTTTCAAAATTAAATTCTATTAATAAATAATTGTTTTAACTTTTTTTTGCAATGGATAAGTTTTCAGTGGGGTATATGTTACGACGCTCAGCAGAGGCGCGAACGGGGTCCAAAAAAAGAACGAGAAAGGGTTTAAAAACATAAATTTGCAACAAGTAAAGTTGACTTATGTCTAGAATAGACATTTTTCTACTTACCTATGTAATTTGTTTGTATTTTTACGTAATATAAATGGCTTTTTATTAGATGTTAAAAAAAAATTTCTTGTTTTTTAAAACATCTAGTTTCTCAAAGAAAAATAGCGGCCAGTCCCTCTATATTATTACGTAGAGCGGCCATTTTGAATTCTTCGAAAACCGTCTGTCGAACATAAATTTCTAATAAATAGCACTTCAAACGGGTTTAAAATACAAACAAATAGCACATGCAAGTTTGAAACTAACTTTTACAGCTTACAGTTACTTTTATTTGTTGTATATTTGTTTTTTTTATAGCGTTTTTACTCTGCTGAGTCTCGTAAAAGATGCCCAAAAAAATTAATGTCATTTATCGTTACGACAGGTTAAGAATAAATCGAGTAACTAAAATTTTTAATTATTATGTAAAACAAATTGATAAAATTGATGCAGTTCATAACGTAAAAATAATTTTTAGCAACATTTTAAAAAAGTTTTATTTCAAATTCTAAGGGTAAACATTGGTAAAAAGACGTCATCAATAATTTCAGAGTATTACTGAATTAAAAACTAATACAAAGTTAAATAGGCTTTTTTTAAAGATTTTTATGTGAACGTGGCTTCCGGTTAAATTTATGGCGTCACGTCCGCTACGGATGCCCACAAATGTAAAAAAAAAAAAATCCGTTGTTAGACTTTCTTGTTTATGCGATTTATAAGTACTGTTCCTTCGAATTATAGTTTGATAATAACAATACCTTTGTTTAATAGAAGAGGCTATTTTGCCGGTCCCGGTAAAATACCCCCCCCCCCCTCGTTATTCTGCCGGGACCCGCAAAATAACGAGGGGGTCGTTATTCTGCCGGCTTATGTTTTTTTTTTTTAACGTAACTGTTATCGTCTTATGAAAGAAAGGGTAATGAAATAAATAAGGACAAATATTTGATAACAATTTATTTTCATCGTCATAATCAGTTATTCTGTCGGTTATTTTAATTTTTTTAATATAAAAGAAATATCTGCTTTTAATACAAAAAAAAACATTAAAAGTAAAAATTAATTAAATGAACGAAAATATTACAGACAATTAGATTCTTTAGTCGGATAAAAGGAGCTAGTGTACGAATAGAGTACCGTTATGATCGTCTGCATACAGGAATTTGTCTTACAGCGGAAGTCACCGTTTTGACATACCTTACGAAAAAAGTTCCGGATAGTCTGTAATGTCGCAGATAAGTGGTATCCCCCCCCCCCCCCCCCCCGGAAAAGCCATATACTGGAAATCTCGCCCCCCCCCCTTTTGGTATTTTTTTTTAAAGTAAATAACAAATAAACAAGTCTCGTTTTCTTTTTTTACTTAAAGTAAATAACAAATAACCTTTAATAATATGCTAATGCATATTTCTAATTTTTATCCTGTGAATTAAGTTTGAAAAAAAAAAATCATTATTTATTCTTTTAATAATTTATTAAAACAATCACATTCTGTTGTTCGAAAAACATTATTTCGTTGCTCAAAAACATTGTTTATTTTTTTTCATATATTACTCGTTTCTAAATGACTTGTTTCTTGGAAAAAAAAATTATTTGTTATTATTCTCAAAAGAAAAAAAATCACATTTCGTTGCTCAAAATTTATCACTTGTTTCTTGAAAAAAAAAAAGATTATTTATTCTATTTTGTTTGTTTTTAATAAATTACTTGTTTCATAAAAAAAATTAGTTCTGATTTTTTACATATATTTATTCTATTGGGGGGGGGGGGGGGGGAGGGACCCGGTACTTTTTTCGTAAGGTATGCCAAAACGGTGACTTCCGCTGTGAGACAAATTCCTGTTTGCAGACGATCACAACGGTACTCTATTCGTACACTAGCTCCGGATAAAAAATGTTTTAGTTATTTAAGAAAAAAAAAGAAGTTTTCATTCATTGATATAAAAAATAAATAACTCTTGTTAAGAAATCTGATTATTAAAATAATTACAGATAAGTCCCTAAAAAAATTAAATCAGATATAAATTTTTTTTAATTTGAGTTTTATAAACAGTCTAAACAGCAATTTTAAAACTGATTTTTCGCTATCTTTTAAGATAAATGTTAGTACTATTTCTCATCATTTCACTCGTTTTCATAAAGTTTTAAATTATATTTAAAAAATGGCACTTCTGCAGTCTTTATGAAGCAGCATGTTTTCTGTCCTTCTACTGAAAATAAAGGGAAGTAATTCAACCGGAAGTGACTTATTTACAACTTAAAAAAAAAAAAATGCAAGACTGATTTGTTTTTGGGTATCAAGAAACAATTAACAATTTCTTTTTTTTTTATTATATGAATTAAAAATTTTATAAATAAAAATGTAGTTTTGATTGGGGGGGGGGGGAATGAATTTTTTGGTCAACATTTATTTTGCTTTTATTTTTTAAAATATATTGTAGTTGAAAAGTTTTGCTTGGTGGGATTTTTTTTATCTAAATGAAAAATTTTCATTGGGGGGGGGGGGGCTGTATTTTTTTTGTCCTTTTTCTTTTATTGAACAGGATAAAGTTCTGCAATTTGATTTATAATTGCTTCCATGGGGTTAGCAGAAAACTTCTGCCGCCACATAAATTCCATTAAGTAAGAATCCACCATTTGCGTGTGGGTGCCACATTCTATTTTGTTACGCATTTTGGCCTTTTGCCACATGTTTTCCACATGATTTGTTGTGGCACCTGTGGATGGATCCACAAAATTATATCTGTGATTTATCACTTCCATTGTGGCTTGCCATATGCATCTGTCTTTGACATGACGGGCATATCCGACTGCAAGAAATCAGGCGATGTGCCTGTAAAAAATCTATTGTTTTTTGCGTCTGGTTCATTAAATTACCAATGTCGCGAAGATTCAACTCATTTAACTCCATTTTCTAAAAACTAAATTCTACTTCAACTCCCGGTAAATTCAACTTCCGGTGAATTCTGAATGAATGGTACTTGGAGAAAAAAAAACGGAACTCTTCAATTTCGATTTCTTAATCGGCAGCTGCTTCATAAAGACTGCAGAAGTGCCAAAAAAATCACTGTTGACTATTCATCTTATAAAATGTTACATTATTAAATAATTATTTATCCAATTTAAAAAAATATTTCTTTTTTATTCGAAAAATGTTGAAATAAAAATTATCTTTTTATGTCGAGTATTTATTTACCTCCTCTCCAGGAGGTTAGGCACAAGGCCAGTTTTATCTTATTCCCACAAGTAAGATGTGACCCAAGGTCGGGTCGGGAAAGTGGGGTTTGAAAAGCCAGCGCCCGAGAAAGTGAGCACTCTGGCCATTAAAAATTGCCTGGGCAGCCCCGTCGGCATTCCCCTGTAGGGGCGCCTCAGGCAGTAAGCAATAAACTTACTCCTCTCCAAAGAGGGGAGGCAAAGCCTGGGAGGGTAGACCTTCTAGAACTGCACATGACCGACCCATAGACCGGCGTAAATCAAGACCCGAAGGCCAAGACAATACCAGTTTATGGGGTGTAGTATCCATCGGAACAGATACTACACTTTGATCTTAGCCAAGAAACAAAAGCATAGGTATTAAAGATTTGTTTATTTTTTTCAGTTTCATTATCTTCGTTTAATTATTTCTTTTTTATTGGAAAAATGTTGAAATAAAACTTTAAAATGTTGACTCGTGAAATCTTCGCTGTAACTGTAACAGTAAGGTTAACTAAACATGAGCCGGCAAAATAACGACCCCCTCATTATTCTGCCGGGACCGACAGAATAGCCTATTCGTTGTTTAATTTTTTTTTTTTTTTAGTTTAATGTAGTAATAAACAAAAAATATTTCCATTGAAAATACACATTTCTTATTAATGTAAATGTTTGAAATAAATAAAAAACATATGCTACAATAATTAAACATTTTATTAGATTACTTTTAACAAACAAATTATCAACCGAAAGTTATTTTTTTAATATTTGACAAAAAATGACATTTTACGAACCAAAAGTTTTTTTTTTAATATTTGACAGAAAATGACATTTTATGAACCAAAAGTTTTTTTTTTTTAATATTTGACAGAAAATGACATTTTAAGAAATTAATTTTGACAAACAAATTATCAACCAAAAGTTCTTTTTTTCTTAATAACGTTATTTTTTATTACAATTCATAACATTTTCTAATCTCATAAAATGTTTCAAAAAAAATTGTTTTTCGTTCGCCGCCGTCGCCAAAGAAACTCTTGCAAGTGACTAGTGGCCCTAAATTTTGTTTTACACAGACTCCAGCTACCTTCCACACGATTGGTGTAAATGGTAGGGTCATCAGCATCTGTGAAATGTGAAATAATTCGAAGGAACAATACTAATAAAAAAAATCGCATAAACAAAAACTTTTTTTTTTCATTTGTGGTCATCCGTAGCGGACGTGACGTCTAAATTTAACCGGAAGCCACGTTCACATCAAAATCTAAAAAAAAAAAGCCGTTAAATATGAATCTGTTTAGATAAAAATAAATAAAATCTTAATGCGTACATTCAAATATTTTAAATAAGCATTTCCTTTTTTATTACAACAAAATAAGGGTACTTAAATTAATTAAATTTCTTTATAACCTTAAGAATAAAGTAATTAATGGATAATAATTTTTCGATTTCTATAAACTATTACAAAACCATTTTTATATATAAAGTTAAAACTTATGAACAGAAATATGACATTTTTGTTTTTTGCATAGCGATAGTAAATCGGTAAACAAAGTCGTTTACCGATTGACTGAATGCCGGATTTTTCTAAACTATGACTTTTTCGGGGATAATTTTGCTAATTTTTAGTAAAACTTAGGAATTTTCTTCTTTGATTCAGTATCTTATGACTTTAATTTAATAATTATCTTTGAAATAGTTTAAGAAAATTTATATTTATCTTTCAAGGGAGTTTTACAAGTAATTTCTTCAAAGGTCAAAATTCACTTAATTTTTTTTTTTTAGCCGTAGTGATAACATTTTTCATTATATTTCTTTTTCACACGTAAAAATACATTGTTTTCATTTTAGAGATTAAGTTTAGGCTTTTATCTTTCAAACACAATCAAAGTTTACACGAAAACTAATTAAAAAATTAATGATAAGTGGTTTTTAAATAATCATAGTCCGTACAAGACACGGCTATTTTTGCACGTACCTATTAATAAACAATGTTTAATTTTATTATTTGTTTCTTACTAAATTTCAAAGCAAGATAATCGAAAAATTTTGAATCCACTGTATTTGATTTTTGCAGATTTCTTCTTTTTTTTTTTTATTATATTGAAGTTTTTTGCTTTCAGATGGCTGGCATTGAAATGATATTATCTCAACCAAATGGGTTATATATATTTTTTTCTAATTGTTATGGTATTGTTTGGTAATTAAATTATGAAGCTATAACTAATTTGGTTAACATTAAGTTTCAATGACAGACATTCAAAACTTAAATATAACTTTTTTGGGCGATTGTCAAGAATTATCAAAATAAAAAGAGGTGAGAAAACAAATAGTCAACAAATAACTGTTGCCAAAACGCAATAAAATGTACTTTTGTTTAAAGTATTATTAAGCGCTTTTATTTACATTCAAGATTTCCCTAAAATACGGTATGATTACATACAAAAAAAAAAAAAAATGTCGGCCTCCTGTTTCCCGAAAATAATCAACATTTGAGCGATGTGGTTTTCGTCTTTTGGGGGTGAAAAATATAGTTACCGTTTCAAAAACAATTTGGTAACGTAACATTAGGATTGTTCAGGAGCGGCGTGCTAGGCATAGCAAAATGTTGTTCGTCTCTGATTTCGGACAAGGATATTGAGAGAGAAAAACAAATACTTTTTAATGATTGAATCCGGATTCTCAACGAGAGTAGTCAAGATTTAATATTCGTTAGATTTACGGCATATCATCTGTGTGTTATTTAATACCGAATAAAGTTGTTAAATATAATTCTATAGGTAGGATAATTATTTATATTTCTAGAATACATTAGTCTTTAGGATCATTAATCTTTGAAAATAACTACACCCAAACTGGAAAAGACTCCAACAATACCACAAGTGACAGACAAATACCGTTAGTGGTGTGTTATTTGAAATATAATTTCATTAATATGATAATTCTTTATATTGCTCTTAGATAATCAGAATACATTGTTCTCAGAATACATTGATCTCAGAAGGAAATTTCACAGTGAAAGCAGAAACATTACTCTTTAAGGGAACTCTACTGAGAGAGATCAGCATTACTCCCAGAAAACACCATTCCCCAAAAAACATTACTTCTGTAGAAACGTTACATTACTATTTGGCACTAATAATTTTCTTTGCTCTCAACATGAATGACCCTGAGTCACCGCCTTCTAACAGGTATGTGGGGAGAAAATAAAAATGAGAAATAAGGTTTTGACTTTATTTAAGAATCATATGGAATAATACAGTTGGAGATAAACTTATAAATACTAGAGTATGACAACCAGCCGATTCATTGGATCAGGCCTCTTCAACCTCTAGCTAAAGTAAAGGACAAAGTGGACGAATGCCTATCCACCAGGATAGAAGTTCTGTTGGTATTGTGTAGATTGTTCCGTCTCGGAAGTGTTTGGTGAAACTCTGAATCATGACGTAAATACTGCAATTTTCTTGGATACCTATTTCTAAAAAGTACCAATAATTTATATGAAAATTTTGGATTTATATAATTTGATGAAGTTATGCATTTTAATTAGAAAAAATATACAAAAGAATTACGGAAATCGCATTCAATTGACTTTATGCCAATTAATAGTTTAATTTATTATTTAAAAATGAAAAAAATTCAAACATTTGTAATATTTCCATTCGTTTGATTTCACCATATTATTATTAAATAGAAAACATAGAGGCAAGTGTTAACATTAGAGGCGACTGAAGATTTTTCGAAATTGCGATTATTAAAAATTGGGGCTTGTACATAAAAATGCACAAGTGAAATGTGGCAGTTTCAAATAAATAAACTGGAAAACTCTTTGATATACTTACGTATCGAGCGAAAGTAGGTATCTACATGAAAAATTAGGGGAAAATTATCGAGTAGAACTTTAATTAAAAATATAAATCAGTTTTATCATATTTTTCCGAAGCTCCATTAATAAAGGTGTAAGTACACATAAAATGGGGGACAAGTTAGTCTGTCATAATCAATAATACAGCAGAGTTAGACAAGGTCCGGAGAAAAGTAATCCAAAATATAATACGTATTTACTTGCCTCCCCATGAGGGCAGAGTTAGACGTACGGTCGTGTTTTAATGTGAGAAAATCCAACTCCCCAAAAGAAGCACTGTGTATTGAGACAAAAATAATGGTAAATTTTTACGATCACACTAATTGTAGTTTATGTCCTCAGAAAAATCAGATTCTACTTTTGGGGGGCGATTACATGTAAACAGCCTGAAAAAATACATGTAATCGACCCCCCCCCCCCCCCCAAAAAAAAAGAGAGAATCTAAGATTTTGTTTTGTGTGCGAAGAGGGGTGTGATAATAAAAGAATAGCAAAATAATAATTGCCTCCGTCTAAAAGAATTTTGGAGGGCCCCTTTTAAGGGTTCCAGTTCTTTGGGGGGGGGGGAGATTTTGGGAGAGTCGAGTGTTATAGAAACATTTTAGAGAAAACAGTTTTAAGAAATATTCAAATGTGTGAGAGAGCGAGAGAAATGTTTTATGATAAACAAACAAAATAAAGAGTACAAAAGACTAAGTTAAAAAAAGAGATATTTTATATATGTTTAAAATGGAAGTCTACAAAGATAAGAAAACAGAATAATTGTTCAGTATTTTGAGTGTTTTTGCCGAACAAAGAGGGATTCATTAGTTTGAGATATCGAGGAAGCCTGAGTCGATAATTTAAGGGCTGTGAATTATTCACGGTTCTGAAAAATCATAATCAAAACTTCCTCACTCAATTACATTTCATTATTAAAGAAGTCAATAATCATTTCTTTTCATATTAGAAAGTTCAATGAGAAATGTATGAAGTATTAAAATGGTTAAGTTTATAAATGTGTTTTCAATCAGCAGACGACATTGAAGGGGACTCAAACAGTGTGTGTGTCGCCTTTAGTGTGCGTATGCGTAAGACAGTGAAAGAGTTAATGCATTGTGTATGTGTGTGCGTTAGTGTCAGTGTGGCTATGTGTGCATAAGTTTAGAAAATGCATTCTCAGTGTTCCAAGGATACAGAGGGGGGGGGGGGGGCGATTGGGCTGAAGAAATGTCGATGTTAGCTCTGTAGTGGATGTGGGCTAAATAATCAGTTGAACGAAAAATCTGACCTTATTATGACGGCATCAGTCGAGGTGGCTCCAAAAAGACAATTTCTATAAATTCAAAAAAATCCGTTTATTTGTTCAAAATATTTGTTTTTTATTAATTCTGGTGGATTCGTGCGCAGAAACGAATTTAAGCACTTTCATTTTGGGCACCAAAGGTTAAACTTCCCTGCTATAAAATGTCTATCTAGCTAAGGATACACAATTTCTGCCTATTGCTGGGCCTTGCACTCCTTCTTTGTCTATTAGCCAGGTGCAGAGGTACCAGCGCTGGGAAGCCTCAAGACACCCAGTGCCTGGCCTTGTTTCCTTACTAGGACAATGAACGCCGTTTCTCTTTCTCTCTATTTGGGGAAAGTTTTTTTCGTTACTAAGTCTTACATGACCAGTCTGGGTTGCTCTTGTTCCGACAGGTTGAGGGTACAGGTTAGACAACTTGTCTGGCTGCTGTTTCCAACTGACAGGACAGGAGCCCAAACTCTTGGGTAGCGCTATTGCATAATACTATGGGTAGTTGTATGTGCCATATCGTGTATGGAAAGGGACCCTGCAGTTATCTCCGGTGGGCTTTCCCGAGGCCACAACCTCCATGGACCAGGTCGCGACTAATGAACTGGTTGTGTGAGCTTATTGGCACCTAACAAACACCCACCTTGCCCAACACAGCCTATAACGAAACAAACATGCCATTACAAAAAAATCAAACCTAAACCAGACACCCAACAAAAAACATCTTCGTCTCCGCCCTTGAGGCTCACATTCACAAACATCCGGGGATATAGAACCAACATCAATGACGTAGAAACCTTTCTCCTGACAAACTCCCCAAATATCCTAGCACTAAGTGAAACAAACCTTCATTCCTCAATCTCCTCTCACCACTTTGACATAACTGACTACCTCCCACTCTACCGTAAAGACTGACAAACATATGCACGGGCTAGGAGTTTATGTAAGGAACACCCTCCCTCTGACTATAGAACATAGGTTAGAATCAGATGACCAAGACTACATGTGCTTTAGATTGACTTTACATCACAGCGTTAGTTAATTATATTTCTTATACCATGTCGAACCATGCTGCCCCACTCGACAACCGTCGACCCCAACGTTGTATTTACGTGGCCTTCTTCTTTGTCTTCATCGTCTTAGCCGTGTCGTCTATCAACTGACGAGGGCACAACAATTGTCCACAAGTTAAAATAAAAGAAACACAACTCTCAAGAAAGAACACAAACACATATACGTTGTGTATAATTTAGTTTGAACTATGAGTGTGTGTGACACCGTCGCGGACTGTCGAGACCCCCATTGTCGTTGCTCAAGTCGTCAGCTCATCTCATCGTTTTCCGGTCTGATCCGCTCTGTGGAGGTTCGATACTAACTGCTCGTCTTCTCTCCGAGAGCCAAACTCGTTAACCTTTTGTCATACACCTTACTGTTATCAGATGTCGTAAAATACTGTCACTCCTAAATGTCGTGTCTGTTCAGGACAGGTGACTCAGAAAGAATACCAATGGAAATTGACCACTCCCGCATTTCTTTTGTCTCTGTTGATTAGTCACTTCCTATCCTCGCGCCCTTCATTGTATCACAACCGTTCCCTTCAATCCAGGACTGTACCCTGCTAAACTCTGTCTCTGAAAGCATAGATAGAGCACTCTCACTTGACTTGAATGCCCAGATACATGTATTTGGGGATTTTAATGCACACCACCGTGAACGGTTGGGATTCTCCAGTCTTACTGACGCAGCCGGCAACTCTACGTATATTTTCTCCTTAGCTCACGCCCTCTCTCAGACTGTCGATTTCCTGACCTGCATCCCCGATCGAGTAGACCAGCAAGCCTCACTTTTAAACCATTTCTTGTGTGATGAAAGCTCATAGCCCACTCTGGAATGCTGATCACATTGTGCTAATGATTCACTAAAAACTCGTCCAAAAGCTGATGAGCCGTTGCTCAAAATAACGAGATACTACGAGCAGGCTGATTTTGAGTCAATCAGAGATCACATCAGCAACGACCCATGGAAGGAAACCTTACTCCCTGCTGACCAGTGTGCAAATAAGTTAACTGAATGGGTCAAAGCAGGCATTGAAGCCTATGTCCCCATGCGAAAATTCCTTAGCAAGCCCCACTCTCCCCAATGGTTCGCCTCCGAATGTGCAGCTGCCATTGCTGAGAGGCAGCAAGCATTCCGTAAATTCGGCTGTCATAAGTCAGCTACTAATAGACAGAAATTTATAGAGTCCAGAAATAATTGTATGGCCATGATAGGTGAAGCAAAGCGAAGGTATATTGAGTTAACAAAAAACTCATTCAGTCACAGAAACTAGGTACTCGCGATTTCTGGAAAATCTACAATAGTGTGGTGAACCATGATCAATCAAAAACCACTACCAAACCACAATGATGTCATTTGCACGACAACTGATAAGGCTGAACTACTTGCCCAGTGTTTCGCCTCAAACTCCACTTTGGACTCAGAAAACCACCCCCTCCCTAAATTCTCATTGCGGACCGAAGCCACACTTGATAACCTGGTCATCACCCCATCCCAGGTCAGACTCATCATAAAAAACCTTGACACCTCCAAAGCTTGTGAGCCTGATCTTATACCTGTAATACTAATAAAGAAATGCTCTGCTGAACTGGCCCCTGTCCTCTCCAAACTCTACAATAAATGCCTAGCGGAATCTTGCTTCCCCGATAGCTGGAAAATTGCCTCTGTGGTACCAGTCTAGAAGAATTCTGGGAATAGAACCGATCCTCAGAACTACAATCAGTCTACTCCCGATCTTTGAATCCTTAATCAATCTAGCGATTGACTGGCACTTAGTTCATGCTAAACTTCTTTCTGACCGCCAGTATGGATTTAGACAAGCACGATTTACTGCAGACATCCTAACGGTCATCTCTGAATGCATGTATTATACACTCGACAAGGCAGGTGAAGCTAGGGCAGTAGTGCTTGATATATCCAAGGCCTTTGACAAGGTATGGCATAAAGGGCTTCTGAAAATACACTCATACGGTGTTACTGGGCAATTACTTAATATAATTAGATCCTTCCTAACCAAAAGAAAGATCCAGGTTGTCCTCGATGGCCGTTCATCTAAGCAACATGACATAAATGTCTGTGTACCTCAGGGATCTATCCTTGGACCTTTATTGTTCATGATCTTTATTGTTCATAATCTTTATAAATGATCTCCCTGATGGCATTGAGTCTGAGATTGGTTTATTTGTTGACGACACCACGCTTTACTCTCGTCATGTGGGCAAAACGGACGCGATCATATCCGAGGCAATGGCTGAATCCTGAGAAAATGACCTCCAGTCTGTAGTAGATTGGGGTCATAAATGGTTGGTAACTTTTAATACCACTAAGACAAAGCTCCTTTCCTTCACTAACTACAAGAAACCTCTCCCACCACCGATTTTCATGCAAATAACACCCTACCTGAGAGTTCAACATTCAAACTCATCGGCCTAACCTTCACAGGTAACATGAACTGGAACAAATACATTGAAGACATTGCCAGGGCTGCTGCAAAGAAGGTAACCCTCTACCGTGCTAGTAAACTCCTCACACCTGACATTATCTCTACAAAGCCACCATCCGCCCATGCATGGAGTATTGTTGCCACATCTGGGCTGGGGGCATCATCCATTAGTCTCTCTCTCTCTCTTAGACAAGGTCAAAAAAAAAAAAAAAAAAAAAAAAAAGAGTTGTCAACTTGATAGGTCCCTCACTATCCACCAAGCTCCATCCCTGTCCCATCGCCACAATGTTGCTTCCTTGTGCCTGTTTTACAAGTACTTCAATGGAGTGTGCTCTGATGAACTAGCTGCTCTGGTACCCCCACAATGTAAATTCACTAGACCAACCTGACAATCTGCCAAATCCCATCCATTCACTGTGGAGGTCCCCAGATGCTGAAGAGCTTTCTACTCCAAAAGCTTCTTTCCTTGTGCTGCTGGACTCTGGAACTCTCTCTCTCTCTCTCTGCTCCCTGTTTTCCTGACGCTACTGGCATGCAGAAATTTAAAACTAATGTAAACAGACATCTCGCTGCACAGCTCTCAATTTAGGTCCCCCCCCCCCCAATATACTCTCACCCTTTTTCTCAGTAGACCCTTACGTCTACAGTGGCAGCCTTCCTTGTTTGGGGTGAACTATGTTAAAAAAAATTTTTTAATGGGAGAGCTAACCATTTAAATGTTACGATTTTTAGATCACATTGTGTTTTTTGTGACTGCCGTCCAAATATGCCTTATTTCTGTGGTTCCTAATTGCTTAAAAGTGGAATTAGATACACTGAGATCTGGTCTCTAGTTGCCATGGTCGCAGCAGAGTTGGAGCACATACGCATGCACGTTACCAAAAAAGTGCGCTGATTACTCATGTTCGCCATAGCTAACACGGCACATAAGATTTAAAAGAAACATAGTTTTCTAGAGTCAAGGGCCATTTTTTGTCCCTATCGTTTGGGAGCCGGGTGTCTACAGCTGCGTCCACGTACTACTCTTAAATAGGCAGCAGTCCAACAAGGAAGCTCGACACTAAACGATCGTGTCGCTGTCGACCGTTCACTCAACTAACTCACTGCACTCGAATCACCAACGACATCGCCATCCTGACTACATCGCACCTTGAACAATAACAACAGCACCAGCGACCCTACCACGGAGAACGACAACAACAACTCTACCACGGAGAATGACAACAACAACGGCTCTACCATGGCAGAACAACAACAACAGCAACGATAACAGCAACAACTTTACCACGGAAGAACAACAACAACTACTTTGTTTTGTATCTAATGTATTTAGAAACAATACGCTTTGTTTTAATTCCATTCCGTTTTGTCTCCATTTTCCTTGCTACTGTCGGGGTTCAACACATCGCGACGTGTGTTTACTTTTGGAATAGACGCCATCTTGAAAAACAGCAGCAGTCGCAATTTTTTTCGCAATGACTTAAATGCCATTTTTTTTTTGACAAAATCAGCAGCAGCAGCGGTAGTCGCCATTTTCTGCGTTTTTGTGAAAAAAACGTCAACTAATATTTTCCTTTTTTTCCTTCAAGAAATGCAAATGCAATTCGCCAACTATGCAAATAGCCTTACTTATATATTCAAGGCACCTTTCAACTATGTTGTACGGCGAGAGATCTCTCCGGAAATTATTTGTTGAAATTAATCCTTTCCACAAGACCGATAACAGTGACGTAACACAATTTCCATGAAATCTCCCGTTTTCAACTGAAAAAAAAACCTACTAGGGGGGGTATTTTTACCCCGCCTAATAAACCGGTATTGTCCGGGCCTTTGGGTCTGGATTTACGCCGGTCTATTGGGGGTTGTCTGGTCCTGTGCAGTTCTAGGAGGTGCACCCTCCCAGGCTTCGCTTCCCCTCTTTGGGAAGGAGTAAGTTTATTGCTTACTGTTTGAATGCCGACGGGGCTGCCCAGGCAATTTTTAATGGCCAGAGTGCTCACCTCTCGGGCGCTGGCTTTTCAAACCCCACTTTCCCGACCCGGCCTTGGGTCACATCTTACTTGTGGGAGTAAGATAAAACTGGCCTTGTGCCTTACTCCTGGAGAAGAGTAAATAAAAACTACTGCACGAGACTGGTCCTGTGCAGTTCTAGGAGGTCCACCCTCCTAGGCTGCCTCCCCTCTTTGGGGAGGAGTAAGTTTATTGCTTACTGCCTGAGCCACCCCTACCGGGGAATGCCGACGGGGCTACCCAGGCAATTTTTAATGACCAGAGTGCTCAACCTCTCGAGTGCTGGTTTTTCTAATCCCTCTTTCCCGACCTTGTGTCACATCTTACCTTGTGGGAGGTAGATAAATAACTAGTTCAGCCGGAGGGTTAGGAGACCTCACGTCCGACTGGATGGACCAGTCGTCGAGCCAGGAAGCGGACAACAGCAGCAAAGATACAAACAGCCCTTCTCAGGGCTACTAATGCGATTTACTCTCTTTGCTACCTGCCTCCTGAGAAGTCAACACTTGCCTCAGCCTGCATCTTCAGTTCCTGCTCCATCCCCTGACTCCTGCAGTCCTGACTCCTGCACCAGCACCCTGCAGCTCTGATTCATGCACCAGCGGCTCCAACTCCTTTTCCAACAGCCCTTATCAGGGCTACTCAGACAACTACTGCGAGATTTTTTCGTTTTTTTTTTTGCCAGCCAGCAAAAGGAAGGGTACCTTGTCGACATCCATCAACAGCTATCTAGCCTTTTCTCTCCAATGACACCACTCCTGTCGTCCAGTTTGCCGTCACCAGACACCACTCCCGTCTTTCCAGTTTCTCCTGTTCCAGTGACGTCATCTCAATTCTCATCACTTCTTGTTATTACCATTTCTTATGGTAAATAAACATACTCTTCTTTGAACTGTTCACCTGTGTTTGTCCTCTCTTTGCCATTGTCGTAATTTGCCTGTGTTCACCTTTCTTAGTTGTGAGGCCGATCAACCCCAACGGTCGGTCCCGAAACACTACCAAACGCTTATTATAACAAATATAATAAAAACTACAATGCAACAATGTCAGTAAAACGTCGGTAAAAATTTTAAAAAGAAAGTGATGTATTTAATTGGTACTACAATTCAGCCTTGACACACGAAATTACTGTGCCTTTTCTCGATAAATAAAGGTTATTTTATACGTTTAGCTTTTGTAAGTATGGATGGTCGGAAAGACAATAATCTCGGTAAAAATCTATGTCAATGACTTCTTTTAAAAGTAATTACATACAGTTCACATAATGGAATAAAAAATAAAAAGTCTTCAAATTCTTTTTTTTTTGCATACAATTTCTTTATTTATAGAATTAACGTCATGGAATATTTTCATTACAGACATATTTCTTGTAGGTGTCCAAAATATTAAGTTTTTTAATTTATTAATACTAAAAAAATAAGTTAATAAAATTAATGTCATTGGATTTTTAAATAATTTGTTTTTGTCCAAAATTTATGTATTTTTTTCTGTCTTTACAAATAATTTATCTTTAAACTTCATAATTCAAACGGATATAGTTAGATTAACTAAATGCTTTTATCTTTCAAACACAATCAAAAGTTAAACGAAAACTACTTTAAAAATTAAGAAAACACACTTAAGAACGATAGTCAGTACAAGCGGCGGCCATTTTTGCACGTACCTATAATTGATATTTCCATTTTGGAAATAAAATAAAATTACAATAGTGGGTTAATTTGTCCTGTTCATATCAACTTGCCTCCCCACAAGAGCAGAGTTGGCTATGTTAAATAACTGCACTTCGTCATGATGATCATATGTGACGTTATACATTTCCGCCGGTTTAAGGCCAAAAATAATATCCCCTGAATTGATGACGTAAATACTGCAATTTTCTTGGATACATATTCCTAAAAAGTACTAATATACTTACTTGTGCCGGGAATTGAAAAGTTTATCGGCGTTTTTATTTTATCAACTAGTTTTGTTTGTTTTTCGTAACAGTCTCTATCTTTTCAACGATTTTTCGTAGCAGTCAAATGTAAAAAACAGGACAAATTTCAATTGTCACCGCTAACCGGTGTCTTGACTTTTTTTTTCTTTGTGCTCATGTGTTACCATCATGAGATGTATTTCTGAAAATGTCGTTCCAGCCTTAGAACTTTGTATTCTAAATATTTCTATGGCAGATTTAGCCCTACAAACTTGCGATAACATTACCACTATCAGATGGTTGGCACATCATGGCCTAATCACCAATAAGCTTGTTTGTCAGAAATGCCGACATCCAATGCTTTTGCAAGCGAGAAGGGGAAAAAGAGTCGTAGATGGGTATTGCTGGGCTTGCTCAAAATGTAACGGTACCAAGAGTCTACGGTTTGGTTCCTTCTTCGACCGTTCACATCTCAGTTTAATCCAAATATTAGAAATATTATATTTGTGGTCGTTGGAACGTACTCAAGTCGAGGCATCTAAACAGACTGGCGTATCAATCCGTTGTTTGCAGAATTGGTACAATTTCACCCGCGACATTTGCGCGCGCTATTTGATTGATAATCCTGTGGAAATGGGAGGTCCTGATCGAACCGTGGAAATTGATAAAAGTAAATTTAAGGAGCGAACTAATCGCCGCGGGGAATATAAACCTGGTCAGTGGGTTGTTGGTATGGTCGAGCGAGAGACCAATGTGACAATGATGGTGCCTGTGGCCAAGAGAGATGCAGCGACTATTTTACCCGTCATTGCTAAATACGTGCGTGCAGGTACCTGTATTGTGACGGATGAATGGCGGGACTACAATGCCCTACCGCAACAAGCAGCGGAAAATCACGAATACACCTTTGTCGCTCCCGATGACTCCACAAACTGCGTGAAACACAGCTGGGATCTTTGTAAGGCGAAATTGACCGCTATGAGAGGAACTAGTGATGCGAAATTCAATAGCCACCTTCAGGAATTCCTTTGGCGCCGTCGTATAAAAGACAATTTCTTTGGCAATATTTTATATTGGATACGCTATTATTATGACGTTTGTAATCTAGTTAAATTTGATTTTTAATAAAAATTTGCTTTTATTATTTGGTTGTTAGGCACATGTTCGTCTTTTCCCACAGTCCGTTTTTCACAACTTTTTACTGACCAGTTTTGTTTTCTTTTTTCGGTATACACTTACCTATCAGGCTGCTAGAGAATTCCGGGGGTTTTGGAAAAAAAATTCAAATATTTTACATTTTAGAAGGGGGGATCAGTTACCAATATTAATTCACCGTAGACTGATCCCCCTCTTTTTGACCATCTCAAATTTTTTAAATTATTCTTCTGCTTACAATTACCTATTATGTCGCGAGAGAATTCCGGGTTTTTGGGAAATAAATTTTTTTAAATTGAGATTTTAAGACGTAAAAAGTTGTGAAAAACGGACTATGGTAAAAGACGAAAACGACTGATCCCCCGTCTTAAAATCTCAATTTAAAAAAATTTACTTCCAAAAACCCCGGAATTCTCTCGCGACATGATAGGTAATTGTAAGCAGAAGAAGAATTTTTAAAATTTGAGATGGTCAAAAAGAGGGGGATCAGTCTACGTTGAATTTACATTGAAAACTGATCCCCCGTCTTAAAATCTCAATTTTTAAAAAATTTCTTTCCAAAACCACCCGGAATTCTCTACTGACATAATAGGTAATTGTACACCGAAAAAGATTTTTTAAAAATTGAGATGGTCAAAAAGAGGGGGATCAGTCTACGTTGAATTAACATTGGAAACTGATCCACCCTCCTAAAATGTAAAATCTTTGAAAAAAAATTCCAAAAACCCCGGAATTCTCTAGCAGCCTGATAGGTAAGTGTATACCGAAAAAAGAAAGAAAAAAACTGGTCAGTAAAAAGGTGTGAAAAACGGATTGTGGGAAAAGACGAACATGTGCCGTTTCTTGCTAAATAATAAAACCAGGTAATCGAAATATTTTTTCCATCAACTGTATTGGATTTTTACTGATTTATTTCGGTTTTTACCTGCCTAATTCTTTGTTTTTGAAAGTATTTTAAAGTGCTTTTATTTACATTTAAGTTTTTCGGCACTTCTGCAGTTTAGCTGTCACTCACTGTGATCAGAAATCATAATTGAAGAGTCCTATTCATTTAACCCAGTCAACCGGAAGTGTTAAACTAATTTTTTTTAAATCCCAAAATGGCTCTGAATGACCTCAATCTGCGAAATATTGATAGTTTAACAAAGTTTTATAAAAAAACAAAAAAAAACAAAAACAATGTTGACTGTTGGATTTTCGTTTCAAATGATAAATTTTCGTTTTAAAAGATCACTGTTGACTATTTTGAGAAAGTTCCAACTCATACAATAAAAAAAAAGTATTTTTATTATTTTTATAAATTTTTACATAAAATATTTTCATATTCAATAAAGAAACATTGTTCGCTGTTATAATTGTCATTTTGGATTTAAAAACCCATCTAATTCTGTTACTTCCGGTTGGTTGTCTGCCCCTGCCTTCAAAAAAAGGAAATAAAGTGTGCGTGACAGCTAAACTGCAGAAGTGCCAGTTTTTCTTTAGAATACTCTTTGATTACATGCAAAATTTAAAATGGCAGACTCTAGTTTCCCAGAAATAATCGACGTTTGAGTGAGTTTTTTTTTCGTCTTTTTGGTGTTTTAAAGAGAAAAAAGTTTTTTTTAACATGACACGATGAACGTTTTGGAGTTACGTCACGGGTACGTAAATCATACAGATATTTCTCAGTTTGTCTTATTCCCCCCCCCCCATGTCTCTGTAATTCTGGATAAGCACCTGAAATTATTTTAGTATTACGTCGTCGTGCTAATAAACACACACATACATACATACATTACACTTTCTTCGTTTTGAGCAATACAACAAACAATCATAGCTCCATAAACGATGTGAAAGTAAGTCAAGTCTTGTAGTGAATTATAAAACTAATTCATTAAAAAAAATTTAATATTTATAAAAAATAGTTGTTTCGTAATCTGGTACTGGTACAGCTTTTTAACCAGACAAAACCGACTTTTTGTTCGGTATCTTCCGGCCGTTTATGTTAACAGCCGGAAGATACCGAAGGCTTGAAAAGCAGACGACAACTTTACCTGTAAATTGATTAACTCTTATAATTTCTTGAAGGGCACGCTATAATTGAATAAAAGTGATTAAACCAAAAATTAATTTCATAGCTGTAGGACAAGCGAGTCAGTTTCCCAAAACATGGGCAAAATGAATTTAAAAACATTTTGACCACTCCCTTCACTTAAAAATTCATCACAAGTCAGGAAATCAACCAATTTTAATTAAATTTTCAGTATTAATTAACGATCACGGAATATAATTAACCAATTATTTTATTAAAAATCTGGGTATATGTTACGAGACTCAGCAGAGGCGCGAACGGGGTCCAAAAAAAGAACGAGAAAGGGTTTAAAAACATAAATTTGCAACAAGTGAAGTTGACCTACGACGAGAATAGATATTTTTCTACTTACCTATGTAATTTGTTTTTATTTTTACGTATTATAAATGGGTTTTCATTAGATGTAAAAAAAAAAAATTCTTGTTTTTTTTTCCCCAACGTATTCACAAAAACAATATGGCGCTCCTAGTGCATTTGTTAGTAATCCCCCCCAAATCGGCCATGTTTTTTTTCGAAGATACGGTGTCAAAACTATTGATTTCTAATAAATAGCACTTCAAACGGGTTTAAAATACAAACAAATAGCACATGCAAGTTTGAAACTAACTTTTACAGCTTACAGTTACTTTTATTTGTTGTAATTTGTTTTTTTTTGCGTTTTTACTCTGCTGAGTCTCGTAAAAGATTCCCAAAAATCTTAATGAAAATGTATTATTTCGTATAAACAAAAAACGGTAAAACTCGATAACACTGGCCACCTGGCTGTGCGCGTGCGCTAACAAACGGAAGCGCTAATAGAATTCCTCATCAATGGGAGTATATGTGTGAATATTCGCTTAGAAAAGAACACAAATGTTTTACTGCATTAGTAAATAAAATCCACAATTTGTATCCAGGTGTGTGTTTGTTTTATCGATAGACAACTTTTGCGGTTCCGTTTGTTGGCGCACAGGGAGGGGTAGTGTTATGCAGTTTTACTGTTTTTTTTTTCTTTTTTACATTTAATTATTTGATGGTTTTCAGTAATCAAGTAACAATTCCATCGGTGCTTCTTGCTTAAAAGTCCGAAAAAAAGATTTCTTTGTCTTTTACTGTTTAAGAGGTAAATAAGGGGCAGTAACTCTTAATTGTAATTTTGAGCCAGATTTTACGAGCATACGATCGCCTTGGTGCCGAAGGATTCCATCATTTGCGTGTGAATCACAAGTACAATTTTGTTGATCCACAAACCGGGGCCACCACCAACCACGTTGAACGTATGTGGTGTGAAGCAAAAAAAAAAGTAAATAAAATTGAATGTGGCACCCACACGCAAATGGTGGATTCCTATCTCGCAGAATTCATGTGGCGGCAGAAATTGCCCAAATTTGCAAACAAATTGCTGAATTTTATTCAGTATAAAACCCAAGTATAAACACAATAAATTCTTAAATTTTCCATTGCTGTATACTTTGTTGTTCATTTATTACTAATTAATTTTCTGTAAATTACGTTACATGTAATAACAACAGTTGATAAGAGTTACTGCCCCTTATTTACCTCTTAAACAGTAAAAGACAAAGAAATCTTTTTTTCGGACTTTTAAGCAAGAAGCACCATTCCATCTTTACTTGATTTTTCATTTTAAAAATTATTCCAGCAAATTTTAATTATATATTTTCCCCTGTAAAAGATTTTATGTGACTTTTTTGTGTTAATTGTGGCCGTTTGTTGCAAGAGGCAGTCTTTTGATGTCTACGGCCACGAATTCGGAATAGGGGCGTGACAGCGCAAAACTTGTATAATGCCAAGTTTATTTCATTAACTTTATGAATATTTAAAATTAAATAGATTGGTGAATAGTAATTTATTTTCTGATTTTTGCGGTAAAAAAATAATATAATAAAATCACTGATTTATTGACGTTATATATATATATATATATATATGATGGACTCTCCCGTCGATTTCGACGTATGAGTTCCCCGCCAGAATTTGTAATTGCAAGGGTTGCGCAATCCCAACAACCGCTCTCCTGAGTCGGCATTGCTTGATTCCAATGGCAAGTAGTAATACAAGACGACTGGAAACTATGCCGAGATAAGCAGAGAGCACATACAGCACCTGGTATTCCCAAATGGTCACCCATTTAGTACTGGCCAGGCTCGACGCCACTTAACTTCGGTGATCTAACGGGAACCAGTGTGTCAACGTGATTGTGCCGTATATATATATATATTGCGATTGTGTAGAATTTCCAATTGGTGACCGTTATTAGCTGTATTTGTTTAATTTTCGATTTTCGAGTAGTTAAATCTACGACATCGAGTAAAATCCGGCATCATTTTGAATACGTCGGATTTACAAGGTTGTGTAGGTCTCGATAAAAAAAATGTAAATGAAAGCGCTTTAAAACAAGAATTACGCAGTACTAGCATGTCAATTATCTTTTAATTATTTATAATTCTCATATTAACCCGAAACACTTTTAATGATACTGTTTCGTAATCATCAACCATAAGTTTTACTGGCGAAGTTTTAAAATCCATTCTTAACGTGGGGGCGGAGGTCGGGCGGGCTTCAGTAACATTCGGAACGGCGTACTTCATCTTTCTCGATTTCGTTGTACATACGTCACCCCAGTAAAGTCTATGGTTGACGTTTCCGAAACAGAACCCAATTTTAACTTGAAGATGTTAAGCTACGTAGAGGTCAAAAGTACAACCTGGACAACTTTGAATTGTCACCGCTTGTTAACAGCATGAAGTATATTTCTGAAAATGTCGTCCCAGCCTTAGAACTTTGTATTCTAAATATTTCTATGAAAGATTTAGCCCTACAAACTTGCGATACTCTAACCACTATCAGATGGTTGGCACGTCATGGCCTAATCGCCAATAAGCTTGTTTGCCAGAAATGCCGACATCCAATGCATTGGCAAAAGAGAAGAGGAAACCAAGTCGTAGATGGGTATATCTGGGCTTGCTCGAAATGTCGCGGTATAAAAAGTTTACGATTTGGTTCTTTCTTCGAGGGTTCACATCTCACTTTAATCCAAATATTAGAAATATTATATTTGTGGTCGTTGGAACGGTCCCACGTCGAAGTATCCAAACACACTTGCGTATCAACTACCACTATGGTGGATTGGTACAATTTCATTCGCGAAATTTGCGTGCGATATTTGATTGATAATCCCGCAGAGATGGGTGGTCGTGATCGTATCGTCGAAATTGACGAAAGTAAATTTATGAAGCAGAATAATCGTTGCGGAAAATTTAAACCTGACCAGTAGGTTCTTGGTATGGTCGAGCGAGAGACAAATGTGACAATGATGGTGCCTGTGGAACAGAGAGATGCAGCGACTATTTTACCAGTCATTGCTAAATATGTGCGTGCAGACACCTGTATTGTTACGGATCAATGGCGGGACTACAATGCCCTACCGCAACAAGCAGCAGTAAATCACAGATACACCTTTGTTGCCCCCAAAGATCCCGAAAACAGCGTGGAAGGCAGCTGTAATCTTTGTAAAGCGAAATTCATTGCTATGAAAGGAACTAACGATGCAAATTTCAATAGTCACCTTCAGGAATTTCTCTGGCGCCGTCGTATAAAAGACAATTTCTTCGGCAATATTTTATATTGGATACGCCATTATTATGATGTTTCGTAACATATTTTAATGTAATTTTTAATAAACAATGCTTGATTTTATTATTTATTTCTTACTAAATAACATAAGATAATGGAAACATTTTTTTCATCCACTGTATTTCTGATTATGGCGGATTTCTTTTTTGGCGCTCATGGAGACAAGAGTTGATAATGTAGGGGAGATAACTAGGTTTCACTAAGAAAATAAGCATAAAATTAAGAGATTTTAGGATGCTTACAACCTACGTAATTTCAAATTAAGAAATTTAAATTTTTAAAAATATTACACGAATACTATACCTGAACAGTGATAATCAGTCAATCGAAAAATGAAAAAAGTTGATTAACGAACTAAAAATGTAATCTTTCAAAGTTCCAATGATTAAGAAGTTGTTTTCCGATTAGCCAATGTAAAATGTTTACCTAACTTTTAAAAAATTACTTTTTTATTATAAAGATTCATTAAAATAAAAATAAAAATTGTTTTGTAATTATCATTTTTTGGTACTTCTATCGATCCTGAACCAGTTTCTGTGAACATCGCGTTAGTAGCATGGTATGTAAACACCCGAGAGATGCAGAGTGGTAGAGAGATGCCGAGCGATTATCTAATCAGTATTGAAATTGATTCAAGCCAAAAACAATTGATCAAAGCCAGTGCATGTTTATTTCCTATTAAATTAAAAGAAAAACGTAGAGTTGAATCTCGCAAAGGAGTCATTTCTTTTTGCCAGGAAAAAAGCTGTTAGCAAAAAGAAAAAATGTCCGAGATGCTATTACATTGTCCGACATTTTCGCTGTGAAACGACGAATTAATCACTTTATGTTAGAGTGATTTACCAATTTTGAAGTAAATAAAAAAAAATGACTCGACGAGCAGCCGCTGAAAAATATTTGCATCTAATTTATTTATATTTCTTGTGATTAGGCACTACACATATAAACAAGAAGACTTTCATAACTCTTGAAGATGTAGAAAAGAAATTAAATTTTCTTGATAGAAATTACTGGGGTATTATTAGGCAACAAGATACACTTATTATATGCCGTATCAGCAAATCTCCATGTCCTAAAATCAGTCCCTGATAATTTATCTGATTTAGCAATACATGTATTCTGTAATGATGTGGAAATGAATACTATAGGAGAGTATAAAATTCCTAACCATGTAACTGATGAAAATACTCTACACATTTTGATGGAGAACATGAAAAAAATGGACATAGAAGAACAGCAAACCAAACCTTAAAATGTAATTTCTATATTAAAATTAATCTTGTCATCTTTGTTATTAGTGCAAGATGAGTCATTTAAATATTTCAATGCAATTAAAACAAATAAACACAATGACAGGTTAATTATTCGAGTGAGATGATATTTTCTCTCTTGTTATATAACTGTTTCCCTAGAGGGTACAGACTGTTATGAGATACTAAAAATGTAATTTTACCATGTTATTCGACCATCAGAAGATTAACCTTAACCTCTATGAGTCCTGTCGTTGAACAACATGATAATAATTTTCTTATATATATTAAAAGTAAGTTCAAGTTACTTATGCAGAAAGACATCACAGTATCTTTACTTGATGAAATTCATCTAAAACCTTACATTGATTAAAGGATGGTAATTTTCTTGACTTAACCAACAACATCAATGAAGCCGCAACAAGTGCATATGCTTTTATGCTTAGCAGTGTATTCTCACACTATAAGGATGTTGTGCATGTTATGCCAACTAAATGTCTTCTAGCTAGGAACTTATTTGACATAATCAAACGTTTAATAATTGGTTTAGCGGAGATAGGCTTTAGAGTATTATCTGTTATAACAGATAATAATGCAATAAATAAAAAAAGCTATGTCTTTCTTTTGTAGCCCAACAAAACTTTCCATTGTATATCTACATCCAGTGCTAAACTCTAGACCTCTTTTCTTCTTATTCGACTCACTAGATATATTAAAATGCATTAGAAACAACTGGCTTGGACAAAAAGATGCAAGTAAATGCATGATGTTCCCAAAGTTTTGTCATAATGGAAATCATGAATTAGATAACATCCAAAGTGTCCCATTTTCTAGCTTACACAAACTTTATGACCTGGAATCTCAATCACTTTTGAAATATTGTTACAAATTGACTTCTAAGGCCATTTCTCCCATTAATCTTGAAAGGCAAAATGTCAATTTGGTTCTGCAAATTTTCAATGAATACATTATTCAGGGATTGCTGACCTTAGGAAAACAGAAATATTTTCCCAACTTTGCAGAAACTGCAGCATACATAAAGATATTTTATTTTTGGTGGACAATATGAATGTAAAAACACCATATAAAGGTTGTTGGCTTCACAATAAATATGCTACTCCACTTAAATTAAATGAAGAAAATTATAGATTTCTCTCTGTATTCTGTGACTGGTTAGAATGTTGGAATAGAATTCCTGGAAGAACTGGGAAATTAACAAAGGAAACATACATTGCTTTACATCATACCACATATGCAATTCTTGAACGCACTAAGTATTGCATAAAAGAAATGAAAATGATGTATATATTACCTGGCAACTTTGAAACAGATAACCTTGAGCAAGGTTTGGCCAGTACCGGCAACTTAGCGGGATCAGTATAATATCTCTATACGTCAAGTGTTTGAATGTGAGAAAAAAACTCAGAATGTTGCCAGTATTGAAACTGAGCCTGTCACTTAATAACCAAACTATTTATTTGAAGAATTTACAAGAAGCTAACTGGGATGAAATGACAAGGAAGCAACAGTTAGATGTTTACAAATTTAACATAGATGTAACAGACGATGCAGGTTATTGCTGTTATGCAGTTTTTAAGAAAATGAAATGCAATAGTTGCAAGAATTTAGTATCCGGAAGAGATGATGTGAAAGAAATAAACAGCTATTTTCAATGGATTAACAGAGTTTCTCTATTATATCCTAATTATGTGACAACAAATGTTGTTCTATACAATTATGTAGTTATTGGTAAACTGGTAAAAAAAATATTCTTTTCTTCATTCCGTACATAAAAGGCAATTAGCCATGTACATAACACTGAATATTTTGGCAGATGCTAATCTTCTTTTTCATGTTGACTCTTGTGTTGACACTATTGAAAAACTTGAAAAAAGGCTTATTTGGAGCTCATCAAATTCTTTCCTAAATAATGTTTGTATTATGCGCAATGATAATATCATTTTTTAAAAAGCTAAACAGAAAAAGAAAAATCGAAACATTCAACTAAATTATCCAGATTTTCTATAAGTTTGATTAAAACTTATAAAATAATATTTCTACACTAGTAACTTTGTTTGTTTGTATTTAAATTATTTGTTTGGATTTAATTTGTTTTATTTTTTTGTTTTGTATTGTTTTCGTTTGTTTTCATTTTTAAACTAACTTATAGTTTTTTGTTTATTGCTTGTTTACATTTTTTAAATTATTCACCGTTTATTTGTTTTCAATTTTGAAACGGTTTTATTTTAATTAAAAATGTTATAATATATATTCCGTGATAGTAATTAATAAATACTGAAAATTTCATTAAAATTGGTTGATTTCCTGAATTTTAATGGATTTTTAAGTGAAGGGAGGGTTCAAAATGTTTCTATATTTTGGAGATTCAGATCTCGTTTGTCACTGCAAAGCATGACGTCAATTGGTTTACTATTACGGTGGCCTCGACTTTTGTCCGTCTTTGAATTATTTTGGTGGGCTTTTGTCCTCACACCAAATAATATGACATACTTTTTGGCACTTCTGCATTTCAGCCGTCACTCGGACTTAATTTGCTTTCCTCTTTTGAAGGCAGGGGCAGACAACCAACCGGAAGTAACAGAATGAGATGTTTTTATGCAAAATGACAATATTAACTGAACAATAATAACAGCCAGATAATTAATTCTCAGGAGAGAATTAATGACACATACTGGCACCTATTAACGCTGCCGTAGTTCCCGACCAAATACCCAACCGGGTATAACCTCTTCATTAAGGGGGATGTGCCTATCGTTTGCCACTCGGGGAGCTGGGTGCCGTGCAAGAATGAAAAGAGCCCTTTCAAAAAAGTCCTCAAGGAGCGGACTACCAAGTTGCACTCTCCTGGCAAGCGACATTACCACAAAAGTGCTGACGTTACATTTGGCCGCTATTGTAAAAGACGAATTTTCAACATTACTAAAATAATTTATTTTGAATGAAAGTAGTTGATCATATCTTAGAAAACATTATTTTCGTAAAATATTTTGAATAAGTTAGAACATGATTTTATTCATTTAAAAAACAATTTACAAGAACATTTGGTGTTATAACTTCTTTAATTTATTTTGCTTCCCTTTTTTTTTATTAGAGCGTGGTCTCATCAGCAAATATACCCATCTCAGACTCATTTCATCAGGTAGGTAGTTTATGAAAATTAGGAATAATAAAGGTCCAAGGATCGATCCCTGGGATACACCCGCATTTATGTCATGTTGCTTAGATGAACGGCCATCGAAGACAACCTGAATCTTTCTTTTGGATAGGAAGGATCTAATTATATAAAGTATTCGTCCAGAAATACCATACAAATATATTTTCATAAGACCTTCATGCCAGACCTTGTCAAAGGCTTTGGATATATCAAGGGCTACCGCCCTAGCATCTCCTTCCTTGTCCAGTGTATGGTATATGCGTTCAGAGATGACCATTAGTATATCCGCTGTAGAACGTGCTTGCCTAAATCCATACTGATGGCCAGAAATAAGTTTAGCATTAACAAGATGGGGGACTATCGCTTGATTGATCAAAGATTTTAGCAAAGAGTGGGAGTAGACCGATAGGGTGATAATTATGAGGGTCAGTTCTATCACTAAAGTTCTTGAAGACTGGTACCACTGAGGCAATTTTCCAGCTATCAGGGAAGCAAGATTCTGCAAGGCATTTTTTGTAGAGTTTTGAGAGGACAGGAGCCAGTTCAGTAGAGCATTTCTTTATTACTATTACTGGGACAAGATCAGGCCTACATGCTTTGGCGGTGTCAAGGTTTTTTATGATATCTCGGACATTGGAAGGGGATGATGATTAGGACATGTGGCTGTAGTCCGCTGCAGGAAATTACGGAGGGAGTGGCCTGTGGAGGCTAAAGTGGAGTTCATGGTGAACTTCTGTGCAAGTAGGTCAGCCTTATCAGTTGCTGTAAAAATGACATCATTGTGATTGGATAGCAGGGGAATTGTAGATTGCACATTGTTGATCACACTATTATAGATTTTCCAGAAATCGCGAGGTCCTAGTTTCTGTGACTCAATGCGTTTTATCGTTATACTTTTCTTAGCTGCAGCTATTACAATCTTACTATGATTTCTTGACGCTACAAATTTTTATCTATTTTTAGTTGACTTATGGCGTTAAAAAATAAAAATATTTAATATAAGTTGTATTAAATATTTATGTTTTTAACGCAAATAGGTCTCAAATGAGTAGGTAAAGTAAAATTGATTTTTTTCCGATAATTTCCCAAATGTATTTTGTTTAAAATAATTTGTGTCGGTAATAGTTAGGGTTACCAAAAATTTGAATTTTATTTGCTCGTTTATTTCGAAATTATACAAGAATAAAATTGTGGACAATATACGAGACCTGTCTAAAAAGTATCCGACCATTATTTTTTTTCTGTGCAAAATAGAGACAACTGAACATGTTGAGTAAAGGTACTGCATCAAATTTTGTCAAAAGCTTGGTGATTCTCAAAGCAAAACAACTAAGATTCAGCAGGTGTTTGAAGATGTGATGGGTGTAACACAAATTAAGGAGTGGTTCAACCGATTCAAAAATGGCCGCACATCAGCGGAGAGTGACCAGCGTTCTGGCAGGCCCCAAACTGCTCGGAGTGCAGCTGTTGTTGAGAGGGTGAGAAATTTGGTGATGGAAGATCGTCGTTCAACCGTGCGAAAGATCCCCCAAGAGGTCGGAGTGAGTAAAGATTCCACACATGCAATTTTGCGTAATGATTTGAGCATGCACAGAGTGACTGTGCCCAAGTTGTCGCAGGAACAAAAGGACCTTCATTTTCAAGTTGCACAGGACCTGGAAACTGCCAAAACTGATCCTGGGGTTCTGAACACTGTGATAACTGGAGATGAGTCATGGGTGTACGGTACGACCCAGAAACAAAAAGACAGTCGTCCCAATGGAAGCATCTCGAGTCTCCAAGGTAAAAAAAAAAAAGCACGACAGGTGCGAAGCAAAATCAAGGTGATACTGACTGTCTTCTTTGATATTCGTGGAATTGTGCATCATAAATACGCACCTGAAGGACAAACAGTGATAAAGGAGTACTATCAAGATGTTCTCCGTGACGCAGTTCGGTGCAAAAGACCAGACATGTGGACGACGAAAAACTGGCAACTGCATTACGACAACGTCTCCGCACATTCATCCCAATTGATCCAACATTTCTTGGCCGAACATGAAATTCCAGTCGTTTGCCAACCTCCCTACTCTCCAGACATGGCGTCTGGAGAGAGGTTGGCAAATGACTGGAATTGTGACTTCTGATCGTTTCGAAAATTGAAGGCACCACTGAAAGGTTCCCATTTTGAGATTAGAGAAGAGATAATGCGGAACGCGATAGCGGAGATGAACACCATTCCAAAAGAAGACTTCCAGAGGTGTTTCCGGCAGTGGATGGATCGGTGGGCTAAGTGTGTGCAAGCACAAGGGACCTACTTTGAAGGGGAGTAGGGTCCCAACCCCGTCAGGTATTTGAAATGTTATTTTTGGCCTAAGGTCGGATACTTTTTAGACAGGCCTCATATATATATATATATATAGATAGATAGATAGAGAATGAGTAGAAATAAATGAATTAACAACATTACTTATCATAGTTTCAACAATTGATAGGCGTACGATCATTCCAAGACGTTTAGGAATAGTTTTTATTTATTATTTTTTTATATAACTTCCAATATGTCTCCTTTTCGGCGCCTTATACAAACGATCACAAATAGAGGTTCAGTGATAACATTAATATATTCCACTTATTTCATAAACATATGATGTTTATACAGAGAAAGATGAAAAATGCATGTACATAAAATTATATTAGTTCCACCAATATTCAAAATAGTTAAAATAATAATAGTAACAATGGTAATAGTAATACTATTACTAATAGTAATCACAATGGTAATAAGAATTATAATTATAGAAAACAATCAGCCATAATAATAGTAATAATAATGGTATAAATAATGATACTATTGATAATAAAAGTGATGAAAGATTATAAGACTATATTGGATATGATTCCAAATAGAATATCAAGTAATAGTCATAGCCATCCAAGAATATCACAGTAATAATGACCAGGGCGTTACGGTGCCCTCCACAAAGGAGCGTGCTCCTTTTTGCTGGAGCGAAGGAGAGGAGGGCTCATTTTATATTCAGCGAGAGCAACTCCTTTTGGGACTAAAGAGCTCCTCGCTCCAAAAAATTATTTGATTTTTTTTTTTCTTTTAAACAGTTTTTTATTCAGCAATAAAAAGGAAAAGAAAGTCTCAGAATTTACTCTGAGTTATTTTTTAAAATTATATCTGGTTGGTAAATGTATATGAGATAGAGAGAGAGAGAGGGAGGGAGAGACAGGGAGAAAGAAGGAGAACATTTGAAGTTCTCAGATGTTTACATCTGTGTTAAATTTTTGATGGGACAGTTTTCTTTAGGCAGAAGACAGACAATTTGGCACCAAATGTCTTTAAATGAGCCAGTGTGTCTATAGATGTCTTTGAAGTTATTTTCTTACAGATTTTAACTTTTTTTTTGTATTTATGACAAAAGTTTATTTGGAAATGTTATTTTCTTTGGCTATGGCAGTGTGGGTTGAGGGAGAGGAGGTCAACATATTGCCACAGTTGACCGTCATGATCCTTTGCCTTTTTTCTTCCATGATGGGGTGGGAATGTTGGCAGTCGGTTGTTGAGGTCTGTACTAAAAATGTACCGAAAGACCTGTGTCGTCCCTTATTCAGCTAAATTCTGTTATTGGCGCCCTTTTTCTAGTCAGTACCAGCTCATTCTTGGAGAAAGAACACATATCTTTTCGTGGGTTTTTTCTTTAAGTAAAGAGCAAACGGCTCTAAAAGGGGATTATATCAACGTTTTTTTAATCTCTCCCTTTTAAGTACAGAGAAAGGGTCTCTAGAAAGGGTCGACAGCAAACTTAAAGTTTGTGAAGATTTGTTGGATCCATCCTTGGCAGGACGAAGAAATTATCCTTTGAGAAGGAAATTTAAGAATCTGAGCAAGGAAGAGTTTGAAGAAAAACGAGAGAAGCCGGGACAGATTTGAGAAAAGATTAAAGAGACATACAGAGTTGAAGATCCTTGTGGACCAGACTTTGCCAACCTGCTGCTATTAAGGTCCTGTATATATGAGTTTTATTTTTGTTTCATGTCCCCTTTTTTGACCCCTTTGTCAGATTTGTAAAAAGGACCTCTTGGACCATTTTTGTTACCTATTTTGTGAAAAATACTTAATTTTGTTTCCTTATCGTTGTGCCCAACGAATTTATATTCTTTTGTGACATTTTATGTTTTAAGTTTTTTTTTTATTGGTGTTACCCAGGTTAACGTAGTTAACCTAGCTTTGGAACAAAAAAAGCAGTTAGCCCCCTTTTTGTTAATAAAACCCTATTTAAACACAACCGAACCTCTTACTTGCTCACTTTGCCCTTGTCATACTTTTCTTTATTTTATGTTACTAACCCCGTTTTGTTACCCTAAAGTTGAATTTTGCTAACGACCGCAAAATTTCGATATTTATTGCTGATTGAATAAATAAGCCAATTTTTCTTTTAATTCGTGTTTTTAAATAAAGAATTTTAGGTTCAATTATACTATAGGGGCCGTTGGATTTTCTCGCCCATTTCGCTCGGTATTCACCCAAATGTTCGATAAAATCGATTTTGGGGTAAAATGGTACATTTTGTCCCGATAAAAAAATTCTAATTTTGAGCATATATCAAATTGAACTTTTATGCAACATTTTTACCCGTCGTCTATTCGGCGACATTTTTGGTTATTCTTAAATTCACGACTAGTATGTTTTAACCTTTTCATGTTTTCTTTTAAATTCGTTAAATTCCGTTGAAACTTGCTTTTGTAAATAGAATGTTCAAAGTTTTTTTGTGTGTAATAAAAAGTTAAAGCAGTAAAAATATCTTTAGTCCAAGGAAAAAAACAATAAAAACCAACATGGCCGCCAGCGATTAAAACCTGGAATTAAAGTTAGATTCTCAACACTTTAAAAAGTAAATGAGAATTTTATTTCAGGTCCAAAAATACAATTAAGACCAATCAGTTTCATCCTAAATTTGGGCGAATACCAAGCGAAATGAGCGAAAGAAAACAGCAGTCCCTATTCTACAATTAAACCGATGTTTAAACTTAAATTTTAATGGAAGGGGGGGGGGGAATTTGACCCGATATTTTTTCAACTCCCAAGGTCTAGGCCAGATATTTTGTATGAAATTTTGTATGAAATTTTAAGACATTAAATGGATCTCTGAATTGTTTGACAATTTATTGATATTTTTGAGCAACTTATGAAAAATATTTTTTTTATTCAATCTTTAAAAAATAAACTACATTGGGTATTTTTTCGCCCCAAATTGTACTATAGAAAAAAAATGGATAAATCGATTTGTTTGAAAGTACTTGTGCGTTTCTCTGTTATAAATAATAATATACATTATACAATATAGTTACGTTCGTAAAACAAACAAATATTAAACAACACAAGTAATGTTGCCCTGGCTGTCTCTCCTCTTCCAGAGAAATGTTTTCTTTAAAAAGAAAATAATCACTAATAACGTTTATAAGTAAAACTTTATTTACTTAAAACAAATCTAAATTCCCTTCCAAAATAAATAGAAAAAATATCGGCTCAAATTTTCCTTTCCTGAAAAAATAGGTTGTTAATGTAATGAAAATTAAAATTGTTTTAAAATATTTCAGGGATTTTTCTATTTTTATTTTATACCCCAGGAAACGAAAATGTACGTATAATCCTATACTTCGTCCGACATGTTCTCCTATACCTCACAAAATATTAGCGAGAATTTGTCAAATATTATCTTGCGGTCTTACACTTAAAGTGACATCCCAACCCATATTGATGAGATCCTTTGACGCCCACCCCTATCCTTCGACCATTCATTGACAGAATAGAACGTTTATGAAAGAAGGTACATTTTCATTATGGAGCGCTGAAAAAGAGCCGCTCCTTTTTTATAGGAGTTGGAGCAGGAGCGGCTCCTTTTTGAAAATGTGGAGCGTGAGAGGAGCAAGCTCCTATTTTGGGCGTTGGAGCAGGAGCGGGAGCAGCTCCAAAAGTAGTGGAGCGCGTAAAGTCCTGATAATAACCACAAGAATAATAATGTTGACGCTATCACTAGAACTACCATGTGATTGAATAACATTTAGTAAGAGAAATATTGGCAGGGGAACTTATACAAAAGTTATTAAAGGATTAACACAATAGTGGAAGTGAACAAAAGGGTTTACATTCAAAAATAACATGAAAAGCATTTTGAAAGAACACTTTACAAAAACAGTTTTAGATTGGAGAGCATAAAACAAATGAATAAGAGTGGGTATAAGCACTTAGAAGTCGAGGTAATTTTCAAAGTGTGCGGGGATGGGTGGGTAAAAAGAGTGCGTAGTCTTGAAATTGACCAACCGTAAATTAATGGTTCTTCCTAGAAACAATGTTGGTAATTGAAAGCAAAGTTGTATTTTTCTTGCATTGTATTCCAATGGCTCAGAGCAGAGTTGTATTTTTCTTGCAATGTGTTCCGGTGACTGGGACCAAATATCGGTAAATTAACATCTGTTATCATTTAAAAGTTTTTACCAATATTGGAGGAATCTCAGTTGTTTGCCAGTATATAGCATCAAGCAAGTTACACACAGTGGATACTTTGGTTAGATTCACCTGTCATATATTAAGTTTGGGCAAAATGAACGGTCGATTCACAAAATTTAAAAACTTTTAACCCCTCTTCACTTCAAAATTCAGAAAATCAACCAATTTGAATGAATTTTTTAGTGTTTATTAATAAAAGATCACGGAATATAATTAACCCATTATTTTATTAGAAATCTATGTGAAAATGTATTTCGTGTAAACAAAAAACACCTTTACTAAACTTATATCACGGGGTACTAAGAAAAAAAACATGAATTTTTTTAAAGTAAAATAAAGCACTGTAGATGTTAATAAAATCAATACAACTCTAAGAAAAGATAATTTCTCGAATTAACGATATTTGATAAAGCATTATTTATTTAATATTTTCATTAAAAATAATTTGATTGCAAAAATGTTATGATTTTAACGATAACATTTTACTTGAAATATTACAACGCGATATTATATTTCTCTTTTGCAAATGAACATGTAGTCATTAGTGTAAGAATTTTTTTTTATCTTGAAAACAAAAAATAAATGAAAAAATTGAGATAGAGGGCTATTACGAAAATTACTGAAGCGGTTAGCCAATCAAATTGCGAGAAAATAAGCAGACAACATGTCAACATTTCAACAGATTTGAAACGCGAAATTCGCAAATGCAAAATAAATTTTGATCACAGCTGCAATGAATTTCAACGAGCTAGCACAGGCTGTTGCATCTCCCGAATGAGTGATTAACTTTTGTCATGAAAAGAAATTGAATGTTCAGGCAAAACAACCAACAATTCTTTAATTGATTCTTTAGTAATAAAGCAAACTTTTTCATGTTAACAAAAAAAAAACCTTTAATATCTAACCATAATGACACCATTTTTACCTGATTAAAAACCAAAAATAATTTTCAGAAAAAAAACCTTTTTTGTGAAAAAAAAAATTATATCATTTAAAAATATATATTTTTAAGTGTCTAAAAACATTTTATTAACGGTTTATTTTTATTTCTTCATTAAAAAATAAACATTTCTTTCATACGATTTGACTAAATGTATTATTTCTTTTTTTGCTTTAAATGTTGGTTAATGCCCCCCCCCCCCCTCCCACACACTTGTAAACCGAGCCTCGTTTTTGATTTTTTGGGACGCAGGTAAGTCAATAGACTTTTCATTTGGCATTTTCTGGCGGTTTACATAAACATCGGAAAGTACCGACGCCAAATCGATTTTAGCGTGTATCCTAATCTGAAGCAGCACCAAACATTATTTTAACCAAATTAGTTATAGTTTCATAACAAGTTGGTTCAATTAATAATTTAATTACCAAAAAATACGATAAATTTGAATTTTTTCACTCAAAATGGCTGCCGACAGTGACGTCGTGAAGCGTCTGCTATTTTCCGACCACAAAAATGAGTAAGTAAACCCAAATAAATTGTTTAGGACTAATTTCAAATTTACCTTAAATTATTTTAATGAAAACACTGTCGGGAAATTAGTAAAAAAAAATTAGTTGGGTTTACTTACTCATTTATGAGGTCGGAAAATAGCAGATGCTTCTCTGACGTCGCAGTCGGAAACCATTTTGAGTGAAAAAAAATCGGCACAGGTTCGTCTTTTCCAACAGTGCGTTTTTCACAACTTTTTACTGACCAGTTTTTTTTCCTTTTTTCGGTGTACACTTACCTATCAGGTGCTAGAAAATTCCGGGGATTTTGGAAATTTTTTTCAAATATTTCACATTTTAGGAGGGGGGATCAGTTTCCAATGTTAATTCAACGTAGACTGATCACCTTCTTTTTGACCATCTCAATTTTCAAAATCTTTTTCGGTAGAGAATTCCGGGGTTTTTGGAAAGAAAATTTTAAAAATTGAGATTTTAAGACGGTAGATCAGTTTTCAATGTAAATTCAACTCATTTTTTTCAAAATCTTTTTCGGTGTACAATTACCTATCATGTCAGTAGAGAATTCCGGGGTTTTTGGAAAGAAATTTTTAAAAATTGAGATTTTAAAACGTAAAGTTGTGAAAAACGGACTATGGTAAAAGACGAACAAGACTTAAAATCTCAATTTTTTAAAAATTTCTTTCCAAAAACCCCGGAATTCTCTCGCGACATTATAGGTAATTGTAAGCAGAAGAAGAATTTAAAAAATTTGAGATAGACTGATCAACCTCTTTTTGACTGCGTTGCATTTACATTGAAAACTGATCCCCCGTCTTAAAATCGCAATTTTTAAAAATTTCTTTCCAAAAACCACGGAATTCTCTATTGACATGATAGGTAATTGTACACCGAAAAAGATTTTTTTTTTTAATTGAGATGGTCAAAAAGAGGGGGATCAGTATACGTTGAATTTACATTGGAAACTGATCCCCCCTCCTAAAATGCAAAATATTTGAAAAATTTTTCCCAAAACCCCGGAATTCTGTAGCAGCCTGATAGATAAGTGTACACCGAAAAAAGAAAGAAAAACGAACATGTGCCAAAAAATCAAATTTACCAAAAATACCGTAATAATAACCTAAATATTACGGTATTATTTGTTCATTAAATTATTTTAAAATAGAGAACCCATTTCGCTAAGGTAATGTTGTTTCAATGACAGCCATCTTAAAGTTAAAAACGTCAATATAACAAAAAAAAAAAATCAGACAAATACATTGTTTTATGTTTCGATTATCTTATTTTGTAATTTAGTAAGAAACAAATAAAAACAAAAATTGTTTATTAAAAATAACAATGAAATATATTATCAAACATCATAATAATGGCGTATCCAATATAAAATATTGCCGAAGAAATTGTCTTTTATACGACGGCGCCAGAGGAATTCTTGAAGGTGACTATTGAAATTTGCATCATTAGTTCCTTTCATAGCAGTGAATTTCGCTTTACAAAGGTCCCAGCTGCCTTCCACACTGTTTTCGGGGTCTTCGGGGGCAACAAAGGTGTATCCGTGATTTACCGCTGCTTGTTGCGGTAGGGCATTGTAGTCCCGCCATCGATCCGTAACAATACGGGTGCCTGCACGCACATATTTAGCAATGACAGGTAAAATAATTGCTGCATCTCTCTTGTCAACGCACACCATCATTGTCACATTTGTCTCTCGCTCGACCATACCAAGAACCCACTGACCAGGTTTATATTTTCCGCGGCGATTAGTCCGTTCCATAAATTTACTTTGGTCAATTTCCACGGTCCGATCAGGACCGCCCAGCTCCACTGGATTATCAATCAAATATCGCGTGCAAATGTCGCGGATGAAATTGTACCAATCCACCATAGCGTGAGATGATACTCCAGTCTGTTTGCATGCGTCGACTTGGGACCGTTCTAACGACCACAAATATAATATTTCTAATATTTGGATTAAACTGAGGTGTGAACGCTCGAAGAAGGAACCAAACCGTATATTCTTGGTACGGTAACATTTTGGGCAAGCCCAAGCATAACCATCCTTGTATGCTTTTCCTTTTCTCGCGTGAAAAGCCATTAGACATTGGCATTTATTGCAAACAAGCTTATTGGCGATTAGGCCATGCTGTGCCAACCATCTGACAGTGGTTAGAGTATCGCAAGTTTGTAGGGTTAAATCTGTCATCGAAATATTTAGAATACAAAGTTCTAAGGCGGGGACGACATTTTCACAAATATACTTCATGGTGTTATTAAAGTAAACGTAAACACCGGTTACCGGTGAAATTTCAAAGTTGTCCCGATGGTACTTTAGACTGATACGGGGTGGGGGGAATGTCAACCTCATTTGGGAGTTAACATATTCAATGTAAAATTGAATTATTTCACCTATTTAAGATGAAATAATTTAATTTTACCTTGAAGACTATGGCTACAGACTGAAGCAAATGTGTCGTCAGCACCTTATTGCCGGTGTAAAGTTTACACTGTAAACTGAAAAAAAAGTCCCCTGTTAGACAGGCTTTTCAACCACGAAAACGTACTTTCGTTGGCACTCAATTAGCGTTTTAGATAAAATCACAAAAGTGTTCAGCCACTTTTCACAATCGTAGGTTAATTAATTATTTATATTTTAATTATCTAATTTACGAAAAAAAAAATGCCTAGCTCCAAAAGATAAGTTTAGCCAATGAATTCACTTCTCTTATCTGCTATTTACAATCAGCTAATCAGAATCGCGTTTACAAAATAAACAAACAAGATGGGGGCGGCAGCGGGCGGGTTCTTATACTGACACTTGAGTTTTTCATAACTTATGTATATAAGATTTTTATTCCCCAACTCACCACGTCATATTTATATTGACAATATAAAACACAAAAATGACAATATAATATTGTCATTTTTGTGTTTTAGGTAGGTTATTCATTGAGTTACTTTGTTTTGGTGATTGTAACTAGTTAAGATAATTAATGTTAGTTAGGTCCAGACCCCCCTCCCATACACACACACACACCATTTTTCGGCCTTGTGCCACATTTCATATTTATATCTTGTATAATTATGAATAATTAATACAAAATAAACAAACAAGATGGCGACCTCTAGCGCAGACGACACGATATATGTAAACATTGAACGAAAGCATTGTTTACTGTGCATGTTTCTCTAAAAAAAGAACAAAATTTATCATTTTCAATTAGAACATCGGTAAAAGTTTATGGAAGCCCCCCACCCCCATAAACCACCGGGCTGTGCGCCAACAAACGGAAGCGCAAAAATGAAAGCTCTATTGGATGAAAATGAAAAATAAAAACAAACAAACACCTAAATTTAAACAAGATACAAATGGTTAATTTTATTTAGTAAAGCAGTAAAAATGTCTTCGTGTTCTTTTCTAAGTAAATATTCACAAATATATTCCCATTGATGGGGATTTCTGTTAGTGCCCCTTTCTCTCAGAAATCAATAAGGCCACTGTAGGCACTCCAGCACTTCGAACGTCTTATACTGTTGAACAAGTGTGTCAATCAACATACGATCTCCAGGAAAGATCCGTTTAGAAAATCAAACATAAAATTAGTATTTTGAATGAATTTACTAGTATTTGATTATTTGCTATCATTCTATATGTGCACTATATACTAGTTAAAAAGTAAAGAAAAATCAGATTTGGCGCTAAAACTATATGAGCGTATTAGAAGAATGATCGACCCATAGTTAGCAAATTTTGTTTCTCATATTAAAGACTACCGGTTCAGATTAAAAGTAAATTATCAAATGTCCATGGTCGGAGGTTACATCGACCGAACGTTGTTGAGAATAACACTCAAGACGAACAGTAGTCGGAATATTCCAAATTATACACATTATCAATCATCATCTTAAAAATTCAGAAATATTATTTTTTAAAAGGAAATTATTTTACCTAAAAGAAAAGGCGATGGAAAAATAAAAAAAAGGGATCCTTGAATTTAAACACCTTAAAACGATGAAAAAAAAAAAGAAATGACAAATTCTTCAGTTTTAGTGTAATAAATAAATAAAAAAATCATTTATAAAAAGTAAATAAACAAATAAACTTATACAGGTAGGTAGAAGAAGAATTTATCTTGTCTTTGGTAACATTTATTTGTTGTCTTTTTTAAATATATAACTTTCCTTAATTTCAATTACTTAAATCGAGAGCAGACTTAGTAATGTGGGAAAAATAACAAAATAAAAATAAACCGAAAAGAAAAATATTGTATTCATTGAGGGGCGGGGTCAATAAAATGACAATTCGATGTTTATTTTTAATAATGAAGGTGAAATATCTATTTTAAAATGATTGCGATTGATTGGTTCATTTGAGTCACGCTTACTGGCGCCACCGGCAGGTATAAAAAGGGCTACCGAATTTGATTGTTTTGGGGGAAAATATAATTTTTTTAAATTTTTTTTTCGAAACATGGATAAATGAGTTTTATGTTTGCAACGAAGTACTTCACAAACGAACTTCATCTTTGGTTAGCACATCTTGCACTATACTGTGCATAGTTAATTATTTGCTTATTTAAATAAAGGGTACTTCTTTAGTTTCACTATGACATGAATATATTTAAAGAAATGTATAAACTTTGTTATTGTACAGAAAAAAATACGCTAATTCATCCAGCATTTATTAAATTATATGCTAACGCCCCCTAAAAAGAAAAATGTGATTCTACTTTTTTGGAGACGATTACATGTAAACAGCCTGAAAAACTGGGCGGTAAAAATAAATAAAACAAAAACAATTATATCTAACTTTGGAGTGGAGGATCAGTTCCGCATATACATTTAATGTAAAATGCTCGCCACTTTTGGACCAGATAGCGCTTTAAGGATATGTAACCATTTTATTTTTTTTCATTTGACCCAAGGCGATCCATAATACAGACCTGGCAAACATGCGACTGGGGTTCATGACTGGGAGTGGACATGTGAAAACCAAAATTAGCACTAAGTAATACTTACAGAGAAAAATTTTAGTAAGAAATTACTTTGTAATGTCCAGTAATTAGGAACTATACATATTAGGAAGCAGCCTACAATAATTGATTTATTTCCATCAAATGAAAAAAGTATAAAATATAAAGGAACTAAATTCACAAAAAAAAAAACAAAAAAAAAAAACACTTTATTCACCATGAATTAGACACATTTTTGATATTTAAAAAATCAGGAGTCAATTTGTTTATATTGACTAATTCTTATTTTTAAAATTTAGTTCACCCCAAACAAGGCAAGTTGCCACTGTAGATGTAAGGGGGCTACTGAGAATAAGGGTGAAAGTTTAAGGGGTCATCCTTAATTGAGAGCTGTGTAGTGAGATGCTTGTTCACATTATTTTTAAATTTCTGCATGTCGGTAGTCAGGGAAACAGGGAGTGAGTTACAAAGGCTGGCAGCTAGAGGAAAGAAGCTATTTGAGTAGAATGCTCTCTGGCATCTGGAGACCTTCACAGTGAATGGATGGGATTTAGCTGATTGTCAGGTTGGTCGAGTGTATTTACGTCGAGGTGGCACCAGAGCAGCAAGTTCATCAGAGCAAATTCCATTGAAGTGCTTGTAAAACAAGCACAAGGATGCAATGGGATAGGGGCTGGAGTTTGGTGGATACTAAGGGACCTATTAGATTAGAGACTATGTTTGAGGCCTTGTCTAAGAGGGAGGGACTAGCGGATGATGCACCAGCCTAGATGTAACAATACTACATGCATGGGCGGATGGTGGCTTTGTAGAGATATGGGATACTGTAAGGTGCGAGAAGTTTTCTAGCACGGTAGAGGGAGCCCACTTTATTTGCAGCAGCCTTGGCAATGTGTTCCATGTATTTGTTCCAATTAATGTTACCTGCTAATGTTAGGCTAAGGAGTTTGAACGTTGGACTCTCAGATAGGGTGTTATTTGCCATGGCAATCGGTGATTGAAGAAGTTTCTTGTAGTTGTTGAAGGAAAGAGCTTTGTCCTAGCAGCATTAAATGTTACCATCCATTTATGACACCATTCCAATACAGACTGGAGGTCACTTTCTAAGGATTCGGCCATTGCCTCGGATATGTGCGTGTTCGTTTTACTCACATGACGAGAGTAGAGCGTGCTGTCGTCAGCAAATATACCCATCTCAGATACAATGTCATCAGGGAGGTCGTTTATGAAAATCAGGAACAATAAAGGCTCAAGGATCGATCCCTGGGGTACACCTGCCTTGGCCAGTGTATGGTATATGCGTTTAGAGATGACCGTTAGAATATCTGCAGTAGACCGTGCTTGTCTAAATCCATACTGATTGTCAGAATGAAGCTTAGCATTAACAAGGTGACGGACTATCGCTAAATTGATTAAGAATTCAAAGATTTTAGCGAAGAGCGGAAGTAGACTGATTAGGGGCGATAATTCTGAGGGTCAATTCTATCTCCAGAATTCTTGAAAACTGGTACTACAGCGACAATTTTCCAGCTATCAGGGAAGCAAGATTTGGCAAGGCATATGTTGTAGAGTTTGAAGAGGACAGTTCAGTAGATCATTTCTTTATTACTATTACTGGTATGAGATCAGGTCCAGATGGTTTTGAGGTGTCAATGTTTTTTTATGATGTCCCGGACATGAGATGGGGTGGCTTCAATCCGTAATGGGAAATTTGAGAGGGAGTGGGTGCGGAGTCCAAAGCAAAATGCTGGGCCAGTAGTTCAGCCTTATCAGTTGCCATGCAAACAACATCATTGTTGTTGGATAGCGGGGGAATTGAAGATTGCACATTATTCACCACACAATTGAAGAGTTTCCAGAAATCACAAGTACCTAGTTTCTGTGACACAATGTGTTTTCTGATCATCTCTGTATACTTTCTCTTTGCTTCATCTATTACAATGATTTCTTGATGCTATAAGTTTTTGACTATTTGTAGTTGACTTATGGCGGTTGAATTGTCGGAATGCTTGCTGCTTCTGAGCAATAGCAGCTGCACAGTTCGAGGTGAACTATTGTGGAGAGTGGGGCTCGCTGTAGAATTTTCACGTGGAGACATGTGCTTCAATGCCTGTTTTGACCCATTCGGTTACCTCATTTTGCACACTGATCAGCAGGGAGAGAAAAAGTTTCACTCCATGGATGGATTCCCAATCAACCCGCTTGTAGTATTTCGTCGTTATGAGCAATGATTCATCAGCTTTGGAACGAAACTTAAGGGTGATATCAATCATTACCACAAGATGATCAGCGTTCCCGAGCGGGCTGTGGGCATTTGTCGCACAAGCCTCGGGCAGTGAGGTCAAGAACAGGTCGAAAAGTGAGGTTTGCTGGTACACACGATCAGGGAGGCTGGTTAGGAGAAACTATATGTGGAGTTACCAGCTGCGTCTATAGCTGGAGAATCCAAGCCAGTCACGGTGATGTACATTAAAATCCCCAAATACATGTACTTGGGCACTCGAGTCAAGTGAGAGTATTTTATGTTTTCAGAAACAAAGTTGGTGGAAGGAGAATGGTATAAGAAATATAACTAATGCTGTGCTGTAAGATTAATCTAAAGCACATGTAGGCTTGATCATCTGATTCTAGACTATGTTCTCTAGTCAAGGGGAGGGTTTTCCGAACATAATCTCCTAGCCCGTGCATATATTTGTCAGTCTTTATGGTAGAGTGGGAGGTATCCAGTCATGTCAAAATAGTGTGAGGAGATTGAGGATTGTAGGTGTGTTTCACTTAGTGCTAAGATATCTGGGGAGTTGACTAGGAGAAAGGTTTCTACGTCATTGATGTTGGATATTTGTGAATGCAAGCCTCAATGTCAGAGGCGAAAATGTTTTATTGTGGGTGTCTGGTTTAGGTTTGTTTCTTTTTCTTTGTACTGTCATTTTGGTTTTAGATAGAGTCTTAAGTTATTACAGAAAGTATAATAACATAATACAATCAGAAAGCAAATTCAACATTTTACAAAATCAAATACTTTACAAACAAAATAATGTCCGAAGAAACACATTTGATTATTTTTACAAAATTTGTTATGTTTGTTACATATACAATTTGTTTTTACACAAGTTAAAGAAATGCTTATTTCTTCATGATAAGATAATACATATTATACAGTCTTAATAATAGAATCAACTCACATTAACAAGAACATAAAACCAATAAAATATATGTAAAAAGGCGGGAAATGTGAAACATATCTGGTTTGCCGCTTAATATAAATAGAGACATTTTTTTTATTAACATCTACAGTGTTTTATTTTCATAATCTTTTTTTTTAAATAATGCGTTTTTTTTTTTTAGTACCCTGAGATATATTTAGTAAAGGTGTTTTTGTTTACACAAAATAATACATTTTCAAAGATTTATAATAAAACTAGACCACCCGTGACCCGTTGGGTCAGTTTGTTATATTAGCTATGGAATTCATTTATGAGCGTGACACTTGTGGCATAAAGAAAATAGGTTTTTTTTTCATAACAGAAGCATTTCTATGAAAGTATATTAAAATGAAAAAAGAATATAGGTAGATTTCTATGAGTCGTTCTGTTTATTATAATTGTTTTTTTTTTTTGGATGTAATATGTGTAAAACATATGATTCAAATATTTGCTGTTTAAAAAACAACAAAAGGAAACACTATTTAATGTAATAGAAATGTGTGCATTTACCGATTCAGCTTTCTCGCGTACGTAACGAAAACAGATGGAGTAGGAGTGGTGAAATCTATGAGAGGGAAAGTGGGAGGTGATTTCGTTCACCGATCGCTAGTATCGCTGATATTAATAATGATTGTTGTTGTTTTGTTTGTTTGTTTTTGTTTTTTAAAAGGGAGGAGGTTTTTTGAAACTGCGACAGACTTTACGAAGTGCTCCCGTTGAATGTTTTTACTCGTGAAGAAAACAAAAAAACTATTTGATGAAATTAAATGAAATTGTTTATATTAAAAGCGATATAAAAATTTCCAGAATGAAAAATTTCATGCGTTCGTTAATCATAATAGAGATTAACGGAATTGGAATAACAGATTGAAGACGATGCTATTTACGCATGCACAACCGGATGTTGAAAACCGGAAAGCTGAAAGCTGATTGCAAACATACAAGACCAATAGAGTTTTAGTATTAGATAGATAGATAGATAATTGATTCATTATATTCCGTGATCATTAATTAATAAATACTTAAAATTCCATTGTCCATACCTATACTGTAATAAAAAAAAAAAAACTATATAAAAACTTGTTTTGTTTGTTTTAATTAAATTTATTTAAGTTATTCTTCTTCCAGTAATTTTAATAAGTAACAGGAGGCATTATTTTGAGCCTAACACCGGTGGGAATGTGTGACGTCACATTCACCACCATGGCGGAGTGCACTTATTCAACATAACCAACTTTTCTCTCATAGGGAGGCAAGTAGACAGGACAAATTAATACACCGTTTTAATTTGTTGTCCGATTTTTGTTTTCATTTTGCAAATATTAATTAACAAATAATAAAATGAAAAAGTGTTTAAAAATGTTGCCACACGGACGTAGGGTTAGTAGTAGGGTATGTTTCGTTAGAAACTAATGATAAAAACAAAGTGTAAATTAAGAATGAAATTAAAGTATATTAAACATCATAACAGCGTATCCAATGTAGAATATTGCCGATAAAAATTGTCTTTAAAAAGACAATTTAACCCGTACACATAAGAAAACAAATTAATATTTGCAAAATAAAATTTTTTAAAAAGTGGTTGTATTGACGTTTTTAGCTTTTACGACGTCTGGAAATTGAAACAAAATTATCTTAACCAAATTCGTTATAGTTTTATAACAATATGGTTCAATTAATAATTTAATTACCAAAGAATAAAGTAAATTTGACTTTTCTCACTCAAAATGGCTGTTGACTGTGACGTCATAGAAGCTATTTTCCGACCTCACAAATAAGTAAACGCAAATAAATAGTTTTGGGGTAATTTCAACTTTATCAAATACAGTTGAGAAATTAGGGTGCAACTCCAGTTTAGCGGATACTTTCGAAATATAGGATTATATATATATATATATATATATATAACAAAAATCACGTAAATTAATAAAGTACTTTCTTTTATAAAAGAAACTTAAATTTTAGTGATGTACGAAGAGGAAGTGCAAATATGACAGCCATTTTGATTTATTCAAAGGGGGATAAGCGTAATTCATTTACGGTTATCCCCCTTTGAAGAAGTTACATTTGCACTTCGTCTTCGTATATCGCTAAAATTTAATTTTCTTTTATATGAAAATAAAACTACTTGATTAATTTACGTGATTTTTGGTGACAGGTACGTACATCCAACAAATATTCCTCAGTTTTTTGTTTTGTTTTGTTCGAAAATATCCGCTAAACTGGAGTTGCATCAAAAATAGTCCAAAACAATTCATTTGGGTTTGCTTACTCATTTGTGACGTCGGAAAATAACGGACGCTTCGTTGACGTCACAGTAATTCTGAGTGAAAAAAAAAATCAAATTTACCAAAAATACCGTAATAATAACCTAATTATTACGGTATTATTTGTCCATTAAATTATTTTAAAAATAGAACACTCATTTGACTCGGGTAATGTTCTTTCAATTACAGCCATCTTAAAGCTAAAAACTTCAATATAGCAACAACAAAAAAACAGTAAAAATCAGACAAATACAGTGGATAAAACAATGATTATCTTGTTTTGTAATTTAGTAAGAAACAAATAAAAACAAACATCGTTTATTAAAAATGACATTGAAATATATTACGAAACATCATAATAATGACGTATCCAATATAAAATATTGCCGAAGAAATTGTCTTTTATACGACGGCGCCAAAGGAATTCCTGAAGGTGACTATTGAAATTTGCATCATTAGTTCCTTTCATAGCAGTTAATTTCGCTTTACAAAGATCCCAGCTGCCTTCCACACTGTTTTCGGAGTCTTCGGGTGAAACAAAGGTGTATCCGTGATTTATCGCTGCTTGTCGCGGTAGGGCATTGTAGTCCCGCCATCGATCCGTAACAATACGGGTGCCTGCACGCACGTATTTATCAATGACAGGTAAAATAATTGCTGCATCTCTCTTGTCAACGCACACCATCATTGTCACATTTGTCTCTCGCTCGACCATACCAAGAACCCACTGACCAGGTTTATATTTTCCGCGGCGATTAGTCCGCTCCATAAATTTACTTTGGTCAATTTCCACGGTCCGATCAGGACCGCCCAGCTCCACTGGATTGTCAATCAAATATCGCGTGCAAATGTCGCGGATGAAATTGTACCAATCCACCATAGCGTGAGATGATACTCCAGTCTGTTTGCATGCGTCGACTTGGGACCGTTCTAACGACCACAAATATAATATTTCTAATATTTGGATTAAACTGAGATGTGAACGTTCGAAGAAGGAACCAAACCGTATATTCTTTTTACGGTAACATTTTGGGCACGACCAAACATACCCATCTTTGTATGTTTTTCCTTTTCTCGCATGGAAAGCCATTAGACATTGGCATTTCTGGCAAACAAGCTTATTAGCGATTAGGCCATGCTGTGCCAACCATCTGACAGTGGTTAGAGTATCGCAAGTTTGTAGGGTTAAATCTGTCATCGAAATATTTAGAATACAAAGTTCTAAGGATGGAACGACATTTTCACAAATATACTTCATGATGATACAAAAGTCAACGTAAGACACCGGTTAGCGGTGACATTTCAAAGTTGTTCCGGTTGTACTTTCGACCGCTACGAAAAAAAAAATGTCAACCTCATTTGGGAGCTAACATCTACATAGTAAAATTTGATTTATTTAACCTATTTAAAATGAAATAATTCAATTTTACCTTTTGAAAACTATGGCTACAGACTGTGAGATCATTGTGTCGTCAGCACTTTGTGGGCGGTGTAAATCTAAAAAAAAAAAAATGTCCCCCGTTTGGCAGGATTATGAACCACGAAAACATTTACTTTCGTCAGCGCTCAATTAGCGATTTAGATAAAAATCACAAAGTGTTTAGCCACTTTTCAGAAGCGTAGGTTAATTAATTATTTATATTTTAATTCTTTAATTTACAAAAAAAAAAAAAAAAAAGACTAACTCCGAAAGATAATTTTAGTCAATAAATTAACTTCTCTTATCTGCTATTGATACTCAGCCGATCAGAATCGCGTTTACAAATAAACAAACATCATTGTTTTGGCGATTGCGACTAGTTAATCAATTGGGTATATGTTACGACGCTCAGCAGAGACGCGAACGGGGTCCAAAAAAAGAACGAGAAAGAGTTTAAAAAACATAAATTTGCAACAAGTAAAGTTGACTTATGTCTAGAATAGACATTTTTCTACTTACCTATGTAACTTGTTTGTATTTTTACGTAGTATAAATGGCTTTTTATTAGATGTTAAAAAAAATTTCTTGTTTTTTAAAACATCTAGTTTCTCAAAGGAAAATGCCGGCCATTCCCTCTATATTATTACGTAGAGCGGCCATTTTGAATTCTTCGAAAACCGTGTGTTGGAGTTAAATTTCTAATAAATAGCACTGCAAACGGGTTTAAAATACAAACAAATAGCACATGCAAGTTTGAAACTAACTTTTACAGCTTACAGTTACTTTTATTTGTTGTATATTTGTTTTTTTAGCGTTTTTACTCTGCTGAGTCTCGTAAAAGATTCCCAATCAATTTTGAAGAGTTACATTCAAAACAGCGGCGATTCCCACAGATATAATTTTGTTGATTCATCCACGTGTGCCACAACGAATCATGTAAAAATATTTGTGACAACAAAAAAACAAAAAAAACAAGATGAAAACTTTGTTTTAGAACATTTTCAATTATCAAAAAAAATCGTTTCATAACATTTTAAATTCTATTTTTTTTTTTCAAAAACTTTTATTACAATGTTAAACAAAAATTACTGAACATTTTAAATTAAAAAAAAAAAAATCACCTTTTAAATTCTAAAAAAAAACTTACTATATATGGTACTTATGTGTTGTAGGGCCGAAAAATATTTTTATCTTTAATTTTGAAGAGTCAAATAAGGGGGAGATAACTCCAAGTTTTCATCCTCGGTATTGATTTTAAAACTGAACTTGCAAGATATGTTGGTGCTTCTGCAGAGACGGGGGCCACTGTTTCGATCGATGGCGGCGGAAACTGCCGACTCCTCTTCGGGAGAAATCGTGATCGATGGAAAGAAATTTGATTTTGGGGGAGATAACTAATATTGGGTTAATTACTTTTTCACGAAATGGACGTAAACCGATTAAACTTTGAAGAGTTCTTGCATTTACTCGGGGATAATTGCAAAAGAAATACAGACGTATTGAAGTTGGAAGTATTTTTGAACTGATCGCAGAATTGTACCCTGTTTAACCCCCCCCCCCACATTTATCATTCAATCAATACCCTGTAAAAAAAATTGTTTTTTTTTCACATTTATCGTTCAGTCAATTGTTTACTTTTTTTTTTTTGCAAATCAAAGTTTTACTTAGTTTTACTTATTACGTTTTTTATTTCAATAAAAAGTTTGCTATTTATTTGATGTACAATGTACATAATATTTATCAAAGTTTTATTTATTTATTTGCTGTACATAATGTTTAATTTGTTTCAATAAATAAATGTTCATAATTTTAACTTATCCTCAATTGTCAATTCAACAGTTATCTTGCCCAAAATCAAATTTCTTTCCGTCACTCACGTTTTCGCACGATTTCTCCCGAAGAGGAGTCGGCAGTTTCCGCCGCCATCGATCGAAACAGTGGCTCCCGTCTCTGCAGAAGCACCGATATTTGGTATTTAACCAGAGATAGGACACTGCAATGAGAGTTATTTTCGACCAAATTGCAGAATTTTACCCAGTGTAAAACTTACATTTACTTCAAAACCTTTATTTCCCTTGTTCCACGGGTTTTCTCTTCCATTTACGTATTTTGATTATTAATTTATTTTAATAAATCATTTTATTTTTAATTTGTTATGCAGTCTTACCGTCTTTTTCTACATGCCTTTATAATTTTTGAAGGAAGTTTACTAGGGACCTCTAAAACTAACCATAGAAATTACCCTCCCCGTTATATGTAACACAATGTAACTTTAATATAGGTTTATATTATCATAATTTTTTTACCATTCAAAAGAAACAAAAACTGCCGATTTTTGTACATTTGAAAATTAGATACTAAAACGTGTGTAATTTATTTACGCCTTAAAACAACGTTCCTATGTAGTGATCAATTTTTATGCGCTAACACCCGTGTTTAATAAATCTAGCAAAAATCAAGTAATGGTCAGATTTTCACGAAATTTTCGATATTTATTCATTATTGGAATAATTTATCTTTAAAATGTGCAAATTATCTGCTCTTGAATTGTGTCCAAAACAAGATGGGTTTCTAAATAATAACGTTAGCATTTCAACACGGTCCGTAAACTGTAAAAGTACCAGGAGCATAAAAGACGGTGGCTAGGTGGTTAACAACACGGACCTGGGTGTGCCGGGTTCGAATCTAGTTCGTTCCCTTGTGTCTAATCTCCTGGAGAGGATGTAAATTAAATACACTTAATAAGAAACCGAAAAGTAAAAAATACTTAGTAATGTGGGAAAATCCATTAACGTGAATTTTATTTTGAAAAGTAGCAAAATAAAAATGAACCGAAAAGAAAAATATTATATTCATATGGGGGGGGGGGGGCAATAAAATGACAAATCGGTGTTTATTTTTTAATATGAAGACGATTCTCTATTTTTAAACACTTGCGATTGATTGGTTCATTCGAGTCACGTGAGACAAATCCTGGCGGATACAAAATGTGCTTCCCAATAAACTCGACAACTCCCGTTTTTATTTGTTTGTCTTTGTTTTCTATTTTTCACGAATTTTTGTTTGATAATTTCCATTCCCGATCCAAATTGATGTCAGAGTTGTTGTTTTGTCAGAGATGCGGGCCCACTTTCATAATTTCGAAAGAGGTATATGAAATCAAGTTTTGGGACCTGCATCGACTTTTTCGATTGGCAAAACTACTTATCTGCCACATGTTAACAGTGAGGTGGGGTGGGAGTTCTTATAACACTTGGGTTTTGGGTTTTTTTCATTGTATATATATATATATATCTCATTTTTGTATATAAGATTTGTTATACCCAAACTCTCCACATCATGTTTATATTGTAATTATTGGGTTTTAAGTAGGTTAATCATTGGGTGATTTTGTTTTAGTGATTGTGACTAGTTAATTTAATCAATGTTAGTTAGGTCCAGTTTCTACCCACCCACTCCCTTTTTTCGACCTTTGTGCCACATTTCATATTTATTTTTGTAATATTTATGAATAAATATGGTGCAATAAGCGTCCTAAATTCTCTTTTCATTTTATGCTGATTTTCTTAATAAAACATAGTTATCCCCCTTGCATTATCAACCCCTTTGACACACGTGCCAAAATATCTATGTCAACAACCAAATCTGATGTCAACAACCAAATGAGGTGGGCATTTTTTAACAACTAGTTTTGTCTGTTTCTCGTAGTGGTCACGGTATTTTCAGCGGTTTGTCGTAGAGGTCAAAAATAAAATAGGGACAACTTAGAATTGTCACCGATAACCGGTGTGGTGTCTTACGCTGATTTTTGTTTCTCTTCATGGATTATATTTCTAAAACTGTTCTCCCAGCCTTAGAACTTTGTATTCTAAATATTTCTATGACAGATTTAACCCTACAAACTTGCGATACTCTTACCACTGTCAAATGGTTGGCCCGTCATGGCCTAATCGCCAATCAGTGTATTTGCGATAAATGCTCACGGCCAATGCATTTACAAGCGAGAAGAGGGAAAGCAGTCGGAGATGGGTGTTGCTGGAAGTGCTCAAAATGGAAGCGTTGCAAAACTGTACGACTTGGCTCCTTCTTTGAGCATTCACGTCTCAGTTTAATCTAAATAGTAGAAATATTATATTTGTGGTCGTTGGAACGGCTCCAAATCGAAGTATCCAAACAGACTGGCGTATCAACCCGCAGTTTGCAGGATTGGTACAATGTCATTCGCGACATTTGCGCGCGCTATTTGATTGATAATCCTGTAGAGATGGGTGGTCCTGATCGAACCGTGGAAATTGATACAAGTAAATTTACGCAGCGAAATAATCGCCGCGGTAAATATAAAACTGATCAATGGGTTCTTGGTATGGTCGAGCGAGAAACAAATGTGACAATGATGGTTCCTGTTGACCAGCGAGATGCAGCGACTATTTTACCCGCCATTGCTAAATACGTCCGTGCAGGCACCCGCATTTTGACGAATGGATGGCGGGACTACAATGCCCTACCGCGACAAGCAGCGGTAAATCACGAATACACCTTTGTTGCCCCCGAAGACCCCGGAAACAATGTGGAAGGCAGCTGTGATCTTTGTAAGGCGAAATTCAGTATTATGAGAGGAACTAGTGATGCGAATTTCAATAGTTACCTTCAGGAATTCCTCTGGCGCCGTCGTATTCTATATTGGATACGCCATTATTATGATGTTTCGTAATATATTTCAATGTCATTTTTAATAAACAATGTTTTTTTTTTTATTATTGGTTTCTTACTAAATTACAAAACAAAACAAGATATTCGAAACATTTTTTAATCCACTGTATTTGTCTGATTTTTGCGGATTTCTCTTTTGTTCTATTGGAAGTATTTAGTTTTAAAATGGCTGCCATTGAAACAATATTATCTCAACCAAATGAGTTATATATCTTTCTAATTATTACGGTATTGTTTGGTAATTAAAAATAAAATAACAGGGAAACTTTAATACTAAAGGCACTTTAGTTTAGCTGTGAATCAGAATTTAGTTTTTTAGAAGTTTTATTTTAGCTAAAACAATCAATAAAGTGAACAATAATGACAGCGAATAGTTTTTTTTTTATAAAACGAATAATCAGTGATTTGGGGTATCTTTTACAATAATCCGCAGAGTGAAAACGCTATAAAAACAAATATACAACAAATAAAAGTAACTGTAGCCGATAAAAGTTATTTCCCAACTTATCTGACATTTGTTTGTATTTGTAAGCCGTTTCAACTGCTATTTATTAGAAATCAATATTTTTGTCACATGATCATTGGACAAGCGATGAGGGGGGGGGGGTCGTAACGAGGTAAGGCCATTTTGTTTTTATACAAATACATGCCAAAAAAAAAAAGGAAGAAATTTTGGGAATGTTTAACACTAGCCCTACAACTCGCGAGTCGGGTTGAAAAAAAGTTGTAGAACGTAGTTAAAAAAATGAATATGCAACAAATAAATGCGACGTACGTAGAGACCGGAGATTTTCCTAGTTTTCTATTCCATTTGTTTGTATGTTTACGTATGGTAAATGGGTTTTTATTAGACATGAAAAAAAAAAAAATTTTTGTCTTATTTAAAAAAAAATGCCGTCTCTAGTTTTGGCTATCGGTGTCACGTGTGTGTTTTTTTTTACCGGGACTCAATCAAAACGGCGTTTTTTTTGGTTTTGTTCTTTTGCTTTACTGAAATATGAAAAATTGGGGTTCGGTTTATGTTTAGGTTAGGGTATGGAATTTTTTACAGAAACAACAGGAGAAAAAAAACATTACGGTGTGAGGAATGAAAATAATATGTAAATAAAAGGACACTGACATGTAAATCAAAAGAAAATTATTTTATTCCTTTTGCTTAAAATGTAGTTTTGTTTTGTTCTTCTGCTTGGATGAAAAATGCAAAAATTGCGCTTTGACTATGAGTCCCAGTAAAAAAAAAAAAACAACCGAAACGAGAACGAGGCTGCAGTCTCGTTCTCGTTTCGGCTTTTTTCTATCGAGAAGCGGCCATTACTTTTTTTTTTCACTTCACGTACGCTAAAACTATCAATTTATAGAAAATAGCACTTTTAACGGATTATAATCATTAATAACTGTCACAGTTATCTTGGAAATTCAGTTTTATCGGCTACGGTAACTTTTATTTGTTGTATATTTGTTTTTTCAGTGTTTTCGTTGTAGGGCTATTCGTAAAGATACCCGAATTTTTTTTTTTACATCTAATAAAACCCCATTTATAGTACGTAAAAATACAAACAAATTTCATAGGTAAGTAGGAAAATATCTATTCTCGACGTAGGTCAGCTTCACTTATATATATATATATATATATATATATTTTTTACCCCGTTCTCGTTCGTTTTTTGGACCACGTTGGCGACTCTGCAGATTATTGTAAAAGATACCCGTTTTTTTTTTTGTATAATTTAAAACTTTATAAAACGAAAAGTTATTTAAAAATAATGGTAAAAATAAAGATCCATTTTTTTAATTAAAAAATTCAAAGTCTGAATTACTTCCGGTTGATTGGGTTAGGAGCATGGCCATCCCTACTACAGGCCAGGCAATCGTGCAACTGGGGTCTTTTACTGGGGGCCATGTGAATTTTCTTAAATATTCGATATAGAAGTTGCAAACTATATCATCAACTGGTGCGGATCCTTTTTTTCTTTTTAACCACAATATACAAGTAATGATCTTTTGAATTAAGTACAAAATCTCTAAAAAAAATCCAACATTGAAATAAAAATTCTTCATTGAAATATGCATTTGCCTTTGTTTATTCAAAATTACCTGTCTCTTCATTTATAGGAATTTGTCAATAATTGTCAAATTTATCAATTAGCTCATTGTGGTTCTTATTATTTGGTATGTAAAACACATAAAAACATCAAACTAATCTCACAGAGAAATTTTACCTTTGTTTGCAACTTCTATATCGAATATTTAAGAAAATTCACATGGCCCCCAGTAAAAGACCCCAGTTGCACGATTGCCTGGCCTGTAGTAGGGATGGCCATGGTTAGGAGTGAATGTAACTGCAAAATTGATTTCTGATTCACAGCTAAACTAAAAAAGTGCCATACTAAATTCTGATGGTAAAAAAAATTAGCGTTCACCAAAATTGGTGGAAAGCAAACCAGTAATTTTTTTTTTAATTAAGAAATTCAAGTTTAAATCATCGGCGTAATGTTCAGTGGGGAAGAAGCGATTGTTGTGTATTTCAAGGGAGATAAATTAAACTCAATGTGCATTTTTTTTTGTGTCTTTATTTTTTTTTAAACAGGCAAAAGGTCGAATTGACAGCATAATTAGATTGAGACCCTGCTTCCCATTTGATCACCGACGTTGAGCCTGGTCAGTACTAAAATGGGTGACCATTTGGGAATACCAGGTGCTGTATGTGCTCTCCGCTTATATCTGCATTGTTTCCAGTCGTCTTGCACTTCTCTTTGCCACTGGAATCAAGCAATGTCGACTCAGGAGAGGTGTGGTTGGAGATTGTGCAATCCTTGCTTCACAATTACACGCACAGGTACCCTCACAGGGGTTATCCATTGTCTCTCAAGACTGAAGAGGCCATGATCAGTATGAATTAAGAAAAGAAAATACTTATCCGAAAATGGCTCAATTTAATTTTATCTAAAGAAGTACCTTTCTTTTTTAGCCTAACCCTAACCTTTCAGTTTCATCGTCCTGCCACATGCACAAGTCTCTGACGCAGATAGTAATTTCTCTGCTTGTAAAAAGTCAATCTGCCCATAAGAATACTTCCTTTAAATTTAACTCATTGAGAACAATTTTCAGAACAAGAGCAAAAGCCATTTTGAAAAATGTATTAGTTAGATATGAGCATAATGAATGGCCGATCCCCAGAATTTAAAGGCATTTTGACCCGTTCCTTCACCAAAATTTTGAAAATCAACCAATTCTAATGAAATTTTAAGTATTTATGAATTAACGATCATGGAATATAATGAACCTATTGATTCATTAAAAATTTTAGTGAAAAAGTATTATTTCGTGTAAACAAAAACACTTCACTAAAGTTATATCTTAGGGTACAAAAAAAAAAAAACCCAAAAACGCATGAATTTAAAAAATTTTGATTTTTTATGAAAATAAAGCACCGTAGATGTAATCAATAATTTTTTTTTTTAATATAGTTCTTATATATTAGAAAAAAAAAGACCCTAAATTCCGTGTTAATAAAAATATAACTCGAAGAAAAATGAATTTCTCTAATTAACAATATTACCATTTAATAAAACATTGTTTATTTAATATTTTCATAAAAAAAAATGTGATTGCAAAAATATTATTAAGTGATTTTAATGATAACATTTCACCGGAAATATTACAACGCGATTTTATATTTCCCTTTTTGCGTATGAACGTATATTTTCTTTTAATCTTGAAAAACAAACGAAAAAATTGAAATACTGTGCCATTCCGAAAAAAAGTATTTAAAAAGTTTCTACTAACAATTAACTTAAATATCTATGGATGGACAGTACTACAATGAACAGATGGGATTTGCACACTACCCACTGTCACCCAAATTTTATTTTCAGAGAATCCACAACCTCTTCAGTTTCACAATTTACTGTCAATAGACATCATTTGGAAAAATAAAATGTAATTTTTGAATCAATCATTTTCTTTCAAATTTGAATTCTATTTAATCATTAATGTGAACCTGCATGAGAGCGTTCACTGTACTGGCTGCAATCGTCTTATACGTGCTGGTCCAAAGTTGTCGTTTAACTTAGTGCTGCAACAAAGAATTCTCATCCCAAGTAGAATCACAACTCCAGGTTATGAACAAGTAACAGATTTATTTGTTGAAGGTTAGAAATGAAACTTGTGTTCCCAGGTTGAATGGCAGACTTGCAAAATGAGATTTTTTCCCAGACCCCAAAAAGATAAGTTCAATCAGCACAATCCTTAAGCTTGAACTGCTCGCCAGCCCTTTCAAAACTAAAACTGCCTGTTATGCCTAGAAGGTCAGGTATCCCCCTCCCATCTCCTGGAATCTTTTCCTCCTGACCGGAAATCTGATTCCAGTCTTTCTCACTGGTCACCATTCAACCACCCAAAAGCTGACCGCTGGAGATATAAATATAAGATATTTATTTAATTTTTTAATATAAATAAAAACATTTAGATTTTTACCGAGTCTGGTCATTTTACGGAGATTATTGTCCTTCCAACCATCCATACTTACAAAAGCTAAACGTATAAATCAGGGGTAAGTTATTTTCAGAATAACCATCACAGCTTTACGCGAGTTGAATAACACCATTTTTTTCCAAATTTCAAGAGTGATTGGACAAGTCCTCCTCCCACCAATTTATTTAATGAGAACTATGTTACAAACAAAATTGTCACTGGAGCCGACGCGACCAAACACGGATCATCAGACAGCATTGCGTGTCCTCAGCTACAACAACGGTATAAAATACACACACCCAAGAGACAACCGAGTTATATTAATAACTTGTTTTAACCACAAAGATGATCATTGAGCTATTAAGTGCACAGAATAGGATAAATTTTTATAAGGCCAGTGATGGTTTCATTTGAAGATGTACTCTTTGCCGAACATATTTTTCTATATACAACGGCACGTTTTTTTTTCAGAGATCGAAGTTGAAATTGGAGCAGATATTTTGTGTGTTTGTGGTTCCACGAAAACGCCATTTACCATCTACCTTCTTAACCACAACAGAAAAGACACCTAAATGAACCCGGAACATACTGGTGGATCTCGTTAATGTCCCCACCCACCCACCTTAAATATCTAGCCGCTACAGGCTGTGCGTCGCAGTTTTCACACTACACCCCCCACACACACACACAAAAAAAGAAGAAATAATTCATACAGAATTTCTGCCATGTAAATAGATTTTTTAAAAAACTGACTAAAGATCTTAACCAACATTGATGTGATGCGATTACAATAAAAATGACTGATCTTGAACAGAGTATAGACAGTTTAAAACTAGACATAATAACACTCACTGAAGTAAAGCCCCAAAATTGTAAATCTTAACTACATGTAACAGAATTGATCATTAATGGATATCACCCACTTGTAAAGAATCTGGACCAGAAAGGACGGGGGATTTGTGTATATGTTTCCAAGTTATATATGGTGGCGGCTTTTAATCTTGAGACTGAAAATTTACACAGCTTCAGAGAGTCAGTTTGGGTAAATGTCAAAGTAGGAAAACATAAGACTGGAGTTTTGCTGCATATACAGAAGCCCATCAAGTGATGGCACAAACAATAAAAAATTAGGAGCATTACTGAAGGCAGTCTCAGAGAAGAACTTTTGGAATCTTGTAGTTGGGGATTTCAACTACCCGCATGTGAACTAGGACAAGTGTTGCAACAAACAGGAATGAATCAGAGTGTGACCAGTTTTTGGAGTGTTTGAAAGAGAGTCCTTATTCAGCACATTGATAAACCCACCAGATACAATCCTTGACTTAATGTTAACAAACGAAGTAGATGTGGTAAAAGAGACTAGGTACCTTGCACCGATAGGAAATAGTGACCACAGTGCCCTGGTATTTGACTATATTTGCCACCAAGAATTTACCACAAGCAGTACAAAAAAGTATAAGTATGATAAAGGTGATTATGATGGAATACGCAGTTTGATTGCAAGTGTAAATTGGAAACATGAGTTAGAGAACAAAAACACAAGAATGGAATTTTTTTACTGACATTATTGGTGAGGCAATAGAAAAACACATCCCAGCTCACAACGGTGGGGGGGGGGGGGAGAGAAAAAACAAGATGTGTCAGATGTATATTGACAGAGCAGCCATGAAACAAGCGAAAGCTTGGAAAAAGTACATAGGATCTGCATAATTACAAACAATATTATAAAGCCAGAAATAAACTGCAAAACTACACCAGAAATCTCAGGAAGACATTTGAAGAATCACTAGCCTATGAAGCAAAGGTTAATCCAAAGGCATTCTGGAAATATACAAAATCAAAGGCCACAGTAAAGAGTTGAGTCAGTGATTTTAAGGATTGCAATGGTAACATACACTCTAAGGACGAGTCTAAAGCTGACATCCTGAACAACTTCTGCAGTGGCTTCACAAAAGAAAATCTAGAAAACATGCCTGCAATTGGAAACGTAGACAATGTCGAGCTATCTACTATAAACATAACAGAAAGATATTGAGAAACAACTGAGAAAACCTAAAGTCAGTAAGTCATCCAGACCAGATGGATTGCACTCAAGAATCATTAAGAAAATTGCCCCCCCCCCCCCACATAACTGAGCCATCTTGACAATTTTTAGTAGGTCTGTGGAATCAGGAGAACTACCAAGTCAATGGAAACAAGGCCAGATTATCCCTATTTTCAAAAAGGGGGTTAGAAATATGCAGAGCACCTACCGACCAGTGAGTTTGACTTCAGTATTGTGCAAATTGTTGGAAGGCATCATCAGGGAGAGGTTAATGTCACATTTCGTCAGCAATAACTTATTCTGTGATAAACATGGATTTGTTCCAGGTAGATCCTGTATAATGCAACTGATAACTTGTCTTGATGAGTGGACCGAAATGCTGGATCAATGGGGACCCTGTAGACATTGTCTACTTTGACTTTAAAAAACAGTGTCGCACAAGAGGCTGGTGGACAAATTTGAGAGCTATGGCATTAAAGGTAAAGCTAAGACATGGATAAGCAGCTTCCTACAGAACCGCATTCAACGTGTATCAGTAAATGGCTACGTATCGAAGTAGGCTGATGTCACCAGCTGAATTCCCCAGGGAAGCGTTCTCAGGTCGGTACTCTGTTATATTTATTAATGACCTTCTAGATGCTGTCAATAGTGTTGTGCTTATTTCGCTGATGATACAAAGATGTACGGACAAGGCTACAGCATCAGAGGACACAGCAGTAATACAAGGTCATGTGGACAAATTATCAAAGTGGTCGGAGGAGTGGCAATTACTGTTCAACGCAAGCAAGTGTAGTGTAATGCATTTCAGTCACGGCAATGACAGAACAGCATACACAATGAAGGACAATAACGGAGGAATTAGAGACCTCAAGAAATCTGAAAAAGAAAAAGACCTGGGATTGCACGTCGACAACAAACTCTTTTCACCAACATGTTGATGAAGCCATCAAAAAAAGAAAATCGTGTCTTAAGACTGATTAAAAGAACGTCTGTTAGTCGTGATAAGATCTTCATAAAGAAATTTATACACAACCATGGTCAGGCCAATATTAGAACATGGAAACGCTGCAAGAATCCACCAATATGCCAGAGATAACGACAAAATCGAAAGAGTTCAGCAAAGAGCAACAAAGTTGTGTTCCTCAATCAAAGACCTGCCATATGAGGAGAGGCTTAAAGAGATGAGACTACCGTCAATACACTGTTGACGTAAAAGAGGTGATATGATAGAAGTGTACAAGTGTTTACAGGCAAGGTCAACATCAACCAAGGACAGCTTCTACCACTGAATACCAGCTCCAGGACAAGGTGAAACAATTTCAAATTTACGAAGAAGCACAGCAGACTCAACATCAGAAAGCATTAGTTTGGATTTCGAGTAGTGAACAACTGGAATGAACTCCCCAAATCGGTTCAAAGTACAAAAGACACAAATGACTTTAAAAAACAAACTAGACAAGTGCTAGTCCAGTAGGTAATACATTGTTCGACCCACGCATGCGTCTACTGAGACTATAATAAGACCAGGCATGGAGTGGAAATTACAGGCTTAGTAGCCTTTTTTCCTGAAGAAGAGTATCCAAGTATAATTTACGTTAAATAAGTTACACAGAAAAAACAAATAAAAACTAAAAATTCAAAACAAACGTTTGTAACACACTATGCGTTAAATAAATTGAAGAAAACAAATTATAATTCAAATTAGAAAAAACAAAAAGAACTGTTTTAATACATTTTTTTTATTTTTCCTATAATTTGCTTGGTTTTATTGTTTTGTTAAATATTTTTCAAATCTATATTTTTAAAAAAATGTTAATTATTTCGTAATGTTGAATAATTGTACTCTGCCATGGTGGCTAATGTGACGTCATGACATTTCTATCGGTGTTAGGCAAAAAAAAAAAATATGCTGTATTATTTTAGCCTTTTTTTTGGGGGGGGGGAATTTATTTTCTGATCTTTTGCAGTAATAAATAATGCATTATAATTTTTGGTACTTCTTCCGATTAGGATCCAAACTAACTTTGACCCCAACCCTGACCATAAGGACAGAGTCAAAGTTAGCTCGAGTCGTAATCTGGCGGAGTACCCAATTTTTTTCTGGTCTAACACCGGGGGAAATGTAAGACATTTGGTCATCATGGCAGAGTACAGTTATTCAACATAATAGCGCAGAGTTAGACAAGGTCGGAGCAGGTCTAGAGAAGAAAACAATTATATGCTTCTTTTTTTTTTCAGGGCGGCGGTGGGGTTACACTTGATCAATGTATGTATGGGGTATCGGTTTTACTTTTGTTTTTATACTAATGTGGTAATACAAATAATAATAATTCATTGGTTTTATTAGATCAATTAGATTTAAAGCACCCCAAAACAAGCAAATACGAAAAGGAGAGATTCTGGTCCACCGGTTGCTTTCACTTCTGGTTGGTTGAACCTGTAAACTACTCGCGCGCACACATGGAACTTGTCAGCAGACGGATAATACTCAAAACTTTTTCTTTTTAATTAAAAGTATGCTGCGTTGTTTTTTTTGTTTTTTGTTTTTGTTTTTTCTCGTATTTATTTTAAGAAGAGGAGACATATATTAAAAAAAACAAAAAACATTGCAGGGATTTTTTTTTGTAAAGCAAAATGTATAAACAAACGAAATAACATTTAACAAATACATAATTTTATTTACTGAAAGTCTAAACAAACGAGATCATTCACACTTCGCTAAAGTTTGTTTTTCGTCTTTTTGATCCGATCCCTCTCTAAAATCTAAAGTATTAAAAAAAAAAACGGAATTGTCTATGCAAAACGATCGGTAATTGTAAACAAACAGAAAACAATTTCGTCCGTAAAAAGGTGAAAACAAATGTTGGTGGTCATAGTAAATAACGAACAAGCAGCAATTTTGGGCATTTTTAACAAAAGCCAAGAAAATTAAAAAAACATTTTTTTTTTTTTTCATTTCAAAACGAACAGTCCTCTTGATTAGATTAACAGATTTTTTTAATTTATTTTTTATTTTATTTGTGAAAATCAACAGTATATTGAAGAAAATAAAATGTAATCAACAGTATTTAGGTACTAAAAGGAGAGTTGTCTGCCTCTTACACTATTGGAGCTCTTCTAAAATAAATTCGCTCGTGTCCCTATTCTGTATAAGTGCTAATTTTCGATTTTTGAGCGATTATCGAGGTTACGTATGGCCGTTATTAAGCCACCATTTTTTTTCGTTCTATTTTTTTATTTTATTTTTTTTTTTGTAATTTCTCAGATAAAATTCGGTAACGAGCTATGATAACAGCCGAAAAGTAACCACAAAATGACACCCGGATTTAAAAAAAAACACAAAAAACATATCTATATTGAAGATGTTAACTCCCAAATATGATGGACATTTTGTCGTAACTAGTTTTGCCTGTTTTTTTGTAGTGGTCACTGTATGTCCAGCGGTTTTTAGTAGCGGTCAAAAATAAAATAGAGACAATTTTTAATTGTCACCGGTAACCGGTGTCTTGCGTTTACGTTTGTCTCTCTTCTAAAGTGTTAAAGCATGAGCTATATTTCTGAAAATGTCGTTTCAGCCTCAGAACTGTATTCTAAATATTTCTGTAACAGATTTAACGGCATAACAACCGAGACCTGATTTTTAATCAATTAATTTTATTCAACAGTTATGGATAAAATTGTTGAAGACATTTTATCAGCTGCGGATCTATGTATCCTGAACATAACTTTGAAAGAACTACTGACCGAAACGAGTGACAGTAAGAAATCATTGGAATGGTTGGCCCGTCATGGGCTAATTGCCAATAGGCTAATGTGCAAGAAATGTTCACAGCCACGAAAAATGTTATTACAACGAAGGGATATAAAGAAATGCATTGATTGCTATTGTTGGGCTTGCCCTAAATGTAAAAAAACAAAAAGCGTACGTGTGGGCTCGTTTTTTGAGCGAGCACGTTTAACCCTGAACGAAATACTTCTGATAATATACTGGTGGTGCTCACAAGAGCAGCTGGCCACAGTGACCGCAGAAACTGGTATATGTGTGCGAAGTTTGCAGGATTGGTTTAATTATCTTCGCGGAATTTGTGCGAGGTCGTTAATTGACAATCCCGTGGAGATGGGTGGTCCTGGTCGAACCGTGGAAATTGACCAAAGTAAATTTATGAAACGGAATAATCGACGCGGAAAATATAAACCTGACCAGTGGGTTCTTGGTATGGTCGAGCGAGAGACAAATGTGACAATGATGGTGCCTGTGAACCAGAGAGATGCAGCAATTATATTACCCGTCATTGCTAAATACGTGCGTGCAGGCACCTGTATTGTGACGAATGGATGGCGGGACTACAATGACCTACCGCAACAAGCAGCTGGAAATCACGGATACACCTTTGTTGCCCCAGAAGATCCCGAAAACAGTGTGGAAGGCAGCTTGTATCTTTGTAAGGCGAAATTTAGTATGATGAGAGGAACTAATGATGCAAATTTCAATAGTCACCTTCAGGAATTCCTTTGGCGCCGTCGTATAAAAGACAATTTCTTTGGCAATATTTTATATTGGATACGCCATTATTATGATGTTTCGTAATATATTTCAATGTCATTTTTAATAAACAGTGTTTGATTTTTATTATTTGTTTCTTACTAAATTACCAACAAGATAATCGAAGCATTTTTGGCACTTGTGCAGTTTAGTAAACAGGGGCATATAATCCACAGGAAGTAACGACCAATAGATTTACACATTTTAATAAATTTATTTATTTAATAAAATATAGTTTCTGAAAGAAAAACATTGTAATAAATATAGTTTTATTATATTCGTTTTATAACATCTTAGATTATATTAAAAAAAAATAAGTCAATTTCAGAAACTATAATTTATTACAATATTTATGCCAAAATGTTACTTTATTGAAAATAAACTTTATTTTATTACAATGTTTTTCTTTCATAAACTATATTAAAATGTTTTAATCTATTGGTCGTTACTTCCTGTGGATTATCTGCCCCTGTTTACTAAACTGCACAAGTGCTGCATTTTCTTTTTTTTACTCCACTTTATTTGTCTGATTTTCGCGGATTTCTTTATTTTTTTAGTTATATTTAAGTTTTTAGCTTTAAGATGGCTGTCATTTAATACAACATTATATAAATAAGCTATATTTTTCGTATAACGGTATTGTTTGATAATTAAATTAGATGAGACAGAAAAAGTCTACGTGACGACGGTTTCTGGTTTTGAAATCAGAAATTGACAAGCGGTGTTTAAAAAAAAAAAAAAACTTTTACGAAAAAAAACTTTATCACACCGGGCGTAGTTTACCCCTCTTGAAAACTTATATATTTATATATTTTTTACGCGAACATTCCAAAAAAGTGACCAACCCGTATATTTTTCGTTCGTTGCACTTTGGGCATGCTCAACAAGTAATGATTTATGAAATATTTTCCCTTTCTCGATTGAAAATACATTGTCTGTTGGCGGTATTTACTTCCTTCCCACCGCAGGAAGATGAGGCACAAATCCGGAAGGTGGGGGACAGTTAAGCTAGCGCCCCTAAAGGATCACTCTGGCCTTTAAAAAATTGCCTGGGAAGCCCCGTCAGCATTCCCCGGTCGGAGCGCCTCAGGCAGTAAACAAGAAACTTACTCCACCCCAAAGAGGGGAAGCAAGGCTTGGGAGAGCGCACCTCCTAGGACAACCCAGGACTAATACTTTAGCCCGACAGGTAAAAGACCACCAGAATGACCCAATTTCTGTCGGACTGATTGTCGAGATCGGAACCTCAACTAGTATGTCCGTCATCGGACGGCAAATGAATGGTGCCGGAGACATTGTCCGTTGGCAATTATTGCATGTCATGCCAACCATTATATTGTTTGCATATTTTCTGCCGTTTCAAGAGTTTACTCTATTAACGAAATTTTTTTTTTTTAATAGTATAAGGCTGCAAATGACTAGATACAGAATAGTTGAAAAACAACAACAAAAGCCCCTCCCCATGTTAAGAATGGGGTTCTCGATAATAACGTTATTATTTGGAATACATTTAATTTTTATATATGTAGTTGTTTTGTTTTTTTAAATTGCGAATTATCTGCCCTTGAATTATTTTAAAGAAAAAAGATGGACGCTTACTGTACGAATCGATGTTATGATACGAAGAATGGAAAAAAATACTTGTAATTAAAGTTCTAGTGGGTAATTTTTCTATCTTTTTTGTACAGTGAGTAACAATATAACGCTGAATAAGTATATAATATTGTTTTTATAAAAAAATATTTTTTTCGTACGGCCGCTAATCAGCACAAGCACCAAATACATTTAAAAAATGGATTAGATATTCTGTTAATTATTTGTTTATTACGAAATGAAAGTAATACATTCGATGTATTATTTGTGAAATAATATGACAATGGGCCAGTCTGAAATTGGTATGAATTATGGAGAAAGTTTTTTTAATCGTTTCTGGTCACCTGTATATGATATGAGGCGTCATTTGCTGCTGAGTGGAACCGGAAGCTGGAAGGGAATAGAAATGTCACGAATAACCAAATATTATAATAATATTTATGAGATCATTTAATTTTTCTTTTAAAAATAAATAAACAATGTTTTATTAAATTATAATATTGTTAGTTCGATAAATGATTTTCTTTAAGTTATATTGAATATTGATTTTATTAGCATGGAATCTAGGGTCCTTTTTTTTTTCGTAATATATGACAATATTTAAGATTTCTATTAAAACCTATGGTGCTTTATTTTCATAAAAATGAAAAAGATTCATTTTTTTTAATGCCCTAATATAACTTTAGTAGGTGTTTTGGGTGCTTTTTAGGAATTGGTATCCATAGATTTATAGTAGTGACATAAGCAGTTCCAACTATAAACGGTGAAAGCCTATCCAAGTTCCAACTTTTACCGACTATGACATTTCGGCAGACGACTATTTTTCAATCAATTAGAAAGAGTTCTTAACTTTTCAGTTGGAATTAGAGCTCTTAAGGTATTCAAAAAATCCCATTTGCTTTTATTATATTTACTCATTTAAATATGAACCTCGTATTTTTACATGCAACAATTTGGAAAACATGACCTGTTCGATTATATAATTAAACGAATTGCTGAATTGTACCCGGTTTCAGATTTTAAAAAAACAAAAAACATTTTTACTTTCGGCTACATCGCTTTTTACTTCTATTTATTTTTTTATTATTAAAAACGGTTCTGCGGCTACGGTAGTCTAATGACATCCCATAGCTGCAATCAGTCCTCCATGCTAGTCCCAGGCCATCTGGTCTTGTCATGCGTAAGTTGTAGGCAATGAAGTTGTTTCGCTGTATGTAGTGGTCCTAGTCCCGCCTGCTTGAGGTCAGCACGTAGTGTGCCCAGCAGATTTGTGCAGTTCCGTCCTAGTCGCGGTTGGTAGCCTTGCGAGCCAGTAACGGCAAAGTCTAGTGCCCTCTGTGCGGGAGTGTCAGGGTCCATTCGTAGGACATGGCCTAACAGACCATATTTGTTCAGCGACCTTTGTGGAGAGGGTTTTTTCGTTGCACAGTCATATAGTGCCTTGTTGCTGATAAGTTTTTTCGGTTAGCAGTGACCTGTGATGGAATGGAGGTGTCTGCGGTGGCACACATCCAGCTTGTCAAGCATGGCTTTTGTTATTGCCTAGCTGTTGCTATTGTAGAGCATGATGGACATGCAGTACACGTTATAGAGACAGAGTCTAGTCTTCAACAGGATCTTGGTTCATCGGCTCCAGAGTTTATGTAATTAATGAAACGCTACATTGCCATGTATACTTCTAATGTTCCGTAAATATGGCTTTAAATTTCATATTCCCTTTTCAAGCCCCCCCCCCCCGAAAGTCTTTTTAGATTTCTGAATGATTTCACTCTGGCCGTGCCTTTGTCTCCTAGATATGCCTTCACCCTCCCCATTCGAGCACTGCCAGAAAGGATGCCAAATGAATCCCGAACGCACTCATTTGCCCATGAGACAGAAACTGGACGAGTGGAGCTCATTAACACCCTAACCGTAAATGTCTAGCTTCTACTAACCAGTCCCCCCCCCCCCCCGCAGAAAAATATAAAGACAAACTTCGTTTCATTAATGTAAAATAGAATTTAGAAAAAAATTTTTTCCTCTTTGTAAATAAGATATTATCACAATCTGCATGAAATAACTTGCAAGGAAACATGAAAATTTAGCCTCTTCTGTGCACTTGTGACAAAAATACGACCGTAACAAAAACGGCAAAAATACATCGAAAATAGTGTTTGTGTTAAAAAAAAAAAGATAAAACAAATAAAACTTCTCGCCCCCCCCCCAAAAAAAAATATACAAAAACAAACGTTTGTAACACACTTTGCATTAAATAAACTGAAAAAAATTCTTTGTAATTCCAAAATAACCAGAAAGCAACCAAAACAAAAAATAAACATTAACGAATACACTTAAATACAAAATAAAAATCAACAGTTTTTCATTAAATAAGTTCTTTGCAAAAAAACAAAACAAAAAAAAACACTTATAATATGCATTCAGCTTATTCGCTAAAGTTCATTAACGTTGTTCACCAGTCTCGGAATCTTTTTTTTATATGTATTCCTAAAAAGTACTATGTTTTTTTTTAAGGAAGAAGCTATATTGCCGGTCCCGGCAAAATAACGATTCCTGCGTTATTTTGCCGGTTCATGTATATTTAACTAAATTGTTAAACATACAGTGACGCCCGGCACAATAATTATTTACTAATGTAAAGGGATCGTTATTATGCCGGTTCATTATTTTTAAAAACCTAATTGTTATGGCCTTGCGAAAGAAAAGGTAATTAAATAAATAAGGGCAAATATTTAAAAACAATTTGTTTTCATCATCAGTTGTGTCGGTTAAAGAAATAAAAAAAAATCGACCTGCCCTATTGTGTCGGTTAAAGAACTATCTGCTTACTTTTCATAATAGAATTAATGTTGATGAATTTTCCCAACATTACTAAGTCTGCTCTCGATTTAAGTAATTGAAATTTTCCTTTAGTTATATATAAGTTATATATAAAGAAAAAAATAAGCAACAAATAAATGTTACCAAAGGCAACATAAATTATTATTCTACCTACCTGTATAAGTTTATTTGTTTATTTTATTATTTATTTTGATAAATGATTTTTTTTAATAAAAATAATCAAATAAACAAATAAACTTATACAGGTAGAAGAATAATTTATGTTGCCTTTGGTAACATTTACTTGTTAAAAATGTGCTTTACAAAGGAGAGATTTTAATGTAAAATTCTGATTTTCTTTATGAAGAAAAACTTCGATAATGTTAAAATATACAGAAAATCACTGGATTTAAACAGTTTCTATTTAAAAATGTTCTTTCAATGAAATCATAAAATAAGTCGTAATTTTGAAGAGTTCACTCCTAATCGAATCAACCGGAAGTAAAAATTAAAGTTTTAAATTATACAAAAAATCAATCAGGCAAAGATTAATTAAAAACAAACAAAAAAAATCAATCAGGCAAAATTTTAAATAAAAAAAAACAAATAAAAAACAATCAGGCAAAGTTTTAAATTATAAATAAACTTTCGTTTGATGAAGTTTTAAATAATACAAAAAAATAGTTTAAATAATTAAAAAAAAGTAATTTATAGTTAAATAAATACGAGCCGGCAAAATAACGTAAGACTCATTATTGTGCCGGGCGTCACTGTATGTTTAACAATTTAGTTAAATATACATGAACCGGCAAAATAACGCAGGAATCGTTATTATGCCGGGACCGGCAATATAGCCTATTCGTTTTTTTAATACAAAATAATAAATTTTCACTAAGTCCTCTAACAAAATAAAGGATTCATGTTCCGTAATCTTTAATAAATACTGAAAATTTCATTCAAATTAGTTGATTTCTTGAATTTTGAAATGAGGGAAAGGACATATATATATTTTGCGATCGGCCATTCTTTACGCTCATATCTAGATATTATACAACTGTTGATAGAGAAGCCGCTTTTAGCGGTACCTAAGAATTAGGGCTCCTTTACTGCCAGTCAGAAAGAGCAGCTAGACAGTTGGCAAATCTGTACCCTCAACCTGTCACTTTCAGAGCAAGAGTGGCCCAGACTAGTCATATGAAACTAAGTGACATGCAAGCGTCTCAAAGTTGCCCACATAAAGAAAAAGAAATGGGGGGTTGGCATTCATTGTCCTAGTCAGGAAACAAGGCCAATCACTGGGTGGGTGTCTATGAAGTGCGCCTGGCTAATAAATATACAAAGAAGGAATGCAAGAAGCGGTTAGCACTCAAAATGTCTGCTAAATTTTAGTGTGCAGTTCTGATTTTCTAAACGGTGACAGGGCAAATTATTCGACCGTATTAATGTTGTTCGGAATTTTTTAGATGAGGATTGATAATTTGGATTATTCGGACTACTGTTCTGATCTTGAGTGTTATTCTCACGTTTCGGCCGATGTAACATCCGATCTTCAGGTTATACTGTCGAACTCAGGAATCTGTACGGAATTTCGAACAGACCCCGTTATTTAATCCACGTCCAGGTAGCATACTCTCGTTCCGTCAGCCATGATCAGTAATCTGCAATTGTATTCTTAATATCGCCCGCGCTGGGGGTTGAACCATAAACCTTTATAAGACTTTACTTATAAGTTTATTTATCTTTTAACTTATTTTAAAGCGTTTATTTTTGTTACAAAAAAAAAAAAAGTAGACCCCCACCAGAACGCACAGGATATATCGCCCACATCAAGAAAATATTAGCTAACTACCCTAAACCGTTATAATGGCCCGGAAATGGGTAATCATTTTACACTAAATTTATGCGAAACTGACCCCTCCCCCAAACTTTAAATAAATGTTTGCTTTTCCTTTCCGTCAAGTTTTTCAGGGTTTACACGTAATTGTATAAAAAAAATCTCATTTTGAGGGGGGGGGGGGTAGCTGAAGGTGTTAATGTACAATGCACTTAATAAAAATAAATAATAAATAAAAATAAATAATAAATATAATTATAAATAATAATAATAAATAATAATAATAATATACAGGTAAGTAGAAGACTAATTTATCTTTTTCTTTGGTAACATTTATTTGTTGCCTATTTGTTTGTTTTTTCATCCTTTTTTGTTTTCTTAGCTCTTGTTAAAAATGCCCGAAATTTGTAGTTGTGACGTAAGCAGTTCCAACTCCTTCTACACAATACGAACCGAACTAAACCGACTTAGCAAACTAAACCTATTAAAATTAAATTTAAAAAACACAATTCGGTTCGTATTGCGTCTTTAGTTTACTGAATTTCAACTAAAGCAAAAAAATATAAAATATTGTTGTTGTTTTTAATTACTTATGGGTTTCTAAATAATAACCTTATTATTTCAGCACGGTCCGTAAACTGCAGAAGTACCGAAAAAAAAAAATGAAGTATAGTATCAAAGATATACTTTAACGTTAATTCTATTTTGAAAAGTAAAAAATAAATAATAAAAAAAAAACGAAAAGAAAAAAATATTTAAATCTAGAGCAGAGTATTTATTTACCTCCTCTCCAGGAGGTTAGGCACAAGGCCAGTTTTATCTTACTCCCACAAGTAAGGTGTGACCCAAGGTCGGGTCGGGGAAGTGGGGTTTGAAAAGCCAGCGCCCGAGAAAGTGAGCACTCTGGCCATTAAAAATTGCCTGGGCAGCCCCGTCGGCATTCCCCGGTAGGGGCGCCTCAGGCAGTAAGCAATAAACTTACTCCTCCCCAAAGAGGGGAGGCAAAGCCTGGGAGGGTGGACCTCATAGAACTGCACAGGACCGACCCATAGACCGGCGTAAATAAAGCCCAAGACAATACCAGTTTATGGGGTGGAACTGATACAACACTTTGATCTTAGCCAAAAGGCCAAGAAATCCCTAAGAGCAGAGTAAGTAATGTTGGAAAAATCCATCAACGTTAATTTTATTTTGAAAAGTAACAAAATAAAAAACCGAAATGAAAAATACTTTATTCAGGGTGAGGAGGACATTTAAAAATACAATTCGGTGCTAATTTTTAACATTAAATTCAAACGATTCTCTTTATTTTTAAATCATTGCGATTGATTGGTTCATTTGAGTCACATCCTTGATTGTGTTTGGTGGCGTTAAGTGGAGGTGATAAGAAATGCCACTGGTTTCGTATGTATTTTCCGCGGTTTTTCGTAGAGGTCAAAAATAAAATAGGGACAACTTAGAATTGTCACCGATAACCGGTGTCTTACGTTGACCTGTGTTTTCCTGCTCTTAACATCATGAGATCTATTTCTGAAAATGTCATTCCAGCCTTAGAACTTTGTATTCTAAATATTTCTATAACAGATTTAGCCCTACAAACTTGCGATAACATTACCACTATCAGATGGTTGGCACGTCATGGCCTAATCGCCAATCAGCGTGTTTGCCAGAAATGCCGACATCCAATGCTTTTGCAAGCGAGAAGGGGAAAGTTTTTCATGGATGGGTATTGCTGGGCTTGCTCAAAATGTAACGGTACCAAGAATGTACGGTTTGGTTCCTTCTTCGAGCGTTCACGTCTAACTTTAATCCAAATAGTAGAAATATTATATTTGTGGTCGTTTGAACGGCCTCAAGTCGAAGTATCCAAACAGACTGGCGTAACAACTCGCTCTTTGGTGGATTGGTACAATTTCATTCGCGACATTTGCGCGCGATATTTGATTGATAATCCTGTGGAGATGGGAGGTCCTGATCGAACTGTTGAGATTGATACAAGTAAATTTATGAAGCAGAATAATCGCCGCAGAAAATATAAACCTGATCAGTGGGTTCTTGGTATGGTCGAGCGAGAGACAAATGTGACAATGATGGTGCCTGTGGAACAGAGAGATGCAGCGACTATTTTACCCGTCATTGCTAAATACGTGCGTGCAGGCACCCGTATTTTGACGAATGGCTGGCGGGACTACAATGCCCTACCGCGACAAGCAGCGGTAAATCACGGATACACCTTTGTTGCTCCCGATGACTCCGCAAACAGAGTGGAAAGCAGCTCGGATATTTGTAAGGCGAAATTCAGTATTATGAGAGGAACTAGTGATGAAAATTTCAATAGTCACCTTCAGGAATTCCTCTGGCGCCGTCGTATAAAAGACAATTTCTTCGGCAATATTTTATATTGGATACGTCATTATTATGATGTTTCGTAATATATTTCGGTGAATGTGTACGAGTATGGTCATGGCCACTGAGAGTTTCGGTGGCCATGGTATGGTACCCAAAGACGTCACCTGCAAAGCGTTTTTATGTCCCGACTAAAAACATACCGGCCTGTTCGTTTTCTGAAATTGAAATCGTTGAAATGCAAACTGTTTTTTTTTTTCGTTTTTTTGTAAAATACAAAAATAAAGATTCTTTCAATTTTTGTAAATACATTTAGGGTATCTTTAAGAATAATCAGTACGCTGAAAACGCTAAAAAAAAAAAAAACAAACAAATATTCAATTTTGAAACTAAAAAAAAAACACATTTACATTTTTCGTTAAAAAAAACTTTTAGTTCATTTTCTTTTATAAATTATTTGTTTGTATTTCAATTTTAGAAAATGAATAGCCCGGTATGTTTTTAGTCGGGACATAAAAACGGTGCTACTAATATCACGTGATCTCCACTTTGCAACCGACGTCTTCGGGTACCATACACATTCACCTATATTTCAATGTCATTTTTAATAAACAATGTTTGATTTTATTATTTGTTTCTTACTAAATTACAAAACAAGATAAGGTGCTTGTGCATATCAACCCTGACGTGTTAAACCGCTCTTAAAAATAAAATAGCTAAAGAAATGTATAAACTTTGTTATGTACTCACGTGGTAGATGAAAAAAAGATTACACCAAAAATTATGCAAATTCATCCAGTATTTATTTAACTATAATAAATAAAAAACGATTTTATCACTCGGTAGATATTTCCACCATTTTCCATTGGTCAAGGACGATGACTCATATTTTGACGATTTCGGGGTTTGGGGTCTCCATTGTTTACAAAAATGTACGGAAAATCATTTTTTTTCTTTTTCTTATGATTTAATAACTACTGGATGAATTTGCGTAATTTTTTCTGCACAATCTTATTTTCAGCTAACACGTAAGTACATAATAAAGTTTATACATTCTTTAAATATTTCAATGTCAGGGTTGATATGCACAAGCACACAAGATAATAATAAAAATTTTTTTACTGTATTTGTCTGATTTTTGCGGATTTTTTTTTTTTTTTTTTTTAATTATATTTAAGTTTTTAGCGGTAAGATGGCTGTCATTGCGTTGTGTTACAACATGGTAAAATAGTCGTTTCCCAGCCAAAATGTCGAACAATGAATCGGCTGCATTTTTCTGATTTTTTTTCCGACCTCACAAATGAGTAAGTAAGGCTTTACATTAAGCCCCCCCCCCCGGTAAACCACCTGTGCGCATGCGCCAACAAACGGAAGCGCAACAGTATAAGTGAAGACAAGAAGAAGCGCACAATTTAAAATTGATTGGAAATGAAGATTGCTGAATTGCATGAACGCATGTCAACTACTACAAGTTTATTTAATTTTTTTTAAAGAATTAAAATTAATAAAAGAGTCTAGATTATGTGTTTGTGGGTTTACCATGAAATGGGTTAGTAGTACACAATTAACCGATGGCTTTATACTGCGATGCGGAATTAAAGTATGTAGGAAAAAAAAATCTCCGTTTCTTAGAAAAGAACACAAAGACGTTTTTACTGCATTAGTAAATAAAATTAACCATTTGTATCCTGTTTAAATTCAGGTGTTTGTTTGGCACATGTTCGTCTTTAACCACTGTCCGTTTTTCACACACTGACCATTTTTCTTTTCTTTTTTTCGGTGTACACTTATCTATCAGGCTGCTAGAGAATTCCGGCGTTTTTGGAATTTCTTTTCAAACATTTTAGGAGGGGGGATCAGTTTCCAATGTTAATTCAACGTAGACTGATCCCCCTCTTTTTGACCATCTCAATTTTTTTTTAAAATCTTTTTCGGTGTACGACACAATTGCTGCAAAATTCATTTTTTTCAGTTTCTCTTAGCGTCTCCTTCCAATTTTTATCGGCTGCTTGCTATAAACTGCCTTGCAGCATCCTGATTGGTCAGTTTTTTCCCCCAGTTTTGTTTACAGCCTCGTTTTCGACTCGGCAGGTCTCGCACGCTTCCGTGACCTGTCGGATCGATGTGGCCGAGCAGTCATGGAAATTAGGCGCAAACCCTGGAGTAGTACCGAGAATATTACGGAAGAAATTGTCTTATTTTTCTATATAAATAATACATTTATAGACTTAATGGTAAAAACGCATAATAAAAGCCGGCTTCAGAATATTTGGTTACATGTTTTAATTTTCTTAAAAGTTTTTTTTGAGAGAAATGGGCACTTTTTCATTTTTACTTTTTGTTTTCATTTAAAAAATTTTTTTCTGTGTTTGTTCATTTTTAACGAAGTATTTGTGTTTGGTTTCAATTCTGCGATACGCCTGGCCTCGCATAAGTGAACCCCAGAATATTCACACAAAAATTGCCAAACGGAATTTTCGATGGCCAAAACAGACCAAATTCGTTAAAATTATTCTTCTGCTTACAATTACCTATCATGTTGCGAGAGAATTCCGGGGTTTTTGGAAAGAAATTTTTTTTAAATTGAGATTTTAAGACGGGGGATCAGTCTTGTTCGTCTTTTACCATAGTCTGTTTTTCACAACTTTTTACGTCTTAAAATCTCAATTTTTTAAAATTTCTTTCCCAAAACCCCGGAATTCTCTCGCGACATGATAGGTAATTGTAAGCAGAAGAAGAATTTTTAAAATTTGAGATGGTCAAAAAGAGGGGGATCAGTCTACGTTGAATTAACATTGGAAACTGACCTCCCCTCCTAAAATCCCGGAATTCTCTAGCAGCCTGATAGATAAGTGTACACCGAAAAAAGAAAAGAAAAACTGGTCAGTAAAAAGTTGTGAAAAACGGACTGTGGGAAAAGACGAACATGTGCCAATCTCCGGAGCAGGTTATGAATTTCTGCCATCAGAAATCTCTACTGCCCACCAGAATGCGGTGTAGGCGATGCGCACGACTTTGCCGGTTGACGGCAAGACAAACAATATCGGACAAATATGCATGGAGATGCTCCACCCAGGAATGCAGGGCTTGGGGTGTCTTTGCGATCGGGGACATTTTTTTCGCGGTCAAATCTGGAGATAGCGACCATACTGAAGATGATCTACCTGTGGTCCCAGGCTCCTCTTCTGCCTGTCTTTCGCTAAGCCAAAAAAAAAAAAAAAAACAAGCGCTACCTCTCCGGGAAAAGATACAGAATTCCCTCCCCCCTCCCTAAAAAAATTCATAAAAAACAAAAAGACTTCTACCTACCTGTATAAGTTTATTTGTTTATTTTATTATTTATTTTGATAAATGATTTTTTTTATAAAAATAAACAATCAAATAAACTTATAAAGGTAGAAGAATAATTTATGTTGCCTTTGGTAACATTTACTTGTTAAAAATGTGCTTTACAAAGGAAAGATTTTAATGTAAAATTCTGATTTTCTTTATGAAGAAAAACTTCGATAATGTTAAAATATACAGAAAATCACTGGATTTAAACAGTTTCTATTATAAAATGTTCTTTCAATGAAATCATAAAATAAGTCGTAATTTTGAAGAGTTCACTCCTAATCGAATCAACCGGAAGTTAAAATTAATTTTATCGTTATTTTAAAATATATTGTCGCTTAATAAAGTTTTAAATTATACAAAATATCAATCAGGCAAAGATTAATTAAAAACAAACAAAAAAAAATCAATCAGGCAAAGTTTTAAATAAAAAAAAAACAATAAAAAAAACAATCAGGCAAAGTTTTAAATTATAAATAAAATTTCGTTTGATAAAGTTTTAAATAAAAAAATAATTTAAATAATAAAAAAAAAAGTAATTTATAGTTAAATAAACACGAGCCGGCAAAATAACGTAAGACTCATTATTGTGCCGGGCGTCACTGTATGTTTAACAATTTAGTTAAATATACATGAACCGGCAAAATAACGCAGGAATCGTTATTTTGCCGGGACCGGCAATATAGCCTATTCGAAAAAGAAAACGTATTTCTTCAAAAGTATTATATTATATAATATATATATAATATTTTTGTACTTATCAAAATCTAAGAAAACAAAATAATAGCAAAAAACTACAGCTTTTGAACCGGACAAAAAAACGACTTTTAAAAAATCATAAAGAGTCAGAAAGGTATTTATGTCGCTTTTGATCACCTGTAGATACAGAAAACTGCATACAAAATTCCGAGATTGGTTTATAAACATAGCCCCACCCCCGGCTGAAAAAAAAACGGATTTTTTTTTACTTTATTCTCAAGATAGAGATCAGTATTTTTCCCAGTTCAATAATTTAATCTCTTAAACAATTTGCTATAAATATAACTTTATTTTGGGGAGATTTAAAAATAAAGAATTAAAAACGCATTTAAGCATCTTATGTAAAGTCCACAAATAATGATGACGTCACTGATTCTATGGTGCACTTTGGATGTCCCTAGTGACCATCATTCATCAAAATATTATATTCATGCACTACACACCAAAAGAATTCATACCATGACTATCTTACTTAAAACCCATATCTATCATAATAATGCAATGGGGGTTTTGGGTGATCAAAATTTTATATAAAAAATTTAAAAAAACGAGAAATATGTACAATGGAAATAACCCGTGTTAGTAAAAAGACCCTCCACTTCACCATTTTTAAAATGTGGCAGATCTGCAAATTTGCCAGTCAAAAAAAAAAAAAAGGGTGTTGAGGCAGGCCCCAACGCTTTATTACTTTCACCCCCTGTGAAAATCTCGAAGGGGGACCTGCATCTCTGGCAAATCAAGCTATCTGTCACCTAATTGGGGAATTATCAAAACTTAAATTGGGGTAAGAAAAAAAGAGGGGGGAGGGCAATGACAAAAATAATAAAACGGGGGGGGGGGCCTTATGAAATCATTCATACACTAGCTACATTATGAACTAAATGCTAACCAAAACAGGTCACCTAAAATGGGAGATAATTAAAGTTTGTTAAAGAAACCAAAAATCCTTTTTTTTTTTTTTTTTTTTTTTTTTTTGGCTAAGAAAGCATACGCACAAGCCATGTAAGATAGGCAAAAATTTAATCAGTGTACAAAAATAAATCAAGTTTTCTCTTGAAAGCACTGATAGTAGGCGCTTGGATGACCTCAGCGGGAAGCCTGTTCCAGGGGTTGACAGAACGAATTGAGAAGGATGCTTGACGCCTCTGAAGCCGAAATTTACGACAGTAGAGCTTCTGGTCATGACCTCGAAGGCCTCTGTCTGGCGCACGAGTGAAGAATTCGTCAGCGGGGAGATTGATGAGCCCATTCAGGATTTTGTAAACCAGGATGAGGTCCCCTCGCATCCTTCGAATTTCGAGCGTCGGAAGTTGAAGACAGTGGAGTCTTTCTTCATACGAGAGATCGGCAAAGCCAGAAATCATTTTGGTTGCACGCCTCTGGATGCGTTCAACATGAAGTATATCCCTTCGGAGATAGGGACTGCACGCCTCAACACCGTACTCCAGCAAAGGTCGAACAAGCGTCAAATAGAGTGGACGGAACACTTCGGCCGTCAGGTTGATGAAGGAACGTCGAATTTGAAACAAGACGCCCCGGGCTTTGCTGGACATTTCAACGCAGTGACGAGACGGTTTGAAAGAGCTATCCACTCTTACACCAAGATCAGTTGCCTGAGATACTGAGGCCATTTCATGGTTGTTCGGACCGATAGTGAAGAGCTGGGATGGTCGCGCGCCAACTGGAAGATGACTGCATTTGGCTGCGTTGAGTGGAAGGTCCCAGTCTGAGGCCCAGTTTGCAGTACAATCCAGATCGGTTTGCAGGATGGCATGATTGCGTCTTTGCGCTATGAGTTTGACATCATCAGCGAAAAGCAAAACTTTGCCCTGAAGTAAGTCTGGAAGGTCGTTGACGAACAGGAGGAACAAAATCGGGCCAAGCACTGAACCTTGTGGTACTCCGCTGCAAGCATTTGCTTCTGCTGAAGTGCATTCACTCACAGAAACTCGAAAAGTTCGTGCTTGTAGAAACGACCTAATCCAGCTGATGATGGACCGGTGAATCCTGTACCGATCAAGCTTGTGAAGGAGCAGGCGGTGGTTTACGGAGTCAAACGCCTTGGAGAAGTCCAGAAACAGGATATCCGCAGCATCGCCATCATCCAAAATCTTGGTTATCCATTCTTCCGTAAGAAGGAGGTTGGAGAGGCAGGATCGCATTGGGACGAAACCATGCTGGGTCTGAGTCAAAGATTTGGTTCGTTCAAGGTGGTTCATCAATGCATTTTTCAGGATTTTCTCCATAACTTTGCAGATGATTGAAGTCAGGCTCACGGGGCGGTAGTTAAGAGGGTCGGTTTTAGCGCCTTTCTTGAAAATGGGGCATACTGTAGCCACTCTCCAGTCCTCTGGTACGACACCTTTGCTTAAGGCACATCCAAATATCACTCTAGCACCTCTCACTCTACACAGTCGTACAATTCTCACACACCTTTTTTCACCAAAATCTGCTGGAGGAAGTTTCGCCTTCTCGGCCTTAATGCAAATTCTGCGGCGATATTGGAAAATTCAAATAAGGCCGAGAGCAGCGAAGGTCTCACCTTCGTGGACTACTTTCACACGTGTTGACTATATCACTCCTCTGAAAATTGCTCATAAGCTGAGAAACACAAAACGTTTTTCTCTATCTTTTGTCAGAGCCCAATTGCTGCATACATCAATAGGTTTTAGATCGAAAGACGTCATGTTCAGCATGCGGGCCATGAGACCTGCAACCAACTTAGCGAGTAGCACAACAATGCAGCAATAAAAAGCATGACTTACAGTCTCGTTTTCATCAACGCAACAAACATAAATAGGATAATTCCTCAAGCCAGCTGAAAGAAATTTCTTGCCGACCCAGACTGCATTTCTAGTCATCAGCCAGGCCAGAGATGCTTCGTCGTTATTGAAGCATTTTATCCCAGGCACCCAAGGCCAGATTGAGCGTAGCTCTTCCCTCAATCCTATCATCTCAAACAGATCCCCTCACCATAACCCGATATAATGCCTTTCAGGACAACAGCTAGGGTGTCAGAGAGACTTTCTTTCACCCATAAGAGGAACTTCAAGGCCCGTCAACACTCGCGATAAAAGGAGCACTCGCTTTGGGGCCACCTGTGTGCCTCCCCCCTCATCCAAGTTTACACTTTTCAAAGCCGGAAAGACTTTCTTAGTGTCTTCCTTCCAGAAGCCACCGTTTCCCTCACAAGGTGTACACATTCGATCTAGGTAGTATAGCCGAAGCGTATGTTGACTAATCTCAATGCTTGACATACCCAGACCGCCTTCAGAAGAATGCAGATAACAAATCTCGTGACGAACTATAGGGGCCTTACCAAGCCACAAGAACTTGAAAATGGCCCGCTGCAATTCAAGCAGCGTATCCGACAGGAGTGGAAGCACTGATAAACAATATAAGATAACTGGGTAGATGTGTGAAACACACACTTCCAATCTCCCCTTTAATGAAAGATTTCTACAGGTCCACGGACCAGCTGCGGCCCAAATCACTTTCAGTACTTCCAATTTTTCTCCAGCTGATGATCAGGGCCAAACCAGCAGACATCCCTAACAAATGGATTTGGATAATCCTAAGGGCTTCGATCTCAAATTATTCACCTCCCCCAGCACACTGGGGTTTGCATACAGGAGGCGAATCCAGGAGCGAAATTGCGGACCAAAACCGACCAATCACAAAACAGCCTCCAAGTAATGATGTTCCACCCTATTGAATGCTTTGGACCAATCTGAATTGATCAGTTCGGTTTTTGTGTCGACTTTCTCAATGGTTCAGCATATCGCGTGCAAATTAGCTTGAATGATCCTATCCTTCACAGAACAAGTTTGTTCGGAGCTAATCAGACCAGCCAAAACACCCTGCAGGCGATTTGCTAAAATCTTGGCCAAAATCTTTAACTCTGTGTTAAGCATAGTTAAGGGCCGAAAATGATCATCCCCACAACTTTTGCTCTTGCGTAACAATTTCACAATCACCCTGGTATCAACCCATTCCTAAACCAGGAGTTAAATAAAACTGACAGCAAGGGTACAAAAATGTGCAACAACCTTAAATACACCTCATAGATCCCAGGAGACCTATTCAGTCCGACCCACTTTAGGGCTTCCAAAACGTCATCCTCTGTTATGCAACCTTCGCATCTATCCACTTCGAGGCAAGAAAAATCGGCTAAATAGAGGTCGAAATGCACTGAAGACAGACAGGGCTCCCCAGTGAAAAGATCCTGGAAGTGAAAACGAAAAAATACCTTCGTTTGTAGTCACGAGAAGTCTATCCGGCAATGTGGCGTAATTATTATGAGGCTTAAATTTGTTGGTGCGTATTTATATTGAGATAGATGCGAAATATGGCAGTTCAAAATAAAACTTATGGATATACTTGCTTATCAGTGAAAAATATTAATATTCTCTTTTTTATGTGTGCTCGCTTATTTCAGTCTTTAAAAAAAACTGAAAATCACCCACAGACTTAGGGTTAGGGGTACAGTAAGCCTATTTTTTAAAATATTTTACGTCTAAAATATACGAGCATCAAAACATGTATCTTTATGTTGAACCCGGGAATCTGTATGGAATTTCAAACAGAACCCTTTATTTAATCCACGGGGGTAGCATGCTCTCGTTCTGTCAGCCATGACCGGGTAGAAGTCTTAAGTAATTCACAATTGTATTCTTAGTGTCGCCCCACACTGAGGTTTGAAGCTTCAACCTCCAGAAGAGTGACGTCACTAAGAACTGAATTTTACTTAGTACTTTATCCGTGGATTAAAGAAACGGTTCGAAATTCCTTACAGATTCCCCGAATTCGACAGAAAAATTCCCGAGTTCAACAAGATACAGCTAAAGAAGGTCGGAGGATACATTGGCCGAAACGTTGTGAGAATAACATTCAAGATAAGAACATTAGTCGGAATAATCCAAATAATGATGTATTAATGTATTGTCTAATTTTTGTGGATTTCTTTTTCTTTTTAATTTTTATTTTTGCAAATATTAATTTGTTTTCTAATTCTTGCAGATTAGTCCCCCGTGCAAATAACCCTTGTGCGCCCCCTTTGGTAGGCTTTTTTTTCAGGCGGGGATGCTTATTAGTTTGACTTTCGTCTTTACGCCCACAAAAAATAATTAATTATGAATCATTTATTTTATTATGGTTCTTACAAAACAAAATATACTGATGTTTAATTTGTAAAAATTTACGGCAGATCACCGAAGTTAAGCGGTGTTAAGCATGGTCGGTACAACTATTTAAGGTGCCAGTATCTGTTCTGATACTACACTTTATATTTTCTGTTAACGGTTAGTGAAAGAGAAATCCTTCTCGACCGAAGAGGCAAGTAAATAGGGACGTAAATATCTGTATGCAAGGAAAAGAAAAACAAAGTCTTTGAATTATTTAAGACATCAAAATATGAATGAAAAGAACAAGTTAGCTTGTATATATATATGTCGGTTTTTAATGCGTTTTTTATGTAGTGAAAATTAGTCTAGAATGATTTATTTCACTGACCGTTAACAGAAAAGTTCCCAACATTTATTATTATTATTACTAGCAAATATATGCTCCCTCTGGTCGCATATTTTTGCCAGGCTGCCGCGTCAGAAATGAACGCTCACCCGTAAACCGTCATATTTCTTGGGTGGCTCGACATTGATTTCCTTTGTTTCTGTCCAAGAATATTTTTAGTTAAAAATAAAAAAATTTCGACCCCACCCCAATTTTTTTTTTTTACCCTACCCCATACATAATATTTTCAGTTAAAAAAAGAAAGAAAAAATTTGACCCCCCCCCAATTTTTTTTTTACCCTCCCCCATACATGGTTAAGAAAAGAAAAAAAATTGAGGAGGCGCCTCAGTCATATCAAAGAACTCATGTTTAAATATGCTATTGAAGGCGTCTACGTCATATCAAAGAACCAGTTTTGTTATTCTTCCAAAATGGTTACCCATTTAGTAATGGCCGAGATATTTGTTGCTTAACTTCAATTTACAACAAAACACCTTGTCTTAACAACGTAATGAAAATAAAGAATGATAATGTGAAAAAATCCTCTCACAATGACGTCACTTCCGGAAGGATGAGTCAGCAATTTATTTTTCCAAAATGGTCACCCATTTACTAATGACTGGGATATGCCTTGCTTAACTTCAATGAAAATAAAGAATGATAATGTGAAACAACAGAACATATACTACACTACCTCCACACCTCTCAAAAAAGGAGGAGGGCATGCCTGGGAGGATGGTATCATGAAAACAGAACAGATAAAACACTACCTCCACACCTCTCAAAAAAGGAGGAGAAAAAATTGTAAAATCGGCATCGTAAAAAAAGGTTTAATATTCAAAGCAGACAGTTTTTCTTCAATTTCAATAGATTGCCCTTGATTGGTTAATTTGAGTCACGTGAGACAAATCATTAATTGTGATTGGTGTAGAGCATAAAAAGTGCCGCGGTTATATAAAAAAAAAAACATTTAAAAGAACGCATAGTTATGTCAAAAGTGTGAAATTATCCTTAACACAGTATAAAAAAAAGATATCACGTGACTTAACGTTTTTCAGGGCAGAAAATTGGTACCGTTCTATTACCAAAGTACTCATATTAAAGATGTTAACTCCCAAATGAGATGCACATTTTTTGAAGACTAGTTTTATCAGTATTTTCAGCGGGTTTTCGTAGAGGTCAAAAATAAAATAGGGACAACTTAGAATTGTCACCGCTAACCGGTGTCTTACGTTGACTTTTGTCTTTATGCCCAGGTAATAACATCATGCATTTTATTTCGGAAAATGTCGTCCCAGCCTTAGAACTTTGTATTTTAAATATTTCTATAACAGATTTAGCTATACAAACTTGTGATACTATTACCACTATCAGATGGTTGGCACGTCATGGCCTCATCGCCAATCAGCGTATTTGCGATAAATGCCAACGGTTAATGTCATTCCAAGCGAGAAGGGGAAAATATTACATGGATGGGTATTGCTGGGCTTGCTCAAAATGTTGTCGTAAAAAGAATATACGGCTGGGTTCATTCTTCGACCGTTCACATCTCAGTTTAATCCAAGTAGTAGAAATATTATATTCGTGGTCGTTGGAACGGTCCCAAGTCGAAGTATCCAGACAGACTGGCATATCAACCCACACTTTAGTGGATTGGTACAATTTCATCCGCGACATTTGTGCGCGCTATTTGATTGATAATCCTGTGGAAATGGGAGGTCCTGATCGAACTGTGGAAATTGATCAAAGTAAATTTATGAAGCGGAAACATTACCGCGGAAAATTTAAACCTGACCAGTGGGTTCTTGGTATGGTCGAGCGAGAGACAAATGTAACAATGATGGTGCCTGTGGAACAGAGAGATGCCGCAACTATTTTACCCGTCATTGTGCAATACGTTCGTGCAGGCACCCGTATTGTGACGAATGGATGGCGGGACTACAATGCCCTACCGCAAAAAGCAGCGGTAAATCACGGATACACCTTTGTTTCCCCCGAAGACTCCGCAAACAATGTTGAGGGCAGCTGGGATCTGTGTAAGGTGAAATTCCGTGCTATGAGAGGAACTAATGATGCAAATTTCAATAGTCACCTTCAGGAATTCCTCTGGCGCCGTCGTATAAAAGACAATTTCTTCGGCAATATTTTATATTGGATACGTCATTATTATGATGTTTTGTAATATATTTTAATGTCATTTTTAATAAATAATTTGATTTTATTTGTTTCTTACTGAATTACAAAAAGATAATCGAAACATTGTTTTATCCACAGTATTTGTCTGATTTCTTTTTTGTTGTTGCTTATATTGAAATTTGGGTAAATTAGTCGTTTCCCAACCAAAATGGCGGACAATATATCGGCTGTTTTTTTCTGACCTCACAAATGAGTAAGTAACCCCCCCCCCCAAAAAAAAAAAATTGTTTTTGCCTAATTCAAATTTACCTTAAATTATTTTAAAGGAAATACAACTACAGCTGGGAAATTAGTCTAAAACAATTTATTTGGGTTTACTTACTTGTAAGGTCAGAAAAAAGCATCAGATTCATTATCAGCCATTTTGGCTTGGAAACGACTAACTTACCTAAATTTGGAGCTTTAAAATTACTGCTATTGAAATAAACATTATCTTAATAAAATTTGGTTAAAGTTTGTAATTTGGTTAAGAATTTTGTTTGAGTGGCACCCATCTTAAAGCTCAAAACTTCCATATAACGCTTTTTAAAATTTATTCCGTAAATATTAATTTTTTTTGTTTTTTGCGGAGTAAATTGTATTTTTTTTTAATACAATTTCTTCGCCATTATGATGTTTGCAATCTAACTTCACCGTTTGATTTTATTATTTGTTTCTTATAAAACAAAACGTACTCTACCACTAACACTAAGTCCCGGTGGCAACATCTTTAAACACCGTCTGATTTTATTATTTAATATTTGCAAAATAAATAGAAAGAAATCCGAAAGACCCCCCCCCCCAAAAAAAAAATTAAACTGAAAAAAAATAACCGTATCCATATTTCGTAAATGATTTACTTGCCTTCGCGCGAAAGCAGAGTTAGACATAAGGTCGGTTTTTTTAACCAAATTTACGTAAACCACCGAAGTGTTTATCCAATCAGAAGCCGAGAAAGAAAAATCATGCAGACGACAACTAGACACCGTCAACAAACAGGGCGATCCTTGTGATTATTTTAAGGACTAAAAAATTTTGAAAATGTTTAGCGAAATAAATCTTTCTTCGTAAAGAAAAATACATTCTGGTGAGTGTTTTTTTTTTGCCTACGTATCCATTTGATTTGGCTCGTTCCATCTGTTGACGTAAATCTGTTCCGGCAAAAGTCGGGTTTGTTTGGTTCAAATTCTGTAAAAGTACCCCCCCCCCCATTTTTTTTCTCCTATTTTTCGTTTCGTTTAATCATGTGTGGTCGCCTTTCGGTTGTTTTCGTAACTCATCACCGGATTTTACCGAGCCAATGTTGTCCGCCATACCGATATATATGAACTATAAATATATATTTTTTTTAAATATTAAAGTGTTTTTCATCTACAGACGACGTCGTTTCGAGCTCTCTTACCCTGATCAGTGTAGGAGTGGCGGTTGCGTGTGCTCGAACGTAGTTCGTAGATTCAAGCTAGAATCACGAGACAAACGCCCAGGACCACGCAGCTGCGAGAAATCGACACAGACAGTAATTGAAATTAAGATACACATACCCAGTTATACACACACATTATATATATATATATATGTTAAACCACATCAAATGCAGAGAATTTCACACACACAAAAATCAATTTTTGATTTGCAGCATACAATTGTTTCGGCCTACCACCAAGATATATATAATAATGTTCCAAGTGTCCAAAGCATTTATTACTGTAAGGAAGGAGGTATCCTCAGTGCTCGTAAAAAAAAGGAGGTAATCTTCCAGGCAGGAAAAACCTGAATTACAATTCGTACTCATTTTTTAATATATTTAGTTTCTCTACATTATTATTTCCATATAATTTATTATTTTTCGGATTATATTGTTCAATTGAGTAGTTTTCACCCGTACATTCAGATCACGACATCAACGCACCATGTGCTATTATCCAGTATTGTTGCTTAAATCATTTGTCATTGAACCAGATTTTCGCCTCAAACCACAGATAAATTATTTGTGGTTTTCTATTACAGCTCTTGTCCCACACTATTGAGCTATTATATAATTATAATGGGTATCTTTTATTATAATCCGTACGCTGAAAACGCTCAAAAAAACAAATATACAACAAATAAAAGTAACTGTCGTCGATAAAAGTTAATTTAAAACTGACCTGTGATATTTATTTGTATTTTTAAACCGTTCCAACTGCTATTTATTAGAAATCAATAGTTTTGTCACACGAACATTACAAAAAAAAAAAAATGGCGCTTGCTCGTAAGGAAGTGAGCACAAGACGCCATTTTGTCTAGAAAAATACGAGTAAAAAATGAACAAGAAATTTTTTTTTACATCTAATAATTTATAGTACGTAAAAATACAAAAAAATATCATAGGTAAGTAGACAAATATCTCTTCTCGACGTAGGTTAAACTCACTTGTTGCATATTTATTTTTATAACCCCGTTCTCGTTCGTTTTTTGGACCCCGTCCGCGACTGTACTGATCATTATAAAAGATACCCAAAAAATTAAAATCCGTTATATCGTTTAATCAGGTTTGGCCATCGATTCGAGCAAAAAAACAAAAACAAAACGAAATTCAGGAAGCGGTAACCCAGTTTGTCCTATTAACACGTAATAAATCAATGGCATTCATCAAAATACGATGAAACTGATTTTTATTTTTAATTAAATTTCTACTCGATAATTTTTCCTACTTGCTGGTGAGGATACTGATTTTAATCTGCTGCGTAAGTATATAATACTGTTTTATTTTTCTGTGGTATTGATAATTTAATCCGCACGCTTCTTTGTACAAACACCGAAAATATTTTTGGCAAAAACTGTAAAAAAAAAAAAAAAAAAAAAAAAAAAAAAAAAACCGAAACATCGTCCACCTTATTGGCGACAGTCATTCAGAGTTTTATTTTTTTTTTGCCATCGGCTCTGCGGGTTTTCCCATAGTTAGGTGTCCAAATATATATATATTCTTTGTCCACGTGTTTTTACTCTATAATTTCGAAAATAAACAAACAAATAAAATTCGAATTTTCTTGTCAATCCATAAAAATGAATAAAGTAGAAGTAAAATTTAATTTTCTTTGAAAATTATTTTATTGTTGCTTTCGTAAAAATCTATCACGTAGCAAGGGCGATAATCCGATTCGAGCAATTATATTATAAAGTTTTAGTTGAACCTCTAAAAGTTTAGGTGACTATCTGGTACAGAATAGTTAACAAAGTCTCTCCCCATGTTAAGACTTTGTTTCTAGATAATGACGTTATTATTTTGGAAATCCAGTCTTAACATGCGGTGGGGCTTTGTTAACTATTCTGTACCTTCACCAAAACTTTAAATATTATTTTTTCTAAAATGAAGATCAAAAAACAAAAACTATTCACCCGAAGTTTCTGGGTGGCAATATGAAAGAAACTGTGCGCGACTTACCGAATGGAGTTATCCTCCTTGGTACGTGATAATAGATTATTACCTTTTGTTTTTTTTTATATATATATATTTTTTTTCAGGTAAAACAAAAATTTCGACAAACAAAACGCAACGTACCTGTTTTTGTTCGTCCGTAAGTCCGTAGATATCGTCGTTTATGGGGTAATAAGCCGACATTTGTCGAAGGTGACATTGTCGTGCGACGGGTAACACTCTACGATAGATATTCGAAGCGAAACATCTGAGAGCCATTTTTGCTTCTTGGTTGACACACGCTGGAACTGCTTCGCTACCAAAAATATAAACAGGTTTATTTCTCCCTCTTTATCCTGCCAAAGGTCAATTGAATCTACGAAGAGTTAAAAGGGAGGTAACTCTTCTGAGAAAGGTTACAGATTCCTACTTTACCAGCACAAAATATTGATTATTTCAATTTTTGGTTAATTCGTCGTTTCCCAGCCAAAATAGCGGACAACGAATCGGCTGCATAATAATAAACGTTACTATTTGCAATATAAATTATTTTAAAGGAAATACAGCTGAGAAATTAGTTCCAAACAATTTATTTTGGTTTACCTCTCGTTTATGAGAGTAGAAAGTGAATCTTTCAGCCGCCTCGTAACTCTCGCTTCCCTTATTTCGTCCTTTAATCTTCCCATTTGACGAGCGAAGTTTTTGACAAAAAGGAAATAATTGCTGTTTTCTGGGTCATAATCTATCCATCTAACACGTATCGTTGGCTAGTTTTTGACCTCGAAGTGGTAATTTTGGGTATCTTTCAGAATGATCAGTACAGTCGCGGACGGGGTCCAAAAAACTAACGAGAACGGGGTTATAAAAATAAATATGCAACAAGTGAGTTTAACCTACGTCGAGAAGAGATATTTGTCTACTTACCTATGATATTTGTTTGTATTTTTACGTACTATAAATGGGGTTTTATTAGATGTAAAAAAAAATTTCTTGTTCATTTTTTACTCGTTTTTTTAGACAATATGCCGTCTTACGAGCAAGCGCCATTTTTTTTTTTTTTTGCAAGTTCGCGTGATAAAACTATTGATTTCTACTAAATAGCAGTTGGAACGGTTTAAAAATACAAACAAATATCACAGGTCAGTTTTAAATTAACTTTTATCGACGACAGTTACTTTTATATGTTGTATATTTGTTTTTGTTTTTTAGCGTTTTCAGCGTACTGATCATTCTGAAAGATACCCGTAATTTTTTTTAGCTCCTTACATCAAATGGCTTCATGCCTTGTCTGAAGCGATTTCCATTTAAAAAATAATAACCTATTTGCGTTAAAAAACGGCAGTACGTTTTATACCCGCCACCAATCACAATCAAGGTTTTGTTTCATTAAAATTAACCAGCCAAGGGCAATCCTTTGGAATAATAAAAACGTCTGCTCTGAATATTTAAAAAATGAAAACCGATTGACTTTTTTTAAATTTAAAACCTATTTACGATTTTTTTTCAGGGTCGTTTTCTTTTCCCTCCTTAAAAACCTGTCTTTTTGTTACTTTTCATAATAGAATTCAAATTATTTGGTAAAATAGTCGTTTCCCAACCAAAATGGCGGACAAACAAATCGTCTGCAGTTTTCTGATTTTTTCTGATCTCACAAATGAGTAAGTAAACCCAAATAAATTGTTTTAGGCTAATTTCCCAACTATATTTCCTTGAAAATAAGGTAAATTTATAGAAGTGCACCTTTCGTATTTCGACCCCTAAAAAAAAAGTATCCTACTTTTGGGGGCAAATTACATGTAAACAGCCTCAACAAATATCCGCTATGAAAAAAAAATTATGAAAATTTTTATTATTTTAGATTTTAGGAGGGGGGTCACTTTCCTATATAAGTTATACGTAAAGTGAGCAACCATTTCTTGGCCACCGAATCTCACCTCTCGTGTTTCGACCCCTAAAAAAAAAGTTTCTACTTTTTTTGGCAAATTACATGTAAACAGCCATCCATAACAAATATCCGCTATGAAAAAAAAAATGAATTTTTTTATTATTTTAGATGCTAGGAGGGGTGGTGGATCACTTTCGTATATAAGTTATACGTAAAGTAAGTGAGCACGCATTTGTTGGCCACAGAATCTCACCTTTTCCTCTAAATACATAAAAATTCCACTATTTTTGTCATTTTAGGTGTTAGGGGGGAACCCTAACCCCTAAACCTAACCCTCTGTTTACATGTAATTTGCCAAAAAAAAGTAGAATAAAATTTGGCCAGTAACAAAATTAGGGAAAACAAGCGCCATATTTCTCTTGAGTCTCAATAAAAATAAGCAACCCCGATCGGAAAAGTATAGTCGCCATCTTTCTTTCATTTAATTATTTATTTATTATTTGTATTTTATTTACGTTATTCGCCGCTTGTGACGAATGTGTTGATGTTAACGACGCTGCCGTAAACCGTGCTTCACGACTGTTGCTAACAACATCAAAAAGAAATAATTCGAGGAACTTTCTTTTCGGCACTTTTTTTGTTTAGTTTTTGAAACCCTCGTTTTATTCGTCTTTTCACGAAGTGTTGTTCGGCCAAATAAATAAACATGGTAAGTGATTTTTGTTTTAATCTCAAATATTTTATTTTCAAACAAAGTAGGCTTAGTTTCTATGTTATGTTGAAGTTAGTTGACTTTTAACGGCACCTACAAATTTAATCGTCCTGAACAAATAGTTGTATTGAAGCGATTAGCTGCCAAATTTTAACGATTAGTTTTGTCTGACTTTGCAAATGGTGACGAGAAAAAATAATTTAACTTATTAATTTGCTGTCTGATTTTTGTGGATTTCTTTGTTTACTTTCTTTTTATTTTGTGAATTATTGGCTTTACGAGCGCCTCTTCATCGCTACTATTCACGGAAGGACCTGTGGGTGTCTTGGTTCCCGGTTTTGGATCGGGTATTTTAGACGACGGTCGCGTCTTTAGGGATTGCCAAGCACCACATTAAACAATTAATATTGTGGAGCTAAATTGAGACTAGACCGATTCGATAAAAACATGTTTGGCATGGATCACCAGTAAGCGAGTGCTAACCTTTAACGATAGAGTATTGTTAATAAAAAGGAGAAACTGTAAAGTAAAAAATAAAACTTTTATATAGCAGCAATTTTACAAAGATGTAAAATATAAAAATAAAGTTTGTTAAAGGTTGAAAAAGTTTTTGCGCACGAGCGTTAAATCGGTTTTCAAAGTTGTGTATGTGTGTTTACATACTTGTATTAAGCTGTTATCAGGGAAAAGGCAGCAGCCGTGCTTAAAGGATGGATTTTGGGCGTCGTACTCAAGTCGGGGTTTTTGTTGTTGTTGCTGTCTTCATGAGAGTCGAGGCTAGTCCTTTGGTGTCGCCAGGAACTCTGATCTCTTTTTGATAATTCACTGGTTTTATAAAAATTTATTTTGCACCTACTTGTTAAAAACATGTGTGAACACTTTTCACTGAGTTCAAATTTTGGCCACATCTGTAAGTACTTATTTTACGAGCAAGTGACCGCAAGGTGATTCCCCCTTAAAGAAATGAAATAAAGAGGAGAGAGTAAGCCGAGCGAACCAGAAAGAAAAGAGGTAACTAATACAGGCTAACCTTTCCGTCAATGCCCGTTCGTCTCATTGATCTATTGATCTGCCATAGACCCTACGCCTGCTCTCGGCCTGCCAAACCAACAAGACATCATGATATTTGCATATTGGTTTCGAAAAATGGACAGTTTATGCATTAACTTTTATTTGTTGTTATTTATTGAATAAACTTTTACATTTTCATTCAAAAAAAAAAGAAGAAAGATTGGTGCTTGTTCATAATACTCCACCACCCGTTTTTCTCAACTTTTTTTACTGACCAAATTCTTTTCTTTTTTTCGGTATATCATATCGCTACAGAATTTCGTATGTTTGAAAACAATTTCAAATATTTTAAATTTTAGGAGGGGGATCAGTTTCTTATATAAATTTAACGTAAACTGATTACCCATCAGAAATTTAAAAAATTCTTTTTTCTGTGTACAATTAACTATTATTTAAATAGAGAATTCCTGTTTTTAGAATTTTTTCAAATAATTTAGATTTTAGGAGGGGGGTCAGTTTCCTATATAAATTTAACGTAAACTGATCCCCCACTTTTTGAGCATCACAAATATTTCCCAAAATTTCGAAACAACCCAGAATTCTCTAGCTGTATAGTAGGTAATTGTACACAGAAGAAGAGAACAAAATTGGTCTGTAAAAAATGTGAAAGAAAATGGGTGAACAAACAACAACATGCAGCATGGTAAAAAAAAAGTGGGTGATCAGTTTACGTTAAATTTATATAGGAAACTGACCAAATTAAAGATTAGCATTTTTCAGTAACTTAAAAAAAACTATCACTAACCCTAAGTCTGGGTAGTAACTACTCTCTTGGAGAATACTTATTCTAAGAATAGGTGTTTTTGCAAAATAAAAGGAATCCGGGGAGCGTCTGAAAGGCAATAAATGCTTTTGGGAATGCAAAAGACGTCAGGATGAGTTTTTAGTAGCCGTGACTAAGATCTTCCCCACTCAACTGACGATCAATTAAATTTTCGTCTTTATATATGCTCCAGCGTCTCTGAAGTGGATCCCAAATAATACCTTTATAATTTCACACAGATGCTTCTGATTGGTTCAAAAATATGCACCTACATTTATTAATCCAACCGGAAGTCTGCGCTGAGCCATACGTGCAGAAAAGAATTTAGGCACTTTTATTTTTTAGCTCAAAAGGTAAACTTCTACCACTACGTAGATTCCTGAGTTTGAAAAGATGGTTGACGATTATATCAGCTGACACATTAAAAATAACAACCAAGATGCGAATAGTAGTCCGTATAATCCGAATAATACAGAGAGGACACTAGCCGACCTGGCAGAAATAACGAACAAGATTGCTGACAGTTACCATTCTAACTGCACACATGCAATCGATATAAAAAAATACAGAGATGTTACACAGTAGTAGTGGTTAATGGAAAAGTTTAGGGTTCAGGGGGTCGAAGAGTGACACTGGGCGGAAGTTATGCAAATCATGTGATTTCCGGTGGGACCCCTCTCACTCTCTTAGCTGGCGAGACTTGAACAAGAAAAGACATGTTTTTGCGTGCTGCCCCCAAAACGGGGGACATCACGCGTCGGGCGACTAATGTAGTGAAATCTATCTGTCTCATCTCTTTCTCTCTCTCTCTCACGCGCACAGCATGTGAAATTTCTGCTCTGTTCTTTTTTGAATAAACCTTTTTATAAACTAACCAACAAGTTTCTTGAATTTTTTTAGATGAGGATTGATAATTTGTAGAATTTGGATAATTCGGACTACTGTTCTCATCTTGAGTGTATTCTCACAATGTTTCGGCTGCTGTAACCTCCAGTCTTCTTCAGGTGTCCACAAGGACCCGTGGCGCAGTGGATATAGTACTAAATAAAATATTATTATCATTAAACATTCTGTGAAAGAGCCTTTAAGTACATCAAGCCTCCTCTCACATGTAACAAACAGCCAAACTAGCAAGTAGTGGCATATATCTTAGCTGGTCCACATAAAAACGGTTGCATCCTTTTTATGCATGACATGATTACGAAGATGGAATTTCTCGCAATTTATATAATACGCTGAGGCACTTCATATTCATACGTTATTACCTTTCACACACACACACACACACACATTAAAAAAAATAGAGATCGTCCGATTAGCAAAGATGATTATTGTTGATTAATCTGATGTCGCTAAGGTAAACAATTCTGAATTTACCCATTTTAAAATGAATTGTTCCAAAATCAAATTATGTCATCTCGTCGACTAAAACAGTATAATTTTAAATAAATACATTTTAAAAAGTGACATTTGTTTTATTGATTTGAAGAATATTTAGCTGACAATTATTTTTACTGTAAGAAGACAGAGAATATTTATTGTTTCAAAAGGAATTAAATTGCTACAATTTTAAATAAATAAAGAAGAAAGATATTCGTCTTATTTCTTTAAAGAATATTAAGCTCACAATGAGAATTATTTTTACGAAGGAAGAAAAGTTTTGTTTTTTTTCTTAATAGCATTGACTCTTCTTTCATTTGCTTCACAGCATCTCACTGTTAGATCACCAGCTCGGTTGAGAAAAGCTATACTAATTAGCATTGACTCTGAGAGAGGTTTATTATTTAAAAATAAATATTATTATTGACAGTAATATATACAGATTGATGTAGACATCACCATGGAATTTCCACAGGATCCCGTTAATAGGTATTACTCCTCCTAACAAATATCAAACACCTTCATCAGGCAACTATACTCAACAAGTTGTAAATAGTAGTAACATTAAAACTTATCATGGATTTTTATAGTAACACACGTTGAGATGCCAATTATCGGTACAGATTTGTTTTTATCACAGTTCAATGTAACTACGACTGATTATTTACCTCCCTCCCTCCCTCCCTCCCTCCATAGGAAGATGTGACAAGTTCGGAAAGTGGGATTTGGTGAGCCAGCGCACTAGCGGTAGTACACTCTGGCCCCACAAAAAATGCCTAGGCAGCCCCGTTGGCATTCCACAGTCGAGGCACCTCAGGCAGTTAGCAATAAACAAACTCCACCTCAAAGAGAGGAGGCAAAGCCTGGGAAGGTGGGCCTCCTAGGACTACACAAAACCATACCTCAGCCCGACAGAAGAAGGCCACCATCAATCATAATGGCCCACCTCTCGGTCGGACTGATTGTTGAGAACAAATCCTCGACATGGTAAGAATGGCGTCTCTGACTTCCACAATAAGACTGTGCAAGAAAGACAGCTCCTAACTATGACTGTGAACCTCACAGAACTGCGTTTGTTGGATGAACAAACTCAAATATCCATTCAGGGTAAAATTTCTTATATTCAAACGTCTGGTATTCACGCAAACTTGCCAACAAACACACACTCATCATCATCATCAGGGTCTTTTTATTTCACTCCTGGTGGAGGAACCCCTCCCTGTTTTTTTTTTCCACCTTGTGTTATCCCTAGCTAGGCGTAGCCAAGTAGGACCTAGTTGACTATTGAGGTCATCTCTCCACCGGGTTTTTGGCCATCCTCTAGGTCTTTTCCATTTCTAGGAAATATATATTTGTTTTATTTTTGTGCTATGAACAAACAGATTTGAAAGAAACGTAAGTGTCGCTGACAATATATATATATATATATATATATATATATATAAAATCATTAAAAGACATAAATAAAAGATGCTACTGGTACCACATATAACCCAGTAATAGATGTTGCGGTTTGGGTCGGTGATGAGTAAAACCGACACCTCTACTGGACTTCGGCCCAGTATGGAGGGTGGTGTTGGCACCCAACAAGACTAAAAACAAAAGTTGCAAAAGAGCGGATGAGCTCTATTGAGCCAACAGTCACCCACCCACACACTCACCTAGCTATGGGCAAATAGTGTCGCCAACCCGTAGTGCCTAGCAAGGCGATTATGGCATAATTCCCCTGAATGACAGACACAAATAAAAAAGGCCCTCAGTTCCCAGTGGCTCTGAAGTCACCATCCAAGGTACCAAGAGGATGAACAATAGTGCAGAGAATGCTAAAAATCCCTGGGTTAAAACAGGCTGCCATTGGAACTTAAAGATTGGAACATGCAATGCCAGAACACTATCTTCAGACACGCACATAGAAAGACTGGAGAATGAGCTGTCCAGAAAAAATTTTGACCTCATCGGTATTAGCGAAATCAGAATCAAAAGAGAGCGCTGTATAACCCTCAACAAAAGTGGTCATAACTTATACTACAAAGGTGGAGACACCTGTCACCATGGCGTTGGCTTTGTAATACACAAGAACATCGCAGGCAATGTTATCAGTTTCAAAAGCAAGTCTGATAGAGAAGCCCAAATTACCATGAAAATCAGTGCCAGATATCATCTCAACATTATACAGGCATACCTCCCAACCACCAGCCACACAGATGAGGAAGTCAGAACCACTTATGAGGAAACAACAAACAACATTACAACATCGTCATGAGTGACTTTAATGCTAAAGTTGGGAGAGGACAACCAGGCGAGTCAAGTACTGGTCAGTTTAGTCTTGGAAAACGAAATACCAGAAGAGATGCTCTTATTAATTTCTGTGAAAGACATCAGCTGAAGATCATGAACACATTCTTTAAGAAGAAGCTTAGCAGACGCTCGACTTGGATTTCCCCAGACAGCATCACAACGAATGAAATCGATTACATACTAACTAATAAACCGCACACCTTTACAGATGTCTCGGTCCTCAACAGATTCAACACTGGAAGTGACCACCATCTGGTACATGCCTCACTCTGCATCAACATCAAATTAGAGAGAGTAAAACTCATTTAAAAAATCCAAAAAACAGTTTGCTATCTGCCAAAGCACAAGAATTCCAACTGGAACTAGCTAACAGGTTCAAAGCACTGGAAGCAGCACCACCAAGAAGAGATGTTTACATAACATGCGATTTTATCACCTCCACTATCTTAGAAATGACACTGGACACCACTGAAAGAGACAAGTCATAAAGACTGGACAAGGTTTCAGCAAAACTACTAAGAGAAAAAAGGAGACATAAAAAGAGGAGGTATGAATATTCAAAACATTGAATATTCTGAAGTATGCAAGACCATACGTCGCCGAATGAATGAAGAAATAAGGGCTTACAATGAGGAGGAACAGTTAAAAGCTTTGAGAGAGAACAAAGGTCTTAAAGCTGCTAAGAAGAAACAATGTCTCTGGAAAAACAGCATCATCACACTCAGGGAAGACGATTGCACCCTCACAACTGACTTAAACCGGTTAATCAGAAGATGGGAAGAGTTCTACACCGAGCTCTATAAAACCAGGAGACCCCAAGATCAACCTTTTACAGACAGAGAGAGGGCTGCTACACTACCCCCTCCAATACTTAAGTCTGAAGTACAGTCTGCAATCAAACGACTAAAGAGAGATAAATCTCCAGGTGAAGATAGAATTATGGCAGGCATTCTCCAAGATGGGGGTGAACCAATTGCAGAGATTCTCACCAGCCTATACAACAAATACCTTAATAAAGGCAAAATGCCTAGCAACTGGAAGAATGCGTCAGTTACCATCTTCCACAAGAAAGGAGACTTGAAAGATATTAAAAACTACAGGCCAATAAGCATACTTTCTGTTGTTTACAAGGTATTTTCCCAAATTCTCCTCAAAAGGATGTAAAATACACTTGACAGAAACCTACCCAGAGAACAAGCTGGTTTCCAACCAGAATTTTCCACAATGGACCACATTCAAGTTGTAAGCCAACTTCAAGAGAAAGCTAATGAGCACGGTATACCAGTTTGATTCGTCTTTGTCGATTATGAAAAAGCATTTGACTCCATCGAATTCACCTCTATGTTCACAGCTTTGAAAAGTCAAGGAATTGACAATGCTTACATCAACATGTATCAGGATCCTTATGACGGAGCGACATCAACTTTAAAACTCCAATAGTATTGTGAAAAGATCAATATAGAAAGAGGTTCCAGACAAGGTGACAACAGTTCACCAAACGTCTTTACATCATGATTGTAAGATTCGGTGATCAATAAAATTGACTGAGAAGGCAGAGGTATCAATATAAACGGAGAATACCATGCTCATCTAGAATTTGCCGATGATATCATTGTCACAAGTCACACACCTCAAGAATTAGAAGGGATTCTTAACGACATTCACAATGCTAGTTATATAGTTGGTCTTCAAATGCACACTGGAAAAATCAAAGTCATGTTCAACTTCTATCTCTACCTTTCTCTCTTTCCCACTTCCCCGTTTCCTCCCTCCCTCTCCCCAACCCTCTCTTTCTCCTCTGCCCAGCCCATTCCTCTCTAGCTGGACATAAACACACATACACACAGACAACTCTCCTTTATATAGATTCCTTGAGGAATGAGTCAGCATAAGGTAATTAACTCCTTAATAACAAATTAGAGTTACTTCCCTTCAGTAAATAAAATGGCTGCATAAAATCGCTGAAAAATAAACAAGCCCCCCCTCTAACGAAACCTGGGTCAGTTGACAGCCAAATAATAAATAAGTTTTATATAAATTTTAGATATTATTCATTCCAAGCAATGCTGATCAAGAATATACCAACTTTGTGGGTGTTTGTTTTGTAGTTTGTTTGTTTTACTTTTAGCTAGACATACACACACACACACACACACACATACACAACTGCCCTTTATATTATAATAGATAACCATGCCGTCGCCGACCCCCAAAACGCATGTGTGCACTCGTTTTCTATGAGTCTTCATTTTCTTATCCTGGCTGTGTTGTCTATAGCACTGGCTATCGCCCAGGGCACAAGCACTGTTTACAATTTGTATTAACAACGCTGACACAGATATTGTGTCAATTTGACTTATTAAACACTAATAGATAGTTTTAAAAAATGCACCTGAAGAAAGGGGGATTCTAACCCATCAAATTCTGTTATATAGGAAATAATTATATTTCTTGTCAATATGAAAAGAAAACCCTTTAAAAAAATTTAAAAAGTTTTACATATAAAACTAACGAGAAAATCTGACTTGAATTAAAACAGTATGAATTACTGTTTCATTTTATTTTATTTTTAACTAGCAGAGCTACCCGGCGTTGCCCAGGACAAAAATGTAACATATTTCTATTAAAACTTCTACCTGTCTCTATCTGTCTTTCTCTCTTTCCCACTCCCCCATTTTCCCTCTCTATCCCCAACCCATTCTTTCTTTCTCCTCTGCCCATTCCTCTCTAGCTGGACATAAACACACATATACACACAGACAACTCTCCTTTATATAGATTCCCCGAGGAATGAGTCGGCATAAGGGAATTAACTCCTTGATAAAAAATAAAAATTAATTCCCTTTAGTAAGTAAAGTGGCTGAATAAAATGACTGACCAACTCAACCCCCTCCACCCCACCCCCCAACGAAACCTGACCCCTAAAAATGAATTTTTAAAAAGATTTGAGATATTATTCTATTATTCATCTGGGGCAACGCCAATCAAGAAAATACCAACTTTGTGACTGTTTGTTTTGTAGTTTTTTTACTTTTAACTTCACACACACAGACAACTGCCCTTTATATAATAGATTATCAGTTATTAAGCATACGCCTCCTCTTCTTTGCTCATAAAATTAAATTTGCATACATGATTATTTTTTATTATTATTATTATTATTATTATTATTATTATTATTATGTTAAGATTAAGTTTCCCTTCTTCACTCATAAAAATAGATTTGCATGCGTGATTAAGCGGACCGGAAACACATGCATTCACTTGTATTATATACATTGTTATCATTTTATTGTTTACATTCTCTATATTTTACAGCCACCTAAAAAGAAAGGAGGAAAGAAAGGGAAGTCTGGGGGCAAAGAAGGAAAAACTCCCGTTGTTATCGACAACGTTGCCGCAGAAGAAATGACGAAAGAGCAAGTATGTCTGAAAGATTTTCTACTAATTTCTGTGTTGTGCACACGTGGGTATCTTTCTGTGTGTATTGTTTGTATTTTTTTTGTTTTTACTTCTTATTCCCCCCAAACAAGACACATTGCCGCTGTGATAGGAGGCAGATTTTTGGAGGGGCAACCTGGGTGGGGAGCTGGACAGCAAGCTGTTTGTTCACATTACATTTAAATTTTCTTTCTCTCTTTTTCCCCCCATTTCATTATTCCCAAATACCATCTGCGGGAAGGATCAAATCACAATTCTGCCTGATGAGATCTCAACTTTTGACTGCTGTAGATCGATAACATCGACATGCCAGTGTCGCAGATTTTGTACATGCCTGTTTGAATAAAAACAATCATATACATAAAGCTCTATTTGATATTGAGCACATTTTATAAGCTCGGTTGAAATTCTTTGGATTCCTATCCCATGCATATTTACTTAACCTGGATTACTATATATATATATATAAAGTGGTGAACTAAAAGCGAACTTTTAGGAAAGGTAAAACCTATTGTGAAAAGTATACAGCTCTCTCCCTTCGCACCCCCTTCCCCTTCCTTTCCTGCCTACTGGTCGCATATGAGTTTTTGCCATTCTTCAGACTAGTCTTGTTTTTCTACGGGCTTGCCTTTAAATATTAATTGGCTGTATTTTTGCCAATTTAAACCTATTCCATGAATTTTAGCCCAGGAAGTCTTTTAAATGGCGAATACTTTCCACCTCACGTTTTACTGAGCCTTGTTGCATCCACGAACGTACCTTTTATTGGACCTTTTACCCTCTGGATTTTACCTATCCTCGCCGCACCTGAAGATGTAGTTTTTTGGAATTTAACTTTGAATCCTCTCTTGTCACTTCTCGTGCCTTTTAACGACCTACCTATCTACATTTCACTTTCTCCGCTGGACTTTTTGATACCGGACTTTTTTGCAATCGGACATTTGCTTGCACTCGGGCAGAATTTTGCCTTGTGTTTCTTTCCCTACAATTTTTATTTTACTTTCTCAAATTTTGAATTTTGGCCTTTGCCAACTTATCTATCCAAACGACTTCCTCTGATGATAAGATTTTGATCTTTGAAAAGCCTGGCTTAAGGAAAAATTTAACTTGAATAAATTATCTTTTTGCGGAATATACCTTGCTATGAGCAACTGAATTGAAAAAAGATTTGACTTTTGCTTTTCTAATTCCTTTTCATCCTTCTACATATATATATATATATATATATATAATATAGATCTTAGGTAAATTTAATTACAACATAATCATTTATTTATGTTCCAAGAATTCACCATAAACAACAGTTTGTGTATGATCGTTTCTGAGACGATATAGGTTTTTATTGATATCTAGATTTTTCATCAGCACAGGGTATAGACACCAACTTAGAAGCTAACATTTAGCATCAAGACTGTTGAGTTTTTATTCTATTTTTAAATGGCTAATAATTTACAACTTTAAAAAGAGCATCTATAATATTGAGATGTTACATGCAAACGTTATTACATTCTAAGCGCGTGCAAATTCAAAAGTATCATTGCTTTATGGCTAAGAATTTAGTAACGTTAATTACTATCACGCTCTTTTTAAAGTTGTAAATTACTAACCATTTAAAAATAAAAAAGAAACACACGGAACTTACATACACCAATTAGACGAAATAATAAATGGACCATTCACAAAATTGAAAAAATAAAAAAAGTCTTATCAAACAAAAACACTCAGTGTTATTTAATAATGTTTGCCTAAATGAAAATATGCTGCCTAAATAAGCACAATATATATATATATATATATATATATATATATATATATATATATATATATTTCTATGTACACGATAATCTAAACTAATGAACAGATCATTACGAATTTTGGAATATATATTACGGCAACATGGTGAGTAACAGTACTTTTTAGGTAAATTTTAACATTTAGGGGGGGGTGTATATATGAAGTTAGATATGTGTATATAATTATATATATATATATATATATATTTTATATTTCGTTGTACATGATAAACCCCTAAACTAATGAACCGATCATTATGAATTTTGGAACACAGCTGCTAGACATAAGAGTGGGTAATTAGCTTTATGCAAAGGGAGCAAAAAGTGGGTGGAAGCCCTTAGTAAAAATTTAGATACCTCCAATTTTTGTGAAATTTCAACAGCAGGTATTAGATGTTAATCAATAAATATTCTCCAAATTTCAGTTTCTTTGAAGTATTTTAAAGGGTTTTTAGGGGGGGGGGGGCATAATATGGGGGCGAGCACAATCTTCCATTTGAAAATTAAATTTTTTCGATTTGCATTAAATTTTATCCAGAAATTGAAATTTAGGGAATCTTGCTTAATTTGGATCTAATGTAATCCTAATTAAGCAAGATTCCTTAAATTTCAATTTCTTCTTAAGACCCCTTAAGCTTAAGTCTTAAATTTTAGACATTTTCTAAAATAAAAATTATGTAATAGATTTATCAAAATTAGTATAAGGATTCGAGACATAGGGTTTAGTTTAATTATATATTGATTCTAATCTTTGTAAGGGAGCATAAAAGTGGTGCAAAACTGTTATGGTCGTGGAATTAATTTTACCTGTCTTGGGACGGGTATTCTTCTAGTCTTATACATAAATGTGACGTGAGATTCCCTTTATAAAAATGATTTCTTTTTTTTCTTTTCTTTTTTTTAAAATCTTGCTTAGTTGGAAGATCATGTACTCCGATTACGGGAACAATTGGACCGTGAAAGAAAGGAGAGGAATTTCCATCAGTTGGAACGTGATCGTGTGCACTCATTTTGGGATATCACCCAACAGAAACTCATAGATTTGCAGGCACAGCTTCGAAACAAGGACCGAGAAATGGAAGAAGCAGAAGAAAGACATCAAATTGAAATCAAGGTTTGTTACACTCATTATATCTGTCTATATATATATATATATATATATATATATATATATATAAAGCAAAGTTGTGTGTATGTATGTGTGGCCTGAAAGTTTGAATAGGATACTGCTTTTATTCTGATTGTCACTATAATTCAAAAGTCTCGAAATATAATGACCTGCATGTCTCCAAGTGATACCGCCTTAAACAAACACCTGTTATAGCTAATAACTTCCTAACGAATCATCCACCTTTATATGGAACTCTGAACAATGAATCTTTGTAGGTCAGAGTTCGTTTTTTCTTTTTGTTTTATTAACGTGTTCACCTCCCAATTTCCAACTGTGGTGTCAACTTTTGGCTAGGAACAAAGTGTAGTATCTGTTCTGATACTACACTTAGTCTATTCTGTCCTCGGTCAGTGAAGGAGAAGTCCTTCTAGACTAAGGCATTTTTAATTTTTCTTCCAATCCAGAGTGCCCCTTTTTTGGGGAGCTGGATTTTTCCCCACTTCAAAAATTGATCTTGTGTCTAACTTTGCCCTCGTGAGGAGGCAAATACATAGGAACTCATAAGGCCTTCCAAAGATTAAAAAAAAGTAGAGAGTATTTGAATTTTTCGTATCACTGTTTCTTACTGTTATGGTACCTTACCTATTGTAATGGACTTTGGACTCTTCCATTCACCATAAATACTGTAACTACTGGGAGCACCAGTTCACAACAGCATGCAATTGCAGATTTCACAGCCCCTTTTGTCATAAGAGGGGCGATCCTCCTGACAAAGTACATTGTTTATTTTACTCCAGGGTGGCCACTGTATGAATGAATCTGTTGTATTTGGCTTGGCTCCATGCGTGCCATTAGTGGTGGCACATATCTGTGACACAGGCTCTGCTTCTCTCCTTATTGCTTCAAGCCACCTATGCATGACTCTAGTGGTCTTATCTTCTTTATTTGTGCAAGACATGACGAGTTCTAAAAAGGTCTGCTGCCTACTTTTGATAAGCATTTCACTAGCAGCCTTAGTACTCACTCTGGATTTGCTAATCAACATATTGGTGAACCATCGGTGAATGCACAAAGGTCAGTGTTTAATGTAGAGATATGACCTCCCAGTGTATAGCAAGATTTACTCCATTTATAATCGCATCCAACTCTGCAAGATTGATGTGATTTATGTCCGATTCTGACCACATCCAACATATATCTTCAATCGCAATCCCATGTGATTCAAGCATGACTCTTGTGACCAGGGAAGTTGCGTCAACCCACACGTTGTGCTCCTCGTCATTGACGCACGCACAATTTACCTTGACATGGATCAGCTTAACTCACTCTGTTAAGTCTTCTTAGCATACATTGTAGTTGGGAATCGTCGGTTCGATCGTCCCATCCTTCTGTCATCACGATTGCCCTTCAGTTGGTGATACTAGTTGCTACTCACAGCCAGCTGCACACTGGAAGATGTTTAATGAGCCTTCTCTCATAGAAAGAACATCTTCCTCTTGGTAATATTGTCTCAGACGTCCGGTAACTTGTTTCCCTGTTTCCAAAGCAGAGCATTGTTTACTCCCCAGACTGTCAAGTTAAGCATCCGGGCTCCATTTTTTGGACACTCTGGAATCTTGCTGGCCAGTTCAAAGTGTGACAACTGTTCAGCAACACTGGTTGCAGATGCGGCCGTCATCGAATACTCTGTGACACGGTTTTGCAGATTGCCATTGCCACCCATTTCTATGTCGCAGTCTATTCATTCGTTGTTTGTCAAATTCCACACAAAAACTGTGTTCGTCAATGACAAGTACTGGCTCAGCCGCGTAAACAGAAAGGGGCTCATCAGAAAATTTGAGATTCATATTTCACCTCAATCTTTTATACCCATCAATCGGTCAATTACAACCGCACATCCACTCTCAGGTCAGAGGCTGACGGGCCCAATTCCACACGTATGTGTTCTTTTTCTGATAGTAACCACCTCAATGGTTTGTTATCACCATGCCCTGAACATCTTGCTTACTATAGTGCAGGAGCACGCAGAATCAACTCGAGCCATGCACTCTTCCCCGTTCACTTCTATTCTACCGTTGGCAGAGCACCGAGTGCACATTTTGTCTGTAGAAGAAGCCAGTGTATAGCTGTCATCCCCTACTGTGGAATGTCGACAGGGCCCGCTCAGGCATTTTTTGTAGGCCAGAATACGCTTCTCCTAATGCGCTGGCTTCTCAAAACCACAGCTGACCTTGTGTCTAACCTCCTGCAGAGGTGGTAAATAAATATACCAATAAGAAATAATGAAAAGGGGCTTATCTAAGCACTTTACTGCAATTCTTATGTGTGGAGGTAAATAATATGAATATTTATAAGTTATGCTGTGAAACTGTTCAGCTGACTTATTGTTGTTGTGGGTTTGTTCAAAGAGATTTGATCAAACAAATATTCGGATCTGGTAGTATTTACCTATCAAACTTCTCATGCCTGCCAGTATCCTATATCTCTGTTAATCTGAATGAGTGCCTTCACTGTACTGGCCGCAATCGTCCTACACGTTGTGCCAGTCCAGAGCTGTCATCCGACTCAGTACTGCAACAAAGAATTCTCATCCCAAATAAAATCACAATGCCAGATTATAAACAAGTAAGAGATTTATTTGTTGAAGGTTACAAATGAAACTCGTGTTTCTAGCTTGAATGGCAGACTTGCAAAATGAGATCTCTTATCTCGGCCACACAAAATCTAAGTCCCATCAATACAGTCTTTTAGCTAAGAGCCCCAAATGTGCTCAGCTTTCCTGAAGAGACACCCAGCCATAACTGATCGCCAGCTCTCTGAAAACCAAACTTCCTGTCATACCCAGGAGGCCACGTCTCCCCCCCCCCCCTATCTCTTGGGGTCCTTTGTCCCTGACTGGAAATCTTGGATTCCAGTCTTTCTCACTGGTCACCATTCGACCACTCAGAGGCTGACCGCTGGAGATATCCATTAGAGATAACTAGCAGACAGTCTACTCAAGGGGGCTTATCATAGAGACAATCTAAGAACATTACTTTCTGGGGCCAGCATGATTCTGTTTTTAAAAGACACTTATTTCATTTCTAAGAGAAATAAGATTCTGGGTGGCCCAATATGAAACCAAAGACATTTTTAAATTCCTCTGTGCCCCCTCCCCTTTCCTTTGACCGAGCATCTAACACCTGCAACGTCTGCCATTCGCATGCACCATTAAAACCTTCAGCCTACTGCAAGTTTACATCTCTACAAAGCCATCATTTGCCCATGCTGCATTTAGTATTGTTGCCACATCTGGGCTTGTGCATCATCCACTAGCCTCTCCCTCTTAGGCAGGGTGTAAAAAAGTATTTCTAACCTAATAGGTCCCAATGCCAACTCCTCCTGGATTCTCATCATAGCTCTGTAGCTCTAACATTACCATGTTGCCACCACCCTTACCATCGTGAGAAAGGGTTGGACTTTAGGGAGGTTGGGTGGATAGTGTTGATCCCTTAGTATCGGAACTCTATTCTGTCATCTGCTTTTATGCTTTTCTCTTATTTTACAGGTGTACAAACAAAAAGTGAAGCATTTGATGTATGAACACCAGAACAACATCGCCCAATTGAAAGCCGAAGGCATAGTGGCATTGAAATTGGCCGAAGATGGCAACCGAACTAACGAGATGGATCTACGCAAAGACAAACGGAATCTCAAAGTAGAGCTCAAAGAAAAGGAACTGTCTCACGAAGATACAATCAAAACCCTCAAATTGGTAAGCAACACTTGATCTATATTTATTAATTGATTGTTTTTCTTTTTTGCTAATAGAGTAATATAAATTTCATTAAAATATATATACACTTGATCTATATTTATTAAATAACTAGCAAGAAGATCCGCCGTTGCTTGGGATTGAATGAGGATCACTACTATGTACTTTTTCACTATGCTCATAACACCATATTACTTTTTTTTATTTTACTGCTTCGTTTTGCCCTCAATATAGTCGGAAGAGACTGAAATTTTGGAAAACTCTGAATTAGTGTTTTGTTATATATGGTTTAAATTTCATTAAAATCAGATATATGTATTTGAAATTTTAAGGGGATTCTGTCCCCATAGGTCCCTTAGAGGAGGTACACAATTCAGCACATTGAGGTTCACGTAGAGATTCGAGACCATTTCATTGTCTTGCCCAGAGAATTTTATACATATGATTTCAATTTCATCAAAATAGGATATATTTGAAGTTTTAAGGGAGGTTTGGTCCCCCACATAGGAAGGGGGGGGGGGGGCACTTAGAAATTTGGGATCACTTCTATTCTCTTCCCCGGAAAATTTTACATATAAATATACTTTTCATTTTTATGTGACAAGCAATATGGATTTTGTCCTGCAAGATCAACAACTGATATGCTGATTGTAATATCACATAGGATCAGTGAATCTATTGACGAGGGCTTCGCTTCTAGAGCAATAGCTCTTGATACATCAAAGGCCTTTGATAGGGTTTGGTACAAAGGTTGACTTACAACCCTAGTAGCTATGGAATATCTGGAAATGTCTTCTCAACCATCAAATCCTTTCTCTCTGATAGGTTTATAAAAGTAATCGTTGATGGGCAGAAGTCTGAAGCACATAGTATCAATGCCGCCGGCTTGCTTCAAGCATCCATTCTAAGCTCAACCCTCTTCCTCATTTTCATCAATGATCTCCCAAATCACATTTTTAGATCATTCATTGACATTTATGCAAATGATACAACCATTTATAGCAACACTTTGAAGAGCATTAATGATCAAGATCTTTTTGATTCTCTCTCTTCCGGCTTGGAGCACGTGGTGCAATGGGGAAAAAGGATGCTGGTTACTTTTAATATGTCTAAAACCAAGCTTCTCTCCTTTCACCACGAATGCTCTGATCCTCACTTTGCCCCAATTGAAATGAATGGCTCTCTTCTTGAGGAAGCCCCCTGCTTTGATAAGGTTCTAGGACTGACCTTCACTCCAGACTTGAAATGGAAGACTTACATCAAATCTGTTGCTAAGGTCGCTGGAAAAATGGTTGGACCATTCTCTTCCCTGCGACCTCTTTCTCACAGAAGAGAGGTTGCTAGCCTTTCTCTACTCTATCATTATTTCCATGGTAGGTGCTCGACTGAGCTCCAATCTATGGTAAAACATTCACAGCAAAAACTCGTCTAGATACAACCACTGTAAAGAATTTTCTTTTCGTCTTCTGTGTACCTAAAACTAAACAGAACTTCCATGAGCAAAGTAAAAAAAGGAGAAAAACAACGTATAAATCTGTATAGAAAGCAGAAAGGAAAAAAAGAAAGAAAACGTTATGGAAATAGATTTGTGTTTTCTCTTCCTTTTTTTGTCGGACAGTTTTGTACTCGTTAACTTTTGTATGATAGGACGGATATGTATTTACAAATAAATACACATTGCTCTTTATTATAGAGTCGAGGATATTTAGTACCCTTGACCAATTGTGAAGGGAAATAAATAGATATTTTATAAGTACATTTATTTACTGGTAGTTTATGGAATGTGTATTAGATTTGAAGAAATTGTAGAACTATTTACAAAACATTCTTATTTATAATACTTTTTACAAAAAGTGTATAACAATGAATACGGATGAGAACTCTGATGTGGAAAAAGTATATTTCGATGGCGAAGCTATTTAGGTTGTTCAGAAGTTTTGTGACCTTGATGAAGCACAGGGAGGAGCAGATGTTAGTGTTATTGCAAGAGTTAGGAGTGGATGAAGTAAGTTCAGGGAAATTCTGCCATTACTAACCAGCAGAGTGTTATCACTGTCAACTCAGGGAAAAGTATATTAGGCATGTGCACGCAATGTGATGATGTATGGAAATGAAACCTGGCCAGTAAGGGTTGAGGACATGTGATGCATGGAGAAAAATTATATGAGAATGATATGATTGATGTGTAATGTGAGTCTTAAAGACAGGCTTAGATCTGATGACCTCAGAGGAAGATTAAATGTGAACAATATATGGAGATGTGTGCATAACAGGATACTTAGATTGTACGGCCATTTTGAAAGAATGGATGAGAGTTCTTGGTTAGTAGATGTAGAACAGTTTAAGTAGCAGATTCAGTTCACAGGAGAATGAGAAGGAAAACATGAGAGAAAGAGGTATCAATAAAGACCTGGTTAGAGATAGGTTAGATTGGAAGTCAATTTCTAAAAGTTCGTCCAACACATGCCAGCATGTAAAATGGACGTTAAACTGAAGATTATGATGATTATGGAACGTGTATTAGATTTGAAGAAACTATTTACAAAACATTGTTAATTACAATATTTTTTACACATTTTCAATTATTAATAAAACCTTTAACATTTTGCTGCCTTTGGCTTCAACTTAATCTTTATAATACTAAACTTTATATTTGAGTTTAATTGAGGATAAAATGAAAATGGCATAAGATAGAAAGAGTCTACTTGGTGACAGCTTCCGGTTTTGAAATCGGAAATTGACCATCAGTGTTTATTAAAAAAAACAGTTCCCCATTATATTATAAATCGTATGGTTCGGTTTTTTTTTGGGGGGGGGGGAGCAATTAATAATTTGTTTCAACAATTTTTTAAATTATTAACAAATAAAAAAAATCAAACTGGTTTTTATAATTGGACATTTTTATTACAAATAATTAAATCAAACTTTTTTTTTATAATTGGAAAGTTTAATTTTTTTTATTACAAATAATCAAGTCAAATTTTTTTTTTATCACTTGAATGTATTTTTTTTTAGTTTGAAAGGTCTAAGGCTGGGAATACTTAAATCTAAAAAATTCTTTAAAAATCTAAGCGGTCTAAAATGATGAGAGACTGTTTTTTGATAAACACTGTCTGTCAATTTCCGATTTCAAAACTGGAAGCCGTCACAAAGTAGACTTTTTCTATTTAACGAAAAATGCACTGACTATACAGTGAATGAACCTGCAGCCTTATAATCATGAGACTTTTGTGTTTAATACAGAATAACTCCCCAAAATGAAACTTGAGGAATCGTTAATAAAATTCATAATACTTTCTGCAATCCAACCAATTTTGGTACAAATAAACTTCAGTCTATGCATGACTTGTCCACCAAGTTTCACTCATGAATGTCCAACAGTTTTTTGTCTTATCGCTGTACAATAATAATTGTTTTTTGTTTTATCGCTGTTGTTTCCCACTGGCAGGCCTGCCATCCATAACATGCATCTATGCACCCCATCAAATATGCAGCATTGCGCATGTTTGTAACCATTCACAAGCCGTTTGCAGCATTGTTTTGAGACCGTAGTCCAGTCTTTATTGCAAAGAATAAACCATTTTCTGCTTGATCCCAAGTTACATTGGAATTAGACGCGTCTATAAAGCTAAATCAGCGGTAAAAAAATAAATGTGTGCTTTAAAAAGAAATGGCAACAATTTGAGGAAACCAATACAGAAAAAGTTGAAGAGTACAAACAGTAAAAAATATTGTGAGCATAACAACCAAGATGAGGACAACAGTCCGGATAATGTGAATAACGATACCTCATCTCGTTAAAATACGACTATATTAAATTTGGTACAAATAAATTTCAGTCTATGCCTGACTTGTCCACCAAATTTCAACCATGAATGTTTAACAGTCTTTGTTTAATCGCAATTCAATAATAAACACACCTGTATACGACATGCAAAATTGTCAATAACTCTGACACACTTCTGTCTTGGCACTGATTTTAGCTGTAATGGTCCTCTTCAGTTCAGGAATAGTCTAGGGATTGTTTTGATAGACATTATCTTTGAGATAATCCCACAGATAAAAATCTGGGAGATTAAGATCCGAAGAGTGTGAAGCCCATTCAATATCATCCCACCACCTACTGATGAGACGATCTCCAAAGTGTCCCCACGTATTATTGAACAGCAATAAAACAAAAACTGTTGAACATTCCTGACTGAAACTTGGTGGACAACTAAGGCATAGACCGAAGTGTATTTGTACCAATTATGGTTGGATTGCAGAAAGAATTGTGAATTTTATTAATGATTCCATGTGTGGCATTTTTTGGTAAGACATTTTGGGGGGGGGGGGGGGGGGGGGTCACCCTATATGTCCAGCTCCTCCCACCTCTTCTCGTCTCATTCACTCCTCCTCTGATCTAACATTCAACTGAGAAAGATTATCAATTTTAGTATTATGCAAGACATTGGGTCAACATTGGTACATTGTACCGACTGCAAAGGTAAATAGATTGATTCCAAACAATCAAGAATTTTAAGAAAAACTCTGAAACCTCGGGTTAAAGATGAGAGTTTGTGGGTTAGTAGATGTAGAACAGTTGAAGTAGCAGGGTCAAGAAAAACGTAGAATAAAAAGATAAGGGTGTTTATTTATCTCCCTCCCATGCGGGGAGATTAGACACCAGGTCAGGAAAGTGGGGTTTGAAAATTTGAAAAGCAAGTACTCTAGAGGAAGGGCACTTTGGCTAAACAAAAATTGCCTGGGCAGCCTTGTCGGCATTCCTCAGAAATGATAAGGGTGGACTTGAGAGAACGAGGGATAAAGAACTGTCGAGAGATAGGTTAATTTGGAAGTACATTTCTAAAAGCCGTCCAACATATTCCAATATGTAAAACTGACGTTAAACCGATTATGATGACTTTATTTTATGTAGCTCTATATAGTTTTAATTATGTTTACAACTCTGAAAACTGTCGCTGAATCTGTTTTATTTATATATAATTTTGTTTTAACTTTCGTTTGGAGTTTATTTTTGTTTATTTACTTTTGGGGGGGATACAAGCAAGCAAAATAAAAACACATCTTTCGGACTATTTCTCTAAATTTTTGTTTAGATTTTTTCTGGAAAAGTCTGAAGAAAAAAGGGTTTTTTTTAATAATTCCTTGATCTTTTTTATTTCATTGTCATTTTGTTATATTACCATTGCAGTCCTTAATTAGCTTTGGGATTTCAGAGCTTTTCTTTTTCCTTATGTCTTAATTACTTAAGACTTCTACTCAGTCATGGCTGACGAAACAAGAGCAAGCTACTCCCATGGATTAAATAAAGGGTTCCGTTCAAAATTCAGTACAGATTTCTGAGATTGACATAAAGATTCCCGATTTCGACAACATGCACTTGAAGAAGATCAGAGATTACATTGGCTGAAATAACATCCAAGATGAAAACAGTAATCCGAATAATGCAAATTATCAATCCTCATCTCAAAAATTCTGAAACATAAACTAATTTTTTTTTTTTCAATTTATTTTCCTTTTATAAAATATTCTTTTGTTTTTAATTGTAGAAAAACGATGAAGACATGACGAATTTACAAAATGAATTTGAGTGCAAAGCCAAAGAGATTGAATCAAAATATGAAAAGAAAATGAAGGCCTTACGGGACGAACTTGAGCTGAAACGTAAATTTGAAATCCATGAAATTGAAGAAAGAAAGAACAGCCAAATAAACACTTTGATGAAGAATCATGAGAAAGCATTCAGCGATATCAAGAATTACTACAATGATATTACGCTCATCAATTTTGGTTTGATTAACGTTCTCAAGGTTTGTTACAAGAGTTACATCTATAAAGTAGATTTTATATTTTGTATATAGGTATTTAATAAGGCTGCTTGCAATGCGGAAAAAACGGAACGGTGAAAGACGAGATGAATAAAAACAAATAAATGGAGATATGTGATATTTTTCTTCAAAAACTTATCTATTTATTTTTCAATAAATTTTCCACTTACTGTAAATAGAGTCTGGGATGGTGGAAAATATTTGATATTCCAGGAGAAACCTCCCTTCTCAAAAAAACAAACGATTTTATATTTTGTATATGTAGACAGAGAGTTCATTCAAATACACAGGTTTAAAAGCAATCGACAAAGTTACATTAAACTTGTTTCTTTTCAGCTTCTAACATAATTGAGGTGCCGAAAATACATTTGCTCCAAACTAAAAAAAAATAAAAATAACTTAAATAGGTGAATCAGGAGTGTGTTTTTATTTAGGCATAGAATTTGAATGACGGCAGATACGGAGTCATGCTAAACCTGTTCTTTTTGACTTCTAACATAATTGGGATGCTGAAAATATATTTGGTCCAAACGAAAAAAAATTTTTTAATTAAATAGGTTCAATCAGAACTTGTTCAATTTTTACATTTCGAAACATAAAATTTGAATGACGTTAGATGTGGTCTTATGCTAAACCTGTTCTTTGCAACTTCTAATATAATTGGGATGCCGAAAATACATTTGCTCCAACCTAAGAAAATTTAAAAAACTTAAATAGGTGAATCAGAAGTGTGTTCTTTGTTTGATTTTTATGTTTGGAAAGGCATGGAATTTGAATGTCAGATAGGGTGTCATGCAAAATCTGTTCCTTTCAACTTGTAACATAATCAGGGTGCCGAAAATACATTTGTATGTTGTTACTTGTTTGATTCTTACATTTAAAAACACACAAAATTCGAATGATGTCAGATATAGTGCCATGTTAAATCTGTTCCTTTCTGCTGCTCACATCATTGGTATGCGGAAAATAAACTGAAACTAAAAAACCTCAAAAGTTAAATCGGTCAATCAGAAGTGTTTTTTGTTGTTTGGTGGTTATTTTATCTCGTGTGGTTTAAAACTGACAATTGTAATTTTTCAAAAATAATTTTAAGTTTCGAAAAGTTAAATATTCAAAACTGAACAAATAACAAAATTAATGTTCGCCTTAAAATCATCTTCTATTAAAACTTGAGAGTTTACAAATTTAATAGTGTTGCATTACCTCCCCTTCAAAGGGAAGTCTAATGTCTTGTATGTCGCGATCAAATAAAATATATGTTAGTTATCGAATGGAAATCAACAAATAACGGCACAATTAAATCATACCTCGTGTATCCTGCACCAAACTACAGTGGTCCTCCATGCTGAGGCACTTCATCTATGATTGTCTCCATGAGGGGTGGAGGCATTCTCACTATTGAAGTAAATTTGGCACAACAACACAAGCAAAAGGAGAATATCCCGAATTTGGAGAAGGGCCATTTATTAGGTTGTTGACGTTGCCTTCTTTTCTGCTTAGCAGCAGGAGGGACATACCCGGGCCACTGATTTCTGGGGCCTGAGTCTCTTCGTTATAATCGTTTCTTAAGTCATTTCTTCTTACGTCCTGTCTCTTTCAAGCTTCCACCCGAATTGGATACTTCTCTTGCTACCTCTCTCTTTGAGCCATGTGATGTCACATCAATTTATAGCATACAGTAGATCGAGCTAATCTCCTAGTGCATAAGCTGAACCTTACTGAACCCAATTTCTTGTTTATGCACCAACGTTCCCCTGCGAACTTTAATTGTCAAATATGTACTAGCAAGCATACCCAGACTATTTAACAATAGGTTGCAGTTTTGGATTAAGATTGTTCCTGGAATTTTTCAGCAAATAATTTCTTTGTTATTCACCATCACATCAGCTACTGCTGCTTATGTTAGAAGCAGCAACTGCAGGGAATGTTATTTTTATGTATCGATGCTGATTGGACAAAATCTCTAATCAGCTGTTTCTTTTAGCCAATCACAGGCGCAAGAATATTCACTGCGATTTCCGATGCATACTATAAAAATCCAAACACACAGTTTTCTCTTTCCGGTATTTTTCTTCTACAGACAACACACAGGTGCACGTCACAACTCTGGCCAGTCCCTTTGAACACACATGAGGAGAGACTTTCACCAACTACTAAACATAGCAGCAACATATACACTTTGCTAAACAAGTTCATACATACACTCTCTCACTGGCAATACAGGCATGTTAATATATGCACACATCTTCATGCCTATCCCATTTACACACATTAAACGCACACAGTGTCAATCTATTCAATTCCTTCTTATATGCTAAACAACTCTTCTCTTGCACTCGGAACATTCCTTGGACTCTTTGAACTCTCATTCATTGGCAACAATCTATTATTTTGTATTGTCTTGTAAATAAAAATCAATTATTTTGTATGGATAAAGTTTGTTATTTCTTTCTTTTGATGATGTCCTATCTTCAGCACTTACATTTAAAAAAAAAATTCTACATTTCTTTTTCTGCTTTCATATAAATCATTACATTTGTTTAAAAGAAATTTACAACTATTCGTACATAAATATTTTTTATTCTCTGCCTAATTAAAATGCTGTCCGGACTTGTACTACTTGTTTGTATTTGAAACAGCATTCACCAAGAGTGGGTTGAGCTGGCTCTATCCATCCTTCTAACTGCGTCCATCTCGAAGGCCGACCAAGCTTGATTTGAAGTCAACGATTGGGTGATTTCTAGCCACTCGCTGTTCCATGGTGAACTCCACAGATTGGGTTCCAGGTCAGCTTTAACCGTCATCATCCGGGGTTTTCTTTATCCACCACATTGCTTTTTTCAACATTGTAGAGGAGTTGGGGCAATTGCTTCGTAGATCAACTGTCCTAGTTGGTGATGAAGAGCATGACCCAGCCAGTGCAGATGTCTCGTGAGCATGACTTCTCAGAGGGAGTGAATTTTGAACCGGAAACTTTTGCAGCTGTGTTGTTTGAGAAGAAGTGCTGCCACTACAAACGGAAGATGTGACACAGGCAATGGTGATCAAATGTTTCTGATCGCCTAACGTCTTCCACTCTCATTGGTCAGAACTCACTGCCATAAAGGAGGATCGTTTGCACCAGCGCTTGGTAAATCCTTATTTTGGTGTTGTGTCTTATCTCAGATCTTGATCAGAGTCAGGAATTGAGTTGGCAAAAGGTGCAAGGTAAATTTGTGCTTTGATTTCAACTCCACCTTGACCCGTAGCTGTGATAATGGCGCCAAGATATTTGAAACTCTCAACCGCTTCAAGAACATCTAGCATTGAGGATGATGGGTGTTGTCTGTCCGGACTTGAATTTGCTACTGCTTATTTAGACACAATTTTGATGAAAGGTGGAAATAAAAAAGAACACAGCCAGCACGTATTAAAAGTATTCAGAAGAATAAATGAATACGGATTTAAACTAACTAAAAGACGAAAAATGCGAAATTATTTTGACAAAAATAAAATATTTGGGACAAATAATAAGCACATGAATGAGTTACTGAAAAAAGACACCAAATATATTTGGACGAATGAATGTAAAAATCATTAAAAAAAAAAAAGAAGCTATCTTGATGACTTATTTTTGACGCATTTATAACCCACACGTTAAATACTCGTAGCTAGCGATCCCTTTTCATATGTTATTGAAACTACCATGTAAATAAAGAAATGCAAAATTTGGGCCCATTTCTCTCACTAACAGTAAAGTCAAAACGGCCTATCTCAAGTTAATTCAACTTTATACAACACGTGCACCATCTTTTTTTATATACTGCTTATGTATATGCGATATCGGTCGTAAGGTTAACTAATTTGCATATTGGTTTTGAAAAGGGGCATTTTATTAATTAACTATTTGTTGCTTTTTTAATTCAATAATTGTTTCGATTTTAATATAACACATAGTTCTGTTTCACAATATTGTTTTATTTCATGGACATGGATTTGTATTCAAATGTTTCTTTTTTAAGAGGGACCGACTTGATTTTCAACAAGTTGCAACCTATTTTTAAATTGCAAGTGTAAAGGCAAATTAATTTCTTCTTTCTTTTCTTTTCTATACGGTCACATTTAAAAGATAAATAAATTTGTATCGAAATTACCAAATGTTAATGTTTACCTATCTATATGAATCAATGAGAACATTTTTTGTTTCATGTTTACAACAAAGTTATGAATGAAATGTTTATTATTTTAAATTAATGTTTCAAATATTTAAAGTAGCAAACTTTGTGAAGTGATAGTGAGCTGGCAGAGCCAGCTAGTTTTGCATAAAAATAGATATGCATCAAGAACACTTTTACCAGCGGAGTGAAATAGAGAATTATCTCACTGTGGCTTTTTTTATATTCTTTTTTTTTAAATTTCTATCAGGAGCAAGTCGATGATATGAAGAAAAAAGAGGAACGTCTGGAAAAAGAAATGGCTAATCTTACAACCGAGAACAAACGGTTGGTTGAGCCTCTCCAACACGCCCGGGAAGAAGTGGACGAACTGCGAAAATCTTTGGCCAATTATGAGAAGGATAAACAGAGCTTAAAAGTAAGAAAATAATTATTTTCATTTTTTTCTTTGCTCATTTATTATTATGTAGTTTTCTTGTGACATAAGTGAATTCTCATGGTTTTTCCATAGCTTGTATTCATGGCTGGTGAAATGGAAATAGAAATTAATTAGTGAGGGCCCTCACCCAGCCCTCTCTCATCCGACTGCAGCACAATGACAGATCCATGATTAGAAAGATCTGCAATATGAAATCTGACCAAACTCCACACATGAGGTCACAGGATTTGCTGAAAAGCACTACATTTGCCTAGCATAGAAGTTATCCTAAAGATGACTCGATTATGCTGGTATGGTCATGTGGACCGTTCATCTTCTTGGATAAACCGTTGCAGACACATGAATGTCTTAAATCACAGGAAAGTTGGGCGGTCAAAGAAAACTTGGAAGTAAGTGATTAGACAAGACCGCACAGAGTGAAATTTGTATACACTTGACCCGCTAAACCGTGAGAACTGGAGAGTGAACTTGCATAATATCAGAAAACATCTGACCCCTGAACAATTACCTATTATGTCGCTAGAGAATTCCTTGCTTTTTAAAAAAAATCTTTCAAATCTTTTTGATTTTAGGACGGGGGATCAGTTTCCTTTATAAATTTAACGTAAACTGATCCCCCATTTTTTTACCATGTTGCATGTTCACCCGTTTTTTTTTTTTTCACCTTTTTTACAGACCAAATTTTTTTCTTTTTTCTGTGTACAATTACCTATCATGTTGCTGGAGAATTCGGGGTTGTCTGGAAATTTTTGGAAAAATTTGTGATGGTCAAAAAGTGGGGGATCATTCTACATTAAATTAATATAGGAAACTGATCCCCCACTAACATTTAAAATATTTGAAAGCAAATTCCAAAAACCCAGAATTATCTTACAACATGATAGGTAATTGTAAACAGAAAAAAGAATTTTTAAAAATTGTGATGGTCAAAAAGTGGGTGATCAGTTTACGTTAAATTTATATAGGAAACTGACCCCCCACCCCACCTCCCCCGTCTAAAATAAAAAATATTTGAAAAATTTTTTCCAAAAAATACGGAATTCTTTAGCGACATGATAAGTAATTGTACACTGAAAAATGAAAAAAAATTGGTCAGTAAAAAAGTTGAGAAAAACGGGTGGTGGAACATTACGAAAAAGCACCCATTAAATCAGTGCTCTTCAAACTTTTTTTGTCGCGACCCCTTTTTGGAAAAAATTTTTTTTCGTGACCCACCAAAATTTTTTATAAATAAAAAATAAGTTAATGGAGTGAAAAAATTCCATAGTTATAATTTTGGCGACCCCCTTTCTATGGTTACGCGACTCCCCTGGGGGTCGCGACCCCCACTTTGAAGACCTCTGCATTAAATGAATAGAACAAGACCCTACAAAAGCTGAAGGATCCAGAGTTATTTCCATTGGATATAACTGGTTCTGACACTACAGGAAGTTTTGATCATGTGATTTATCTTTTGTAGTGTCTCTATTTGCCTCCCCTACAAGGGTCAAATTAGACACAAGGTCGTTTTTATGCGGGGGATATCCAACTCCCCAAAAGAGAGCACTCTGAATGGGACAAAAATAAAAATTGACCCAGTCAAGAAGGAGTTTTCCTCCTCTGACTGAGTACAGAACAAATATTACACTTTAATCTTGGCCCAAGGGCCAGGAAAAGGTCAGTTTGGGTCATTTGTTCCAGATTTCGGCTTTGACCAAGTACAAGGTTTTTCTGTCCACCCTCCGTGTGAAAGATATCCACGCTAAGCACGTTTTCATTTATTCTTTGAATTGAACAATAAATATGTTCAGCATCAAATGAGGACCAGTGTGTTTCATATAGGGTGACCCCCCCCCCAAAAAAAAATACCACCCATGAAATCGTTATTAAAATTCACAATCCTTTCTGCAATCAAATCATATTTGGTACAAATAAATTTCAGTCTATGCCTGACTTGTCCACCAAGTTTCGGTCAAGTATGTACAACAGTCTTTGTTTTTATCGCTGTTCAGTGATATGCAGGAACACTTTGATATCCTTTTATCAGTAGTGATCCTGAATGCGCTTCACACTCACTGGACATTAACCACTCAGATTTTTATCTGAAGCGTTATCTCAAAAATAAAGTCTATCAAAACAATCCCCAAACTATTTCTGAATTGAATAGGGCCATTGCAGACAAAATCAGGGCAATGCCAAGAGAGAAGTGTGTCAAAGTTATTGACAATTTTGCATATCGTATCTAGGTGTGCTTATAATTGAATGGCAATAAAACAAAAACTGTTGGACATTCATGACTGAAACTTGGTGGACAAGTCAGTTATAGACTGAAGTTTATTTGTACCAAATATGGTTGGGTTACAAAAAGGATTGTATATTTTATTAACAATTTGGTACTTCTGTAGTTTATGGCCCATGCTGAAACCGACGTTTCGTTGGCATCTACCGGCAGTATATATAAACCGACGGAATATACCAAAATACTTAGCCAATCAGATTGCAGCAGACAGCAATTGGCAATCACAAATTAAATATAGTGTAAAATTCAATAAATTAAGAAAATTGATTAAAGCAATCATAAATTTAATCGATTTAGGACAGATGCTTCAGTCTCCGGAGGGAATTATTGAATTTTGTCAGGAAAGAAAACTGAAAGGCCAAAAGATAAGTTGCAGAACATACTCTTTTTCACCCTAACCCTACAAAAAAACAACCGAACTCTAACCTAATCCTAATCTAGTCGGTTAGGTTCAAAAGCTGTACCAGTAAAAAAAAAAAAAATTCTCACTATAAAAAAAAATTCTTTTTGCTAACAGTTATTTCATTATATTTTCTTTGTAACAAAAAAATAAATATTTTTTCATAAAAATTATCATACGATGACTGTTTTTTTTTTTTATTGATTTAAATGTTGTTTCCTTATTTTTTACAGTTTAATCGCGTCTTTGTCAAAAAATATATATTTTTCCTTGTTTGCTAGCGTCGCCTCATTTTGATTTTGATACCACAAAGTTTTCATTTGACTTTTCCTGGCTGTTTACGTAAACTGCCGGAAGATGCCGATTTTAGCATGGGTCGTAAACTGCAGAAGTATCAACAATTCCAATCCCCAGACTATTTCTGAAGTGAAGAGTACCATCAGTCGTATCCAGAGGTGCTTGCAACACCGAAGTGCACATTTGGAGCATATCATTAAATTAACATTATCTTTTAGATAACCCAACAGATAAAAATCTGTGGATCATACGTCCAACTGATGAGTCACTGATTTATTTATGCAAATATCTCCAACTGATGAGTCACTGATTTATTTATGCAAATATCTCCAACTGATGAGTCACTGATTTATTTATGCAAATATCTCCAACTGATGAGTCACTGATTTATTTATGCAAATGTCTCCAACTGATGAGTCACTGATTTATTTATGCAAATGTCTCCAACTGATGTGTCACTGATTTATTTATGCAAATGTCTCCAACTGATGAGTCACTGATTTATTTATGCAAATATCTCCAACTGATGAGTCACTGATTTATTTATGCAAATATCTCCAACTGATGAGTCACTGATTTATTTATGCAAATATCTCCAACTGATGAGTCACTGATTTATTTATGCAAATATCTCCAACTGATGAGTCACTGATTTATTTATGCAAATATCTCCAACTGATGAGTCACTAATTTATTTATGCAAATATGTCCAACTGATGAGTCACTGATTTATTTATGCAAATATCTCCAACTGATGAGTCACTGATTTATTTATGCAAATATCTCCAACTGATGAGTCACTGATTTATTTATGCAAATATCTCCAACTGATGAGTCACTGATTTATTTATGCAAATATCTCCAACTGATGAGTCACTGATTTATTTATGCAAATATCTCCAACTGATGAGTCACTGATTTATTTATGCAAATATCTCCAACTGATGAGTCACTGATTTATTTATGCAAATATCTCCAACTGATGAGTCACTGATTTATTTATGCAAATATCTCCAACTGATGAGTAACTGATTTATTTATGCAAATATCTCCAACTGATGAGTCACTGATTTTTTTATGCAAATATCTCCAACTGATGAGTCACTGATTTATTTATGCAAATATGTCCAACTGATGAGTCACTGATTTATTTATGCAAATATCTCCAACTGATGAGTCACTGATTTATTTATGCAAATATCTCCAACTGATGAGTCACTGATTTATTTATGCAAATATCTCCAACTGATGAGTCACTGATTTATGTATGCAAATATCTCCAACTGATGAGTCACTGATTTATTTATGCAAATATCTCCAACTGATGAGTCACTGATTTATTTATGCAAATATCTCCAACTGATGAGTCACTGATTTATTTATGCAAATATCTCCAACTGATGAGTCACTGATTTATTTATGCAAATATCTCCAACTGATGAGTCACTGATTTATTTATGCAAATATCTCCAACTGATGAGTCACTGATTTATTTATGCAAATATCTCCAACTGATGAGTCACTGATTTATTTATGCAAATATCTCCAACTGATGAGTCACTGATTTATTTATGCAAATATCTCCAACTGATGAGTCACTGATTTATTTATGCAAATATCTCCAACTGATGAGTCACTGATTTATTTATGCAAATATCTTCAACTGATGAGTCACTGATTTATTTATGCAAATATCTCCAACTGATGAGTCACTGATTTATTTATGCAAATATCTCCAACTGATGAGTCACTGATTTATTTATGCAAATATCTCCAACTGATGAGTCACTGATTTATTTATGCAAATATCTCCAACTGATGAGTCACTGATTTATTTATGCAAATATCCAGAATAGTACAATTAATGCAAATACATATGAAAATAGTTGTCAATTTACAAAAAAAAAGAAGATATTTTGTATAAGCAGAACATAAGAAATCATTCATTATTTCAGCAAAAATTTTTAATATCCTCATTAAAAGTGTAGCGGCTGATGTGATTGATGCTTGTTGGAGATAGACATTTTGTAGTAGGGTCGCTGCATTTGTATTCATCTGACTGGCCTTGTTTCATCATATCATCATCATCATCATCCTCATCATCAGCTTAACGTCTGTTTTACACGCTGGCATGTGTTGGACAGCTTTTAGAAATTGACTTCCAATCTATGCCCAGGTCTTTATTTATTCTTCTTTCTCTCAAGCCCATCTTTATCACCTCAATAGGTTGGTGCCAGAGAGGGCATCAAAAATAATCTTTGCCTCAAATAAAGAAATGACTTTCTTGTTTGATGAGAAGAAAAACAGTCACCAAGTTTCGGTTAAAAGGACAAACATCTTCTCTACAATTTAAATCAACTTTTAGCCCTGCTAGTCACTAGGGCCTAATTACCTTCCCTATGCATTTTTCCAAACAAAAGTTGATCGGCAGCTGGAATTATAGTTTTTCAGAATAATACCATTCACAAATGCAATTCATTATTTCCTAGACCAGATACTTAGATATTTTGTGAATCAGTGTTTGATTTTAATGACTACAGACCAATGTCTTGCATGTTAAACAAAAACGGACTTTTAAAACTAAGAAAGACAACATACTACTTCACTTTAAATAATTTGGATAACTAAAATAGGATTCAGCTGATGAAACACTTATGAGAAAAAAAGACAATCTATTTGGAAACACTGACACCGTTCCGTGCTACAAAAAACACCACAACCAATAAACAACCTCTCTGACACATCGTAATGCTTTCTTTTTTCTCCCATGGTGAAACAACTTTTTCTTTTATATTTCCCAAAGTCCTTTACGTGAGTGTTTCAGAAATAAAATTTGCATATGCAGATTGCATCACTCAACATTTAGGTCTTTCAGTTGCTTTGCGTTTATGCTGCTCAATTAAATAAACCTCAGTTAATGTGAGACTCGGCTTCTAATCACACTGTTTATTATCTATAAGGCAAAAATTAGCAAATTCTGTTTGTAGCAAGAACATAACGTTTTCTTGCCTGTCAAACAAAAACGGACTCTCTTTTGTCGCGAATACAGTAAATCACCCTCCGCTGTCAGATCCCGGCTCCAGTGAACTACTTCTATTACTCAAGCTACAACAAAGAGAAAAATAAACTGTTTGATCCATAAACAACCATGAGAAGTTTTCTTTTTTTCTTCTTTTTTTTTTTCAATTTTCTTATCTTTTTGTTTTTGCTGGGGCATCTTACTGGATGGCAGACATTCACCCGCCATTTCAGAGACTCTAACCACAAAAGCTTGTTAGGATTCTAACCGTCCCTTTAAGCACAATTGTTTGTATCTCTTGCACTTGGTTCACAGGGTATATTCGCAAGGTAGTTTTTGAAATTCTTTTTCATGAGCCTGGTAGCTCCTATGATTACTGGAATAATGGAGATTTTCTTAAGATTGCAGTTTCTTTTCATGTTATACATAAGTATAAGTTTCAGTATATGTATGTGTATATTTACAGAATTACTTAGGATGGGTCGTATCTTATTGGCTTATGATGGGTCATATCCTATTATCTTATGATGGGTCATATCCTACTGGCTTATGATGGGTCATATCCTACTGGCTTATGATGGGTCATATCCTACTGGCTTATGATGGGTCATATCCTATTGGCTTATGATGTGTCATATCCTACTGGCTTATGATGTGTCATATCCTACTGGCTTATGATGTGTCATATCCTACTGGCTTATGATGGGTCATATTCTACTGGCTTATGATGGGTCATATTCTACTGGCTTATGATGGGCCATATTCTATAACATTTCTTCCTTTTTTTTAGATGACCAAAGCCCGTTTAAAGGTAACAATAGAGGAACTAAAAGCTCTTAAATGGGAACATGAGGTGCTTGAGCAACGTTTTGAGAAGGTAAGTTATCTTCATACTTCTTCTATGTCACTCGTACTTAACCAGGTGATGGAGCATATGCAGCTCCCTGCCTTCTATGTCGGAGAGAGGGCAAGAACAAAATGTAGGGATTTCTATACTTTTCTATTGATTGCTGATAAGAAAAATAAAATTGAAATATGTGATCACCCTAATCATCGGCCCTTGACCGAATACTTCAGTAATAATTTCTGCTGTATTTCCTGTAAAGTTCTGCAGAAAATCAACATAAAAAAACCCAGAAAGGCGGAAAATTGTAGCGATATTGAACTGGGTGTGTAAAAAAATAATGTTAAAAGTGGAATTTTCCACAGAGAAGTGAAAGTTGCCATTAGAAGTTAAAAGATTGGTACTGATATCGAATATGAACCAGTTTCCGGGAATTTTGTGTCGGCAGCATTCGAGCATGTTACGTAAACACCCAAGAGATGCCGAGGTGATTAGCCAGTCACTTGTCAGCTGGCAGACAACATGGAAGGAATGTGGTATTGGATCACTGAACACGCAGACCGATTGGAAGAATTTTTTGAGGGAGCTCTGCGAAGACCAATTGTTACAAAATCATTGTCAGATCGGAGGCTCAGGGCATACGTTTGAGATAGACGAGTCTGTTTAACCCTAAGCCGACCCTAACCCTAACCCAATTGATTAAAAAAGACAATGTCACCCCCCCCCCCCCCCCCCCCCCCAAAAAAAAAACCACACACAAAAACAAATTCTTTTTCAGTTTTAAGAAACACACAAAAAACTACTTTTAACCAGTGGACTGAATATAAAGAGAAATGCAAAAATAAATAATAAAAATGTATTTATTAACAGTTGTTTAGCATTGTTTTGTTACAAATATTAAACAAAAAATATTTATTAACAGTGATTTTGCTATGTTTTGTTCATTTTTTTGTTATTTTCTATCTTTCTTGAAAATAAAACTGAAAAAATATGACGCAGCAACATATCGAAGTTATCGTCTGTCAACATCCGCCTCGGCATCTCTTGGGTGTTTACGTAAACTGGTTCATATTTGATATCAGTACCATAATTGCTGCTATATTTCTTGTAAAGTTCTGCAGAAAATCAACATAAAAAAACAGAAAGGCGGAAAGTTGTAGCGATATTGGACTGGGTGTGTAAAAATAATGTTGAAAGCAGAATTCTCCATTAAACAGATAAGTAAAAGTTGCCATTAGAAGTAACAGGGAGTTGAGTGATCAATGGTTAATAAGCTGATAAAATCTTTGGTGCTTATCCAGAAGTCGACTGACATGAAAAAAATGAAAAAATTAAGAAATATCTTTAATATTACGTAACGAAACAGAAAAGCATATATCAATAAAAAAAAAAAAAATGTAAATTAATCAAGCAAGTTTATTTTTTTTTTTTTACAAAAGAAAATCATTTTTAAGCGATTATTGGGAATTTGTAGGGACTATGTAAAGGTTAATTCTAAACTCAATTTTTGAAGAGTTGGAATTTTTGGAGTTATCTCCCTTAGTTTTCAAACATGTCAACAAGAGATCGACACTCGTATTTTAGTAATAAAATTTGATTTTCTTTTGTAAAGAAAAAACTACTTGATCAATTTACATGATTTTTTTGTACGGTAAATGTTTTCATCGTGGGTATGTACATCATAAAGATATTTCTTAATTTTATTTTTCATATCAGTCGACTTCTGGATAAGCACCAAATCTTTCTCTTATTTCTCACCCGTAAGAGAGAGAGAGTGGCTGTGTTTGAGACAGCTGCTCTTATCCCCCTATGGGGGATGGGTTGGGGCTATTATGTATGCATACTGTCTACTGGATAAGAAAAATAAAAATCCCCCAAGAGCATTGGACAGGTCTTTATTTAACTGTACTTAGTGTGAGTATACTGGTTGTGTATCCCCGTCTCAACCAAGGCATTTGGAATTCCCCCTTGAAATTGGACTCCACGGTGAGTGACAGAACACAGAACCAGTGAATAATTCTACTTTTTTTTATGAAAAAGAGCTTTTTAGCCTTGGTATCAATCACTTAAAGATAGTGTCTTGATAAAAGCAATGGTAGGCGTCAGGAAGGGCATCCGTCCTATAAAAATCTTGTCTCAAATAAGGAAATGACTCCCAAAGTAATTCCTATTGCCTGCTAAATATTTTTTAAATAAATAAAACGAATACGTCTCTTACCATAGAAATAATTGTCAGCCAAATATTCTTCAAATCAATAAAAACAAACGTCACTTTTTGAAATGTATTTATTTAAAATTGTACTCTTTTAATTGATTTCCTTTGATTCTGGAATAATTCATTTTAAAATGGGTAAAGTTGGAATTTTTTTACATTAACAACATTAGATTAATCTCCAATTACAATCTTTGTTAATCAGACGATCTAATTTTTTTAAATGTGTGTGAAAGGTGATAACGTATGTACGAACATGAAATGCATTAGCATATTATTATACGGATAACATTTTTACACATTTCAGATTGATCTAAGGATTCTGATGACAAGAATAGTAATGTTTCATTTTCACTTAACAATGCTGATGTAAACCATTATACAGCCATGTCATCATCGCGAACCCTAACCCTAATCCTAACCCTAAACCATTATACACCCATATCATTATCGCGAACCCTAACCTTGATCTGTGGATACAAAACTGCTTTGATGCCGATGTTGATTTATAAAATTTTTATTTAAAGAGAAGAACAATCATAGAAAAAATTAGAGGGACGGGTTATTTTCACGTCAATGTTCAGGACATAAAGGGTAGCATAAAGATTCAGGACCACTTCCATTGTCTTCCCCAGAGGATTTTATACATATATAAATTTTATCAAAATAGGATATATTTGAAGTTTTAAAACTAGCCCCCTTAGGTTAAGAGGGCACTTAGAGATTCGGAACCACTTCCATTGTCTTCCCAGGTAGATTTTAGATAAGAATACACTTTTAGATTTTATGTAGATTCTCTTTCTCTGGGGAACACACAAACATCACGGACACATATTCACGGACATTTAGTTTTTTTATATAGGAAGTATGGCAGGCTCATTTAAAACAAGATTCTACAATCATAAATTCTCTTTCAAAAAATAAAGATACAAAAGCAACACCTCATTATTTAAATCTTTTGCCAATGTGATGATGAACTACGCTGTATGTGTGAGATTCTGAGCTCACCTTGTACTCTCGGAATGCTACTTGTCAGATTTACCTTTATAACTTCGATCACCGTCTTATCCTTGAAGTTCTTTCACCCCAACTAAAATTTCATGTACCCTCTGGTTACATACTTCACTGTAATCAACTGTGCATTCACCCTTTGCACAAACAAATAGTTTTGGTTGCTTTTGTAGAGTTTTGAATGCATACAGCATATGTTCTTGTGTTATATTTTCTACTTTTGTAACGCGTGTATTAACTCTTATACACTTGTATATCCTCGTCGTCGAACCCAGGTTCTTGCTGATACAAAACTACTCGGACACCGATGTTGATTTATAAAAAGTATTATTTAAAGAGAAGAATAGTCACAGAAAAAATTAGAGGGATGGGTTATTTTCATACGTGTGAAAGAGAGAGACAGAGAAAGGCAAACAGATAGTTAGACGGATAGCTTATATCGCTACACCTAGCTATATTAGGCGTGCCCCCCCCCCCATTTGGGACAGCCCCTAGAAACGTCTTCTCTCCTTTAAGTATCAGCAGCCAAAAGATAGAAAATCTCCGTCCGGAAGTCTCATAGTTTCATCAACTTCCGTTTTGGAGTCACCTCTGACCCTTAAATGTCACTCAAGCTTTTCCATTCAAATACGACCCTTGTTATGTAACGATAAACTACCTAGCTATTTTGTTTACTATGCAAATTTTTTAAACGATTGTAAATCCGATGACTTGCTTTAAGTATGAATTATTATAAGATGATATAATAATAAAAATCTTTAAATAAATAGATTTTTTTTTTTTCACTCTCTGCCACCGACTTCTCTCACCCCGGACCATGGTCCTGCGCTCCCAGTAGTGGCTACTACTTCTTCTCATCAGCCCATCATATCAACCCAATATTTCTATGTACTTGCATGATATTTTTCTTAAAATTATCATCCTGAGGAAGTCTTACAAATAAAGACGAAACGTTGATGAATACATAAAAAAAAAACATCTTTTGGTTTTTCCTTTTTACATTTCCCATAAATAGATTTACAAGCCCTAATTGCTTAATATGAAGTCTTTTGTAATTGAAATCAAATTAAATTAAATCAAATTTATTTGGCAAAAAAATAGCAGAGTGCAATAAGCCGTGTAACAAGACAGGTGGAAGCTATTTACATCCACATGAAGTCTGAATGTTTGTCTAAGGCTGCTTTAAACATAGATATGGTAGTCATCGTCATAACCTCCTCTGGCAGGTTGTTCCACGGAGCAGAAACATGGACAGAAAATGCTGCGTTTCTTCTAAAGCGATGGTGGTACACAGCTTGGCCCTAGGGTGAAAAAGTCCTCGAGAGCTAAATGATATTGTATGCTAGAATAAAGTCTCCACGCATCTTCCGCTGTTAAGTGAGAATAGATTTAGTCTTTGAAGCCGCTCTTTGTAGGTAAGCGTGGAGAGTCTTGTCACTATTCTGGTTGTTAACTGTTGAACACACTCCAGGTGTATATCTTTTTGTAGATAAGGATTTGTTGTTTGGATGGCATACTCAAGAATGGGTGTAACAGAGTTATGTATAAGGGGTGGAAAGTGTCTGCTGTTAGGTTGAGAAAGGATCTTCAGATCAGGTAGAGAAAGGATCTCCAGATCAGGTAGAGAACCCACCTGGCCTTGTTTGCCATCTCAATACAATGGTTCGCTGGCTTGAAGGAGCTGTCCACAGCCTTACCAAGGTTCTTCATATTAGCGATGATATCGAATGGTTGAGGTGAAAAAACGATAGTGGGGGGGGGGCAGTAGATGGACAGCCGATAGGAAGATGACTGAATTTAAATTATATTTAATTTATATTATCATAATCTCGTTTTATATATATACAGATTTTTGATGTAGCCTTTTTAATTTTTTTAGTTATATTGGCAAATAAGTCTGTCTAATTAACAGAAGAGAGAGCCCATATAATCCTCTCTCTAAGAATAGCTAAGTAGATGAAATTTTGTAGAGTGATACTATGGATGCCGCAAGAGCCGAGGCCCCGGACAAGGATAGGAAGTGACTCATCAATGCACACAAAAGAAAGTTTGGGAGTGATCAGGTTGTATGGTTCAGTGGGCAAGGGCTTGTCGGTGACTGATAAAAGACTGGAGGTGACGAGTTGGCGACTCAGAGGGAAGACAATCAGTTTGGTGTCAACTTTGGGCAAGAGCAGATCGAGCCAGGAAAACGATGAGATGAACTGATCAACCAAGTGACGGTGGTGGCCTTGACAGACGAATTATCGCAGTTTGAAGTCAACCCTGGGCGAGAGCAGATCGAGCAGACTCGAGATGAGCTGACGACTCCAGGTACCGACAATGTATCTGAGTTTGTGTTTTTCTTGTGTATGGCATTGTTTATTTTTCTAAACTTGTAAATTAGTGCTGTGCCCTCGAAGAAAACCATGCAGACATAATGTTCAGGTTGGCAGCGATTGTCGAGAAGGACAGCATGGTTCTCCATTAACACTCATAAATAAAGACTTATTTTCTCTCTCGAAGAAATGTCCCTGTTATGCGATTTGGTCACACACTGACACAATCAGCTTGCAGGGCTCATTGATTTTACTTGTCACCTAAAGGAACTAATTCAGCCCCTTTGGGAATCGCGGTCGGTCAGCAGAGAGATTCCTGAAAGCAATGAGGAAAGATGCTCCCTTTCGTCACCCTTTGGATTCTCGAGTATCAACTATCTGCACTTAAAGATTAGCTGCTCATTGACTTTTGGCAGCTAAAGAACTTTCTAACTCTTCATTTCTTCACTCGGACACAGTCCAACTTTCTTCAACCTATACCAAACAGTATAGGTAATTTAATAAACTCTTTCATTGTTGTAATAAAAAAGGTTTTGTTTTTTATTTCATGCAACGGTTTTCATTACATACTAATAATACAGAGTGGTCGCTAGAAAAACGGAAAATTTGTCAAACGGTCATTTATTTTTACAAAGAATAACTTTTATAAAGTTTTACAAAGACTAATATTATAATACACTCATGTCACCCATGCACTTCATAGCAGTGTCTTAACCAAGAAATCCAAGCTTGCATGGCGTATTGAAGAATAACCCGTGGGATATCAGTCCAAGCTTTTGCCAAGCACATTTTGAAATCATCAATAGAGCATATATCGTGTTGACATTTTTGAGTTCCTTCTAATACCAAGTTCCAAACACAAATCCATGACATTTAAGTCTGAGCCTTTTGAAGGCCAAACCATCTGGTGCAATGAAATCAGGAGTAGATTGCTGAAAAATTGAATTGAAGCTCTTGCTCAAATTTTCCGCTTTTCTAGCGACCATCCGGTATATAGGAGTGGGTCTTAACACTCCACTGATAAGACCAGTTCTTATAACTTGACTAGCCACTAACCAGTGCCAACCTTTCACTTCACAGCAGTTTTTCTGTAATTTTGTCTACTTTACTCAACTTTACATCTTTCGTTATTCTAGATCCAAGCAGAACGTGATGAATTGTACAGTCGGTTCGTGAAGTCAATTCATGAAGTTCAACAGAAAAGCAGCTTCAAGAATATTCTTTTAGAGAAAAAGTTGTCGACGCTGGGTGAACTGCTCGAACAAAAAGAATGCCAGCTTAATGAAATCCTCTCTTGCTCCAACCTTGACCCGTCTACCCTCAACATGATCACCCGAAAACTGGAGGTCAGTATGTCGTCTCTGCATAAGGTCCAACTGAAGACCAATATGGACACTCCCGTTCTGTTCATACACTTGTCATATACCGTCCTCATAAGTCATCAAATTTTATTCATTCCATTCATCATTTTCAATCTTCTCATAATATTCATCATCATTCAACTGTCACTTTTAACCTCGATAAGTGGTGACTTTTTAGAAAAAAAATAAAAAAAAGTTTTAGGGTCTTTTAGATGATTGATGATTTGTATTATTTGTATTACTCGGACTACTATTCTCATCTTGGTTGTTATTTTGTATAAATAACAACAATATTGAGAATAGTAATTTGAATAATTAAAAAAGAAATAACCTTTTGTTTCATCGCAAGAAAATGAAAAAAACAACATAAAATTAAATAAAAAATACAAAATAGGTCAGGATGGAAGTCGCTTAGCGAATGGGATTGGTTTTATATATCCAGAGTTTACGGACACCCTGTATATATAATTTTTAGATGATTCGTTTGTAGATTAATTTATTTTGTATGTGTATACTTTATTTAAAAAAAGTCTGTACATAATGGATTCTATTTAACCTCTAGGTTGGATCTTGACAGGTACTATCAGACTGTAATTTCGAAATACATTATTTCATTATAATTAATAAAGTTTCCTCTGCGGTTATGGTCTTACTTGCGAGAGAGCGTTTCATTGGTTAAACTGCAAGATAACGTCTCATTGGTTAATGTTAATCATGTGACTAGACAGAAATACAAATAGATCAGAAATGATTTGGTTCTGTGCAAAGAGTTTTCTCCCTTAAAAAATGATCGCACACAGACATTGCTTGAAAACTTCAAGATCTTACTGTGTTTTCATGACACAGTGGTAAATAGTCAAGTAATGGTAATGCTTGAATATGAGTCTGTAGCCATCATCATATGTATGTATATATCTTCTTATACATAAAATAAAGTTAGATTTTCCCTTATTTGATTGACTGGTATAGCTTCAGAAATAAAATCTTCATCCTATGTCAGTACACATATTGTTTCATGTTCATATTTTATTTCCAATTGATTTTTTTTTTATGTTTCATCCAACTGGCACTTTTCATTTAAATCAATTCTATTCATACACTTTTATCAACACAACAGACATGGCCGAGAAAGAGTTACGTAGACAAGGATACAAAAATATGTTGAGTCAGTAGACATGCATGGCCTATCTTTCCTTCCTACCTAGCCCAAGTGTTTTTTTACTGACTGTTTAAAAAGAGTGGGAAAAGTTTTGGGCAGAAGTGCCTCCAATGCAACGGATGTTCTTACCGAACAACATATCAATCACTCCGCGAGTGAAAACATGCTAGCACAAAAGAAAATAGGTCATAATTATATAACTGTTACAAATATAACAAATCACTCAATAAGTCCCGGACCTAACTAATAAAACAACAACTTTTAGGCAAAATTCAACGTTATTGATCAACATAGTCTCATTCTAGGGTGATATACTGATTCCAACACTTCTAACAATTTTTTGTAGAATGATTTGTTTTTGGCCTCAAAATATGCCTTTCTTTCCCATATCACTTCTTCATTGGAGCTAAATCTATTTCTCTGGAGCATTCTTTTGAGGTCTACAGTCAGTAGTCACTGGGAGCTAAATCTCGAGAATAGGGTGGGTGTGGAAGTAATTCGAAGTGTAATTCATGTAGTTTTGTCATTGTTGTGATCGTTTGCATTGCATTGTCTTGGTGAAAAAACACTTTTTTTTCTTCATTTGTGGCCGTTGTTTTGGCAATTTCTTCCTTCAAACACGCCAATAATGCTATATAATATTCGCTATTGATGGTTTTTCCTTTCTCAAGATATTCAATGAACAAAATACCTTGCACATCTCAAAATACGGAGGCCAAAACCTTGCTTGCTGATGTTTGCATCTTTGATCGCTTTGGATGGCTTTCACTTGCTGCTGTCCACTCAGCTCAGCTGACTGTCGATTTGAGTCAAGAGTGAAGTGATAGATCCATGTTTCATCCATTGTCAAAAAATATTTTTTGTTGCGGTGAAACTGTTGAAAACAACGCTCTGAATCATTGATGCCTTGTTTTTTTTTGATCGAGTGTGTGCAAACGCAGCACTCACTTTGGACACGGCTTTCTCATTGACAAATGTTCATGCAAAATGCTGAATACGCTGTCTTCTGATATCTCACACAACTTCAATTTTGGGGTCAGTCAAAACAAGTTTGTGGACTTTTCGATGTTTTCCGGGATAACTGTTTAATTTGTGCAAACTGTGTATGTATGACCGCGTTTAAAGGCGGCATACCACCTCTTAACCATTGTTTCTGACGAAAAAAAGTCTGAATAACACTTATCAATCCATTGCTTTGCTTAAATAGTATTTTTCCCATCAGAAAGAAATGCTTTATCAACACACGAAATTTAGATTTTTCCATTGTTTTTTTGTTTAATTTGCAACAGTAGCCCCACTTAAATAACTTTAATTTGTAAATAATCTGATTTAGCACAAATTTTGATATGTGCCATTTGAAGGTTAGTACTTTATAAATATCATATGGATTTTTTTTTATTAGTGGTGCCATCTATATTTCAGGCCCAGGACTTATTGAGTGATGTGTTATATGTACATATATGCACACACACATTTATATGTGGAGAGAACTTGAATGTCTACTGGAGAGAACTTGAATCCCTACTAGACACTGTCCTCGAGTGTCTAAGGGTTCTCTATACAGGAGTTTGTTATGACAACCTGGCATGAGGATACTTCCCCCTACAAGTAAATCCTGACCAAATATTCAAAATAACATAGTATTCGAAGCCCAAATAAGATCCCCTCTGTATAGCTATTCCACACTAGCTTATACGAGAAATAGTGCACCTTCTCTAAGTGATGTTACCTCTAGTAACAGCACTAAGCTGGATACTCTACCAGACTAAATGAATTCTTGTCCTGGAATATAGTAAGACCAAGAGACCACAATAAAGATATACTATGACATAGTTAACTAGTCTATTGGGGAGAGGAAAATCAATGTTCTTAACTTCTTTACTGGCTCAGCATTTGAGAGCTGGATGCGAACTTTAATGGAACACTCGGATATGGAGATCAAATGTTAGCCCCAGGAAGGGGCCCCTTGATTTCTGAGAACTTTGACTGAAGTAAAATGAAACAAATATATATATATATATATATATATATATATATATGCACACACATTGAATTGCACACAGTTATGTATGCAAATTAGTAAATCTATATACACACATATATGTAAAATGCTTTTAATTGTTTTTGACTATATTATTTTTATAAAGTGCTCAATAATTTACTAAAAAGAGCAAAACATCTTAACAACAATAATGTCAATTTTAAAGATATTTTTATAAAACAATGAAAAATGCTGTTATTGTAGTCATCAGATCGTACTTATTTTCCACATATTTTATTTACATTTTTCATAACATTATTGTTGTGCTTCAATGCCGTTTTTTATGACTAGAATATTAAACAATGTACAAAAATAAATCTATATTCTGCTGACATATTGTTATTGTTTCCCCATTCACAGGAAGTTTTATTATCAAAGAATACAGCCATCAAAGATTTGCAGTTTGAATTGGCCAGAGTTTGCAAAGTAAGAAATAAAATCTTTACATTAAATGTCTTTGGTTATTTTTTTCTGTCATTTATGAATCAACCAATCAGATTTTTTGTAATTTACAAATCAATTAATCAATTTTATTTTGTAATTTATGAATCAACCAATCAGATTTTTTTGTAATTTACGAATCAACCAATCAGATTTTTTGTAATTTACAAATCAACCAATCAGATTTTTTGTAATTTACAAATCAACCAATCAGATTTTTTGTAATTTAAAAATCAACTAATGTGATTTTCTGTAATTTACCTAATTTATTTAATGTAATTTATTTTTTATTTAACTCTACTATCCATTTTTTATTTCACCCTAAGCTGATGAAAGGAGAAATTCTATAGTTACTCAACAGGTCTGATAGAACTTGAACCTAATATACCAAGCACATGGTCGGCATTTGTAACCATTGTCACCTGTACATTCTCAAGTCATGGGTGGAATAGTAGGGTAGACTGGACTCATTCTGTAACAGGGTGACATACAAAATGTTGTCAATATGCAGAAGACAAAAAAACATGTATAATTATCTTTTCTTTTAAATGTTTTCTTCTGTTTTATTTATGTAAGCCACAACAAAGTTCATCTGAAGATTAATTTGTGAATTATATGCGAGACTGCTATACACTTATCTTAGTATCTGGCTATAGCATAACTTGTTTGTCGTTTTCTGTTCTGCTTTCTTATTCCAAGCCTTTCTCTCGTTTCTCTTCTATTCAAGTTGTATCTGTCTTTTTAACTATATTGTTTTTATATCAAACCACATTCATTTTAATTTAATTTAATTTCAATATTTTTGCAAATATCAATTGTTTATATACAACCTGAAAACCTAATTTGTTTTCTATTGTTCGCTGAACTTACGTCATCAACAAATCCTAGATTCATTCGAGCATTATGTGCAAGACTGCTATACATTTATCTCAGTATCTGGCTATTGCATAACTTGTCTGTTGTCTTTCCTTCTGCTCCCTTGTTCCGAGTCTTTCTCTCAGTTCTCTTCAAGTTTTTGTTTGTCTTTTTAACTATATTGTTCTACATCACTATTAAAACAAACCACATTCTTCATTTTAATTTCATTTCATTTCTATAGTTTTGCGAATATCAATTGTTTATATCCAACCTGAAAATCTAACTTGTTTTCCATTGTTTGCTGAACTTACATCATCAACAAAATCCTAACTTGAAGTTTGTATTGTCAAAAATTCCTAAACAATTTACGTTTTAATAATTTTTTTGAGTTGTTATTGTTTACATGGTTTCGAGACCTCATCAGTAATTCATGCTTAATTATCCACCTACCCGTTTATCTCACTGGAATTCCATGGTAGGAAAACTTGAACACAAAGGATCAACTTCACTTCATTAAGGACAACTTGTTATGGCTCTGCTGTGATATGACTCTGGACTTTGCATCACTTTGATAGGTGAAGTATGAGTTGCATGTGCAGCAATGTATGGATTTGTAATCTCTGGTTAGTTGTTAGTCATTAATATACATGAGACACAATACAGAAGAAAAGAACATATGCAATTATCTTCTTTTTTTTTTCTTCTGCAAAATATGCACTACCATGGCTGATCTTCGGCTCATGTTCGTCCATTCACAAACGTTGTCTATCCATCTTTTCTTTTGTCTCACTTTTGACCGGCTTCCTTGTATTATGCCTTCAACGCATATTTTCCATAACCCTACACTGGAACGCTTAATGTGACTAAACAATCTCAAGACTTTACACATTCAAGTACATATAAAACCACATTCAAGTACATATAAAACCACAGGAAGGACATATGCGTTATAATAATTCATTTGACTCATTATTTTATACATGATTTTGAGACTTCATTAATAATTTATGCCAAATTATTTACCTACCCGTTTATCTCACTAGAATTCCTTGATAGGGAAACTTGAAACACAAGGTGAGTAACTCCACTTCATTTAAGGAAATCAGTTACAGAATCTGCTGTGGTATGACTGTGGACTCATACTTCACCCATCGAAGTAACACAGGTTTCTTGATATATTTTCTGTATATTTTTCTTCTTCTTAGGCCCATAATGATATGCTGCGTACGTACGAGGCAAAACTGAAAACATTTGGAATTCCCGTGGAGGAGCTTGGATTCAAACCGTTGGAATCATCTGTTTCAGATCATATTTTGGGGAAAGGTCCAGCAGGTTTGGTGTCTGCCCAAGTTTGAAATTGTCAGAATGAACTGTAATAAATGAACGTTGTAAACATATATGCCGAATGAGTTGAATTTATGGATGTATATACTTACATGAACTTACGTACAAATTGCTACCTTCCTTTTTAGAAGGATTAGTTTGTGTGTTTAAAAAAAATAAATAAATTTCCTTTTTCATTTGTATTTCTTTGTTGTTTTCTACTCAGTGAGAATCCTACTCTGTGTTTACAATTAATCGATAATTTGTTTCCATTCATGTGGATGATTTTTGCCATGTTTACTTTTGCACCGATAAGGGCTTACTTTTTGGTTAGCCTGTTTGGAGTCCAGGAGATTGAACGCTGGTCGTGGGGTTTCTTTCAGGCTTGGTTTGTCCTGAAGTGATTCTGTTACACTTTCACTTACCGTGCATGCATAAAACCTTTATATACTTGTGTCTTGGTCGAACTCAGATTGTTGATCGTCTGTGGACAGAAAACTACTCAGACGCCAATGTTCAGCTTATTTAAAACAGAGAAGAACAGTCACAGAAACAGGTTATTTTCGTATGTGTGTATGAGAGAAAGAGAGAAAGAGAGAAAGAGAGACACCATGCATGCTGGCCCCCATTGGAGACAGCAGCCAGACACGCGTTTTTCATCCTTGAAATTTTGCCAGCTAAGGGAGAGAAATTCCCCAGACAGGAGTCACATGGTTTTGTTAACTTCCGTTTTAATGACCATTGATCTTTAAAAGTGTCACTCAAACTTTTCCATTCGAATACGGCTCTCATTATTACTGATGGGACGATTCCAATATTTTTCACGATTCCGATACAATTAGCGATTCTGTTCTAAATTCCCTGATTCTGATACAATTACTGATTCCGATTCTTTCAAAAATGTCTAAATATTTAGCTATAGCGTTGTTGTTTTTTCTTAATTTTCGGATTACCATAAAAACCCATGTAATATGTGTATATATTTTTGCAAACGTAAAAATACACTTGTGGGGGGGGGGGATGATCTATAGATTTTAGTTTTACTGGTAGTTTAAAATCAGTAAATATTCATCATTTTACCAATAATACCAGCAATGCGAAATTAAGTTTTAAACAAAAACAAACGAAAACAATTAAAGAAATCGTTTTTGGCAAAACAAATTTCGATACTGATTCCGATACCCCCAAAAGTTCCGGTTTTCCTGATTCCGATTCAACACTACTCGTTATGTAACAATTCTACTTTCCTCTCCCTTTTTATTATTACTATTAGCTTCTTACATCAAGTGGTTTCATGTCTTGCCTGGAGCGAATTCCATATAAAAAAAATAATACTTTGTTGACTCAAATGGTAGCAGACGCTACTATATTGCGACTTTCTTTCTTTGTTTACTCAGCCCTTCTTTATCTCTGAGGTAGAGAAGTTGGAGTGATCTCGTGAAAGCATGTTGGCCGAAGATTCCGGCCAATCAGGAACCAACAGGTCAGCTTGACCACACGTGATTTGACTCATTATAAAACAAGTCATGCACCCTCTTTCTTTCTCTCTTTTTCTTCCGCTTTCTGGCCAAACGCACACAGAGGAGATCATCGACAACCCCCCTCCCCCCACCGGCTCGACCGAGGAGGTGGAGGAGGCAAAAGGTAATCTTTTTTAATTCCTACCACGAATAGCGAACTTTTCTTCAAACACACACCATTACAATTGCCACAAAAATCACTTTACATCAAACACGCTCGCATATACACCTTCATACAAACATGAACCTACAAACGGAACTTTTGCACTCCTTAAAAATATGAACTCTACAAAATGTCTTAGTCAAATAAATTGTTTTGTTTTAATATAAATGTTTTACTCTTAATTATTGATTTTACAAAATACCATTCTTGTGTGTTAGCTTTATTATTCCTTCGCTTTCTTTCTAATATAATTTCAGATAATATAATAATGTTTTCTTTCTTTCCTTTGTCTGTTTTAATCTGTTAATTATACCCACACGTGGTCGGGCCACATCGAACAGTGGGAATGACATGCTGCTATAAAGGCATCTACCCCACAACCTTTGATCGGGACACCCCACATGGGTATAACTCCTTTGTCCTAAGAACCAACCCCCGGCCATAAAATCATCTCTCATGCAAGAAAGAACTTCAAAATTTACACCATCTCTCAGTTTTGTTTAGTCTTTCTATCATAAATGAGATGGAAACACCAAACAAGCATGCCACGGAAATAGCCCAAAAGAGCCGCCAGAAATACACCAAGACGTTCTATAGCAGAAAAGTCGAAGAATAATCCAACTAACAACATGCCAAATATTTATTAGAAGAACTATCCCAGGAATATATAGATATATAGATAAGGAATGCTCTGTAGACTGGCTCAAAAGGGGATCGCTCCACTATGATCAGGAGAGGATGATAATGGCTGACCAATATCAAGGCCTGGTGACCAATGCTTTTAAGAAGATCAGTGGTCTCAGCAGGTTCTGCTACACACAAGTAGAGAGTGTGAGTCACCTGACATCCAGTTGTAAGTATAATGTTCTCGCTTGTCAATTGTTATGTGAATCTATTAATATTCGGCTAGCGACATAATAGACACTTATACATACAATGCGAAGCGAGAACGTAGAATGAATTCGTTTATATATGCAAGAGAAATATACAAAGGGAGATAATTATACAATGTAAGTGAGGTAACTATGATACACGTCGTTGTCTCCAAATGCAAGACACTACACCTCTCTCCACCTTAATTAAGTGTACGCGTGCGTGCGTATGATAAGTGGGGGGAGTACAGTCCATTATTGTCCATCACTTATGTATGCAATATGTCCATGGTGATTCTCTGATTTCAAGGCGGATCACCGATTATACAATTGTCTCAGTCAAGGAGGAAATCGTTTTTTTTTTTTTTCTTTGCAAGATACATAATTGAAGACCAACTTACGTCGTCTGCAGGATGAAGTGGGGGGGGGGGATCGACTTTCGACTCTTTTGAATCAATCTGTTTCTGATTCCTATTCTCTCTTCTTCAGGGAAGCTGTCTGAATTTGTCCGCGTGAAGAGTTGTCTTGGGTTGGACGTCGAAACTCTCTCCTTCTTTCTCTGTCTGCATATGTCACTGCTTTTCTTCTTTTCCTTTCTTCGCACATTGCTGCCACGTGGGAATCAAAGGTGTTAGATTCCGGGTTTTTTTAACTGTGCGCTACACTGATAAATCTGGTTGTTTACGTTTTTTTTAAGGAGTTTTTATCCCAGTTACGTTGTTTTTTTGGGTTTTTTTTTTTCCTTCAGTGTTCTTGGGTTATTTTGTTTCATTCGAAATGTTGATAGCATTCCCTGCTGAATCAACTAGTCGTTGTTTGCACGTGGGTTATTTCGTTCCATTCGAAGTGTTGATAGCATTCCCTGCTAAATCAACTAGTCGTTGTTTGCACGTGGGCACTGTATAGAGACTATCTGTCCTTTCTGCCAAGGTACGTGGCACTTTTTGGGACTTTGCCAGCTCTCTTCTTATGTAGTAGAATTATGTCTGGGCTTTAAGATCTGAACGTTTTTTTTTTGTGTGTGTAAAACCTTCTTCTGTTCTTTGTCTCTGATACGGACTCTTTGAATGATTTTGGGCAATATCAGAGTTTGGCCGCATTTGTCTGTTTTCCTCTTTCGTTTCGGCCAGGGACCTGTTTCTTTCTTGCCTTTTCAGTATCTGAAGGTTTCCGTGCAAAACTTCACCGTTTTTGTTTTGGCACGGGCTCTTCGAAAAGTTCCGGAGCAACATCAAAGTTTGGTCAAAATTGTCTCTTTATTCACTCCGTGTGTTCTGTTCTTTCGTTTCGTTCTTCGTATCGTTTAGTTTTCGTTTCGTTTCTTCGTATTTCGTTTCGTATTTTTTTTTTTTTTTTTTTTTTAAACATGAGTTTGTTTAAAATTCTCGTCGCCTTGTAGCGACTTTCATTCGAAGTGTTCCTTTTATAATGTTCTCGCTTGTCAATTGTTATGTGAATCTATTAATATTCGGCTAGCGACATAATAGACACTTATACATACAATGCGAAGCGAGAACGTAGAATGAATAAGAAAGAGAGACATGGTTTGATGTTTACGCTTCCGAGACCTTCTACTAAAGAGAGCGATCTTCGTCAGCATTCGTTTATATATGCAAGAGAAATATACAAAGGGAGATAATTATACAATGTAAGTGAGGTAACTATGATACACGCCGTTGTCTCCAAATGCAAGACACTACAGTAAGGTTCTGCTGGGGGATGGTTAATGTAAATATCTCCACTAGACCATCTGTAAAAAAATTGAATGTCCTGTGTAGCAGCAAGTCCTGGGAACATGCACCAGAAAGAACTGTTGAATATAAATCATACACCATCCACTATCACTATACAATCCCTACAGCTACATACCTAGAAAACGGGTTGTTAAACCTAACATAGTAATATAGGACAAGAAAAAGAGTTGCAACCCTAGTTGAATTCAGTGTCCCTAATGATGCTGGCTTAAATAGAGCTGTAAGGGAGAAGATAACTAAATACCAAGGTGTTATGTACGACATGAAAAGATCTGGAATCTTAGGAAGACCACCATCATTCCAGTAATTATAGGAGCAACCGGACTCATGAAAAAGAATTTAAAAAACTACCTAGCAAATATTACCGGTGAACCAAGTGCAAGCGAGATACAAACAATTGCGCTTAAGGGAACGGTTAGAGTCTCTGAACTAGCGGGTGAATGTCTAGCAAAAACAAATAAGATAAGAAAATAGAATAGAAAAAAAATAGAGCAGTCCATTATATTCCACAAGATCAGCTTGAGTTATTCCACAACACTGTTTCATACTGCTTCCGTGTAGACGCAAGATTTAATGTTTGTACAAATTTGTCTACTTTAGCCACAATCTTAGATGAACCTAAGACCAACACATTTGAATTTGTTTCCATTTCTGTGAATGATTTTTTGCCGTGTTTACTTTACTACAAATTGCAAAATGTAGTAATATCTGTGCTCATGCCGCTCTAAGTAGGTTACGCTTAGGAAATCACTTTGTGATTACCTAAGAGGCGAATAGCTACTCACTTTCATGCTGAGTAAAGCTTAATCTCTTCTGCCCAGGGAATTCTCTCTGCCTTCCTGTCTAACCCTCTATTGGGGCATCTGTCTTTACTGGGCAATCTTTTTTACATTAACTGTTTATTGTTTTCTATTACAGGTGGTCCCAACTCAGACTAAGCAGCTGACAGGTTTTGATTGACTGATACCGGTAGATGGTTGAGGGGGGGGAGGGTCTACACCCGGTAGCACCCCAGTTGAGTTGATGTCTGTGTCGGGAGTGCTACATATGGTAGCACTCAGGTTTGAGGTGGCCACACCAAAGGCACCTCAGCGTCTGTAGTTTGGATGGTGAGCCCCGCCTTAGGCACTTCAATGCAGTCGGTCCCATCTGAAAAGGAAGGTGTTGCATTTGGCAACACTTCAGTCTGAATGGCTGCCACTAACAGCCCTTTCCCCCAGGATCAAAAAGAGCCTACCCATTTGGTCTGGAAATGATGAAATGCCAGTCTATTGATCATCCCATCTCTTAAGGCAGCGTGGGAACTACTGACAAAATTAGAAGAGCTACTGCACTCTCTGATATAGAATTAAGCAGCTTTTCAGAGTGTGAATCCCTCAAACCTTCACCCTCAGACAGATTATTCAGATCAAGGGTTAGGAAGGGGAGGGGGGCGCTTCTACACTATCTAATAAAAGAGGCTGCGGATGCTGATTGTCTGATTCTCTCACAAACCAGCTACCTCGAAGAAAGCCAGCCAGAATGAACACAGAGTGGCAACCTCAACGCCTCTCTCCTGGCTGGGCAACATCAATAGACGACTCCAGTTCTAGCAACATCATCAGCAGAGAAGGGAGCAGTAGTCCCAATTATCGTCAGACATCTATAAAAAGCTCTTTGAAAGCAAATATTTCGATTATATGGCAGGAAACGTGTTCAAATAAATTCAGGGGCACGGGAAGAGCTCCAAAAGTGTATAGTGTCTCTGGTAAGAACAGATAAAAGTCTGACTGGGGTCTCGTTAGATACGATGGTGGAACACTTGGGATTTGAAAGTCCTCATGCAGTATATTTTCCAGAGGAATTTTGCCATGTGGGGCGTTTTGCTCCCAACCAGTAATGAGGCAGAGAAATTAGCTAAGACAGATTCCAAGTGGAAGCACCTTCAGTTAAAACCGGAGTACTTGAGCAAGAGACAGACAAGTGTATCAATTCTCAGCATCCTCTGCCACATAGAAGCCAAGCAGCTGGGTACTGTAATGAGTCAATATGGGGGCGGCAAGGCAGTTATTCTGGTGCGCGGTTTACGCAATGTCATGGTTGGAAGTCATCAAATCAAAATGCATTTGGACCGCGCTGGCTTCAATAAAATTTCGGCCTTGCTACAATATGAAACATGGACACTCTCAGTAATAGTTGAAGGGAGACAAACCTCATTGCTGGCACTGTCAGCAGCAGGGACAGCAAACTACAAAAGAGGGCTGGAGTGCGGTTGCCAGAAGAGACAAACTGGTACCAATCATCCCCTCCAGCACAAAGATGCCAGAAACAGAAAAAAAGGCAGCTGTCCCCGAAAGAGCTGTCTGAAATTGAAGCAACAAAAGAAACTATCAAGAAGCCGCAGCCAAAGACTTCACAAAAAAGAAAATATCCGGTCTCCTTATCAGAATCGGAAGATCTTAAAAGTGACTTGGAGGGGATACATATAAGCATTGACGACTCTGACTCAGTGGTGGCTGAGAGCGAAGACAAACAGGACAAAAAACATAAATATAAAAAGCAAAAAGAGACTGAGCCCATTTCCCTCCCCAGAAAGAAAATATTATGACAGAAGAGACTTTTCAGATTGCCCATCCTCCACAATCCCAACCCCTACTGAGCAAAATACCCCTTCCCTTTTTAACACTCTTCAGCTTGTTCTCGCTCTCAATCCTCAGATGGAGGAAAAGTAAAGGGGACGGAGCAGATTAGTAGTAGATCGATATCCTCTTCTCCAGAACTGGAAGAAATACAGGGTGGGCCAAAATAAGGGTCCTATCTTTAAATTTGAATAACTTGAATTTGAATAACTTCCACAAAATAAAAGTTAAACTCACCAAACTTTATGTGTGTGTAGACTGACCCTTCCGAGATTTTTTGAAATAAACAAAACAAATTTTAGCCGAAAAACACTTCTTAAAACTTACAAAAACTAAAGTATTGTTTTTTACACTGTTTTGAGTTTTTTAAGCAAAAATAATGTTTTCTAAATGAGGGTACGTTCCTTAGGGCTAATACGGCTCATGCTTGCTTCGGAAGGGGTCCTTTACTTATTCTAAAAAAAAAATTTTTTTTAAATCATTAAATAAAAAAGTTATGAATTTTTAAAAATAGGACCCTTATTTTTGCCCACCCTGTAGAAAGCTCCCCTTGTCTGGGGACCAGATATGCGAGGCCGATCTTCTGCATGCAATTGTGGACTTTACTGCACAGCAGAGGAAAAATCTTAAAACTCTGCAAAAATTAACTCAGATCCGAAATCTTAGCATCTCAAACCCAAAAAACTTTTAAAACGCTTCCTTACTCACAGCACTTGTGTGAACCAAACAATGCGGTCACACAAATTATTTAGGGAGGATGGTGGCAGTTACAAAGGGGGTGATTCTGAGCCTTAAATGTGAAGGGCAGTTCCCTATTTATGTTCACACCTCTTTCTATAGGACAATAAAATTAATGTTTCCCTTAGACATCGGGGGTGCTGTCGAACTCTTAACTGACAGTCTCTGACAGACTTGTGGCATCCTTATTTCAGAGGATTTCAGACCCGTGGTCGACAGTGATTAAGCATCATGGCTTTATATCTTGCGAATCTTAATGTGAGGAGCATGAGGTCTCAAAGCAAAGTAGTCCATGTCATGAGAGACCTCCTGCTCCTCAGTCTAGATGTGGTTGCGATCTAAGAGACCCACTTTGTTTTCTCTATTGACTGTAGGGTGTTGTCTAGAGATTTCGATGTCTTTTCAGAATATGGGAATTATCGGGGTAGTGCTGTCCCCTTGCTAGTGAAACACCCTTTTTGCATCGGTAAACGTTGTTCGTATGGATGCTTTTGACAGGCTGGTCATGGCCAATGTTGCCATTCAAAAATGCAAGTTTTGGATTATCGTGGTTCATGCGAGGGTTTTTTTTTTTTTTGCGATTGAAGGTGTTCATCACAGGTTCGAAGCAGATAGTGTTAATGGGTGATTAATTCCATGATAGCTAAGGTCAGGGTGACTAGTGGGTCGAATAGGTGTGAAAACAGTCTGTCTGACCTGATGGCTAAATGCGATCTTTTCGACAAATTTTGTCTGGATCATCCAGATCAGATGTAGACGTGGACTAGTGGTGCGCCTTCCTATCCAAATATTATTTGGATAGTTTGTTAGTTAAAAACGGCGATGTAGATTTTATATTGTGTCCCATGTTCTACTTGTTAGGCTAATCAAACCATAAATTGGTTATGGCCCGATTGAGGTTAAGTAATAAGCCTAGGCTAGCCGGGTACTGGAAGTTTAATACCTCCTTGCTAGAGATACGTGACTTACGGGAAAAGCTTGCATCCCTTATTCAGCAGGCTCTAGTAGGGACGGTTACTGGTTAAGTGGTGGGTTTATTTAAAAACTAAGAGTAGAAGTTTCTCCATCAGATATGGCCAACATCTTGCTGCAGATAAGGCCAAGACGAAGAAATGCTTAGAAACTCAATTAACCCAGGCAGTGGCTGAATGGACGGGGAGGGGGGGTATTTCCTAAACAAATAACTAATTAAGGAGGACCTCAAACGTAAGGCTAGCAAGTGTATGAAGGTCAAGTACTTCGGGCTAGGTTAAAGAAAGTATCTAACGAAGCTGTGAACATTGACACTGTTTAGCATAAGGAAGAACTTTGTCGTGGTTCAGATAGGTATATTCAAAAAATCAAGAGCCCGGATGGACATACCTTGGAGTCAACTAAGGAGATTTGTAAGGAATTTCGGAAGCACTTTGAGAAGCGCTTCACCTAACTACCCAGATTGACAATGCTGAGGAAAAAGAACGGGTATAGAGTGGAATTCGATGATTATAAGCCCATAACTCTGCTTAATGCAGAGTTAAAAATTTTGGCAAGAGTTCTTGCGAACCGTTTGCAGGTTGTTGTTATTGGTGGATTGCTCGAGCCTGGTCAGAACTCTACTGTGAAGGGGAGATCAATTCAGAACAATTTGCATCTGGTTTGCATGATCATAAAGAGTTTAGAAGACGACACAGATGCCACACTGATCAATTTAAATCAGTCCAAGGCTTTCGAGTGTCGGCAGTGGTGCAAGTAAATGGAAAGCGGTCAGAATCATTTGTAGTTTCTCGGTCTGTTTGATGTGGTTGTCCACTGTCGTCCCTGCTTTACATTCTAGCGTTGTAACTCGTTCTTCGCCACTTAAGGGATGGGGCGGCAAATCTAGTTCTGCGTGGAATCACTTTGTCTGGTAAAGGACGAGCCAGGATTTCTGTGTATGCTGATGATGTCACTGTCTTCGTGTCAAACTTTCGAAACATTGAAGTAGTCCTCAACCCTCACTGGCCAGGTTACACTTCCATACATCATTACACTGCGTACACATACCTAATAGATGGTAGACAGTGGTAACGTTCTGCTGGTTAGTAATGGCAGAAGTTTTCAGAATTTAACTCATACACTCATAACTCTTGCAATCACACTAGCACCTGCTCCACACTGAGAGAAATTATATGAGAATGATACGATGGATGTGTAATGTGAGTCTTAAAAACAGGTTTAGTTCTGATGACCTCAGAGGAAGATTAAATCTGAACAGTATAGGGAGATGTGTACAGAACAAGAAACTTTGATGGTATGGCCACGTTGAAAGAATGGATGAGAGTTCTTGGGTCAATAGATGTAGAACAGTTCAGGTAGCAGGTTAAGGAAAGCATAGAAGGAAGCGATAAAAATGAACTTGAGAGAAAGAGGGATAAATAAAGACCTGACCAGAGATAGGTTAGTTTGGACGTTAATTTCTTAAAACCGTCCAATATATGTCAGCATGTAAAACGGACATTAAACCGGATCTGATGATGAGTTAAGAGGTGGAAACACAAGTTTTTTTCTGGTCCCGGTAGTATATAATAAATCTCAAACCATGCAACAATCGCTAGATGCACAGTCCCAGAATTAACCAAGGAAGATGACAACATGAGACAGGCCCTCAAACAAAACAAAACAGAAAACAAATAGCTGAGAACAACAGAATGGTAGGTCAAAAACAATTCATTTTTCTTCTGCTCATCTTTCTTTCATTTTACTTTGTTTCGCTCTGGTTTCTTTTTGGTTTTAAATTATAGATCGAGTTATGAATAGAAATCCAAACTCAGCCTGGGTCATAATAAAAGCCAAGGCGAGAAGTACATTGATCGGCAGAATCCTATTTAAAATAAATCAGAGAGAGGGTTATGTCCTTGATACAGGCTAACTATTGTAAAGAGTTGATTGGGGGGGGGGGTAAATGGAGTGATTAAGATTGGATAGAGTTAATATTTTCCAATTTGAATATACTTTATGTTATTAATATTAGGTTTTAAAAGAATCACCACAAATTATTGCAGCATTTTCTTTTTCTTTCTGTCTGTTGTTTATCTGTATGCGGGGTGGATAAGTTTTTGGGTGATGGGTGCAGGTTGCTGAGCGTTGGAGTGGCAAGGTCATGGATAATTAGTTTTCATGGACCTTAGTATAGAAGGATAAAAAAAGATGGAAGTATAAAATCGTGAAATTTTTATGTCCATAGATAAACAGTCTATGATTTTCTAGTGGTCTTGTTGAGTAGTCAGATAACAGCAAATATCTATATATATTCTAGCAGAGGGACAGAGTGGTAGAGTTGGATTTCTGTGATTCTCAGAGACAGATGAGCTTTTGGACCCTAAGCTAATGGATTGTGTTCGGTTGGAAGATATGTTTGACTTGATTTGCAAGACTGTTGTTCAGTAGAAGAAAACAAGTATCATTGTGACTTCTCAAAATAAAACATTGTTAGTTGTTTTAAACTGGAGTTGTGGTTGTGTTTGGAGGGAGAATCCTTTTGTTACAACAGCGACAGTGATTACATGATTGACATAATCGAGCATCATATTCAACCATAAACAAGCAGACTATCATGGTCCGTGCAGTGAATGCACGTTCACACCTCCACCCCTTTTTAAAAAGATGGGATCGAACAATGCAATGCAAAAAAAGTAATTTAAAAAAATTCATCTCATGACACTTTTGTGCCAAACGTGAAATTCGAACTAAAATACACTTTCTTGGCATTTGGGCTAGTATCAAAGTAATGAAATCTTCGTATATAAACATATTTATGAAAACATCACATTTCCAACAAATTTTGGGTTATTTTAAGTAGGACTGCCCCTAGTGTAAATGTGGTATTGCGGTGACTGAGATGATTCTCGTTAAAAGTAGCATAGACATTTTTATCACCTTAGACCAAGGATGACCAACAACACTCATTTTCCCAACACTTTTGATGGCCTTGTGCCTAATTTTTTTAAATGTAATTTTTTAAATATTTTCTGCAAATAAATAATTCAAAGTGTAGTATCTGTTCTGTCCAAATATGGTACAATAATATTATGGGGTCTGCATTTGCACCGGACGTCTATAAAATGGAAATATGTCACAAACTCCTACAAGGGTTTTGGAGATAGACCCACATAACTAGATATATTCTGAAACTACATTAACCAGAGTACTTAGATAAGTATGTTTCAGTTTAGAACAAAGGTGGTACAATAATAATGTGGGGTCCGCGTGAGCACCAGACGTCCATAGAATGCATGATAGCAATATATAACAAATAAAGGATACAACTGTGGAATTTCCACCGGTTCCACTTGTTATTATTATTAATTATTATTATTATAATATATAATAAATATTGAGAAATAGGAAACAAAGTTTTGATAGATTTTTTTTAAAATTTAGCAGCACATTTGATGGCTAAACTTGTTGCCTTTTCACATCACTTTTTAAACTGATTAGAAAACCATTTTTTTTTTAGCTATAATCATTTAAAAAAAAAAATATTTGGGAATTTTTTCTGTTAGCAAGTTTTTATTTATTTATTTTTGAAAACTTTTTCAAATTCAAAAACAAATGAACTCGGGGTTGAAATCCTTTTTCAAATTTTATCATCAAATCTTGTCATAAAATAAATGAAAAGTCTCTGCCTTTACTTATGAAGAAATAAAATTTCTTCAGAGCCTCTCACGATCATTTTTAAGGTTGGGTCTCCGATATTTTTTGCCGGGTCTGAAAAAAGAAAAAAAAGAAAAGGAAAACAATTTATTTTATTTTTGTCCAGAACAAAGAAAAATCTCAAAATGCTCAAGTTTACACAAATGTTATTAAATCACGCGGACCCCACATTATTATTGTACCACCTTTGTTCAATCGATTGTTAAATCTGTAGCAGAATGGTAAAAATATTTGTTTTACACAACATGCGATTGGATGTATTTTGTCTAGTGTGTTTGCAGGTTCTTTAAGGTGTAAACATGCAGTAGGCTGCATTTTTTAGTGATGCATATGAATGGCGGACGTTGCAAGTATTAGATGCTCTGATAACGGAAAGAAGGGGGGGGGGCACTAAGAAAGTGAAAATATCTTTTGTTTTATTTTGGGTCACCCAAGAGTTTATTTCTCTTTGAAATAAAGTAAGTACCTTGTAAAAGGCGGAGACTCATGCTGTGATGTTCACAGATCATCTTCCTGATAATCCTCTGTCTGACAGTTATCTCAAGTTATAATCTCAAGTGGCGAGTGCTTGGATGGTCCAGTACTGACCAGTGAGAAAGAGTCGATCAGGAGATGGGAGGAGGAGACCTGGCCGGGTATGAGAAGGTGGTCAGTTGGTTGGAGTTGAACTTTCGAGGTGGCAGTTGGTTTTCAGTGGTCCTCGGGAACACAGAGCCTGTTGTGTCAGGTAGGACTTATTTTCATTTCGTCGGGATAAAGGATCTCATTTTGCAAGTCTGCCATTCAACTTGAGAACACAAATATCTTTTATAACCAACAAATAAATTTGTTACTTGTTGATAAACTGGACTCATGGTTGTTACTTGACATCAGAGAGTTCTTTGTTGCAGCACTGAGTGAGTCGAACAACACCTTTTGAACCGGCACAATGTGTAAGACGATCGCGATCAGTGCAGTTAACGCACGCATACATACAAGTTCACAAAAATGTCTCTGCATCAATCAGCCATATGTTATCTCCGGTACCCCAAAGTCGGATATTGAACACTGAAAGTAATGGTCTACCAAGCTCTAGCCCCTGTCTCATCACCACAATGTTACTTCCCTGTGCTTTTACAAGTGTTTCAATCTGAAGAACGTGATGCACTAATGCCCCCTCGACGTAAATATGCCCCCGACAAACCCAACAATCAGCAAAATCCCATCCCTTCACAGATGCCGGAAGGGTTTCTACTTAGCTTCTTTCCTCCAATTGCTAGCCTTTGGAATTCCCTCCCTGCTCCTTGACTGTACCAACATGCTTCCTGTTTACCCAATTGTACTAGCATGCAGAAATTTAAATGTAATGTGAACAAACATCTCGCTGCACAACTCCCCACTTAGGATACCCCTGTAGGTATGGACCCTAATTCACAGTAGCCCCTTACGTCTCAGTGGCAATATGCCTTATTTGTGGTGAATATAAGTAAAAATAAAAAAACCTAAGGAGTGACACTACATTACCCTAAGCTCCCAAATCGGGGCTCCACCATTGGATGCTGCTCAGTTAGATATTTGGATACTTTTGAACTTTCTTCGTTTCAGTTTATTTTTTTATAGTCTTACTACATTATTAACTTATTTTCTTTACTTCAAAAAAATAAGACCAAGATGTTTTTTGTAGACCCCCCTAATACCCCCCCCCCCATGAAATTCTACTTTTTTAAGTGATTATTTTATTTTATTTTTTTTAGAATTTAGAGCGGGGGATCAGTTTTGTATGTAAATCTAAATTAATAATCGAGAAAGTTTTTTCCATTTATCACTCTTATATTACCATCAAAACGGGTTACTGTTAATTAAATCAATAATACAATAGAGTATTTTGAAATACTGTATATATCGTAGAGATGAACGGCTTAAAGACAGAACTTGGCTCATTTGCATAATTATGTTTTAAACAGTTTATAATAAATTAATAATTGGTATTATTCATTTGTAATTTTATCGTTCTCCTTTTCTCCACATATATGCAATATTTTTGTCGATATTAACAGTAATTAATTAAAGTGATTTAATAAAAGAAGGATAAATTCTTAAACCTTTCTTATAATATTTGCTGATTAATTTTAGAAAGCTATACGAGGCATAAGCAAGAGTTCAGAAAGGAGAAAGGATGACTTACTGACCTCTCTCCCCATCCCATTAGCAATGCCATATAGTGAAAGGGGTTTCTGATTGCTCCCTCCCGTTAGCAATCATTTTTTTTATTGTTTTTAATAAGTAAAAAAAAGAGACACAGACCATTGCTCAATCGAATTGATTTCCTCTTTCTGTTCATTTCTTGGTGGTCTTATTTAAAAGATCGAAATTACCAAAATGTATCGGGTCCGTGGTGCAGTAGATATAGTACTAAGTTAAATTCAGTTCTAAGTGATAGTCATCTGAAGGTTGAAGGTTCAATCCTCAGTGCGGGCGATACAAAGAATTGCGAATTACTGAAGACTTCTCCCAGTCATGGCTGATGGAACAAGAGCATGCTACCCCCGTGGATTAAATAAAGGGTTCCGTTTGAAATTTTGTCCAGATTCCCAAGTTCGACAGAAATATTCCCGAGTTCGAAGAGGTACACCTGCTACTGAGATGTACTGTGATTAGGGGCCAGATTCATAGGGGGCATCCTAAGTGGGGAGTTATGCAGCAAGATGCTTATTCACATTACATTTAAATTTCTACATGTTAGTACAATCAGGGTTAGGTTAGGGTTAGGATTGATTTATAAGATCATAACGAATGTTTTGAAAAATAATTTATTAGCGAAAGAATGTTGTGAAAGTTCAATAACACCAATATTTGCCAATGGCAAAATTAAAAACAATGATCTCATGAAACAAAAATGAAACTTACTTGGGATGCCATCTGTGTTTCGATGTGAAAAACATATTTGCTAATTCTTGGTCTGATGGTCCACGTGGACGTAGTTTCAGTTTCTCTTCAAGGAGATGTTGAACCTTCAGGTTGGAATCACCCTAAGAAAGAAGAGAGAAGAAACAATTTTTAGCAAAGGATCAAATTCAAAGGCGTTCATTGTGTCATTTTGGTCTCCTACACAAACTTCAGGGTTATGGTATTGGTGGTGAGGTTCTTAACATTATTAGGCTTTTTCTTTCTGATCGAAGCTTGCGAATAATTTTGGACAGTGTCTCTTCATTTTCTTTTCCTATCAATGCTGGTGTTCCTCAGGGCTCTATTCTCGGCCCAATACCGTTTCTTCTCTACATAAATGATCTTCCAGAGAATATTATGCAGAAAATTAACATCTATGCTGATGATACCACTCTCTATTCTGGTGTTGCTTCTCGACCATCTCCCTTGGATCAGTTGAAATATGCAGCAGATCTAGAGGTTGACCTAGATTCAGTTGTGGATTGAAATGGCTTGTTTCATTTAATCATGTTAAGACTCAGCTTGTGTCTTTCATTCATAAGCGTGTCCCTTTTTTTCCTAAGATTCTCATGGATGGCTCTGCTCTTGAGGAGAAATCAACTCTGAAACTTCTTGGTCTTTCTCTCTCATCAAATCTTCATACATCAGATCCATTGCTCCTTCTGCTTCTCGTAAAGTCGGTTCTCCCTATTGCTCCACGTGAGGCTATTCTCTATCTCTACAAATCTACTATCAGACCATGTATGGAGTACTGTTTTCATCATATTTTACTAACCACCACACTTAGCATTTTATTTTCCAGCAATCTCTGTTGTTTTTAGCATCCCTCCACCCCCACCCGATAAATTTGTACATACATTTTATCTCTTAAAAAACGTTAAACCATTAGGGATAATGTTAAGTAGGTTTTACCCATAGAGTGAATGTGGTATTTCAATGACTGAAACTAGTTTAGAGAATAGACCAAGTGGACGACAGCCGATCCCCATCCCACCCAATTTTGGCTTTGTGTCACATCTTATTTTGTAAAGAAAATTTACTATACTGTGAACTATTTTGTAAAATTTTGAAGATAAATAAAATCTCTTAAACTACCAGTAATTTCACTGCATTTCTTGTGTACCCAATACTTGAAGTACCACAAATAATTGAATAGCACCCAACTATTGACTATTTGTTTTGTTTTTTCACCCTTTTTTTCTGTTGACTACTTTGCATAACCGACTCAATAGCGTCATCATCCAGATATACTTTCTCCACATCTGAGTTCTCATCCATCTCCATTGTCTTGCACTCTTTGCTCACAAACTGGTTATCCTCTCCCAACCTACCAGTAATTTCACTGCACTTCTTGTGTACCCAATGCTTACAGGTACCACAAAAAATTGAGTTGCATCAAAATCCCTTTCCACAAACTGAGCAGGGGAACTTTCTTCTTTCTTGATCACCACTTTGATTTTGATAACATTAACTTTCAGATCTTTATTTTCCATAGCATTCTTCCGAGTCACCAACTTAACACATAGACCTTCCGTTGTTTCATAGGCAAGCACTAAATCATCAGCATAAAGCATCTTTTCCGGACAACCCATACAAAACTCCCTGGACAATGCTTCTAAGACACAAATGAAAAGCAATGGACTCAGTACGGATCCCTGATATATTCATACTTTAACATTAAAATTGTAAATAAAATTGTAAATTGCTGCTAATTCTAACATGACTTTTAGCATTTCTGTACATTGCTTGAACCACTTTAACCAACCACTCGTTTGTCCCTAATTTACGCAAAGCCCACCAGACAACCTCTCTTGGTACTCTGTCAAAAGCTTTCTCCAAATTTACAAAATGCAAAATACAGGTTCTTCTTCTTACCAAGATACTTCTTTTGCATTTGTCTTAGGATCATTATAGCACCATTGGTACTTTTCCCAAGCCTAAAACCAAACTTCATTTCATCTATGCTTATCTGACTTCTTATTTGCTGTTCAATTATTCTTTCAATCACGTTTAGAACCTGATCCATCTACCCTGGTAACAGTTCACAATTTTACTAAGGTCCCAGTCTTTCGGAACAATCAAGTCTGTGATCATCTCAATACCTGTTTCACTCGCAGCCTTGAACATTTGTGCAACAACATATGACTGATGGTCCTGCAGCCTCACGCTTCTTCATCTTACTCACAGATTCCGTACCATTTCTTTCAAAGAGGCATAATAAATAAATAAATAAATAAGAAGAGACCGATTCTTAAGATGCATCCATTCAATCTGCACTTTGCCATTTGCAAACTTAGGTTTGAGCGACCAACAAAAATGCTATTTTAAACTGAAGTTAAAAAAGCATAATTAATAAGAATACTCCCAGGCAACGCCGGGTCAGAACAGCTAGTATATAAATAAAAACAGTTATTTTTAAGATGCATCCATTCAATTTTCCATTTCAAACTTAAGCGTGACATACCAATAGACTAACTGACTAAAATGTGTCATTTTCAACTTGCACGTTTACGATGAACATTCTATGTAATTAATGTTTGTAATAGAAAATGCAAAAGTTTATTAGTAACAAGTTGATAAGAGAGTGATGCCTACAATGTCTCACCGAGAATCGAATGGCTTGGTTGAATGATTCCATCGCACACTCAAGACAACTGTAAGAGCCATGACGAACCAATCAAATTGGCTGGGAAACCTACTGTTGGTCCTTCTGAGACTCTGCACTGCAGTGAAGGATAACCTGAAATGTTCAGCTGCAGAAGTGGCACCACACTAAGACTATTCGGACAGTTCTCCTTCAATCCTCCACAAAAAGCCACGGACCTCATCTTTTGTGGACCGGCTCACCAAAAGTATGGTGAAACTCGCATATACCCTCCGGTACAGACCCTGAAGCCTACATGTGTTTAAACTTATGCAAACGTGCACACGTGTTTGCGTATGATCTCTCAAAAAACACACAACTTGCAGCGACCCTACGGGGGACCTTTCAAGATCCTCAAATAACAGGAAAAATATTTTATGGTGCGCATTAAAGATACTAACCAAAATATTTCTGTAGACAAGTTAATGACTACGTTTCTGAATGCTACCTGGCAGCGATTCCTGCACTTCCACTAGAACCTCACGTGGAAAAGCAAACTGTAACTAGATCTGGTCAGATCGTGAAATGACCCCCAAATTTATTAACCGAGTTGAACATTTATAATTGTTTGCCTAGTAGAATAAAAAAAAAAAATTCAAAACTATTGTTCCCTTTTGGACACACTTGCGAACAAGGTTTTTTTTTGTTTATAGTTAATGTGTTTCCTTTTTTTTTCTTTCCATTTCTTTTGAGTGCACGAATTGTTCCCTATTCCTTTTATATCCTTTTTGTTAATGGCATTTAACCTAAGGATTTGTTTTGAGTTTCAGAACCCGTCTAGGCTCAAAATTAGGTCCTGGCTGTGATAAACCTAACGAGTAAGGGGATATGGTGAAAGGTGCGTGTGATATTAAGAATGTAGTTGAGTTCTAATCTATTATTAAAGGTTGGTTTGAGTTTGGCTACGAAGATTGATTCTATGATTCTGAGGTTACAAACATTCCTCTTGGTAGCTAATATGTTGATTTTAATGTTCTTAGTGGTATTTTGACATGTGGTGAGGTGTTAGTTGAATGAGGATGCTGTGGGTACAAAGCGTTCCTTGAGTCGTATGTGCAGAGATGTAACCATATTACGGATGGTAGAAGCTGTTGCATTTAGTGTTTTATAGGACAATTCAAACTGAAGTGTGACTGACCTATTGACAGACAGCGTCTCCTATGATTGGACGGATATAAAAATAAGATTGTAGTATAAACAAACAAAAGCCAACGATTTGTAAAATAAATTTAAAAAAAAAAATAACTAAAAAATATTCCACTTACCATTTCCAATTCATTCACCTTCCGAACAACGGGCTAAAATAAAAGCAAACAAGAAGAAATAAATATCGAGTTAATTTGGGTGAGAAATTCATTGCGTGGGATGACAAGAAAAGGAAAGTGATCACAGAAATTTACCTTCTCTTGCAATGTCAGCTTGTTCTCGAGGAAACAAAGAATACATTAGGGTTAGGGTTACAATCGACGTCCACGTTATGGAGATTGAAAAAAATTTTTTTACTATAGAATCACGAATTATTAAGGCTGAGAGCCACTCGAGGATGAGGCTTAATGAGACTAAAATGTTTGTAAGCTGAAAGATGAGGAACACTATGAGAGTACTAACATTGATCAATCGTATGAACTGATTATTACTTATAGTGTGGTTTTTGACTAGAATTTGTTGACATTGAATTTGAAAACGACCAAGTTGTAATTAACAGGGAAGCAGTCCTGCAGTAATGTGTTCCACAAACCTTGCAAAGAAGCTTTGTCCGTGAAAATTCTGTCTGACGCTAAGCACATGGAGAGAGAAAGGAAAGTCTTTTTTCGATATGATATCAAAACAAGTTCCTGCTGCAAATATCTTACAAGGAGGATCCAAAATTTGGAGCTCAGTCGAGCACCTTTCATGGTAATAACGATAGCGCAGAGAGACTAGCACCGTTTCTTTTGTGAGAAAGGGGTTGTCAGGAAGAGAATAAAATCACTCCCCACCAGATTCCGAAGTCGATTTTGTACTCTGTCAAGGCAGGAAAGGTAGCTCTGTGCGGCACCTCTCCAGATGTGGCAGCAGTATTCCTTTTATAAATTATCTATATATTACTATGATGTTCAATTTTCGTCTTTTTGTCTCATGCTTGAGGTTAGACGTTTTGTGAATGACTTCCAACTTTTCCTGTCTGTTGTCAATTCGCTTCAGACGCCCGCCAGGGTCAAGTCTTCATCAACTAATCCCCTCCATGTCTTAAGCGGCCTACCACGTGGCTTTGGGCCATCAACGTCAATGTGGAACAGACTTTGGAGTGTTTCGGATGACTAATGGCAGGTGACGTAACCGTATCAGTTGAGATGTCGTTGTGCATGTCATTCTGACGTTTCATCGTTGACCACATTTCACAGCCATACAAGAATACAGGTCGGGCATGTGTGTTTTATGCTGCCACTTTCGCATACGATGAGATCCCTACGTTTTGTAAAATGGTTGACAGCTACCTGAAGATTCTCCATGTGGTAGATATATGTTGGAATCAATTGTGTTACCTAGGTAGGTGAAATTATTGACTCTTTCAACACCTGCAAAAATTTCTCATTCCATGAGAGACAGATTTCAAGATATTAGGTTGCTACAAAAATAATGTCCGCCTGAAGTGCTGGGTTTTAAAAAGTCATTTTTAACACAGAATTTGTAGTTTATTTCTGGTAAATTTTTATATATATAATAATTAATATGTTCTCCATAATAATTTGTAACTTTTTTTCAGACAGAAAGTATTTTTGAAGCATAGAAATCTTCTATGCTTCAAAAACATGACCTTCGCCTTCTTATGTTGCACGAGTTCAAACTTGGGCACAATGCCTCGAAAACTTCTGCCAATATCAATAGAGAATGGGGAGATGGATCCACAAGCAATCGGACAGTATGAAGGTGGTTTCTAGAAATTCTGTTGTAGAGATGAGAACCTTGAAGATGAAGAAGGTAGAGGACGGACGTATAATCTTGACAATGAACGATTGCAAGCACTTGTTGAGCAAAATCCATGTCAAAGTGTCAAAGAAATGTCTCAGACACATGCTGTCAGCACTGCAATAGTTTCACGTCATTTATAGAGTATTGGAAAGGTGAAATATTTTTCATGAATAAATGTCTGTTTCTAAAATCTGCCATTACTTTTGTAACGACCTAATATATATATTTTAAATGAATCTAAAACGAAAGAAAAGCATTTTATCTACATTGCTTAAATTTTAGAATTGGTTTCTTTCTTTAATGACATATCAACCCTTTTTTGTCATGTCATGTCATCGAAACAACATTGGAAAGCATTCAATAGTTAAATACAAGTTTCTACTTTACACATAAATGAAGGGGGGAGGGTAAATTATGGCGTCATATTTTTCTGAACAGTATCTGTGCATAAATTACCTCAATAGACTCAACAGGTTTTATCGAATAGTCCGCAAAGACATCCATTTGTCTAATCGTATTTAAAAAAAAAAAACAAGTCGGACATTTTCTAAAAGAGGGAAAGTAAGAGTGTCCCACCTTGCTGAATTCGTAAGGGAACGAAGGTTCTGGATGCCAACAAACATGTGTCGAGCCATCAGACGTTTTTCCAACCAATGGTTTGCTAAAATATAAAATGAATAACGATCAGTTAATTAATTTAGAAGTGAATCCTGTACATACAAATATATAAACTTACATAACTTTATATATATATATATATATATATATAGTATAAATTTTTATTTATACAAACATTTTTGGTTACATATGTGCATACATGTTTCAGCTGCACTGTCTTTCGAGAGAGCCAACTTCCTCAGACCTTTAGAAAAAAAAAGGTCTGAGGAAGTTGCCCCCCTGAAAAGAGGGTACAGGTGAAACATGTATGCACATATGTAACCAAAAATGTTTGTATAAATAAAAATTTATACTAAAAAAACAGCTCTACTTGTTATTGAGCAATTTTGATAAACACTGGGGGTTCATTGGATTAGCATCTATAGAAAGAAATATAATACATATAATATATATATATATATATATATATATAGATATAGATAGAATGCTAAATTCTAATGACCACTTATTTATTCATTTAAAAAAAATCCATCTGACTTTACAGACCGTTTCGTCTATACATGAACAACCAAATATATATATATATATATATATATATATATATACATATATATCCTGGATTTTTCATATGTGCGACTCTTCAGAAGTTCAAAGATCCTATCCAGAAACATCAGAAAAAAAAACAAAACCAACACTTACACTGATATAGAATATGTAAAATACCGTTCCAAACAGATTTTTTCATAGTTATTAGACGCCATCTTTTATACGAACAGAGCTAGGAAAAGGTATGCATAATTTACTTAAATGTTGTGTCGAAAAATAACCGTAAGTGACTAAAAGGAATTATAAAGTGAAACATGAAAAATTATTTAAATGAATATATAAATAAACTAAAAGATAAAAGGGATAAGAAATATATTTAATTCAAAAACTACGAAAAAACATGAATAATTACGAGGATAAAATGTAATTAAAGATTTAGCTAGAAAAAGTATTATAAATTACTTAAATGTCACATTGAAAAAAAAAGCCATAGGTGAATAAAGAGAATTATGAAGTAAAATAAGAAAATATTTAACCTTGAAAGTTTGACTATTAATAATAAATAAATATATAGAAATAAAAAAAAATAAAAATAAAATATATATATATATATATATGATAAAGACGGGAATAAAATGTTCCGACGTAATGGAAAATGAAAAAAGAAAACCAAAAGAATATTTATGTATTCATCAACGTTTTGTCTTTATTGTCAAACTTCCTCGGAATGATTTGTTTGAAGAAAAAATCATAAACGTACAAACATTTTTTACCAGCAGGCTTAGAGCTTGCGGCCGTTATTAGCAAGAAAATCAAAATATGAGAAACAATTAGATGGTGGCAGTGGCAACAATCAAAGTGATAGCAATAAGGGTGTAGGATTGTTAGGAAGTGGGAAAGGTGAATATAGTGGAAATGAAAAAAAGTAGGAGGCGAGCCGTGGTTTAACCGGGATCAAGTTAAATATTGAAGGGGGTGGGGGTGAAATGCTATTTGAATCAATTTCTTAATTTATCTTTGAAAGAGAAAACAAAGATTGTCTGGGTTATGTCTTCACCTCCTGCACTCTCCTAACACATAACCCGGACAATCATTGGTCATGAAAAGAGAGAAACTTGGCTTTAAAGGCATGTAATGGTCACTTTTCTCCATTGCACCATGTGCAATGTCAGAAAAGTGTGTATGTATTACATGTAAGTCTATATGATTAAGTAAATGTCTATCTTTTTCATACAAATAAAACCTCCATTTTAAATAAGACTTGTGTTCCTGTGATCTGTCAAGAGAAAAGATGATACATATGGGTCCTGACACGGTATTATACTAGTGTTGAGACGATTAATTGGAATCAAAACTTTTTGGAGTATCAGAATCGGAAAATTTTTAGCCTAATTTCCGATTCCAAAAACGATTATAAATTTTTTTTTTCTTGGTTTCCCTCCATTTCTGGTAATAATGATAAATATTTATTGATTTTAAACTACCAGTAAAGCTGAAATTTATAGATCATAATCACGAATTTAGGTAAAAATGGTGCTGGCAAAATGGCCATTAATAATGGCACAAGTAAAAATGGCACAAGTGGATAAATAGGAGAAAAATGGCACAAGTGAAAATTATAGATGAAAATCTCACAATGAGTTTAACAAAATCTTGGATACAATACATAAAGGGAAAACATTAAGAAGTTTGTCAAATTTAAAAGAAAATTATATCTAGATTTAAAATTAGATGGGGACTCCGTTAAATAACTACCTCCCCCGCCCTCCCCTAAAAAAATATTCTACTATTTTAGGAGATTTTAGAATCAGGAATTTAGAATAGAATCGGGAATTGTATCGGAATCGGGGAAAAATATTGGAATCGTCCCATCACTATTATTACACACACGACAGCCCCCCCTCATCAATTATCCTTGCTTGTCCTACTAGATGCATAGCCAAGTGGATAAAGGTGTACACTAAGAGACATTGTATTTTGCATTATTTTTAAATGAGAGTTTAGAAAAAAAAATAGTAATTTAGTTCATAAGAGAGAATCAAAAATGTGATTCTTGTTTACCCATTGTCTTCAAAGAGATCGTCATTTCCGTGTTCCGAAGATTTGCATCTGATCTGTTGACAAGCAGCCCGGAAACCTAGGAGAAGAGAAAATTATTTTTATACCAAAAATATTAATTATAAAAGTATCATAAACACTAATAAAAATCCAGTAAAAAAAAGTTGAATTAAAAACTTAATTACAAAAAAAAGTATACCCTCCCTCTCACAGACGTGATGTTGCTAGTCGTAGTCTTTTCTATAAATACTACTATGGCATGTATTTTTCAGATTTGTCTCAGCGATTCCCTGCTTCCTCTGTTCCAGCTCGTTCGACTTGTTGGTCTAGTGGTCTCCATCAATTTACTGTTTTGATACTTCATTGTAATACACCCTCCATATTCCAGTAGCTTCTTTCCAAGAATTGCGGGCTTGTAGAACTCTATTCCTGCTGACTGTTTTCCTCCTACCTATGGCCTTGGTCTTTTCAATAGGCATTTCCTGTCTTTGCGATAATCATCTTTCATTCTTGGTAGCTCCTTACATCAAGTGGCTTCATGCCTTGTCTGGAGCGATTTTCATAAAATATTAAAAAAAAAATAAAACATGACACAGAGTAATAGTATTATTTGTTGTTGCTTTTGCTGCAATGGCGTTCACCCTGGTCGGATTGAGCTAGCTCCTTCCCTGGCCTGCATTACATCCCGAACCATGGCAGCCCATGCACGGCGACCTTGAGCAAGGTCGCATGAGATGGTTAACCAATCATTATTCTATCATCGAAGGCTGACCAGCTGTGAACTTGAGATCTCAGCCAAATCCTCCTTAATGGTTGTTGTCCACATTCTCGGCTGTCCACTGATATGCTTGCGCCACCCACGCAGAGAGGTAGGGAAGATTACAGCACAAATTAATTCTTCCTTCTGAACGACGAGGTGCATGCTCAAACCATCGGAGACATCACTGTAACAAGACAGACAACAGAGACTTTGGATTGAGGTGTTGGCAGAGAACAGCAGTTGAAACATGCAAAATGCGGCAGATATAGTCATTGTCAAAAACTTCCACCGATCAATCACCCCGATAACAGTATTATTAAGGTATGATCAAAATTTTTGATGAATAGAGATTCACTTTTATGGAAAATTCAAAATCATGTATTGTCGATGTGTTTTTTTTTCTTGTTAAAATAAACACCGAAACAAATGTTTCTAAGCAATTTTTTTTTCTTAACGAACGAACTGTTTTAAAGCAAATGGGTTATTTTTTTCCAATCTTATTCCTAGTATTTTTTTTTTCTTTTATGATTTTCTGGGTTAGGGTTTAGGGTTAGGGTTGTAGCTGGTCCAAAAGTTTTCAAATCAGAAAATGAATTTTAACGATCTCGCTGAGCGAATTCAATTTCCCGAAAGAGTCATCTCCTTTTACCAAGAACAACGTTTCAGAGCTAAGAAAAAAAAAAAATGCAGAAACTGCAAATATATGTGCAGGTTAAGTCCACAGAGCAAGCTGATGGACAAATATGCATGGAGATGCACAAATACTAACTGCAGAGCGTGGACACGTTCTTTTAACAGATGATTAGCTATGTTTTTTTTATCTACAAAAAACAAATTTTATTCATAAAGAAAAAAACCTTTTCTTGAAAATAAATATTGATTATTAACAGTTGATTAGCTATGCTTTCTTTGTTTTATATAAAGAAAAACTTTTCTTGAAAATAAATATTGATTATCAACAGTTGATTAGCTATGCTTTCTTTGTTTTATATAAAGAAAAACTTTTCTTGAAAATAAATATTGATTATTAACAGTTGATTAGCTATGCTTTCTTTGTTTTATATAAAGAAAAACTTTTCTTGAAAATAAATATTGATTATCAAAAGTTGATTAGCTATGCTTTCTTTGTTTTATATAAAGAAAAACTTTTCTTGAAAATAAATATTGATTATTAACAGTTGATCAGCTATGCTTTCTTTGTTTTATATAAAGAAAAACTTTTCTTGAAAATAAATATTGATTATTAACAGTTGATTAGCTATGCTTTCTTTGTTTTATATAAAGAAAAACTTTTCTTGAAAATAAATATTGATTATCAACAGTTGATTAGCTATGCTTTCTTTGTTTTATATAAAGAAAAACTTTTCTTGAAAATAAATATTGATTATCAACAGTTGATTAGCTATGCTTTCTTTGTTTTATATAAAGAAAAACTTTTCTTGAAAATAAATATTGATTATTAACAGTTGATCAGCTATGCTTTCTTTGTTTTATATAAAGAAAAACTTTTCTTGAAAATAAATATTGATTATTAACAGTTGATTAGCTATGCTTTTGTTACAATACCGTAGGGCCCCATTATGCAAGGCACAGTAGGTTAACTAGTATCAAATAGCTAATTTTGTTATTGAAAAATAGGTTTTGTTTCTGGACTCAGAAGTGAGTTCAGAGAAGTGTTTGATCCAAGAATAGTCATAATAAATTTAGACACCTGACGTGACCTTTGAGCCAGAGATCAGAGTGAGTCATTTTTTGTCCCCATCTCGTGCGTGGGAATGATGATTACGTCACCACGGAGAACAAGAAATTAGCTTTTTAGAATCAGTCTGAGCTTAGAGGCGATACCGCTCAGACCGGGTGCGAGCATGTAGCCGGTAAACTGGTAAGGCCCCGTTCTGGGAGGGCAGAAGATATCCCAAAAGGAACCGGAAAATAGCCGGGGCATGAGAGAGCCGAAGCCGGAATCCCCCTGACAGCAAACGAACCAGAAAGAAATAAGAAGCTTGTGTGAGAATAAAGAAATTTGTGTGAAATATCCCTTCAAAAAAAAAAATTCGTGTCTCGTGTATTCATTCTGTCTGAGACAGACCTCTTCCTTCGATCAAGACGACACAGCCAGCGAAGACTAGACGAATCACAGGCCAAAGAAGAGAACAGAAGATAAGGTAAACCTTGAGATTTATTTGAGAACTTTTTAGTAACTTTACGAAACGTATAGAGTAAAATGATATAAATTAACAATGGGTTATTTTGGTAGCCGGGACCTGCTGTTTCCAACATGAAACGGTTCAATATCGATCTGGTGCTGTCATGAAGTACGAACACATCGTGTGGTCCGAATTAATAGAAAAAGGAAGAAAAAAAAGGAGCGAGACACGAGGGGAAAATTGTTGAGATACACAGAAGAGAGACACATCTAGTTAATTATTAAAAGACACAGAAAAAAAGAAAAGAAAAAAGAAAAGAAAAAAAACACATTTTGTTAAAAAAAGAAAAAAAAAGAAGAACGCACACATACACAGCCCATTATTAAATTACGCAGAAAGAGAAAAAGACACATTTTGTTAATTGTTAAGATTCAAAAAAAGAAAGAAAAAAAGAAAGACACATTTTGTTAAAAAAAGAAAAAAAGAACGCACGCACGCACACACACGCGCAAAAACAATTGTTAAGACTTTGTAGGAAAAGAACATTCTAGTTAGAAAGAAAAGGACGATTTGCCGTAATTATGTTTTTTTTTGTGTTGTGTTTTAAGAATTTGTTGCTGTAATTTTTTTCTGGTTTGTGTTGGTGGGGGACAAAGGTGAAAGCAATAACGGGCGAAAAAAAACAAAAAAAAAACAAAAAAACGAGGGAAGTATGTAATCAAAAGAGAGAAAGAATGGAAATGTTAAAAAGGGTGGATGTGCTGAAATGACATGTGCACGCGAGGACAGAATGTGCGTATTTAGAAAAAAGAAAGAAAGAATGTATTAGAAAGAGAGAGACAGAGACGGAAAGAGTATAGAAAGAAAGGGACTGATATGCCACTCTGTGACCGAAATCTTTTGTTTTTAGAATGTATATGCGTGTTAAAAAGAGAGAGAGAGAGAGAGAGAAGAATTGAAATGTTAAAAGAGATTGTTTAAAAAAAAATGTGCGCGCGAGGTCAGAATATGCTTGTTAGAAAGGAAGGGAGAAGCGAGAGCGCATAGACAGAGAAGAGAGAGAGAGAGAGAGAAAGAAAGCGCCCGTGGGTTTTGAAAACTGCTAAAAAGTGTTGCAGGAAAATAACGACGACAGCGGCGGGTGATCTGATGGTGTCCGGGTTGGAGTTTGACGACATGTCAATACGTTATGGTGTCGGGCGCTGTTCTCTTTTCCCTTTATCTTTTGAATTATGCTGTATTGTATTGTGGAGATATGTTCTCCATTGGTTCTGTCGGTTTCGGTTTGATATTTTGTTGTTGTTGGGTGGAATGAATTTTTTTTTTTTTGTGTTCTTGTATTGATGTATTTGTTACATGGAGGATTCCGGGTTCCTAATGCTTGAGTGAATGATATTTTACTATTTAGAGGATGGAGAAATTTAAAAATGTAATTAAAAAAAAAAACAGTTCTTAAATTGAATGTTACGTGGGTCAGCAAAGTGTTAGGGTTAAAGTGATCTTGTATTTGAGTTGTTTGGGGGGCACTGATAGCAGGTTTGGGTCGGTTGATGGAGACCCCGGACGGGGGTCAATTAGGTTATTTCGAAAAATATCCCTGTGCACAGAGTATGTGCAGCCCAGTTGGGTCTGCGGGATCAATAAAGTTCGCTCGCATGGTTTTCGCAAACGAGGCGGCCATGGGTTTTGGCTCGGAGAAGAATGGGCAAAGGTGCTCGAACTCTACACGCGTTAAAACTGCGAACCGGTGGTTAGACGACAGGACAGTCGTATTGGTGCGCCACGATAACGGTGGTCGATATTGAAGTTGTGATTAATTTTCGTGACCCAGGGTTGCTCCCCAATCACGTCGGTAGACCGTGTATGGAAGTGGAATAGATTTAAGCTTTATATTTAAGAGAGGGTACCTCAGTCAAATTAATTTTGGTTTAGGGAAGAAAATGATGGACCTGGATTGGTGACCCGATGTGTTCCAGGAACGGTGGTGTCGACATTTCACCCCCGTCACGCCGTTTAGTTAGAGCCATGGGATGAGTGCCACGCCACGCCAATGGGGTTGGGAGTTAGAAACTGGGTGTTTGTTCGCTGTCATTCGCGACGGGAGCACGGGCGTGTCAGAAATGTATGGTCCATATATAGCAAGCAGTATAGCGACGGTACCTTCAGTAAGCTTCGAGGCTGACCATTAGAGAATAGGTTAATGAAGGTTTTTTTTGTTCTGTTTTTTGTTCCCCTATTTCACGAGAATAAAACGCGCAGTTAGTTTTAATCGGTTGTGTGCCGACCGTTTGTTGAAGTTATCTAAGAAAGTGATGGTGGCCCGAAAGTGCAACATACCGGGAATTTTTGGGAAGTGGTCGAGCACGGAGAACGTGTGTGAGCAAGAGCGAATTTATGTGGTAGATCTTGCAGGAGATATAGGCGAGAAACGCCTGATGTTGATTTATGACAGGGGATGGCCTTTTTTAGCCGGTAACGACCGTAGGGAGCAAACTCCCCCACATCCCGGAAACATTGTCATGTGGTGCCGAAGGAAATTCCGGCAGGGGTGAAATGATGGTAACCCCAGGAGCGCCCAGGCTTGGATTTTTACCAGTCCCAGGGAGGGGTTGGTTTTTAAAAAAAAAAGAGAAAATCTTGGGATTTTTTGTTTTTTTGTTTATAGGGAAGGAAGGAGTGTTACAATACCGTAGGGCCCCATTATGCAAGGCACAGTAGGTTAACTAGTATCAAATAGCTAATTTTGTTATTGAAAAATAGGTTTTGTTTCTGGACTCAGAAGTGAGTTCAGAGAAGTGTTTGATCCAAGAATAGTCATAATAAATTTAGACACCTGACGTGACCTTTGAGTCAGAGATCAGAGTGAGTCATTTTTTGTCCCCATCTCGTGCGTGGGAATGATGATTACGTCACCACGGAGAACAAGAAATTAGCTTTTTAGAATCAGTCTGAGCTTAGAGGCGATACCGCTCAGACCGGGTGCGAGCATGTAGCCGGTAAACTGGTAAGGCCCCGTTCTGGGAGGGCAGAAGATATCCCAAAAGGAACCGGAAAATAGCCGGGGCATGAGAGAGCCGAAGCCGGAATCCCCCTGACAGCAAACGAACCAGAAAGAAATAAGAAGCTTGTGTGAGAATAAAGAAATTTGTGTGAAATATCCCTTCAAAAAAAAAAATTTGTGTCTCGTGTATTCATTCTGTCTGAGACAGACCTCTTCCTTCGATCAAGACGACACAGCCAGCGAAGACTAGACGAATCACAGGCCAAAGAAGAGAACAGAAGATAAGGTAAACCTTGAGATTTATTTGAGAACTTTTTAGAGACTTTAAGATACGTATAAATGAACAGAGGCCGTAATTGAAAAAGGCTTGAGATGCCGTTTCCAACATGTAACGTGTATCGTTACACTTTCTTTGTTTTATATAAAGAAAAACTTTTCTTGAAAATAAATATTGATTATTAACAGTTGATTAGCTATGCTTTCTTTGTTTTATATAAAGAAAAACTTTTCTTGAAAAAAAAATTACTAACAGTTAAACAACAGTTAATAATTTTTTGTTCATGTTATATAAACATTTTTTTAAAAACCTTTGATAAATTGTTTAGTTTTAGTTTTCTAAGTATAAACAAACAAAAAATGTATTTTTAAAAAACAGCAGCATCCTTATCGCTTGTCAGTCTTTGCGTCAACTTTTTCCGGTGGCGTACGTACACTGCCGGAAGATGACGATGCAAAATTGGTGGAAATTGGGCCCCATTCTATATCGGTACCTTATTTTCTTTTCCATAACTAGTATATTTTACTTGTGGTTTTCTTGTATTGCCACCTAATTTTTTTTTAGTAGTTTTCTAGTATTAATTTTTTGGTAAAAGATTATTCTTTGGTTCATAATAGATGACCACTTTGCTTAGAACCGATATTTACGGTAATTTAAAAGGTTTCTAACTTATATAAAAAAAATTACGCAAATATGTCACAAAAGTAGTAGGTAAACCAAATTAAATTGTTTGCGATGATATTTCCTTTTAAATAATTTATGTCGCAAATATTAATCATTACCTGGTTAGTCATTATCTTTTTTAAGGAGCTAAAATTTTTTTAACTCTAACCTAACCAAACCCTTTGCATGTTGTCTGCCTTTATAAAATTTTTTTTTGCTGATTTCAAATCGTAAACAGCTTCGGCCATTTCTGGGACTGGCTCAGGATTCTCTGTCAAAGTACTGAAATCCTCTGAATATTAGGGATGAATAAAATCAAGCACCTAATGGCATAAAAATGCAATTTTTCAAAAATTCACCAAAAATAACTTAATTATCATATTTAGATAACATTTTCGGTATTGGAAGTTTTAAGAGATAGTCTTTCTCTTAAATTTCTGACTCAAAATTTTAGAGGCAACCGTTTTTATGAGGTGTTATATTTTTCGACCCCCACAACTTCACTTTCGGCTATATCCCTTCCTTCTACTTCTTTTTAGTGTTATGTTAGGGTTAGGTTATAAAATATACTGTAGGTATGCCTGAACCCCCTCACCCACCCCCCGAAAGATATACAAATGTTAAGTTTGCCCCTCGCCCCGCTTAATAAAAAAAGCCCCCCCCCTCCTCCATTTTTATTTATTTACATGTTTTAATTTATTTTCAAAGCAGAAAATAAACTACACTAGACGTTACACGTCTCCATTTACCGATAACTGGCCAGGAAGTCGGTGCTCATTTTACATTAAATTTATATAGGAAAGTACCCGAGTAAAAATTTACTAAAAAAAAATTGCAAGGTATATTTTGAGTATTTCTCTTATTTCTTTCCTAACTTATTTCAGGCAGGGGTGAGGAATTGAAGGGAGGGGGGAGGGGGCGGCGACGTGGTATTTGCTTTATTCTCGCTTCCCTCTTACCCGTCAACACTTTAAAGTGGTTTCGCCCCTAAAGCTTGAAAAGACACTTTTTTCTTCTTTTTTCTTTTCCTTCTTCAGTTGTTCATTCAGTTCGAGTGACGTTTTTTTTTTTTTTTACTTCAGCTATTGGCGAACCTGCCAAGTAAAGAAGACGACCCTTGTGTATAATTTCCTCACGTTCATTCTAACACAAGGACTGTAACAATCTTCTCATTATTTACTCCCAAAACCACTTGACCCAGCACGAGGGTGGACCGCGAACATTAAGTCGAAAACTGTGCATCCCAATTTGCAACCAAAGCTATCTATCTTTTACTACTACGCTGGACCCCCTTCACCCCACACCTCTCATGCGTTGGGGAGAACCTACGCCAATTAATAGCGACAAAATAAATCAGTAAGTGTTTTTTTTTTATTCGTTTTATGTTTCAGGAACCCAGGTTTCATTTTGTATAGTTGCTTTTCAGCTGCTTTTATAGCGCGTTATCAGATTTTACAGAATCAACATGGGCAGCCATGCGAGCCAATTTATACAAGTACAGTACACAGACACGACAGAAGTAAATAAATATCCATCCCAACAAAAATTAATCCCTACGTGCGCTTGTCTCCAGAATCGATAGTCTTCTTTCTGCTACCTTCGTCGACAGCCAGCAATCGGAGCCGTACAAAGCAGCAGTAAAAAAAAAATTGAAACATCGGTATTTATTTGGTACGGTACAGGATGCCCCCCCCCCCCAATATAACGGCATAAGAAATGATGTTTTTTTAATAATAATATTTAATGAGGAAGCATTTCGAGTAAAAAAACTGCTTATTATTTACCCATGTAATCGGAAGAAACACGTGTTTGAAATGTGTAAATAAGAATCGCGTCTGAACAGCTACAAAATGGCCGCCGTTGCATGTTTTTGACGAAAAATCTATTAAAACGTCTTTTCCCTCATTACTACGTAATAATACACCGATTTTAACTCCAAAACCTTACTAATTTAATATTAAAAAAAAAACATAAAACCATTCTCATCGCTTAGACATTTTTTGGCATTATCTTTGGGGGACGCCATCATGTACCCTTATCCGGTAACTAATTGACTTTTTTTGTTATTTGTTTTAGATATCAATATATCTATCTAATATATCACTTTTAAGTATGACACGGGCCAAAGAAGCATTTGCGTTTCAGAGGGGTCATATTATAGTTTAATCTGAAGGTGGGCATAATGAACGCCAGTTAGCCGCAACTCTCGGGATTCCACTTTCCGTTTGTTAACAGTGATTGTTCAATTCATCAGAGAGAGAGAGAGAGAGAGAAAATAATCAATATCATCTCGCCTAGGTCGATCAGGACCCTCTGATAGCAGTCTTCGTTATTAATGAGAATAAGTTTGTATATTTACTCCTGTCATGCTTGGGTTACCCCCCCCCTTTTTTTGTAATATGAAAATTTGGCGCTTAATCGATGATATAGAATCTAGGAAAATGATCCAGTACTTGTAATGAATAGGTATCCAGAGGATTTCAGTACTTTGACGGAAAATCCAGAGTCAGACCAGGAAATGGCCGAAGCAGTTTACGTTTTGAAAGCAGTTTCTTTTTTTTTCTTAAGGGCTATTTAAAAAAAAATTTTTTTTTTTTTTAACCCTAACCTAACCCAGCCCTTCGCATGCTTAGTGTTGTCTGTCTTTTCACGGTTTTCAAACCATAAACTGCTTCGGGAATGATTCTCCGTCAATACTTGAGACTGTCTCCGTAAGTACAAAAATCTTCACAATGTAAAAAGGCAGACGACACTAAACATGCAAAGGGTTAGAAGGGGAGGCTATCAAATCGTAAACCGTTTCGGTCATTTCCGGGACTGACTCTGGATTCTCCGTAAAAGTACTGAAATCCTCTGGATACCCATTCATTACAAGTACCAATAATCCGTATCGTATTGTGATTTAACAGTAAACGTTTTGTCGCGGTAAACCAAAAATTAGCCTTTCGTTTTGTATAACAATGACGAAGGAGACTTTCTCTCTTTTCAAGGTTAACGTTGTTTATAAAAAAAAATATTATTGCATGAAAATAAATAAGATTCTTTGTTTTATCATTTAAAAAAAAATTTCACGAAATTTAAAAATTCTATTTAAAATAAATAGAAAACACCGACAAACCTGAAACTTTTGCACAATTGCGAACAGCAAAAACAGAAAATGTTTTTAAAGTCGCCATTTTCTTAAAAACCGGTGTTTGTCAAAACGGTGCTAAATGAAATGAATTACTTGTAAAATTTTGTTCCACAAATTTTCAACTTTGTTTACTTTCGAGTTTTTGTTTGTATTGTCCATTTCTTTTCCTCTTTGAATAAGAATTTTTTATTTCGTTTTTGCTACTTCTGCAGTTTACAGACCGTGCTATTTTTTAGATAGGATTTTCAAGTTAAATTTAATTTTTACGGTATCTTTTGTTAATTAAATTGTTAGGTGAAAGTACAGAATAGTTAACAAAGCTCCCCACCCCATGTTAAGAATGGTTTCTAAATCATGACGTTATTATTTAGAAACTAGTCCGTAAAGTGCAAAAGTACCTTGATTTTGAACACCAATACGTTCAGGATGTCATTTTTTTTTTTTTTTTTATACATATCGCCTTTGGAATTTCGAAAAAAAAAACAAAAAAACTGTCACCTAATCTTCACGTTTACCCAAAGATATTTAAGAAACAAATATTCATTATGTCGCGTTGCCTCGAGCTTTTCTGTAAGTTCTACTTGAAACTAACAATATTTGATATTCCTAGTTTATCATTTTAGCTGAGCATGTGTTCGAGAATATATCATTTTCTTCAATGTGAGAGCCATTATTCGTGTGGTGTTATCGGTGATAACACACGAGAGTGCCAGTGTCTGACAAATAAATACAAGGAAGGGGGGGGGGCGCAGTTGTTACTATATACATTAAATCTTTTCATAAAGCGTTCGGCGAACCGCAGAATTATTTGAGTTATCTCCCTTGGACCGATATCCGCGTTATTTAGCTCATTGAAAACCTTGTCTTTTATACTGTTATATCTTTGGACGGTTATTTTTATCGGTGGGGTGGGGGGGGTTCTGTTGTTTGGACAGAAATGGAAGAATATTTCCCTCCTGATTTCTGTATGCTGTTTTTTTTCTTTCTTTTTTTTTTTTTTGCGTGTTTGGTTTTAGTATATAATAGTGCCCACCTCCTTCTCTCCCCCCCTTTCCCCCAGCTGGACTCTTGTCTCCGTCTGGTCTTTTCTTCTTGCATAGGGAGGTAGTCTCTTTCTGCACCCCTTAGGGCTACATTTTATATGATAGTGTTCTCATCTGGTAACCAAGGGACCGTAGGTGAGTATAGAGGTGGTGGGGAGTTGGTTAGTTGAGTGTCGAGATGAAAGATAACCATTTTGTTGAGTCAGCCGTGTCTGTATGTATCGGACTTAAATCGAATAAGAAAAAGGTCACCAGAGTTCGAAATAAAATCACCAACGTCTTCTCTACAATATAAATCAATTTTTATTTAACTGGAACATAGGAATACAAGAACGTAAACATGTAAGTTGGCTTGGCAGGCGCGTATTATAGTAGGCAGGTAATTAAATCCAAGTTGGTCTTGAGTGTATTCCCGCCTCTCATCACCATCGGCCACGTCTGTCTACATTGACATCTCGACTCTGTCTTGCATTGCCTGTGAACTGGTTTTGAACGGAAATGGCTGAAAGTCACGCATGCGCAGAAGTGTTTGAATGGACTGGTATATTTATACGCGAGTTTGAATGTGCCTATTTTCACCAACCGAGTCACAACTTAAGGGATTGTGTGTACATACAAGAGAAAATAGACCTTTCGTCATGTAACTGCTACAAGTCCTACCTTGTATTGAGCACTTTTGAAAAAATATTGGTTTAATTTCATTTTATCAATATATTTGAACTTGCTTAATATATATATATATATATATATATATATATATATATATATAATATGTATAAATATTTTTATTTATACAAACATGTACAAACGCGACACTGCCATGACGATGTTTTGATCGGTAGTCATTAAAACTACAATATCATCAGGCAAAGAAAACAGGTCTCTCGTTTAGTTGTTCATATTGAAGAAAGAAAATAAATAACAAAACATCAGATTCAAAACTGAAATGGTCGTATGATCAAATTTAAAATATTTTAAATGAACCGTTTACATATCTTCAATTGAGGGTTAAGAGGCTAACCTATTTTTAATGTTCAATACATACGTGTCATCTTATTTAGAGTTTGTTCAGATGGATTACATGTTAAAAAAAAAAAGCGTGGGAGGCCGGATGTCATAATTTATAGGTGTGGTAGCATATAGTAAGTAATCTAGTCCAAGTTGGTATTACGTCTATTCACCATTGATGAGAGGAGAGAGGAAATGTCACGTCTATCTACATTGACGTCTCAACTCGAACTGCTTTGTATTGAGTGCGAACTAGTTTGCACGGAAATAGCTGAAAGTCGTGCATGCACAAAAGTGTTCAAATTGACTGGTGTATTTTTACATTAGTTTGTATATGCTTGTTTTCACCAACCGAATCGCAACTTATTGTTAGACAAGAGATTGCACGCAAGAGAAAATAGATCTTTCGTCATGTAACATGATGAAATGCTTGTTGAAGATAGCCATTGTGTTTTAGCGTTGGTATTTATCTGACTCGGCTCGCTTGAGAGGAAGAAGTAAATGTCACCATATAAAAATACCAACATCTTCTCTACAATTAAATAAACTTTATTTAACAGTTTCGTTAAACAGAACAGGAGTATAGGAAGACAAGAATGTAAGGCAAATTGGTTCAGCAGGCATGTATTATAGTAGAAATATAATGAAATCCTGCTTTTAATCTCGAATTTGAATTTGTATCTCGCCTTTTGGGGCTCGCCTCCTGTTTAAGCAATGACGAGAGACTAGCAAGGGATTTGATGTCTTGTGTCTACATTTTGACTGGAACTTATTTATATATCCCCTGCCAAGGAGGTGGATGGAAACAGAAAAGCACGCATGTGCAGAAGTGTTCGAATTGCTGGTTTATTTCTACATGAGTTTGGACATGCCTGTTTTAGCCAACCGAATCACAACTTATTACTACGTAAAAGAGTGTGTATAAATACAAAAGGAAAACATCTTAATCATGTGACTGCTACAGGTGTATTGCTTTATCTTTCGGGGGAGCGGATTCCTTGATCTTCTGTTAGAAATCTCATTTGATGTTTTGCTCCACTTGTCAAACTTAGAAAAGTGATAGCAATATAATAACACCTTCTTCTGTGCAACTGACCATGGCCTCAGCAAAATCAGAAATGAGAGACGAAAATAAGTGCAAGTAACGAGCTAGCGAATACGAAAGATAATCAAGTCAATTTGGTGCTGGTTTGACAAATAGATATATTTAAGATTATTATGCCTTTTCATAATCATCATCTCTTAGATAAATATCACGCAAGTAAAAAGGATTCCATCAACTAATTCGATTATAAGCCTTAATCCGTGAATTTTCTCATCAATTCAAATGAATTTTGATTAATCCGCAATTTAGGCCTCTACTGTTTCTTTTTGTTGTCGCTAAATATGATGGAGATAGGAGACCTGATGGCTATCCTTAGTTGACCTCTGTCATGACTGGAGTGCAACTTCCAGAGACAGGAAAGTTTACACCATTGCTTACCTCTTCCTGCCTGGTGTGTAAACAGGGTGAGGGGGCCTTTTTTTCCTGGGTTGCAACCTGCCAGTATTGAATCTTCTTTTTGTTCATATTTAAATCCTTTCCTCTTTCTTTTGGGTTATCCACGAAAACACAGCACACACAATGATGGCCTCGTGCTCAGGAAACATGCATACCCGAATACGTGGTTGCTAAAAACCTACGATCTAAAATGTTTGTTAGCTTTACGAGGGGATCAATAAACATCTAATATGTAAACAATACCCAAAGAAATGAGTCCAAAGTACAATCATCCCTTAAGCATATAAGAAAACACACGTGTTGATTGCGAGGCAAGAAAAAGGAGCCTGTGTGAATGCTCTGAATATGTAAATTGTACTTACACTGAAGAGTCTACTGCAGTGGCGCACTACAAGGAGAAAAATGTAAACAACAATGTCGCTTGATCCTTTATCTAGAATTTTACAGTCAGGTGACATGATCAGAAAAAATAACCCCACAGCCTGTGAGGGCTTGAAAAACATGCTAAGGAGAGCAGTGGACAACGTCTGTACACCATGAAAGTCATGCCTAAAAAAAGGAAGAGTCTCGTTTTGAATTTTCCATACGTGGGTAGAACGAGATAATAAAGTCTCATGCTAGAAGCACTCTCTATGTTGGTGCCAAAGATGCTTATTCAAGGGCAAATAACTCTGGCTTTACACTATTTACTAAAAACCTTGGAGAAATAATCTGCATTAATAAAATTGAGACCACTTCTTGTGTGTCCGTGTTTCTCGTCTCTACGTGACTTAGAGATTATGTTTTTGTTTAGTATTAATCAATTACTTACTGAATTTAAAAATAGCATAAAATAAAACGTATTAAAAAAAAAAATTAATTGGAAAATAAACACGGATCTAAAATTAAAACACGATGTTGTAAGAATTGCAAAAGTGGAACTCCCGATACGGATTATTGTAGAAAATAAAACTCTGCTAAATCGTTGGAAAACAAACATTTGTATGTACAGTAAGTCTTTTCGAAACAAACTCTTCTGGCATGCTTGTTGCAGGGTTGCAGAGTCGAAGACGTTGGAGGTTTGGGAAAGAGTCAGTCGGACTTGTTAAAATGCTAGGAGTTGGATTACAGAAAATGGCAAGTCGATTTATTTTTCACTAAACTGTACCAAACTGAAGATCCTATATGGAAGTATGTGTAGCATTAAAAAAAAAAGAGGGGAGGGGGTTGTATTTTCTCAATGGTATTAAAATCGAACAAATATATTCAATGGGGGAATGGCATTGTTGGTTCAAAATTATCCAAGAGTTATCTCTCTTGGACCAGATCCAAGTTATCTCCCTTGATCATTACTAGCCAAGGACAGATTACAATCTGCTACTTCGAATTTATGAACTTGATATCGTTCTCTTTCCGAGTTAGGTTTTCAAGCCAACCGTCTCTCCATCTTTGCATAGTTTCACGACTCTGACACTGTTCCCATCAGATGCATTTCATTAACCCAGGCAGCAGTCATCTTGAGACCTCATTTATTTGTCGCAGTTATAGGCTCCCAGCATCCCGCATCAACAATATAAGTCATATTTACATATACTTTGTGCATTGCATATCTCTCTATTTGTTTTCTCTGATAATACATGATCTTTACCGATTGTTTGGGATATTAATGTAGTCTTTCATTTTTTAACTACATCAGTGGTATTCACCGTCTTCACGTTCTTACGTTAGTCTTTGACAAACTGTCTTTGTAAAATAAATATTTCATCATATTCGGTTTAGCATACTGACGTGTGTTGGACGTCTTTAAGAAATTGACTTAAAAACTAACTTATCTCTGTCCAGGTCTTTATTTATCCCTCTTTTCTTTTTGTCACTTCTTCCCATGTTTTCCTTGGCCTTCCCATGTTAAATGAACCTGCTACCTCAACTGTTCTACATCTACTAAACCAAGAACTCTCATCCATTATTTCAATGTGGCCATACCATTAAAGTCTCATGTTCTGCACACATCTCCCTATACTGTCCAGATTTCATCTTCCTCTGAGGTCATCAGAATCAAGTCTGTCTTTAAGACTCACATTACACATCCATTATATCATTCTCATATCAGTTCTCTCCATAGAATGCCTGTCCTCAACCCTCGTTGGCCAGTTTTCACTTCCATACATGCGTACACATAATTTAACTGTTTATTAGTTATTACCTCTTTTTATCTTTCTTCCTGTTCACAATAACCCCAGCATAGAACAATCGACCAATTTATTTGCTTAAAAATGAACCCAGCTCCGACTTTCAAAAATGTCAATTACTTTATTACCAAGCAAACAACATGAATCACCCAGATAATATCTTAAACATCCTAAAAAAAAAACGAAAATTGTTTACAAAAATCAAACAAAATCAATCACATTTTGAATAATTCAAAAATATCTTCACCTATAGTGTTGTAAATATAACCATCTTGGCTCTAAATGACCCAACAGGTGTTGATGAGCCGTAAAACAAAATGAAATCAAATCCATCAACTGTTGTGGCCTTAAAGAGCTGAAAAGAAATAACATGAACAGAAGGTAATTAACAAGAAATTGTATTGACGAAAAGTACAGAAGTAATGGGTTAACTGAGGCAGTTAACTCACTTAGCGCTTCTCCTGATTGGTCAAGCCACTCTATGCATAGTCAGGAAGAGTCCATTAAGTAATGGAATATAGTAGATCACTGTTAAGTGGCAACATACCACATAGAAAATAAATAAATAGATATGGAAACATTGTATTCTAAAGGGAAGTAACTCTTGCCCTTGTTTCGCTTGCCTCAAAGGTATTTTGGAAGAGTTACATCCCTTGCATTCATTTGAGAGAGAGCAGATTTCAATGGATATGCGTTGTAGAGCAATTTTAATTAATATCCTCATTATAAAAGTAAATTCTTTTTTCAGTTGTAAAAATATTAATAAATATTATTGTTTATGTATACCTAAGATTTTTCATCGAAATTCATTTTCATATATTCGTCTAATGTTTCACAATATCACTTTAACAACCGACACGGTCACATCAATCACCAAACCATCAATCAACATACAAAATAGCATCTGTGATTTTCACTCCCTCTATGTATCATGTTTAGCATATTCTTCTTAGGTTAGGCCTTGACTAATCGTCTTTGTGCAGTTAAATGCATAATTATGTAAATCTAACTGTTTCTTAATTATTACTCTTTTATCTTTCTTTCAACCACCATGTGTTATCCACAACAACACCAACATACAAAATAGTGACTACTTGTTTGGTTTGGTAGTTTTGTTTTACGGCATATCAACCCTTTTTGGGTTATTTAATGCCGAATCTGGTCTTGTTTTCTTCTCTTTTTTGTTTCTTTCCCCTTTTAATATCTGTTTCTATTTAACCCATAGTTGGGACCCTAACAGGTACTACCACTCCGGGTCAGGGTGGACCTGGGAGCAATGGTAATTAAGAGGAGGCTCCACATTCCCCAAAGTCCGTAAGCCGGATCTCACCATCGGATGTAGTTTAAGGTCATATCCAGGACCGGGAGTAGGGTAGGAAAAATAAAAATAAAAAAGGGGAGGGAGAAAGGGAGAGGGGCTGTTGTTTTTGTTTTTGGTTTTGTAGAACATAATTAAGTTTTACAAACAAAAAAAAAAAAAAAAAAAAAAAAAACGTCAATGTAGGTGAATTTCGTCTCAGGGAGCCACAGGGCAGCCTGATCTGGTATCACCAGCTACCTGTTTGGGAAGAATCCAAAACACGTGGTCGCTACACAAATGTAAAAATAGAATATAAGATATTCTAATTCTTCAGCATTATATTTTAGGACATTGTTATTACAAGACATTTTAAATTGAGAACATACTGTTAAAGGTATTGCAGCAGTTACATTTTGTGACTATTTTCTTGTGATGTAAACAAATATATCTAGGCTCAGTGATTAGCTTATCGACCAATGAAATCACTTCGCATATCGATGCATTTTCGTTGGACTACTTGTTTGGTGTTCCCATGAAAAGTTAAGAGATTTAACGCCACGAGGAAGAGATGTTTCCTCGCTTTTCTTGTAACTCACAGGCAAGATGGAACTTAGACATTTGACGTCAACCCTTTTCGTAACAATTATTTTGTTGTATTTAACTCTGTTCCAATTCTGCCAAAATCAACCCAAAAATATTCTTTCTGCGCTTTCTACTTCCTTCCAGAAAGATCTTTCTTAGACAGCTTACAAAGATAGTCGGCAAAACCATATTCAATTCTAAAAATCTATCTTAGGGTGGTTCCTTTAAAGATGGCCTTTCAAACCGATAATACCATTATCTCTCTCTCTCTCTCTCTCTCTCTCTCTCTCTCTCTCTCTCTCTCTCTCTCTCTCTCTCTCTCCAAATAAATAAATAAAAGATATAATAAATAAAAACATTTGAAAATATAACTTTTTCTCAAATAATAGGGTTTCTAAAAGAAACTAATCTGTTCAAACATTTTTTAAAAATCCAATATTAACAAAATAATAACATCTGACAAGAAACAAATACCAATTAACCCGCATAGAAATGTTAATTATTTTGTCACCAAGCAAACAATTTGAAAAAAACTCTCTTCAAAAGAATGGCCCAAATAATATCTTAAGCAACCGAAAAGAAGAAAAAAAGCATACCAAAATCAAACAAAATCACTCACACATTATGAATAGTCAAATTTCACTCTAGAAACACATTCATAAAGAAAAGAAACATTGTAAAAAATGTCTGATTCTAGAGATAAGAAAAAAAAAAAAAAACTGTTTGATCTGGGATGACCATTATAAATGGTTGAAAAGTTGTTACATACAAGCAAACAAATCCTTCTACAAAAATCCTCCTTTGACAGCTTACCAAGATGGAGTCAGCAAAACCTTATTCACTTCTGAAAATCTACCTTAGGTTGGTTCCTTTCCAACAGATAATACCACAACATGACAGTATAAAAATGATAAAAAATAAATTCAACTTTGATGTATGTGCAAACGAAAAAATGTGACAATACATAAAAGATCAGACAAAAAAGGCAAACGAAAAGATTGGTTTAATATGTAGAGTTGGGAGTCGTTTGCCGGAGACTGGAGGTAGCTATTTTGTAGAGACGGCCGTGTCTGTATCTACATGACTGCGCCGGCTTGAAATGAAGAAGAGTTCAATATATATATATTCAGTTTTATTTACGGATATTTTCTATATCGTGGATAAATGCTTCGCATTCTGGATGCAAAAAGGTATAGAGTTGGGAGTTGGTGTGATGAGTCGCTTACCAGAGACTGGAGAGAGCCATTTTGTAGAGGCGGCCATATCTGCTTGAAATGAAGAAGAGTCACCAAAGTTCCATATAAAAATACCAACATCTTCTCTATAATTAAATAAACTTTATTTAAGTTTCATTAAACAGAACAAGAACATAGGAACATAAGACAACAAGGAAGTTGGTTCGCTAGGCAGGCTTTAACTATAGACAGAGAATTGAGTTCTGAAGTTCCATCTCGTCCTGTGGCTTCCTAGCACGGAACGGGAAGATGTTTTTAACATCTAGTCTCCACAGCGTCTGTTCGGGAACTGAATTATATTTTAGTGCCAAAACTCGGGCTGGGCAGAAACGGAAAGCTGAGTATACGCAGAAGTGTTTGAATTTCCCGATTTATTTCTATGAGTTTTAACATTCCTGTTTCAGCCAAGTAGACCACGACTAATCCTTATGCAAGAGATTGCATGTAAACACAAAATAAATCTGTCATACGATGTCTACAAACCCACTGGTTTAGCAGCTCCAGTTGAACCAACTTTGATAAATGAAACGAAATATCTTATAACTCTTGTTGACTTTGACTTATTTGCATACTCCAGAGAGCTTCGCCACATGCTTGAAAACAAAATCCTACCACTTATGGTTTTGGGTCAGTCTTTCAACTGTCAGGAGCGGCATGCCAGTCTCAACCCTTATCTGGTCGGCCCATCTTTTTGAGAGTCCTCCTGTATTATTTTGCTTTGTCGGTGGGGCTTAGAATTCGACAACTGCAACCCCATGCAGAGAGGTAAGACCTCTTCGAAAACGAGGTCACCTATTGGCGGGACAGGATCCTGGTGACTGAGCGGTCAGTGGTTTGGTCACTTTGGGTTCTTACTTTGGCTAGACGGGAATTCGGAGGGGCCCAATCTGATCAATCGGCTGGTCACTTCATGCTTTAGTATCTATAAGTTCATCTCCAACCATATTATTCAATCTGATTCTTAAAAAATCAAAACCATATTTCTCCTTTTTATTTTATTTTTTATTGTTCTCTCCAAATAGAAGGCAGTCACATTGAGAACAAAGATTATTAATGCCAAAGAGTAATGTTTTCAAAGAGTAACATTTCTAAATAAGTAATGTTTTTCTTGGAATGGTGTTTTCTGGCAGTAATGCTGATCTCTCTCAGTTCCCTTCTAAAGAAGTAATGTTTTTCTTGGAATGGTGTTTTCTGGGAGTAATGCTGATCTCTCTCAGTTCCCTTCTAAAGAAGTAATGTTTTTCTTGGAATGGTGTTTTCTGGGAGTAATGCTGATCTCTCTCAGTTCCCTTCTAAAAGTAATGTTTCCGCTTTCCCTGTAAAATTTAATTCCGAGAGCAATGTATTCTAAGAGCAATGCATTCTGGTTATCTAAGAGCAATGTATTGTAGGAATATAAATAATTACCCTACTTATGGAATTATATTTGACAACTATATTTCAAACACAAAACTAGTGGTATAGGTCTATTGCTCGCTTGTATTATTGTCGGAGTCTTTTCCAGCTTGGGTGTGGTTATTCTCAAAGAGTAATGTCTTCAAAGAGTAATGTATTCTAGGAATATAAATAATTATTCTACCTAAAGAATTATATTTGGCAACTTTATTTGGCATTAAATAACCCATAGATTGTTGATATGCCGTAAACCAAACCAAACCTCCTGTATATTTCATGAATTAAATGTTTCTCTTATGATTTTTTTTACATACCTGTAATCTTTTTTTTTCTTTGAATAATGTCATTGATGGATCCGTTAGTATTTATAATATCTGCATTTCTTAGTCTATCTTGCAAAGTTACTACCAGAATTTCACTTCAAAGATATTGAGCTTCCTCTAATGCATAGTCCATGTTTCACATGCATACACGGCAACAAGAATTATCAATGCATTGTAAAGTCTTAACTTCGGAGCTCTATATTTTTTCTTTTAGACTTTTCATTTCTGTTGATGACTATTCAAGATTTATTCATCTATTTTAAAAAAAAAAAAAATCTCAAAGAGCAGAAAATATTTTAGCTGCTATAATATTTCGAATTGTAATTAAAAAAAAACTGGTGTTATTTTACTTATAGGGCGATCAAGTTAATTGGTTTCATGTAACCCTTATGGAAATGGAAAAATCGTTCTAATTAAAGTTCTGCTTGATATTTTAAAATTCTTTTTCGGGGCGTGAGAGATAAAATATGACTGAGTAAGTACAAAATAATGCTTTTACATGAAACCAATTAACTTGATCGCCCTATAAGTAAAATAGCACCAAAAAACTTAAGAACAAAAGATAATTTACTTACTCTAAAAATACAAAAAAAAAGGTGTATAAATAGATCTATATACTGATATTCAAGGTGTTTTAGAATTAGCCCAAACACTTATTCACCATCTAAACGTATTATATGCTAATCATTATTATTATTAGCAACTATCTTAAAGGAAATATCGCTTGGAAATTATTTAAAAAATTTTTTATTTTTGCTTCACCTACTCATTTGTGAGCTATTTGCCGTAAAAACATTTATATTTAAAAGAAGTTTAAAGCAATTTACTTTACCGTAAATAGTGACTGAATAAAATAATCCGATTCCTCTTACTTACTCTTCAGAATCAAAATGGTTGAACTTAAGTAAATTACTTTCAAGTTATTTTTTAAGTATTAATTTATTTTTTAACTCAAATAGGTCATAAATGAGTAGATAAAGCAAAATCATTTTTTTTTTGCCAAATTTCCCAACGGTATTTCCTTTAAAATAAATTATGTCGCTAAAAGTAATGATTGCCCATTATATAAGATCTCAAATTCAAAATAATAATGTATATCTGCATCATATAACATAAAATGGCAATATTGCAGAGATGTTTACAAAACCGGTAAACAAAATAAACTTAAGTTTAGTATCATAAGGGTTAAAATTTCAATGAGTTGTCTCCCCTTTGACCGTGTTTTAAAGAAAATAGCGAGCAGACTTCATCCGATGTGGAGGTGTTTGTATATCGATGTGTGCGTGAGTATTGATTTACTCCTCTCCAGGAGTTAGGCACAAGGCCAGTTTTTATCTTACTCCCACAAGTAAGATGTGACCCAAGGTCGGGTCGGGAAAGTGGGGTTTAAAAATTGCCTGGGCAGCCCCGTAGGCATTCCTCGGTAGAGGCGCCTCAGGCAGTAAGCAATAAACTTACTCCTCCCCCAAAGAGGGAAGGCAAAGCCTGGGAAAGTGGACCTCCCAGAACTGCACAGGACAGACCCATTGACCGGCGTTAATCAAGACCCGAAGGCCAAGACAACACCAATATGGGGTGCAGTATCCATCGGAACAGATACTACACTTTGATCTTAGTCAAAAGGCCAATGGTGGTGTTCAACTCTTATTTCCACCCAGCATTTGTCGTGTGAATTTTGGCAGCATTTTTTGTACTTCAGTTCCTCGAATAAATGACTTCCTACAAATAAATTAATAAACTGCTTCCTCCATTCTACAATGAATGGACCAACATTTGGTTAGGAACAAAGTGTAGTATCTGTTCTGATGCTACACTTAGTCTATTCTGTCCTCGGTCACTGAAGAAGTTCTTCTAGACTGAAGCTATTTTTATTTTTTGTTCCAATCCAGAGTGCCTCTTTTTGGGGAGCTGAATTTTATCCCACATTAAAAACTGACCTTGTGTCTAACCTTTCCCCCGTGGTGAAGCAGGTAATTAGGAAGAAATTTGTTTTTTGAAATCTCCCCCAAAACGATGCGGACTCTACTCCAAGGCTTCTTGTTTACTATTATTATTATTTTACTCACTAGGAGTTTTCACACAAGTCATCATTAGTTATTGCTCACTGGCAATAACTGGTAGTGTTCCCTGGAGTCTGAGTAACAAGTCTCCCCAGATTTGCAGCACTGTCCACCTCTTACGATAACGATTGAAAATCACTTTGCATTTTCGTAACAGCCGTTTACCATTAAATTCTTGTTATCAACGACCGTTGGTCTTCTCTGAAATTTGAGTGACAATCACCCTTCCCAAGTTTCCAGTATGCTTACACCCTTTCAGTGGAGGTCTGGTAAGTGCTCTCCCTCCTCGGTCTTTTCATCCTCCTTGACCCTTCACGACAGTTTTGTTTGGTACTAGCCGAGGCTGATGTCACCACATGCATGTGTGTATGACTGTGAATTTGTGTGTGTGTATGGAGGGGGGGGTCAGTTTATTGGATTTCTCGCAGCTTTCTTTTCCCTTGGGCTCGTGTGATGTTCTTTCTATACACTTTGTTCTTTTTCTATTTAAAATGAATTTTAAAATTATCTGTGGCAGTTTAGCATTCACTCATTATCAGAAATATCAAAAAATGTCTCCTTATCACATTAGTTCAATGGTTTTTGTTATTTTAAGAATAAATAAGTTTAATTGAATTTAATTTTAAAAAATTACTGTGGCTGTTGTCCACGCAAGCTGGAGATAATTCAACATGGATTCTTCCTGCTTACACCATTTTTTACACGTTTTTTCAAACCGATCTCTGCTGGAAGTAGAAGAAATGAGTGAGCAGAGTTGTGTATACAAATACCAGCATCTTCTCGACAATTCATTCATTTCATATGAATCAGATGATTCCATTGTTGACATTGGTTTCCTCGATACGTTAGGTATTAAAGTAAAAATGTAATTGAGTCCAAGGCTTTAGTCTCAAACAGAAATTTGTATCTCGCCTCCGGCCAATTCATGATGAGAGGCAAGGAAGGAAATAAAGCGTCTTGTCAGATTGGCATCACAAACAGAACTGATCAAATTTGTGCGCGAACTGGTTTTTAACAGAAATGGAAAGCTGAGTAAGTGCAGTGGGTTCCTAACGCTTACATTGCTACGCAAGTCTGGGCATAACAGCGCATGCACAAGAGATTACATGTCAACACAACAGGAAATAGATTTCAATTATATAACTGCGACAAATTCCACATTTAAATGAATATTTTTAATAAATACAATAAAAAAGGTATTTAGTAAATTTAGTTTTGTCAGAAAATACAATCGACTTATCTCCCTCATAGTATCAACTAGAGTTGCACCAAAGCTTTATGGTTACGTTGGGACCTTAAAATACCAAAGCAACAATTTGGTGCTATTTTACTTATAGGCCGATGCAGTTAATTGTTTTCATGTAAAAGCATTATTTTGTACTTACTCGGTCATATTTTATCTCTCACGCCCCGAAAAAGAATTTAAAAATATCAAGCAGAACTTTAATTAGAACGATTTTGCCATTTCGATGTCCAACTTGTATTTGTGCCCGAGCCGACATTTTGGGCTGTGAGCGGTCGGTAGAATAGACAAGGGCATTAACTCCGTTTTTATTGTTAGGATTATAAAAAGAAAGAAACACATAAGCAATAATAATATAATATATATTTATTAAATTAAAAAATAGAAAATTAAATAATTATTTTTACTTTGTTCACCGGGATACTTTCCACGATATAACTTTATTGTTTGTTTTTTTTGGTTTTTTTTCTTCGCAACACTTATCTGCCCTTAGTTAGCTAACCGGCCACTCCGAAAATCGCAGACTCGCCATTTCATATCCCCCTTATGGAAATGGAAAAATCGTTCTAATTAAAGTTCTGCTTGATATTTTTAAATTCTTTTTCGGGGCGTGAGAGATAAAATATGACTGAGTAAGTACAAAATAATGCTTTTACATGAACACAATTAACTGCATCGGCCTATAAGTAAAATAGCACCAACAATTTAATTCGATCAGCAAAATAATTTTCATTATGATTGTATTTCGAGTGTGGAAAGTTGAATCTGGTTCGTTTTCTTTCGCTTATATCATCTTGTGAACATTCTATTTTCGTTTGTGTAAGAGTTGCTTCCCTTGGATCGTGTGACAATCGTTTTTTTTTTTTTGTTTTTTTTAACTACTTGTTAAATTAAAAACTAGGAGGAATGCTATGGAGAATAAAGGTCTGAGAGTGAATGTTACCGAGACCAAAGTGATGATCAGTAGTTGTAGTGTTGAAAGCTCCTAAAAAGAGGAAAGTTACCCAGCTCAGTTTGTGGAAAGAGAGATGGGTGAAATTCAATTGTTTGTGGTAGTTGTAAGAATTGGGTACACAAGAAGTGCAGTGGAATTACTGTAATGAGAGGATAACCAATTTGTGTGTAAGAAGTGTAAGACAATGGAGATGGATAATAACTCAGATATCGACAAAGTATATCTGGATGGCGAAGCTATTCAGGTTGTTGAAGTTTTATTACCTTGATGATACCATTGAAGCACAAGATGGAGCAGGTGCTATTGTGATTGCAAGAGTCAGGAGTGGATGGAGTAAGTTTAGGGAACTTCTATTACTAACCTGCAGAGTGTTACCACTGTCGACCAAGGGTAGAGTCTATCAGGTATGTGTACACAGTGTGATGATGTATGTAAAACACAGAGACACCACTGCAAGTGAATAACGGTAGGCCTAGAATCATGTCTGCTTTCACGTTACAACTCAATGTTTTTAACCCGTTTTAGAATCGGTGCTTTATGAAGCCTACAAAAAGAAAAATGGTTGAATGTAACTGGAGTCAGGAATTTATTACAGAATTTATATTTTGTGACAATTATTGACTAGAATGGCTTAATAAAATAAGAACAAACTACGAATGTTTACGTTTGAAAAATGCAAGTGAACATTGTGTATTATTGACTGTTCGAAATGTCATTCTGCTATTCCGAGTATGAAAAAGGTATGAAATGATGTGGTTCTTTTCACCAAGGTATTTGTAAGCCTCTGAAAATCGATACTGTATTAGAAGAAAAAGTTATTTTAGTAGCTTAATGTACACGGCGCGACTCAGGATTATTATTTTTAACAAATCCTATGACTAGAAAAACGTTATCCAGAAATACAACAAAAGTAAATTAACATTAAAAAGTAAGAATAATTGAAGCAACATGGTAATATGCTAATATATTATTCTGTCAATCGAGAATGTAAAGGAAAGTCTTTGAAAAACGCCCCCCCCCTCCCAAAAAGAATGCATAGTTAAAGAAAACGTTCCATATTTAAGTTGAAAATGTAAAGTAGCTCACAGATAATAAAAAGATTGAAAAAATGAAATAATAACGGTTCTAAAAAGAAATAGTTGTCTTATGAAGAACACTTCCTGATGTACATGGGTGGCAGTGATAGATCTGAGCATGAGAGTGAAAATTCCTCCGACTTCCTGTATGGATAACTATCTTTGCAGAAGTTACCAAGTCAGAAAGAAATGTAGAAAGGATTGAAAACAAACAAAACTAACGCATATTTTCTGAAAACACGCATTAAGAATTGGCCTAAATCGCTGCTAAAGCAGATTTGCATATGCCACATTTAGATAGAAAGCTATAGTGGTCAATGAAATGGGGTAGAAATCACTTAAGTTTATGATAAAGAAGAATATAAAAAAAAAAGATATGAAGTTGTTGTTCCTGTTTGTTTGTTCACAAACTCCTCCAAGGGTTTTGAGAATAGACTCCCATAATCATATATTCTGAACAACATTACCCAGCATAACTTGGATAAGTATATTTCTTTTTGATCAAAGAAGGTACAACAATATCATGGAGTTTATATTTGTATCAGACATTTATAAAAAGGATTTACGATGAATTTATAAAAATTAAGAATAGAAACGATAATATAAGGTTCAGGGCTTGGAGTATGAGTACACATGCCGGTTGTGTCTCGACGGGGTTAAAGCCTATGAATTTATCGGAAAGTATAAATTCATCAGAAAGACACTGTGCACAAGACTTATTGAACACGTCTGTGTATTTGTGTCGTTGGGATCCTATCGTTAGCATTTCTACTTCTGAGCTAAGCCTCCCATCTCAACTCCAGGATGTCAGCTAAAACTCACTCTGAGTCGATCTGCCTGTCGTGATCATTCACTGTCGTCCACTTGGGCACATTTTCTGTCGAGACCAATCCCCGCTGCCCTGCCTGTCGATCTCCTTGAACCCGTCTGCTCACAACAGTCAGTGCCCCCCTCCCCAAATATACCTACTTTTTACTGGAAATCCGATACATCCGAAACTAAATACTTTTTTCTATACCCCCCCCCCCGGATATTAATGCCTAACTGTCGATGGTGTCGCCCTGTATGTGTAACACAATGAGTCTATTACTTTCGTATTGTCATTTACTTCCTAGCTAATATTTTCCAGTGGTCCTCGCTGGGAGGGTGGAGCAATCTATAGTATCATAACACCCTGTTCCACCAAATTAATGTGTACATCCTTGATCCCCCGCTGCAAAATTAAATTATATAAGAAAGTAATAAATAAGAATAAAAAGGAAAATGGTGCAGGAGGACATAGGGTTTCTCATTCAATCCAGGATAATGCCTGATCTGTCTGACCTTTCTGCTAGTGTGTCTGGAGAAGCTTCTTCAGCCATGTCCAGCTGCTAACAACATCTTAAGGGACCAAACTGCAGCTGTGGACCAGAGCGCTAGAGAATTACTCTCCGACTGACATGGGAATTCCTCCTTCTGAAGTCTTCCTTCCTGGCCCAGAAGCACCCCAGGTCTAGATCAGAAGTTGTTATCAGCAGATGGGCTACAAAACTGACTCAGCCATCTGCAAATGGGGAGAGGAGGACCACACGATGCAGCATTGACTTGTCTGCCCTCGACTGACCAACCAGTGCAGCTTGAAAGATTCTGCAGAGTACAATAATAATGCAAAGAACTGCGTAAAAAGTTGGGAAACTGTCGTATGACCGCATGTTTCAAAGACATGCAAAGAAGAGGTCTGTGCATGTATGGAGCTCAAAATATGTTAGAAACTGTTTATTTATCTCCCGCCCATGGCGGGAAGATGTGACACAAGGTCGGAAAGTTAAGATTGAAAAGCCAACGTCCAAGAGGTTGAGCACTCTGGCTTACAAAAATGCCTGAGCTGATCCGTCAGAATTCCCCGGTACTAGCACCTCGGGCGATTAGCAATAAACTAACCCTTCTGAAAGCGTGAGAAGGTAAAGCCTGGGGGAGTTGACCTCCTAGAACTGCACAGAACCATACCTCAGCCGGACAGAGCAGAGCCAGAAAATACCACAATGGCTCACCCTCTGTCGAACTGATCGTTGAGGACGTATCTTCGACTGGTATAAAATTTGTGCTTCTGTTTGGAAACTGGGAAGAGATAGCTGAAAACATAAATGAGTGGTGGAGAGTTGTAAGGTATTAGCGGCAAAGAATTTGCAACATGCAGAACTGAAACAAAATCTGCGTCAACGGGTTGTGAAGAATCTAGATGTTAGTAAAACTAGTTGGAAAAGTGAGACATATTATGGTCGTATTCTATTGTCCAAAGCTGGATACGTGAACCACTTGAAGTCACATGAAAGACGTCCTCGTATACCTTTACTTCCACGACCCGATGACACTACTTGTGTGATATACAACAAAAAAGGTAAACTGCAAGTCTGAAGAAACATATGGCTGTACATAGACAAACCTGACATAGTGTTATGGGACAAGGAGAGAGTAGCAACCTTAGTTGAAGGCAGTGTCCTTACTGATGCTGGCTTAAATCGAGCCGAGAGGAAGAGGATAACTAAATACCAAGGTCTTATGTACGACATGAAAAGAAACTTGAATCTTAGGAAGATTTCCATTATTCCAGTAATCATAGGAGCTACTGGGCCTATGAAAAAGAAGTTCAAAAACTACCTGGCGAGTATACTCGGTGAACCAAGTGCAAGAGAGATAAAAAAAATGTGCTCAAAGGGGTGATTAGAATCCTAAAAAGATCTCTCGGTTGGAGTCTCTGAAATAGCGGGTGAATATCTGGCATCTGGTAGGATCCCTCATCCCCAGCAAAAACAAAAAGATTAGAAAATTAAAAAAAAAAAAAAGACAATATTCCACAAAGCAACCGGGTCAATCCGGTGAAGACACTAGACTTCATATGTCACCTCTGCTTCAAGCGATGTAAATCAGCTGCTGGCTTGAAGAGCCACCCATGTTGCCATGAGAGAAGAATCGGGGAGCTAACAGCAGAGATGTTGATGGGCAGAACAGCTATCATCTGTGAAGATGGAGCGATCAATATGTATGTATCCTGGTCACAGGCGCAGATTATAGGCTTGGCATGCTTGGTCCGACTTTTCATTGGCATACATAAACAGCCGGAAAAGGCCGAATGAAAACGACCCAGTGTCAAAACAAGGCAACGCTATCAAACAGGAAAAAATAATGAAACATTAATAAATATGAATAATTTCAAACAAGAAAAAAACAGTCACTGTTTGCAAAATATTATGAAAAAATATTTATTTTTTGACGAAGAAAATATAATGAAACAAGTGTTATAATGTTTTTTTTTTTTGGCAAGAAAGTTAAAGTTTATTTAATTAATATTATTTTTTGTTTCGATAAATTGTTTTTTTCTTGTACTGGTACAGCTTTTGAATCAGGCCGACTACGTTAGGGTTAAAGTGCAAAAAAAAAAAAAAACCAACAGTTTCTTACATTTTTTTTAGGGTTAGGGTTTGAGAATTTTTTTTTTTTCATTTTCCAAAATTTTGCAGATTTTCTGTTGGCATTAGCACAGACGAATTTTATGATTTTACGCAATCGATGCTTATGTATTATTTGGGCAGATGAAATTTTCATTTTCATTTTAAAAGAGTCAGTTGAAAGGAGAGATAATTCAAACTGTTTTTTTGTTGTTGTTGTAACCATAACCCATAAGGAAAATCCAGAGAATTAGTAAGAAAATAAATTTAGAAAGGGTACTTATGCAGTTTACGGACCAGGCTGAAATAATAACGTTATAATTTAGAAAGCCATTCTTAACATGGGGAAGTGGAGAGTTGATTAACTATTCTGTACGTTCACCTAACAATTTAATAAACAGAATAGTTAATCAACCCCCCACCTCCCTCATGCTAAGAATGGCTTTCTAAATTATAAGCACCATACAATCTGATTGGCAAAGCGCTTCGTCATTTTCCGGCTGTTTACGTAAACGAAAAGTCGGTTTTTGCATGGGTCACAAACTGTACCAGTACCAAGGTATGAATCCGTCTATCCCCCCTAACTATGGATTAAATAGAGTAAACCAGACTCTCAAGTCTTGGTTGTGCAACTAGTCTAGGAAAAGGAAAACTCTGAAATGACATCAGTCTTTCTCTGCTTATCCCGGCATTGTTTACAGTTGTCCTTGCCACTGAAGACAAGCAATGCCGGTTCAGGAGAAGTGCAGTTGGAGATTGTGCAACCCTTACTTTACTATAGATTCCTTGCGCAGTAACCCTTATAAGGGATATCCATTGATTTTCGAGACTGAAAGGATCCCCTCCCTCACATATATATATATGATTATCCATGATTAGTGTTCCCTTTAAAACTACATATCCTGTCATAATATACAATAAATTATAATGGTGTATCATTGACAGTTTTTGCTCGGCAGAGCAGTATCCCCCCCCCCCCCTCCACTGCCCAGGGTAATCGGAAGCCATATTGGCGCCTGGGAAACCATTATAATTTGCTTATTACGTAATCACTTCTTTATCTACTTTCTTCATTTTTTTTTTTACTTTCTTCATTTTTTTTTTACATTTTTTACTTTGTTTTTTTTGTTGCTTTCTTTCTTTTTTACTTTTTTTGCTTTCATTTTACGTTTTGTTTCACTTTTATTTTCTCCTTTTTTACTCTTTTTAATGTCTTTACTTTTTTCTTTATTTCTTTGTCTCTTTTTCTTTTTTCTTTATTTCTTTTTCTTTTTTCTCTTCTCGTCCTTTCTTCTCTCTTTCTTTTTCTCTTTTCTTTACTTTTTCCTTCTTCATTCTCTCCCCCCCCCCCCCTTACCCCATTTCTTTCTTTCCTTTGTTCATTCCTTTTTCCTTCTCTGTTCAACTGTTCTGGACGCGCCTCTCAAATGTTGATGATAATCTTTAACGACGACACACAATCTCGCGAAGGCGTTTCAGTTAAATAAATATTTCCAGATCCTCTTTCATTATTGGGGGAGGGGGGTAAATCATCAGTGAAGAAAACCTATACAGTTTTATTTTTGTTAAACCAGATGTTTTAAACGAAATTTTCTCCAGATCAGAATATCGTATGATTGTAGCTTGAGCCGTAACACGGTCACGGTCACGCGAAACAGACAAGGGCCCCGTTAAAAGTGCTGGTAATATTCCTTGGCTGCTATTGAACTTTCTCGACTTGAGCAGTTTCATTTTGTTTATTTTTCGTTTTGTGTTGCCTCCTCGTTAAGTCAATTTTGTATCTGATATTTACCAGTTCTGAGCAGGTATTTGTACCAAATATGTTAACTATTTTCATAGCCGATATTATTTTTTGTTTGTATTTATTGTAATTGTTGTGAAGTTGTTGGTATTAGCGGTAAGACACAAATATGGAGAAATAAATGGATGAAAACGATTCTATGTAGATCAACAATAGTGAATGATTTATTAAACAATTTACAACTGGGAGAAATTACTATGAAATGAGATTTTGATTGTCTGTCACTGAACCGATGTCAGTAAGCCTCCATTGAATTTTCTTGTTTGTTGCCATTTGGTCAAATCGGAGACAGATGTTTCCAAATGTTTCCTGGCAGGAGAGATAACTTTTGGCTATAGAGTTATTTCCCTTTAAATAGAAAAAAAAAACATTTAAAAGTATCATAAGTGGCATGCACCCACCTAACAGTAATCATGTTCGCATTGAATGCCCGTGTGAAAGACAGAGCAGGAGCTATTAAACTCCTGCAAGAAATTGGTATCTTTCACAAAGCTGGAAAGTTCCAATAAGTTATTTTTCATAAGGTTTTTTCTCCAATAAATTATTTTTCAAAACATTTGTTACGGTCTTCTAATCTAACCCTAACCTAACTGGCAGCTTACTCGGACTTAGGGTTAGTGGTAAAAGAATTTTGTTCATTGCCCTAAAATGTTAGAATAGCCTGGAAATGAGGGATCATTTTACGTTAATTTTATGTACGAAACTGTTTCCTCACTCTAAATTCTAAAATAATTAAATAAAATAATGGCCTAAAAAAAGTAGAATCTCATTTTTGAGGGGGTGGGTGAGGTTTGGTGATTCAGCGGAGTGTGTTAATCTACAAATGTATAAAAAAAAAAAAGACAAACCATCTTGGTCTTAAATTTTTAGAGTAAACAATATGGTAACACCGTAGTAATAGGCAATACAAAAACCCAAATTAACCGAAACGAAATTGCTCCAATCAAGACAGTTAAAAAGTACCGTTTCTTGCCCAAAAGCAGTAAATTTATTCATCGTAGAAAAATTTATATGGAAGCAAAACACAAACTTTAGCTGAAATGGAGGAAAAATATAAATACACGTGTGGAGCATGAGAATGTATTTCTGGAACTAAACAAATTAAGAAATTATATTTCACACTAAAAAAGCTGCTACTGATAATATTCAAACAGGAAACTTAAAGCTTACAAATACATATATACATACACATGAAATAAGCATATCCATCCATATACGTTAATGTATTACAGCTTACATAGCTGCTGCTGTTGCTTCCTTCAGTATCTTACAGCTTAGACATACACACATGAAATAAACATGTACATTAATTCATCATTCTTCCCTCCCTACTAGCTGGGAGAGCCTTGATTGAAAGCTTGTTGTGTCCACTTTTTTAACCGGTCTCTGGCTGCGATTAGATGGCTTTAAATCCTTTTGTAGAAAAATAGTGGGTCCCTTCAGTGTCTTACAGCTTACACATGAAAATGATATAACATTAATTTATTATTAATGTCATACGCATTTTCTGCTGATATGTTGACATTAGCGCTGCTGCTGCTTCCTTCAACGTCTTAGAGCTTACACATATATATTTATTTACTCCTCTGCAGGAGTTAGGCACAAGGCCAGTTTTATCTTACTCCCACAAGTAAGATGTGACCACAGCTTGGGTCGAGTAAGTGGGGTTAAAAGCCAGCGCTCGAGAGGTGAGCACTCTGGCCATTTAAAAATTGCCTGGGCAGCCCCGTCGGCATTCCCCGGTAGGGGCGCCTCAAGCAGTAAGCAATAAACTTACTCCTCCCCAAAGAGGGGAGGCGAAGCCTGGGAGGGTGGACCTCCTAGAACTGCACAGGACAAACCCACAGACAGGTGGAATCAAGTCCCGAAGGACAAGACGACACCCGTCTATAGGGGTGCAGTATCCATCGGAACAGATACTACACTTACTTCCTAGCGTGTGCCAGGTAAGTATACACATATATACGCATATGAAATAAACACATAAATAATTTATCATTAATGTCATACACATCAGTGCTGCTGCTGTTGCTCCCTTTTATGCACGCATAGAACATTGGATGTATATATGTAGAATTCAACAAAACCTTTTTGTTTTTGTGTACCCTGACCCCAGTTAAAATTGTGTTTTTTTTAGATTAGGACTCACGCTAAAATCGACTTGGCGTCAGTATTTTCCGGTTTACGTAAATCGCCGGAAGGTACCGACGCCAAGTCGGTTGACTTACGTCGGTACCAAAAAATACAAAACTAGACTGGATTTACAAGTGGGGAAAAAAACATTAACCAACATTTAAAGCAAAAAAGTAAAGAAAAAAAAAATGATACATTTAGTCAAATTGTATGAAAGAAATATTTATTTTTAACGAAGAAATAAAAATAAACAAGTGATAAATTATATTTTTTAAATGTTTTTTTTACTGAAAATTATTTTTGGTTTGTAATCAGGTAAAAATGGCGACGTCAGGGTTTTTTTTTTTTTTTTTTTTTTTTACTGAAAAATATTTTTGTTTGGTTAGGGTTTAAGGGTTAGGTATTAAAGTTTTTTTTTTGTTTTCTTTTTTGCCTGAACATTTTTTTTCTTTTGCGATCAGTTTTTCTTCGTGACAAAAGTTAATCACTCCTTGGGGAGACGCAACAGTCAGTGATAGCTCATTAAAATTCATTGCAGTACTTTCGCGTTTCAATCAGTTGCAATGTTGACATTTTGTCTGCTTATTTGTTACAATTAATTTAAATGTTGACATGTCGTCTGCTTATTTTCTCGCATTTTTATTGGCTAACCGTTTCGGTTCTTTCCGGCGGTTTACGTAAACACCCGGAAAGTACCGACGCCAAGTCAGTTTTAGCGTGGGTCTTAATCTAAGAAAGTACCGTAAAAGTAAAAGGAAGTTTGTGAAAGAAAGTAAAAACAGGATTAAAAACATAGATTTACAAAGTTACAAGCTATGAAAGATTGTATGTGTGTATTGTTTGTATTGTGTGTTTAAGTTCAGACAGTTAACAGACCACTCAATAAGTCCCGAACCTGACATATAGATGCCGCCACTAAACAAAAACATTGATGATTTTTTTGTTTCTTTAAGTACTAACTATCAAATGACACCTGTAAAAATTTGAGCCCAATCAGATTATTAGTTTATAAATTTCAGTTATTTAAGTGAAACTACTGTTGCAAATTTTCAAAGACAATGGAAAAATCTGAACTTTGGCTGTTCATAAAGCATAGTTTTCTGATGGGAAAAATACTGTTTTAAGCAAAGCAATGTCGTCATAAATGTTATTCGGACTCTACTCCGTCGAAAACAACGGTGAAAATGTGGTATACTGACTTTAAACACGGTCGTACAGACACAAATGATGCTGAACACTCAGATCGGCAGTTGTTTCGGTAAAACATTAAAAAAAAGTCCACAAACTCGTTTTGACCTATCGTAAATTAAAGTTGTGTGAGATAGCAAAGGAGTTGAAGATATCAGAGGACAATGTATTCACCATTTTTAATGAACATTTGTCAGTGAGAAAGCAATGTTCAAAGTGGTGCCGCGTTTGTTCACAGTCAATCAAAAGCAACAACGCATCAACGATTCAGAGCGTTGTTTGCAACAGTTTCAATGCAAGAGTTTTTGCGCTAATATGTGACAATGGATGAAACATGGATTCACCATTTCACTCTAAAGTCAAACCGGCAGTCAGTTGAGTGAGCAACAGCGGGTGAAATTCGTCTAAAGCGACGAAAGACGCAAACATCAACAGACAAGGTTTTCTCCTTCGTATTAAGATGCGCAAGATATTTTGTTCATTGATTAACTTGAAAAGGGAAGAACCATTATTAATAGCGAATATCATATAGCATTGTTGGTACGTTTGAAAGAATAAATCGCCCCCCTCCCCCCCCCCCCTCGCGCTCAACGGGCATAAATGAAAATTCACTGTGTCACAAGTCGATTGCAACAAGGGCAAAACACATGAATTGCACTTCGAATTGCTTCCATACCCACCCTATTCTCCAGATCTGCCCCCCCCCCCAGCGACTATTAACTGTTTGCTAAGTTCCCCTCTATGTGCCGAATCTCTATGTGCCCCCCACACCCAAGTGAGCTATGGGGGCAGAACCCAACTAAAACTTCAAATACGATTTTAATGTAATTTAAATTTAAACACCAATTAAGAGTTTTTCAACTTTTCAGCTTCTTCTAGAGGACCCATCTAAGAAAGTTGTGTGTTCAGATCACATCGGGGTCACCATTGTTATAAGACCCTATCATAGCATGGATAGTAAGGCAAACTCTTATAATATTTTTTGTAACAACACGAACGGACGTCAACGAAAGGCAAACAAAACCTTTGTTTTTTTGTTTTTTTTATAGAAATCGCTCCAGACAAGGCATGAAGCCACTTGATGTAAGGAGCTAACAAGAACAAATATTATCATCGTAAACACAGGAGATGCCTATTGGCCTTAGTCTTGAAAAGACTAAAATTATAGGTAGGAGGAAAACAGTAAGCAGGAAGAGTTACACAAGCCTGCGGTGCTTGGAAAGAAGCTACTGGAATAGGAAGTTGTATTACAATGAGATATCAAAACAGCGAATTGATGAAGACCACTAGACCAACGAGTCAAACGAGCTCTAACAAAAGAATCGGGAAATAGATCATACAATTCTGAAGAAAACATGCTATAAACAATGTTTATGAACAACAACGATAAGTATTTATTTATGTTACCGACAGCGTTGGGTATAGGTTGGCGAAAGTTAGGACAGTGTCAAAGTAAAGGAAGGAATTATACAATGAGAAAGTTCAGCTGCCGAAAGTCTACGAGCTGTTCATCTTAGAGTAAAAACAGCCAGTGCTTGGGTGTTCAGTGGACAAAAGCGAAGAGAGAGGGGCGTCCTTTTTCGTTGCTTCCAGGAAACTCTCTGGTGACTACTGCGTGTCTCCCACAGTGCGTTAAAGTAGTCTTTCAATAGGGGTTGGAATTAATACGCTCTGGAAGCTGATTGGTCAGCGTGTGACCAAATCACCTAATAGGGACTGCTCTCTGAAAGATAAAATAAATGTCAGTATTAATGACTGCTACACTTCCGACTATATTAACGGGCGAAACGGATGGGTTTAAACAAAAAGAAAACAGTAATATAGTGTTATGAGCATAGTGGGAAAAAAAAGAATAATGTAGTGTTCCTCATTCTATTCCGAGCAACGTCGGGGCTTCCTGCTAGTATTATTTACACATACATATATATATATATATATATATATATATATATGTATGTGTATGTATATAAGATTCTCACATAATTTCCATTTAAGTGCGCTCCATCTACGATTTGATTTCAACATTTTACTTTTGGATTTACCTCATTTTGAACACTTTCTCCATACTATCCCTACGAAAAACTTTTTTCGTCTTCTTCAAAATCTCCTTTTCATTGGACACCTTTTCAACGGACAATTACCATCTGGACAAACCACATATCTTTTTTACGCGAACTTTTTTTCACTCCATTTTTAATGTTTTTCAAATGTTTGAACTTTAGCTTTGCCACAGCCAGCTTATCTATCTGTATTTCTCCTCCTCTGATAAGATTCCGATCTTTGAAAAGCCTTGGCTTAAGGAAAGAATAATAAACACTAGTCTATTACAGAATACACCTTGCATTGAACAATCGAAATTTGAAATAAATTTATCATTCTTATTTCTTCTATCTTTATAATTGCTCTATCTCGTATATTGAGCTTAATCTTTTCACTATAGGTTCTATCTACTAAAAGTTCGCTTTTGGTTTATATTTGATTCACACACACACACACACACACACACACACACACACACACACACACACATATATATATATATATATATATATATATATATATATATATATGTGTGTGTGTGTGAGAGGCACGCATGCTTGACTCATAGTTCTATTTTTAAAACAAGGCATTTAAATTTTCACAGACAATAATACAAAACGCACAAGCCAAGTAAGGTGTGGTTTTGGTGGTTATTTATTTTCTTTTTATTATCGTTTTGTTGGTTGTCCTTGGATATTAAATATAAACATGATGTAACAAAAACGCGACGTCCATTTTTCAAACGAATTTCAAACAAGAAAATAAACAACTTCACTTCCCAGATGACGCGCTTCACGAACACGTTTTCAATAGTTTTTTTAACTCTTTTTTTTTTCCCCTCTTTTTTTTTTCTGGTTGTATTTTTATAACGTTATTTTTGTCTTTTGTTCTCATCAACCACAATAAAGACACTTTCCGTCTACTTTTCAATATATCTCTAAGTAGTGCGTGACACTAAGGGAGGTAATTCAGTATATAAACCCAGGAGCATCTGTTTCAAAGTACAAGATGTCGTCAACTTACGATCTATTCAAGTTACGCCTAACCGACTTTACGACCGAGTGTGCTATTTACTTATTTTTTATTTTATTTACGATACTCATAATTGAAAATTATTAAATTATTTTTACGGAATATGAGTATAAGTTGGGTATGTGTATATGTTTATCTATTTGTATTTACAAGATTCACTCCTAAACCAACCGATCATTATGACTTTTGAGATACAACTGCGAGGAGGAAGAGATGGTAATGGGGGTTAGTTTTATACAAAGGGTGCAAAAAAACGGGTGGAAGTCCTTCGTGAAAAATCAGATGCCTCTGATTTTTGTGAAATTTGAACAATAGGTATATCAATTATTAAACATTCCCCAAATTTCATTTTCTTTGGAGTATTTTAAAAGGTACACGGGCCGACTTACGCCCAAATCGCTTTAGGACCGGTTGGTCGTAACCAATTGTGGTCGTAAGTCGACGACAACCTGTATTAAATAAAAAGTGAAAATTGTTTGCGGTCGTTTGATGTAAAGTAACAATGAAAGACCGTTTGATGTGTATGATGTAAATAGTTCATTGTTTAGAGGGAAATACATGTTATTGTGATGTAAAAATATGGCTATTTGTTTTCAATGTTTGATTGATTTAACCTTTCTATCCGTCATTTTTAACAGAAGAGGTATTCTTGTGTGTGTGTGTATATATATATATATATATATATATATATATATATATAATGTATATATATATTATTTTTAACTATACATTAAGTGTCTGTTCAGTGTACCGAGGTTTCATCTGTCTAGACATGCCGTTTCTGGAGCAGAAAGCGTCTTATATTGTGAAACCGAATCTTCATCACCATTCAATTGGTGAAGACATTGAGAAAAAAGGAGGAAAAACAAAATTCACCAGTTCAAGCCCCCCCCCCCCCATCTCCCGTAACAGATAATCGCATTCGTAAAGTTGTTATTGTTTGTTTAAGGAGGATTTTTTTAGTGTTTATTTTATTTAAAGGGTGTTTTTATTAATGTTTGTTTGTTTAGGTGCGTTTGTTTAGAAAGTGTTTTTAGCACTTTGTTTTTCTTTCTTTCACAATTTCAGATATTTATGAACTGGCTCGGATGTGTATTATCAAAATCCGCTGTATAATGACAAATTTCAAAATATCAATCCTGGTTAAAGGTTTAATTTGGGGGAAATATAGGAAATATATCAAACCGTGATCTTTATGTTTTATCCTGTGTAAATAAAATACTTCATATTAGCTCTTGTAGAACTTACGATCGAGCACTTTGTTTTTTTTTTTCAACAACTTTTTTCTAATTTATGATATATATATATATACAGGGTGTCCCAAAATAATGTATACACCCTTTGAATCGTTATAACTCGTTCAATTTACTGAGTTTGATTTGCAAACAAAATTGATAAAAGAGTAGAACAGTAAGATACACATTTAAAAATACTGAAAGTAAAATTAACAAAAACATAGAAAATTAACTTTTAATAAACGTAAAGGCTACAATGTTTAAAGCAAGAAACCTGAAGTAATTGCAAACAAATGGGAGTAGTAATTGTAGTAGAATGTGCTCAAATACCGGAGTAAATGTCGCAGGACGTTTGTAGGTACAATTCTTCACGTCTTCACTATATGGAAAGTGTATTGAGCAGAACGGGTTGGGGTTAGGATGAGGGTTCATTTTATGAACATTCTGAAATTACCCTAAGTAGCCTTTATCTTTGTTAAAAGTTAATTTTCTATGTTTTTGTTAATTTTACTGTCAGTATTTTTAAATGAATATTCTTACTCAATCTTGTTTATCAATCTTGCAAATAAAAATCAGTAAATTGAACGACTTATAACAATTCAAAGGGTGTATACATTATTTTGGGACACCCTGTATATATATGACTTGGAGGAATGCTATGAAAAGTAAAAGTCTGAGAGTGAATGTTACCAAGAACAAAGTGATGATTAGTGGTTGTAGTGTTGAAAAACTCCCCAAAAGAGTTTGTTGAAAGGAAGTTGGGTGCAGCTCAGATTTTTGTGGTACTTGTAAGCATTGGGTACACAAGAAGTGTAGTGGTAGGTTGAGCTGATAACCAGTTTGTTTGCTAGAAGTCTAAGACAATGGAAACGAATTGAGAAATCAGATGTAGAGAAAATATATTCGGATGGCAGAGATGGTTGTTCAAAAGTTTTGTTACCTTGGTGATACCATTGGAGCTAGTGTAAAGATTTAAGAGTGCATGGAGTAAGTTCAGGGAACTCTTGCCATTACTAATCAGCAAAATGTTACCAGTCTATCAAGCATTTGTATGCAATGTGAAGATTTATGGAAGTGAAACCTGGCCAGTGAGGGTTGAGGGTATGTGTTGCATGGAGAAAAATGATACGAGAATGATACGATGGATGTGTAACATGAGTGTTAAATACATACTTTGTTCTGATGATCTCACAGGAAGATTAAATCTGGACAGAATAGGGAGATGTGGGCAGAACAGGATATTTCGATGGTATGGCCATGTTGAAAGAATGGATGAGAGTTCTTGGGTTAGTAGATAAAGAACAGTTGAGGTAGCAGGTTCAGTTCACAGGGGAAGGTCAAGGAAAACATGGTAGGAATTGATAGGGATAGACTTGAGAAAGAGGGATAAATAGACCTAGCCAGAGATAGGTAAGTTTCGAAGTCAATTTTTAAAAACCGAATATGATGATGATGATGATATTGCTTGCTTATTTCAAGCTCACTCGGACATCATTGACTAGAATCTTTCATATTTTATGGTCTTTTATCACATTCTTTAGTTTTTCCACCAACAAACAGGTGTAATTTCTTAACTGGTCCACATATTCAATTGCTAACCGACCTCTTTTCACTTTTCCCTATTTTATTTCCAATATGTCTTGGCTAAAATCCATTTTGACTTGACAAAGAAAGTGGGCTCCCTCTACCATGCTAGAAAACTTCTCACACCTGACAGTATCTTATATCTCCACAAAGCCACCATCCGCCCATACATGGAGTATTGTAGTCACATCTGGACTGGTGCACCATCCACTAGTCTCTCACTCCTAGACAGGGTAAAAAAAAGAGTCTGTAATCTAATAGGTCCCTCACTATCCAAGTACTTCAATGGAATGTGTTCCGATGAACCTGCTGCTCTGGTGCCCCTCTCGACGTAAATATGCTCGACTAACCCGACAATCAGCTAAATCCCATCCATTCACTGTGGAGGTCCCCTTTGGAACTCCCTCCCTGCTCCCTGTTTCTCCGACTGTATCGCCATACAGAAATTTAAAACTAATGTGAACAAGCATCTCATTTCACAGCTCTCAATTTAGGACCCCCCCCCCAAACTGTCAGCTTAATTCTCAGTAGCCCTTTACGTCTACAGTGACAACTTGCCTTGTTTGAGGTGAACTAAGTTTTAAAAAAAAGAAGGGTCCGAAATAATTATTGTCTTAAAATGTGTTAGTGGTTGTTGCCTTAAAATCTTTAGTAATATAAAGAGGAATACGTGTCCTAGGACGGGTAAAATTCATTCCCTGATATTTCCCCTTACAAAGAAGATTAAAATCAAGATATAATGATACTAAACCAAGGCGATCCATAATACAGGCCTGGCAAACATGCGACTGAGGTTCACGACTGGGAGCGAACATGTGAAAAACAAAATTACTACTAAATAATAGTTACTGAGAAAAATTTTAGTAAGAAATTTCTTAGTAATGTCCAGTAATTAGCAACTATACATATTATTAGGAAGCAGCTTACAATAATTGATTTATTTCCATCAAATCAGATGTAAAAAAGTACAAAAATATAAAAACTAAATTCACAAAAAAATCACTTCATTCACCATGAATTAGACACATTTTTGATATTTCAAAAGTCATGAGTCAATTTGTTTATATTGACTAATTGATTAGAGAAAATATAATGACATAATACAAGCAGAAAACAAATTTGACATTTTAGAAAATCAAATACTTTATGAATAAAAAGAAAGAATTTTGATAATTTTTACAAAATTTGTGATGTTTGTTACATATAAAATTTGTTTTTACAGAAGATGAAGAAAATGCTTATTTCTTCATGATACGATAACACATATTATACACACTCTTAATAATAAAATCAACTTAAATTAACAAGAACATAAAACCAATAAAATATTTGTAAAAAGGAGGGAAATGTAAAACATATATAATGACTGCTTGGAAAATTATGCATCATCAATACTGATTATATTATCATGAGAATTGTAGAAACATTTTTATTTAATAAATAATATTTTAAGATAATTTCAAAACTTTTAGTGCTGGTTCTTGAATTGCCTGCCTTAGGTGAATGAAACAAGCAATAATTTTTGAAAAATATATTGGACAATATAAACCCATGCTCTCTTTTCATATTGAAACTGACATAAAGATTTTTGTCAAAGAATGTCTGCAAGTGTTCAATTTAACAATACCAAACAAAAAAACCAACCTACTGGACTGTGGTATCCAGTGGAATTTTTAAATTACCATGATCTATTTCTTAAAAATGTCCATATTTTTGAAAGTAAAAACTTGTATTATTAAATATTTCTTCATCAGTTGGGCAATCTTTTCTTGTAACATAACCGGCTATATACAAAAGAGACATTTTAATATCTTTAGAGATCTTAATTTCAAGATCTGGTAAGTTATCAAATATTTTGCATACCATTTCATCCAGCAAATATTCACATTTTGAATAATTATGTCCTGAATCAAAGTTGTATTCTTTGACATCAACATCTAATTTAAATAGCAGTTTAGTTTTTTTCAATATGAAATCTTTCAACAATATTCTGAACAGTTATAAAATATGCACCACCAGAACTTTGTCTTAATTTTCCAAATTCATTTTCTAAATAGTCTGTGGTAAATTCACTAAGGATAACAAAGTTAAACCCACTGCTTAGTAAATATTTATAAACAGCAGTTAAACCATTGCATGTATGTTCAATGGCTAAACTAGTATCCCTTGTTAATGATTTAATTCTTTTTCCTTGCTTGCTTCCCATTTTCTGTGCCATTTTTCCAAAATTACAAAGAAATATAAGGTTTTCATCATTTAATTCTGTTATCACCTTTTTCAGTTGATCATTTTTCTTAATTTTCTTAAATTTCTTTAACACTGACAATTTTTCAAAATGTCAACACCTTTTCAATAAAATGAACTGTTTCTACAGTATCCTCTTCATTTAATAATGAATGCGATTTAATTGCTGCTACAGTTTGATCACAAAAAAACGTTTAAACAATGAGAAACGTTTTGTCGCTCAACAGGTTTTGGGTAAACTGTCACATCATTTAGTTTTGATGATTTAACAAACTGAGTTTTTTCATGTTCGTAAAGACCTTTTACAACTTTCCATTTTGCTAACATCTTATCTTCAGAATCAAATAGTAATTTGGAAGAAGCTTCAGTAATCCAATTATTCCAAATATTTTTAAAAAGGTGGACATAGTGAAAAAGTAAATACAAGCCATTTTTAGTTAGCCAAGGCTTATCATAAACAGTGTCAAATCTTTTGAAAAAAGTTTGATTAATCCTGTTTTTGTCACATACAATTGCAATTACTTGACCATTTAATTGTTTAATTAAGTCAACAATATTTGAAACTTTTTCATATAAAAATATTGCCTCTAACTTGGCAACTGAGATCAATTTAAGTAAAGTTTTGGTCCACCATGTAAACATTTTACCATAATCCCCAATACTGTTTTTGCTAATCCTTCAGAGTTTTCAGCAAAACCAAATACATTGCCTCCGTGATATTGTAGAGAAGTTTTTGTTATATTGCTGGTTACTTAATAACACGTTTCTTAACACGTTGTGATACGTTCGTAGAATGTCGGAATCTCTGGTCGTCGTAGAACTCTCGTCTGTTGATCCCGAAACGGGAGGATGTGTCACTTCTATTCACGTTTCCCAGTTGCAGGGAAACTATTCGTACTAACCGTGGCTCTTTCTTCACTGTCATTGCCTCGCCATCGTATGGACACTATTTGTACTAACCGTGCGTCCCTCCTCTTCACTGCCATTGTTGTCTCTGCTTTGTGTCGAGATCGCTACCAGTCTGTTGTTTCGTCGCCGCCACCATTCTCTGCAGATGCTTTGTCGTTGTTACATTTTCGGCCGGCAGTTTCTTTCTGTAACTGAAACCAAATCTCGCCATACAATAAAATATAACAAGGCTTCTCCTTTTTAATTTAGAGCCATTTATTTACTATACTGCTTGTCGATACTGGGCAAGTTCGTTGTAGCAGAGAGAGGCTTACACTAGTTAATTTTCTAAATTAATCACCTAATCACTTGTAAGGTAAGTATTGGGGGACATCGTTTGGCTCTCATTTTTGGAGGATCCAAAATCCCCTAGCGTGTAATCGCTACATGGCTAAAGTGTGTTGACTATTCGGCTTCCAAGTCCAAACTGAAATCTCAACTCCAGTGGGAAAACTGTGACGTCACAAAATCTCGTGATCAACACGCAGGTGTGACCTAACCTTTGAACTTAAGGTCTCGTCACCCATCACCGCGACCGTGAGAAAAATCGTATCAAAGTTGCACGAGGTGACTCCGCTACAAATCGCGCAAGTCAAACCCGATCTCCAACAGACACGTCCACTCTTATAGGGCCATTATCTAACATTTTTACATACACTTCATTAACTAAAAGAATGACATTTTTCTGATTTTCAGAAATTTTAGATAATATGTCACCCAGAAAATAAAAATTATCTAATTTTTAAACTTTTGGTGTCAAAACTGATAATGTTCTCACACTGGGTAATTTAAAATTATCCCGAAGTCGATTATATAATGACCGAGACGTTACAAAATATTCAAATGCCCTGATAAGAATATTAGAATCATAATGTTTTGTGCCAATACTTACTGGAGACATAATATTAATTTGTTCTTTTAAAATAATTTTTTTTATCAATTTCTACTTTGCTAAGAAAACGAATCGCTTCATTAATCTGTGACCAATGGTGAAACATTAAGACTCGATTTTTTGAAAGAGAACAAATAGTTGTATGTATACCAGCATGGTAGCATTTAAATTTTAAATTTTCAAAATTTGTTATCATAAATATTGGAATACCTCCGGTAAAAATTCAACAGACTGAATCAACAGCTGATTGTTAACTTTATAGAATATAACTTCTGATACAAATTCCTGTTGATCAATATTGTCTAACAAATTTTGAAAACTGCTAATTTTTTCTTTTTCTAGGAATTGTGCTAACTCATCATTTTGCACAATTCTCACAGGGCTGAAGATTCATTTGTTGGTCTTGGTTTTGATTGAGGACTTTTTAAGACATTTGATGGCAAATGATCAAATACTGATGGGGAATTCTTCGGTCGTACTTTTCCTCTAATAACCACTGTTTCATACCCAGAAGGAAAATGCCTTTCACAAGCAACAGTGCTTGGTTTATCAAGAGTGTTGTCTCTAGGTATTGTCTTTAGCAATCGTTCTTGCTCATTTTGATCTTGGAAGACGAAAAACAGGAACCTTATTTTCCTGATTATAATTGCCACAACAACCTGCCACACAGCAATTCTTTACCATAATGAGCAAGGTTTTGAAGATACTGAAATTAAAAATTATTAACTAAACTATTATTTTGTAAACATTACATAGTGATTTTAAAAAGTGTATGAACCTTAAATTCTATGGTCTGAAAGGTTTGAACTTGAATTGAAAATTGAAAATTTGTAATTGTATGAAGGTGGAATTTATATTTTAGTGGATAACATGGATTAAGATTTATAAATGTCAGAACAAAGGAATTTAAGATTGAGACATTGGGACTTTAGGATGACGAAAATGAAATGTATTCATTCTCGGGAATGAGAAGCAAGTAGAAATTTTAAATCCATACACAACACAGGTGAGTCCAGTTTTAAGTCCTCTAGATTACATGCTAATAATATGGCCAGGAATCTTTCATGGTATATTTGTTATTATTGACATTCCTGTCTTGGGAAAATACAACAGAATTCCAGAAGTGATATATGGTCGAAGCAACATCTGCTATAATTGTACAGGCTATTTTGCAATTGGTGCGGATGCAGCAAGTTGCCCAGGTTAAAAGGATTGACACACGGTCACAACAGCCTTTCTTAGACCTCTTGCCTTTGCTGCAAGCTGATCGTTCCTCTTGTAGGTTTCTGCAATGTCCCTACAGACAGTATAATAGTACGAGGCTAGGCAGGAGGATAAATGGACCGCTTGAAAATTTGATTTCATGAACAGTGCTAAAATAATTTAAATTTACTTATAATTATTTTATCTGAAGGGAAAGGATCAATCACTCAAGTAAAATTCAATTAACAAGTTTAAATACCTTTTATGCTTCAATTGTACTATAGAGACTGTTTAGTTTTATTACCCATTTCGCTCTGTATTCGTCCAAATGTTGGATAAAATTGATTTTTGGTCTGGTCTGAAATGTTACTTTTGTCCTGACATAAAAAATATTTTTGATTTTTTTAACAAGCTCTTTTTTAGTTACGTTTTTTTTTTTTAGCAGCAATATTTCTTGTTTGACTATTTAATAATGGGAGATATTCGTGCTCTGTTCTGTTACTTAAATCTGAAAAAAAAACGAGATTCTACTTTGTTTAGGCGATTACGTGTGAACACCCTGAAAAAGCTGGCGGAAAGAAGAAAAAACAAACAACTATTTAAGATTTAGAGTGGGGATCAATTTCGTATATAAAATGAACAAAAAATGATCCCCTATTTCCGGGCCATTCTAGTTTTTTTTTTAGAGCAGTTAACTAAAAGATTTTTACCAATAACCCTAAGTCCGAGTGGCAAGGCCATAAAACCACACATAATCGCCTAAAAAAAAAGTAGAACCACTACTCGCCCTCCACCCCTAAAAAACGCACAAAATTTATCTCTCATAGCAAAAAAAAAAAATGGTTAATACCTTAAAACGCTAGAATGGTCCGGAAATGGGGATCAATTTACGTTAAATTTAGATGCGAAACTGATCCCTCATTCTAAATTTTAGAACAATTGTTTTTTTCTTCTCCTTTCTGCTAAGTTTTTCAGGGTGTTCACACGTAATCGCCTAAAAAAGTAGAATCTCATTTTTTAGGGGGAGGGGTGATTTAGCTGTTAATCTACAATAATACCAAAAATGTCATGTTTCATTTATTAATAAAATAAAAGGATAATTGTTTGCCAAATAAAAGGTATTTTTCATGTAATCGCTCCGTCGCTCACAAGAAGAAACCGTCTATAAATTTTTTTTTAGAATATGGTTTAATCAATTTACAAAAAATCATGAAAGTATTATAATTAATTTACATGCTCAAAAAATGAAACCTGGAAAATTTTTAATCGTTAAAACGAGTGTCTTTGTGTAAAAATAATATTTCAATTTTATTTTTGCATCAAAGTCTTCTTTTTTTTTTAATAAATTTTTGACAAAGAAAATCACAAAAACGTAATGGCCGTCAGCGATTAAAACATTGAATTAAAGTTCGATACTCAACAGTCAACACCTTAAAAAGTAAATTAGAATTTTATTTCATGACAAGAAATAGAATTTAAGAGCAACACTCAATTTTATCCAAAGTTTTCAAACATGAGCAAGAAAATTCAGTCCTATAAAGTTTTGCCATATATTTTAAGGAGCAGTTGTAAAATAATTAAAGTAAATTTACTGGATTAAAATTCTGACATTAATTTTGTAATAATAAATTGCCTGTTTCATTATTATTCTCGCAGTTTACAGAATTACATTCCTTTTTCTTTGTTTCTTAATCATTCTTTTTTAAACACTGACTGACTCACACACACACACACACACACACACACACACACACACACACACACACACACACACACACACACACACACACACACACACACACACACACAGGGAGAGAGTTTTAACGGAATTTACCTAATTTAAAAGTTAAAAAAAAAACAAGAAGTTGACATTTCTTTAATAACGGAAATGCTGCAATTTTCGGGTATTTTTAACCGAAGTCAACAACAAAAAAAGGGGTAAAAAAACAAATATGCAACAAAAAATGTTACCAAAGGCAAGATAAATTACTCTTCTACCTACCTTATTTGTGTTTTAACTTATTTTAAAGCGTGTTTTTGTTAAAAACTAAGTGTCACCTGTTCAGTTAAAATGAAAAAAAAAGTTGTTGATAGAACATTACATATTTACACAATTAGTGACATTTATTGGATGTGTTTCTACCAGTATTTTGCTTATTTTCGATTTTTTAACGATTATCAGGTTTGTTCGTGGAGGGCTTATCTGCGCCATCTTTTTTTTTTCGTTCTAACTGAATAGAGGTGACACTGTTTTTAACAAAGAAAAAAATAACACTTTAAAATAAGTTAAAACCCTAACCCAAACTTTTACAGGTATGTAAAAGAGTAACTTATTTTTCCTTTGTTAACCTTTTATTGTTGCACATTTGTTTTCTTTTAACCCTTTTTTTGTTCTGTTGACTTCAGTTAAAAATACCCAAATTTTCTTTTAGAATTTGACATGAAATTTGAATTTTATGTCAAATTCTAAAATAAATTCGAATTTTATGCTCGAACAAAAAGTGTCGTTTAAATCAACAATCAATTTTATTCAACATTTAAGCAAATATCAAACAAAATCCGACGGTTCATATTTCTAGAATTGAACCAATATAAGTTATTACAAAGTGCACTTTTTTAACAAAAAAAATATTTTTCTAATAAAGAAATTCGTTATTACAATGTTTTGTGACAGATTTCTTAAAAGTTTATGCATATTTCATAAAAAGACACTAAAGATAAATATTGCAAATTTATATAAATTAACATTTATACTTACTTCAATATTGTTAAATAGCAAAATTCCGATGATAAAAAGTTGAAAAAAATGTTTTTAAAAATTCAATTGTATCCGATATCCAGCTGTGTCAGAATTGACTGAATAACGCCAAATAACTCGCTCCCAGTTAGACAAGAGTCGCGCATGCTTGGTAGGCCTGTATTATGGATCGCCTTGTACTAAACTTTGTCTAAAATACTTATTTTAATTTTAATGATTTTGATTCTAAAAAATGTCTAAAATTTTAGGGGTCTTAAAATGAAATTGAAATTCAGGGATTCTTGCTTAATTGGTGTCTAATGACTATGGATCAAATTCAATGCAGATCTGATATATTCGAATTTTCAAATGGGAGTTTGCACTGATAGTGTTGGATAATGACCCCATGGGGATGGACGCATCTGTTGGAGATCGGGTTTGACTTGCGCGATTTGTAGCGGAGTCATCCCATGCAAAGTTGGTGCGATGTGTTCCCACGGTTCGCGGAGACAGTTGACGAGACCTTAAGTTCAAAGGTTAGATCACACCTGCATGTTGATCACGAGATTTCGTGACGTCAGTTTTCCCGCTAGGAAAGCTGGAGTGAGATCATCAGTTCTTGACTGGAAGCCAACGAGAGAACACGTTTTAGTCACGTAGCGATTACAAGCTGAGGGATTTCGAATCCCCAAAAATGAGAGCCAGAGTTAATCTCCAATCTTCCTCGCTTTGCAAGTAGCTAAGTGATGAGGTGATTAATTTAGGAAATTAACTAGCGTAGCCTCTCTCTCTGCGACAACAAACTTCCCAGTGTCGACATGCAGTATACCAATAAATGGCTCTAAATTAAAAAGAAAAAGAAGCCTTGTTATGTTTTGTCGTGTACGGAGAGATTTGGTTTCAGTTACAGAAAGAAACCGTCGGCCGAAAATGTAACAGCGACACAAAGCGCAGAGAATGGTGGTGGCGATGAAGCGACTAACGATAGCAGCGGCGACGCAGAGGCCTACAGAGATATCAAGCTGCAGGCGACAAGGTCAGTACGAATAGTTGCATACAACGGCAAGGCAATGGAGAAAGAGAGAGACAAGGTTAGTATGAATAGTTGCATACAACGGCAAGGCAATGGAGAGAGAGAGAGACAAGGTCAGTACGAATAGTTGCATACAACGGCAAGGCAATGGAGAAAGAGAGAGACAAGGTTAGTATGAATAGTTCCTGCAGCAGGGAAATGTGAATCAAGAAACGACATATCATCCCATTAGTAGCGATGCCGTTCGTTTCAGGATCAACAGACGAAGAGTTCTACGACGACTAGAGATTCCGACACAACGTGTTAAAAACCAGCAAATGTAACAATAGTATGCCCTCTAAAAACCCTTTAAAATGTTCCAAAGAAACTGAAATTTGGTGAATTAATTGATGTCCAATACCTATTGTTAAAATTTAACAGAAATCAGAGATATATGAATTTTAACTTAGGGCTTCCACCTTCCTTTTACCCCATGTGCTTAAAACTAAATATAGCCCACATTACCCACCCTTACGCCTAGCATAATGATCAGTTATTTAGTTTTGGAATGAATCCTGTATGTGCTAATATATAAACATTCTTAACTTTATGAATAAAAAGGATTACATTTTTTCAAGGAATTTCATAACACCATTCAAATTTCCCTCCGATTTCATCCGAAGTTACTCGTGTTCAATTATCGATTCCTATTATCGTTTACGAGGGATGCAATTGGAAACGAAGACTCAAATTTTACTCAAGAAAAGTTGTTTAATCTTGGTATACAATGATGGTAATAATTTTTTAGAATACAAAAAATGTAAAAATAGATAATAATGATGTTATTATTCAGGGTAAGAGCAGAATTACACAAGATTCTTATTAATTCCCGGGCAACACCAATGTGCAAGCTAAGAAAAAGATAAAAATATCATAATGCTGAAACTCTGAGGACCGTCTACATTTGTTTGTATATAAATGTTTTAGATTTCCAGACCTGCTGCATTTCCTGACCGCTAATATATGTACTAGCTGATTTCTGACGTCATTTCTGCCTTCTTGAATCATAGACTTTCATCCCCACGATTCTATATTCTCAGTCCTGCTGACCTTTTTCCTCGACTAGAAAGGTACAAAGAGTACTGAAATTTTGAAGCGGTTTATTATCGCTCAAATTCAAGAGAAAACCATCGTCGGTTATCAGCTAGAAATCACTGTCAATAACTGGTGTGAGAACTAGTAAGAAATAATAATAATAAAAAATTCAACTGCATAGATGAGTACTTAAGCTAGTTTATATTGTATATTTATATTTTGATGAATGTGTATGAACCTGTAAACATGTGTGTGTGATTATAAATGTGTGTATATATATGTGTGTATGTGTGATTATAAATGTGTATATATGTGTGTGTGTGTGTGATTATAAATGTGTATGTGTGTGATTATAAATGTGCGTGTGTGTGTGTGATTATAAATGTGTGTATATATGTGCATATGTGTGTGTGTGATTATAATGTGTATATATGTTTGTGTGTGTAGGGTTCTGCACGTGCATGCACATAAAACTGGATGGCGTTTGCTAAGATGAAATGCCTTCATAACATTCGTCTGAATCAATGTAGGTTTTTTTTTTATTATTATGTCTACGGTAAAAGTCACTCGTCCCTTATGACCGAAAAAATTCATGAATAAAAATAAAACCTGTTAAATATGTCAAATATGTTAAAAACATGTTATAAGTTAAGCATATTGTAAAAAAAAAGACAAAAACAGCTCATTTCTATATCCAGTCGTCGTCATAATGGTTCGCATCTTACAAATTTTACAGCGTTTGTAATAATAAAATTGGAATTATTAAAATTTTCGAACAATCTTTTCACTTTTTAAACGGTCAAGGAACGTAAAAAAGCGGCAGGAAAAACGCTTTTGTCTTTGTTAAATTGGGGTAAATTTGTAGATTACCCCCCACCCCCGCCCATTTTCAAGTTATCTTCATTTCTTCAAATCTTTTTCTAAAACTATGATACCACCTACATGCTAAACACACAGTTTCCCCCTTCTCTCCTCTTTCCCCAGCCTCTCAAAATCCATGACACACCTCACCACAAAAATCTCAGCCCCCCTTTCATCTCTCCCACCCTAAGGCAAGTTCAATTATATTCTCACCCCTCCCCATTTCACTGCTGCCTTAATGGTACCCACTCAAAGCTTTCCATATTCATTTCATTCTTCGCCACCACTGACTTCTAACAGTCTGGACTCTCCTCCAGCGCTCACAGTAGCCACGGCTACTACTTTCCTTTATATCTCCATCATGTCAACCCAAAATTTCGATGTACTTGCATGACATTTTTCTTCAAATTATCACCCTGAGGAAGTCTTACAATAAAGACGAAACGTTGATGAATATATAAAAAAATATCTCTTGTTTTTTTCCTTTTTTTAATTTCCCATATATATATATATATATATATATATATGGAAATCAGGGACCACGTGTTCAAGGAAGAAGCATGGAGAATTCACATGCATGTCGGCATGAAGATAATAGCCAGTGTTAGAGACTCTGTCTGTCTGTTTGTCTCCCTCTCTCTCTCTTCGAAATTGTACCCAAATAAATAAAGAACTAAATTGTAAAGTTACTGGGCCAATAACCTGTAAAGTTGTTTGAATAGGCCTTTGATCCATTCATTGGAGAATGATGCGGAAGAAAATGAAAGCTTTGAATCCAACAAAGGAAAAATATAAAACACGTCTGGAGTCTTCTTCTACTACTACTGCAACAACAAAGTTCAGTATACACAGCTACTGCTGATAATTCCTTTAAGTAGTAAACGACAGCTTATATATACATGCACACACGTGCACTAATAAATATATGCATATAAACACAACTGCTGCAGGTGATATTTCCTTTCTAAAGGACAGCTTACGCACACATATTTATATATATTAGCATAAATATTTCGGATAGAAAAGTATTCGTTATGTTTCGGAATTTTTTAGATGAGGATTGATAATTTGTATTATTTGGATTATTCGGACTACTGTTCTCATCTTGGATGTCATTTTTACGTTTCGGCCGATGTAACCTCAGACCTTCTTCGGGTGCATTTTGTCAAACTCGAGAATCTTTATGTCGAATTTAATTCACATGAGGAGCTTGCTCTCGTTCCCTCAGTCATGACCGGGTAGATTAAATAAAGGGTTCCGTTTGAAATTCTGTACAGATTCCCGAGTTCGACTAGATGCACATGAAGAAGATTAGAGGTTACATCGATCGAAATGTTATAAGAATAACAGCCAAGATGAAAACAGTAGTTCGCATAATCCAAATAATATGAAAGTCTTCGTGTTAATCAATTTTAATTAACGACCATCCAGCAAAACAAACTAGAAGAATTCACAACCTTCGTCTCGTGAGATCATCATCTTCATCATCTTATTTATCATCTTTTTCATCATCTTTATCTTCTTTTTTTATCTTCTTTTTTTATCTTCATCTTTATCTTCTTCTTCTGATGGTATCTGGGAACGTATCGCTGCGACCTGTAAAGGTGGTCTCAAGATGACTACCACTATGAAATGTGTCGAACTAGAACCGCGTCAGTTGTGATACCCACGTTACGATGGAGAGCCAGTCTTCTTCTTCTTCTTCTTCTTCTTCTTCTTCTTCTTCTTCTTCTTCTTCTTCATCACAGTCAAGCTTTATTGATCGACATCCCTATCTTTGTAAAAATGTTAGTGTTGGTGGACAAGGAAATTACTTGCTATAAACGGTACACTACTTAATCAAATAAAACAACTAAAACGTCGTTTTTTTGTTGTTTTTTTTTCGAAAAACATTTAAAATAAGTTTACTCTGAAAAATAGGAATATTTGATCTTCTATTTCGACATTTTTAGCGACGCACGTGTTGGGTCTCTTCTCCAACATGAATGCCGCCATATTGTTTGTTGTGTTTCATGGGTACACACAAGGTTGGAATGAGCAGGGAAAACGGATGAGGATGAAGAAACAGTTAAATTTAGACACATGTACATGTACATATTCTCACGTAAAAAGTGTAGTTAAATTAAAATTATAAGAAAAAAAGACTATATTTTATGCATATTACCAAAGTGAGCAAAATCTATTTTGTCATATAGTTTTCTATTTTACTTTTAACCGAGGCAATCCCGAAAGGAAGTTAAATTATATTTCCTACCAACCGCCCTCCCCTCTCCCCCCTTACCTAACCCTTACTCAAACCAACCTCCCTTCCCCATGTTAACACTTACGCATGCCCTGACCTTAAGTGAAAGTACATGTCACCTTTGCAAAGTAATCCAGAGACCCCGCCCTACATCAAAACCGCTCACGCTTATTGGCGGAGAATATATAAAACGAAAGTCGGCGAGTCGAGGAACTCCTCGACTCGCCGACTTCTTTTTATATACTCTCCGTCAGCCGGAGACACTCTCGCCGACCGTCGCCGCGAGGAAATGAAAAGGAAGAAGAAAAAAAGAAGCAAGCAGGGATCTGATTCAATGGCCCGGCGAGTGCCCCTGTAAGGTCTCCTATGTTGATACGATGCCGAAAGTCCTTTCGTCTCCATATTAGAGCACATTGCTGAATGGTACCCTTCTTCTTCACGCAAATGGCGTGAATTGCTACTATTTTTTTTCTTTGCTTCGTTGGGGATACACTTTCCTTTTCATGCGCCAAAACAAACAAAGGATTTCTCGTAGAAACGTGTTAGCTCAGTATAGTCCAGCCAATCAAAAACTGGCACGTCTAAGCCAAAAGTAATAAACCAACGCGAACTTCGTGACCCCTATAAAAGAGCGAGGAAATAGGCAGAGCTTTCTGTTTTTGCCAGACAGATACGGAAACAGACCACGAAAGAACGCACAAGAAGTATGCTCCCACACTAGCCCCGTCTCTTTGGCTTGGGCAACAGATCACTTCAAAAAGTACGTACAAGCTTGCCTTTCCTTGCGCGCACATACCACCCACCCAACCAGTAGAAAAATAAAGTAGCATACCCCCCCACACACACACACATACAGTATCACATTACCACTGACGCACGTACACAGCCATGACTCACACACACAGTAGCAGAACGAAGAACCCTTATCCACACATTACCACTCAAACACATTAACAAATACAGGCATTCACATATTGTGTTTGCCCAATTACAATGAATATGTAGCAGTTACCTCCTCCTTTCAAAACATAACTACACCGGTTTGCCGGTAGGTGTCGCTTTTTCACCGACAGGTGGCACTGTAAAGCGACACCAGAGTTATCTGCCCTTCTGACTATAAAAACCGTTGCAAACGGAAAATCCATCTCTTCTTCACCGACCAGCCTCGGCAGAACAACGCTGGCACCAGCGCTCCGTTTCACTCGCTTATTGGCCTCGACAGAACGATGCTGACACTAGCGTTCCGTTTCACTTTTCTCTTCTGGTCGATTGGCCTCGGCAGAACGACGCTAATACACTAGCGTTTCGTCTCACGCTTTTCTATTCAACTAGTCTTGGCAAAACTACAACCAACACACTTTTCTTCCGTCAACACGTGGTCAAACAACGGTAAGAGTTCTCAACTCATTTTCTTTGTGTACGGCTTTCAAAGACTTTCCTCTCGCCGGATTCATTTCCTCTTATACCTTTTTCAAGAACTGTTTTTCCATCGACACACATGCATACATCACACACTTAATCATTTCACGTACACACACGTTCAATAAACGTTGTTTGAACTACTTCATTTTTGTTTATTAATTATTACTCTGTCTTTGGATGCAACATTGCTTGATTCAACTTTGCACGTTTATAGTCCGGGAACATCACCCTCTCGATTATAACAAATATTTCTAACAACGAACACAAGTGTATAAACTTTACCAAAGAACATTTTCACTCATTAAAACTAACCTTCATATTCCATGTAAACTTATAGCTTTATAAATGCCTAATCTAAAATAAATTGTTTGTTAATTAATGTTTTATTTCATTTTTAATTCACTAAATGCTATTCCTGTTGGTAGTCTTTTCCTTCCTTTGTTCATTCACAAAACGCCATGCATGTAGAGTGATCATTTGCTCGCTGGTGACTCTAATATTTCTCTTCTAATATATTCATATACTTCCTTCGCCATTTCTTTTTCATTTAATTTCCATTTATATTTACCATGCATGTTAAGAAAGTCACCAGGGGCCACACAGTACCTAACCCTAAAAAAAAAAAAACAGTACCTAACCCTAAACTAGTCGGTAGGGTTTACAAAGAATTGTCAAGAAAATAAAATTGTTTGCTAAAAAAATCACAAAAAACCCTGTTTTCTATCACCATATTTTTTTTCACCAATCAAACATAAATATTCATGAAACTAAACACATACGATGAGTGTTTTGTTCTTTGGTTTAAATTTTTTCCCCCTATAATTTGAAAGTTTCTTACAAATATACATTTTTTTTTACCCAATTTTTCATTGAATTTTTTTCGTTGAAATTAGCGTTTTAACATTGACCAGCATTTTCGATACAAAAAAAACAACGAAGTTTTCGTTCGGCACATCTAGCGGTTTACGTAACCTGCTGGAATGTACAGATGAAAACGGAAAACATTACAGAGTTCCAATGTAAAGAAAGAAAGAAAAGGTAATTGGAGAGGAAAGGGAAGAACGAAAGCAGAAGAAGAACGAAAGAAGAAAGAAAGCTATGATTAGTATGAAAGAAAGGAAGTAAATAAATAAACAATAGAAAAGCGAAAGAAAAATAAGCTACAATTAGAAAAAAAAGGAAGAAAGAAAAATCCTGCCAAATGGAGAGAAAGAGAGAGGGTTCGATAGCGATGAGAAAATTTTTTTGTCTCGGCTGAGAAGCAATCGCAATGAGGAAAAAACATGAGAAGTTTAATGAATTATTTATTGAAGCGCAAAAGTCGACGAATTAACAGCAATTAAGTCATATAAGTAAAGGGAAAGAGAGTGAGTAGGGGAGATGGTATCAGATGTTTGGCATGAAAGCGACAGCAGATACATGTGCCTTCAGTCGAAAAAAAAAGATATATATATATAACAAAAAAGACAAAACAAATAAAAAACACTACTTTTTTATATACGAAACAAGTCACCTCTTATCAAGGTCCAAAAAACCACTTAAGGATAAGGGATAATGACTACTGTTCTCAGTTATCATCACAACGTTTCGACCGCTGTAACCTCTTTTCAAACTCGGGAATCTGGACGGAATTTCGAACGGAGCCATTCATTTAATCCACGGAGGTAGCAGTTCTTCATATCGCAGGAGGATTGAACCTTCAACCTTCAGATGACTATCATTTAGAACTGAAATTTTCTTAGTACTATATCCACTGTGCCATTGCAGACAGTTCTAGTATGAATTTTGGGAGCCTTAAACCTATTCTTGTTTTTAATGTGTAGTCTTACTACTTATCACAGTACTTTTATTACTATATATATATATATATATATATATATGTATATTCTAAACTTATCTATTATTTATAATTAATGGCTCTCATATTGTATTTAATTCTATACTAGGTCTGTTTAGTAAGTCATTGTTGCCTCACATATGCGCTACTTCTTTGAGTCGTCTTACTCTCTACCGTTCTCTCTGGCTATAATTTTTACTTAGTCCCATAAGGGTAGATGGTTTCCCTTTTCCCTCCATATGTGGTCAGCCATACCCGACTTTTTGATATCTCCACGTATTCCGGTGTTCTTCTAGCCTTACTTTTAGTGGGCGACATGTCTCACCTTTGTATATTTTCCCACACTTACATGGGATCGCATACACACAGTTCTTAGTCATACATTTTTCCATAGGAGGTTTGACTCTCATAAGATTGCCCGATATTCCCGAGTTCGAAAAGATACACCTGAAGAAGGCCGGAGGTTACAGCGACCAAAACATTGTGATGATCACCCTCAAGATGAGAACAGTAGTCCGAATAATCGAAATTATACAAATTATCAATTCTCATCTAAAAAATTCAGAAGGATTAACAAAACGATGGGTGACATGGGTAAGGTTTGAGTATTTGACAGGAATTTGTTAACATTAAACTTGGAAACGACCATGTTGTTTGTATACGGCCGGGAAGCAGGCACGTGGTATTGTTTTCCACAGACGGGAAGTTCTTGGAAAGAAACTTCGTTCATGGTAGTTCCATTTCGTTATAGATACAGTGGGAGAAAGCGAAATTCTTTAGTGGTTGTAGCTGGACGAGTTTTTGCTGTGGAAGTTTTGCAGAGGATGGGACCATGAGAATAACGATAGAGTAGAGAAAAACTAGCACACTTTATTACATACATACGAGAAATAACGGTTTCCACTTAGCATAAAACTTCTATATAGAATAGAGTTCTCTAGGTAACCGGTAGCGTGAATATAAACAAGACATTTCTAAGCCTTTGGGCTAGGATCAAAGTGTAGTTGTATCGATCCCGAGCAGCCGCTGCTGCTAAATCTATCCTACGTAATCGACAATGTCCGGGCACCGTGAGACAAGGAGACGAATTATGTTTATCATGATCCTGGCCACAGTGTGGATGGTGTTGTAGATGTAACGTCTGAGAGATGACCAGGGGGTTGAATCTTTTACTGATCAGGATCTGATCGTTTTCTACAAGCACCAGCTGAAGGTTAAAATCAGATGTGACAGGAAAAGATTACATTTCTTGGTTTCTGATAAAAGGTGGATACAGGTAGCGAGCTTGTGTGTACGAAAAGGAGTCAAGTATGAGTACATGTTCCCTGCCTGAACATGGCACACACGGTTTCTGGGGCCCGGTCAGCCCCCAGCCTTTCGGGTAAGTTTAGCCTCTTAGCTAGTCGAGTAAATAAGTTACCCCCCTTCCATCTGGTAATAAAAATCTTCTAAGATGCCCACTCCCCACTTTCAAATTTTTTTGTCCTCAGCCTCCTCCCATTTAGAGATTGACCTGCGTTTTTTCCGGTTCTGAACAAACCGGAAAACAGTGGGCGGTCTATTATTTAGAAAGGGTTGGGAGGGTCTTTCTAATCAAAGATTTTCTTTTGTTCTTTCCCCACTCCCGTTTGATTTCAATGAATTTCTGTGCATATAACCTTGTTTATGAAAAATAAAAATTTCAAACCAATTGGGGATGTCTTCAGTAGGACGGCCCTTAAAGTAAATATGGTATTGTGGTGACTGAGATGATTCTAGTTAAGAGTAGGATAGACAATCTTTTCACGTTAGACAAAGGATGATCAACGACACCCATTTTCCTCACTTTTGATGGCCTTGTGCCTAATTTGTATGGAATGGTAAATTTTATATTTTGTGCAAATAAATATTTAAAAGTGTAGTATCTGTTCTGTCCCCAGTCAGGAAATGAGAAATCCTTCTAGACTGAAGTAATTTAAATTTTTGTCCCAATCTCTTTTTTAGGGAACTGAATTTTCTGCACATTAAAAACCGACATTGTCTCTAATTCTGCCCTTGTGGGGTGGCCAGTAAATAGGGACATAAGCGTTATAATCTCTCTTACTGTCGGGGCGAGCTTGCTAGAATACAAGTAAGATTTCTGACTGCTGATCGCGGTTGTAAGCAATCTGGCGATCATGTTTCGAATTTCGTTGTGAAAACACTTACCACATGTAGCCATTCTGAACAGCCGTTAAATGACGAAATAGCTGTCTCTGGATGACTAGACATAATACTACCGGGATTCGTGTCCCAGCGTTGATCGGGAAAATTGAGGAAACCAGGGAAAATTCTTGCTCCCATCCCTGAACCCCGTATGAATATTTTTATTCATTTCTTTTTTACTTTATAAGTATTACTTTTTAAGTTATAAAGTAAAAGAAAGCAAAATGTTTTCTTTGCTGTTTTATGAATGCTGACCCCTACGATATTACTGTAAAACACGGGCGATAGAATAAAAATTAAAACTGTATTTTCTGAATTAAATTTCAATTTTTTGTAATCGCACCAAATTAGTATAAAACCAATAACTAATTTGTTAAGGTTGTTTTTTTAGTGGAATGGGGCCATCAATAGATGGTTACATTTAATGCTACTCAGAAAAAGTAAAAAAAAAAAAAAGGTGGGCTCCATCTACAGAGCTAAAATAACTCTCCAGTATCCTATATCTCTACAAAGCCACTATTCGCCCATGCATGGACTATTATTGCCATATCTTGGCTGATGCACCAGCCACTAGTCTCTCCCGCTTAGACAGGGTGCAAAAAAGAGCCACTAATCTAATAGGTCCTTCACTGTCTATCAAGCTCCAGCTCCTGTTCTATCGCCGTAGTGTTGCATCCCTGTGCTTGTTCTACAAGTACTACAATGGAATATGCTCTAACGAACTTGCTGTACTTGTGCCCCTTCAACGTAAATACCCCCGACAATCAGCTAAATCCCACCCCTTCACTGTAGAGGTCCCCAGATGCTGGAAAGCTTTCTACTCTAATATTTTGTTTTCTCGAACTGCTTGCCTTTGGAATTCTATCCTTGCTCCTTGTTTCCCCGACTGTACCAACATGCAGAAATTTATATGTAAAGTGAACAAACATCTCGCTACACAGATCCCCACTTAGGATGCCCCTATTTATCTAGCCTCTAATTCACGGTGGCAATGGGCTTTGTTTGGAGTGAATATAAGTATAAAAACTAAAATAAAAAAAGAACGAAACAAGAACGTCCATTCAGTCTGCTCGTTTAGCGATGAACATTCTATGTCAAACTGAAGCGTGACCGACCAACAGGTGGAACGCATTTAAAAAGTCGAACACCTGATTCCATTTTCCTACCAATGTTTTGTTCAATTTTGACAACGGCCATTAACGATTCGTTTCTGTTTTCCTCTTCTAAGATTTCGTCCGTCAAATTCCTTACAACTTTTGAATCCTTAATTAAAATAGAAAAGAACGCGGTCGACTTTCATGCCTGCGTCTGTGCAGATGGTTTTAATCAACAAACTGAAAACGAAAAGTCTTCACAGCAAAATAAATAAAGACGAATCCACACGAGTTTCAGGAGATTTGAAACACCCACTTTTTGATAAAGAGGTCTTACCTCGAAATATATTATGGAACACATTCACACACCTAGGATCACTGTGAAGAAATTGTGACTAAACAAGTAAAATTTTACTATATATATAAAAAAAATCACTTCGTTTTTTTGTCCTCCTTCTCAACACCAACATATTTCTATTTCTTGCATTGTGATTGTCTTCAGTTACTCTATATACATATTACACGCAATACGTAAACAAACTACATTTCCTTATTATTAAATAATTAAAGAATGTTAGATATTAGTATCTAAATTCGTTAGTTGACGAGAAGGATACGATTGATGTGTAATGTGAGTCTTAAAGACAAGCTTAGTTCTGATGACCTCAGAGAAAGATTAAATGTGTGCAGAACAGGAGACTTTGATTTTATGAACACGTTGAAAAATGAATGAGAGTTCATTGGTCAATAGATGTAGAACAGTTAAGATAGCAGGACCAGCTCACAGGGGAAGGCTAAGGAAAACATGGAAGGAAGTGATAATGATGGACTTAGAGAAAGAGGGATAAATAAAACCTGACCAGAGATAGGTTAGTTTGGAAGTCAATTTCTTCAAGCCGTCCAACATATGCCAGCATTTATAAATGAGGGTTAAATTGAAAATGATGATGATGATGATGATGAGAATAACAGGAAATGAAAGTTCAGTCAGTGTTAACTTGCTGAATCCGAGGTGAGGATTACTAGACTGTGGGAATTAATAGAAGCGCATATGACGTCACATGGCTCAAAGAGAGAGTGGGAGAGAGAAGCAGTTATTTCATTGGAAGCATACAGCGTGTGAACATGAACAATTGAGATGGACTGACAAAATATAATTAAACAGTGATTATAGATCTCTCTCTGTCTCCCCCACCCCACTTGTCCATGATTTGGAACGAAGATCAAATTAAATAAAATTTAACTGCCTTCCATAAATGTTGGGGCGATTTAGTCCTTTTTGAAAGTGCAAATAAGGAGCTTTGATTTCAGGTGTCAAACCCTCAGTCTGGAAGGATCGTGCAGGGACGCATACAAAAACAAGCAGCTAACAAGGTATGGATAATTGAGTGCTTCTCCAGATTAGGACCTGAGCTAACTTTGACCATGTCGTTAGCGTTATGGTTAAGGTAAGAGTTGGGGGTCAAAGTTAGCTCGGATCCTGATCGGAAAGAATACCAATTGTTGTATTTCTGCTGTACTTAAAAGAATGATGACAAACAGTGATGTATAAAAATATAATGATCTATCTTTATTGCCGGTGACAGTGAATGAGTGCAGGTTAGTGAGCAAGAAAAATGCATGCACAGGAATTTGACAGGGTGTTTTTTTAGGGCCCAATAGCTATTCGACTATTTCAGGTTGATATTACATAACAATTTGTGACACCAATGCATCTACCTGCAAACGCCCATTGTGGGATTTCACCTTCGCTGTAAATGGAGCCACGCCCCGAAGACATTTATTTAGCGACAATATATTTCCTTCTGCAGCTAACCTTTGCAGATGGTTTCAATCAATAATTATTTTATTTCTAACAATTCACAATGTTTGTTTCTTCTGGCCAGATGGCTTCGACTCAACGATTATTTTATTTACGACAATCAATCATGTTGTTTTTTGGGGGCCAGGTGAGTGTCTGTCTCAAGTATGTTTATTCCTGCCAGATGATCTTTTCGGTAGACCTGGCCTAGATATTTAGCATTATAATTGTGAACTTTCATATGTTTTTATAAACATAAGGTTGAAATGCAACATGAACAATATGTACAAGGTTGAAATGCAACATGAACAATATGTACTGTTGGGTAGCTTTTCTCAGGTTATTGATATGGCAGTGATGATTATCTGATCGTCTAGTAACTCAATTAACCTGGTTATGTTGTCTGGCTGGATCACCCTTAATTGCAATTAATTAACACAAATACACGTGTATCCATAATACATAAATTATTTATTTACTTCGCAGCGATTGCATTATCAGGGTTAAAAAAACTTTAACTACATACAACCTGAGTATTTTTACATTTAAAGGGAAATAACTTTCTATCGAAAAGTTATCTCCCTTGCCTAAAAGACATTTTGAAGCAGTTATCTGTCTCTGATTTTGACCAAACGAGAATAGAACCGAAAAATTCAAAATGGATGATGCTTACCGACCTCGGCTAAGCAATAATTAAATCCTCCTCATTTCATAGTAACTCCCAGTTGTAAAATTCTTAAATGAATCATTATTATTGTTGATCTACATAGAATCGTTTTTCATCCAATTATTTCTTCATATTTTGTCTTACCACTCACAAGCCACTTCATAACACTTTTATTCATCCCAAACAAGGCATATTGCCACGAAAGCGTGAGGGGCTACTGTCGTACAGGCTAGATTTATAGGGTCAACCTGGGTGGAGAGTTGTGCAGCAAGATTTTTGTTCACATTACATTTAAATTTCTACATGTTGATACTGTTAATGAAACAGGGAACAGGGAGGGGATTCCAAAGGTAAGCGGTCCGAGGAAAGAATCTGTTCTGTTGTCACGAATCTATCCTCCCAGGCATTACCTTTGGAGGGGATAGTGTAGTATAGGTTTGTTTGTCATGATACCATCCTCACGGATATTACCTACTATTTTCTTTGATAGGGGGTAGTGTATGTTCGTTCGTCATATATACTGGCAAAAATATGCGACTATATATAGAAAGTGGACCTTGCGCTTACTTTCGGCAGCCTTCTAACTCTCGCTTTCGTTATTTTGTCCTTTAGTCCTCACATGACCGATGTTTCTGACAAAGGGGAAGAATTGCCGTTTTCTCGGTCGGAATTTATCCATATAACACTTATCGTTGGCTAGTTTTTGACCTTGAAGTCGTATTTTTTAGCTCCTTACATAAAATGGCTTCGTGCCTGGTTTGGAACGATTTCCATAATATATATAGTGATCATGAAATAACAAATAATTTCAATGTTGTGTACTCGAGTTATTTGCCTATTGATTAAATTATTTATTTGAAGTTAAATGTCAAAATATTACTAATAACAGCGAATAATTAAAAGATCAATTAATATTTTCACCGATTGTTTCGACCGCCATATTTGACTAGTCACAAAACGAAGGTCACAAAAATCTATCAAGTCACAATTGGTTAACATTTCGTCCAGGAAAAAAATAATAACAGAAACGAGGAATGGCTCTGAAATGTAGACGCGTTGTCCTAAAAAAACAACTGAATACAATAACACTTTTGATCAAACCAAAATAACAAAGAAAGAAACTAAAAGGATGAAAGAAACGTACAATACCGCTGAACCTGAATGAAAGTGAGATATTTAGTGCTCTCTTTTGATGACAACATAAATAAAAGGCGGGAATTTTTTTGGGGGGGGGGGGCACACACACACACACACACACACACACACATATATATATATATAATATATATATATATATATATATATCTTAGCATAAATAGTAAAGGAAACAAAACTTTTCTTCGAGCTGTATTTCTTCCGTGGAGAATGGCCTTGCATGGCTGTCTGATGGACGGAGAGAGGAGAGACGTCTTTCTTCGTTGCTTTCAGGAGGGGTTTTTGGCCCGCCTAATAAACCGGTATTGTCTGGGCCTTTGGGTCTGGATTTACGCCGGTCTATTGGGGGTTGTCGGTCCTGTGCAGTTCTAGGAGGTGCACCCTCCCAGGCTTTGCCTCCCCTCTTTGGGGAGGAGTAAGTTTATTGCTTACTGTCTGAGGCGCCCCTACCGGGGAATGCCGACGGGCTGCCCAGGCAATTTTTAAATGGCCAGAGTGCTCACCTCTCGAGCGCTGGCTTATCTAATCCCACTTTCCCGACCTTGTGCCACATCTTACCTTGTTGGAGGTAGATAAATAAATTCAGGAAACTCTCTGGGGCTGCTGTCTTGATTCCAATTTTCAAGGGGTAGGAAGTAAACCTTCAAGGGTCGGTTGAAATTAGGACATCCTGGAAGTTGATTAGTCCTCGTCTGAACAAATCACCTCACATGGGACTGTTCTTCACAATAAAATAAATATCGGTGATTATGACTGCTACATCTACGACTCGTCGCATTCTCTAAAATCTTTGAGGTACAAGTTCATAACTCTCCCCTCGACAAAACCAAAATTAAAGAAATATCTTTATAATGTAGGTACCCGTGATGGAAAGAAAATATCGTACACCAAAAATAACGGAAATTGATCAACTATTTTTTTTTTTTAATATATAAAGAAAATTACTTTTAAGCGATTAATGCGGAATTCGTAGGCATTACGATGATGCACAAGGCTGATTTTAAATTCTATTTCTGAATAGCTTTTTTAGCCAGTGACGAATTTGAGTTTTTCAAACAATGGCGTCGAGGGATCGTCGATCGTCGTTTAGCCATAAAATTTGATTTTCTTAACAAAAAAAAATAAATAAATTTATGTGATTTTTTTTTTGTGTACGATATTTTCTTACCGTTACGGGTACGTACACTATAAAGATTTTCTTTATTTTTGTTTTATCTTGGGAGGGGAGTTATGTGTTGCATAGCCCCTTAATAATTCATACCTTTGTTTCTTCTCGGTTTGCTCTGTCATCTAGTGGTTGAGTACTTTCTTCGCCTCTGCACTGTAGTGGCCATCTCCGTGAGTTGTCTGTAACAAAAGACCTTTCTCACCCACTTCATAAGACAACAGTCTTTTCATTTTAAATTACTTTTTATTCGGCGTCAGTTTCTGTTGCCCGTGGAGATGTTTTGCTATCGTTGAGAGAGAGAGACTTACGAATATCATGGTTAATTCTTAGCTAGCTTATTGTCTAATCAGTCCTTTGTTATTTGAGGAGACAGGGGGAGAAGGACATCTTGTACGCCAGTATTCTTTCTTAGGGAAAAACATTTCCCGTTCTGACTTGGCTACATCGTAATTCCTTCGTCCGACTTCTGCGCCTCCTAAGTCCGAACTCGTTTAAAAACTCCAATTTTCTCACATATCAAAACTGTGATGTAATATCACGTGATCACCACACAGGTGCAGGATGACCTTTTGAACTAGGGTCATCCATTGTCTCGTCACTTGTCACGTTTCGATTCCTGGAAACAGCATCGCACTCTATGCACTCGGCGGCACGCACTAAATCGCATAAGCCAAACCAACGACCCCACACTCGTTCTCCACCACATACCTCCATTATCATATAACATTCTCATAAAGGTTTTTATAATTCCACAAGTTACGTCCATCATTATATAACATTCTCATAAAAGTTTTTATAATCCCACAAGTTACGTCCATCATTTTATAACATATGGACTTGCACTATCTTCGCTATTTATTTTGAACAAAACTGTCCTCATCATTTATGCATCAAATTTTCATATTATTAATGACAAAAGAAAAATCTTTCAGAAAAAAAAATGACGTAGTTAATTTTTAGCATGGGGCGAGGGTAGTTTTCTATACAAGTTTAAAGTAAGATCCCCCCCCCCCCCCCCCAGGTTTTTTGTTTCGATGGGTTTTTAGCGAAAATAATTCCGTTTACAAAAAGATCCTTATCGATTAAGCACCTACTTGTTTAATTTTTAGCAAGGGGATAAGTTTTCTATTCAAGTTTAACGTGAAATGACCATCATCTTGATTTTTTTTACTGTTATTTAGCGAAAATAACATCTGTTACAAAAAAAGGATCACTAACGAAAAAATTAGTTTCAGCAATTTATTTTTTTAGATAGCTCCCACCAGTTACGCGCAGTGCGCATACACGTCCTTGACTTTATGAGTCTTGTCTAGACATGCGTCTAGTTAGAGTTTAACATTTACAGGTAACATGAATTGGAACAAATACATAGAAGGCATTGCCAAGGCTGTTGCAAAGAAAGCGGGCTCTCTCTACCGTGCTAGAAAACTTCTCACACCTGACAGTATCCTATATCTCTACAAAGCTACCATCCACCCATACATGGAGTATTGTTGTCACATCTGGGCTGGTTCACCATCCACTTGTCTCTCCCTCTTAGACAAGGTCCAAAAAAGAGTCGCTAATATGATAGGTCCCTCACTATCCACCAAGCTCCAGCCCCTGTCCCATCGCCGCAATGTTGCATCCTTGTACTTGAATGGAATCTGCTCCGATGAACTTGCTCTGATGCCTCCTCGACGTCAATACACTCGACCAACTCGAAACTCAGTTAAATCCCATCCGTTCACTGTGGAGGTTCCCAGATACTGGAGAGCCTTCTACTCCAATAGCTTCTTTTCTCGTGCTGCCGGCCTTTGGAACCCTGCTCCCTGTTTCCCCCGACTATACCGACATGCAAAAATTGAAAAATGATGTGAACAAGCATCTCGCTGCACAGCTCCAAATTTAGGATGACCCCCCTAAACTTTCACCCTAATTCTCAGTAGCCCCTTATGTCTACGTCTACGCCTTGTTTGGGGTGAACTAAGTTAATAAAAAAAAAAGGTCTCTATGCTAAGATCGATAAAAAAAAACATTTCTTGCCGTACAAAATGGAGAATAAAGGCCACTGTGGAACACTTCATGGAATGGTAGATAGTTACCTGTGTGAGTTTATAGGGTTAGTTACCTGTGTGAGTTTATAGGGTTAGTTACCTGTGTGAGTTTATAGGGTTAGTTACCTGTGAGTTTATAGGGTTAGTTACCTGTGTGAGTTTATAGGGTTAGTTACCTGTGTGAGTTTATAGGGTTAGTTACCTGTGTGAGTTTATAGGGTTAGTTACCTGTGTGAGTTTATAGGGTTAGTTACCTGTGTGAGTTTATAGGGTTAGTTACCTGTGTGAGTTTATAGGGTTAGTTACCTGTGTGAGTTTATAGGGTTAGGGTTAGTTACCTGTGTGAGTTTATAGGGTTAGGGTTAGTTACCTGTGTGAGTTTATAGGGTTAGGGTTAGTTACCTGTGTGAGTTTATAGGGTTAGGGTTAGTTACCTGTGTGAGTTTATAGGGTTAGGGTTAGTTACCTGTGTGAGTTTATAGGGTTAGGGTTAGTTACCTGTGTGAGTTTATAGGGTTAGGGTTAGTTACCTGTGTGAGTTTATAGGGTTAGGGTTAGTTACCTGTGTGAGTTTATAGGGTTAGGGTTAGTTACCTGTGTGAGTTTATAGGGTTAGGGTTAGTTACCTGTGTGAGTTTATAGGGTTAGGATTAGTTACCTGTGTGAGTTTATAGGGTTAGGGTTAGTTACCTGTGTGAGTTTATATGGAGGTCAAATATAAGAGAAAGGATATTTTATGCAAATATTCAATGACGTGAATGGTTTCCATCCCCTTAAGTAATAAAACTTTTTGATATTTATTTTTATTGAGACTCAAGTGAAATATGACAGTTCAAAATAAAATAACAGGAAAACTTATGAATATACTTATCAGTTAAAAAGATTAGTGAGCACAAAAAAAGTAAGCGAGTAGAATTTTAATAAAAAATAAAATTCATTTATTATTTGTAGTCCACAAACTGTGAACGACATTCGCGTCAAGCCAGCGTGGTGTAGAAGATCATCTCCCTTCTTGTAATATGAAGACGCCATGCGGTCTTGCTGTTCGGAGTTCGTTGGCTCTGAATAGTAAATTCATTTTATTTATTATTAAAATTCTACTTGCTTATTTTTGTAAATTTTGGTGTACGCTAATATTTTCAACTGATAAGTAAGTATATCCATAAGTTTTCCTGTTATTTTATTTTGAACTGCCATATTTCACTTGAGTCTTAATAAAAATAAGCACCACTGTTTTCTTGTTTCTTTTTTTTACTACTACAACTCGCATTTTGTCTGTTTTCTTTTAGAGGTGGGGGTGACAAAGGTATTATATCGAAAAAGTTATTACTTTTTTTCTACAAAAAAAAGGTTCCAAACGAAAAAAAAAAAAAAAATTATAAAAATAAGTCAGCAAAGGGAACTTCCATGAACAAAGTTTCTTTCCTCGAACGTCCCATCTGTGAAACACGATACCACAAGTATGCTTCCCGGCAGATTACAGCATGGTCCTCTTTAAGTCTAATGTGAAAAAAAGACTTGTTGAGCCGTCCTCTTGAAAAATCAAACCCTCTCAAGTAATCTCCTGCCCTTTCCACCACTGTTTTTGGTCCGCTCGTGGCGGTAGTCATCGTCCAACCAACAATCCTTTTAACCCTTATCCTTGAGTTGCGCCCGGGCCTTGATAAGTGGTAACCCATCATTACAAAAAAAAAAAAAGCCTAAAACTTCTCTTTGCGCCAAAAGTTAATATACGCTACTATATTTTTTTAAAGATAAATTAGATTCAAGCCAGTCAGCCATGATTATATTTTTCAGAGACTCTTAACTGGAAGATACCAGTTGAGGATCTGTTCTGAATCAGTCCAGCAGAAATTGGGCCATTTCGGTGGCCTTTTATCTGTCGGATTGAGGTATTAGTCCTGGGTAGTTTTATGAGATTCACCCTCTCAGGCCATGCCTCCTTTGGGAAGGAGTTAATTTATTGCTAACTGCCTGAGGCGCCCCAACCGGGGAATGCCGACAGGTATGCCCAGGCAATTTTTAATAGGCCAGAGTGCTCCTTCTTATGGGGCGCTAGCTTGATTCTCCCCACCTTTTGGCTTTGTGCCACATCTTCCTGTGGTGGGAAGGAAGTAAATACCCGGTCAGTCGTGGCAATCACAGAGAAGCCGATCAAAAGCGAGGAGGTAACTACTCTCTTCCACCTAAGTCCTCCCCCAGCGAATCGCTGGGGATAGGGGTTGGAAAGAAACTGCTCTCATTTCCTTATACACGCACTCGCATACTGACGACATGAAAAGAAACTGGAATCTTAGGAAGATCTTCATCATTCCAGTAATTATAGGAGCAACCGGGCTCATCAAAAAGAATTTACAAAACTACCTGGCGAATATACCCGATGAACCAAGTGCAAGAAAGATACAAACAATTGCGTTTAGAGGGATGGTTAGAATCTTAAAAATATCTTTCGGTTGGAGTCTTTGAAATAGCAGGTGAATGTCTGGCATCCGGTAGGATACCCCATCCCCAGAAAAAACAAAAGGATGAAAAAATTGAAAAAAAAAAAAAAAGAAAAAAAAAGGCAAACATACACACACTTCTTTTTTCTTTTTTTACTAATATGTCACCGCTGACTAAGGGCCAAAGGTTTCTCTAGGATAAGGGTGAATGTGATTGTCTGTTGACGATGAACAATAACCTTGGGAGGATTTTTTTATGGAAATTGCTCCAGACAAGGCATGAAGCCACTTGATGTAAGAAGCTAAAAAAAAAAAAAAATACTTCAAGATTAAAAACATCCAAGGATAAGTGCTAGATGGATAGATTCCGACCCAGATAACAGCAATTCTTCCCCCTTTGTCAGAAACATTGCACATGGAATGCGAAGACTAAAGGACAAAATAAGGGAAGCGAGAGTTACGAGGCTGCCGAAACGAGGGGTGGAAACAATTAAGTGGACGGCTCGACAAGCATTTGTTAACATAGGACTTAAAAACGAACATGTTGTAGTCAGCTTGGAAGCAACCCCATTATATCGTATTCTAAAGATGGGAAGTTCTTGGGAAGAAACTTTGTTCATGGAAGTTCCATTTAATTTCAGCTACACAGAAGAAGAACGGAAAATTCTTTACAGTGGTTGTAGCTTGACGTGTTTTTGCTGTGGAAGTTTTACAGGAGAGGGGGGGTCAGAGATTAGAGCTCAGTCAGGCACCTACCATGGAAATAACGATAGAGTAGAGAAAGACTAACAACGTCTCTTTTGTGTTGAAGGGACTTTAAGGAAGAGAAGAATACATCTCCCACTAGATTTCAAAGTCGATTTTGTACTCTGTCAAGTCATGAAAAAGTGCCCCGAGCGGCACCTCCCCAGATGTGACAATAATACGTCATCTTAGGACGGATCTGACTCTTATACAAGTAGAAAATTTGGACCTTTTCACAAACTCATTTTTATTACTTGTTAGTGTGATCCACATCTGGGGAGGTGCTGCTCAAAGTACCCCTTCCTGTATTGACAGAGTTCAGAATTGACTTTGAAATTTGGGATGTCCTCTTCTCTTCACTACAGTCTCTTTCTCACAGAAGAGACGTTGCTAGTCTTTCTCTACTCTATCGTTATTTTCATGGTAGGTGTACGACTGAGCATGGAAAACAATACTACGGGGCTACTTCCCAGCTCACTACAACATGGTCGTTTTTAAGTCCAATTTTAACAAATTCTTTTTGAGCCGTCCTCTTAAATAATCATATTCTGCTCAGTTTCAACCATCGTCTCCAATCCACAAGGTGTTGTCTCACCGCCCACCCGATAAACTTATTAATTCTTAACCTCGAGTAACCTTACGGCCTGAATAATCGGTGACTCATTAGTATATAAAACAGTCATGCTACACAAAGAGGAAAGGCCATCATATATCTTATTCATACGTGCTCACACTACACATGTACGTATAGCTGGACACCTCTTCAGAAAAAAAAGAATTTAACAGCCACGGAAGTTAGATCAATTATACTAGTCCAGTCAGCCAATCAAAAGCTGGTGAAAAGGAGGCCGCCTTTTCCAGCTAGGAGCTGGGAGGGGAGGGGGGAAAGAAAACTGCTATCGCTTACTTACATATGTGCCGCACATAGTAATTGTTTTGTTTTTTTACAAACTAGTCACCACTTATCAAGGTTCGAAGGCCACTCGAGGATAAGGGTTATTGGGTTGGGTAGATAGCCGGTGAGACACCGAGGGGATTTGTAACGATGGTTGTGACTGGTAGATAAATTGATTGTTTAGGAGGACGGCTCAGACAGAATTTGTTTACATTGGACTTGAAAACGGCAATATTATAGTCAGCTGGGAAGCAGCACCGCAGTTCCAGGAAAAAACTTTGCTTATGGAAGTTTCGCCTAGTTCTAGGCACAGAGGGATAAAGGGAATTTATTAACAGTGGTTGAAGCTAGACGTGTGTTTGCTGAGAATGTTTTGCAGGGAGGGGGACCATGGAATGAAGCTCAGTCGAGCACCTGCCAAACTTACATATCCAAATGAACAATTCACTTCTACAAACAAGTTTTATACGTTATGACTTTATAAATATATTGTTACATCAATACTATTTTTACCTTCTTTTCACGAACTCACTTGTTATTATTACGTGTTAACGTCGTGGTACACAAAGACGGCTGGTGATACTAGATCAGGCTGCCCTGTGGCTCCCTGAGACGAAATTCACCTACATTGACGTTTTTTTTTTTTTTTTTTTTTTTTTTTTTTTGTAAAACTTAATTATGTTCTACAAAACCAAAACCAAAAACAACAGCCCCTCTCCCTTTCTCCCTCCCCTTTTTTATTTTATTTTTAGAACTTGAAGCATAAATCTTTTACTATAATGACCAGATTCGGCATTAAATAACCCCAAAAGGGTTGATATGCCGTAAAACAAAACTACCAAACCAAAAACGATGATTAAACATTTGAAGATATAAAGAACTTGAAGCATAAAAACTTTTACTATAATGACCAGATTCGGCATTAAATAACCCAAAAAAGGGTTGATATGCCGTAAAACAAAACTACCAAACCAAACCAAACCACACAAAGACGGAAGGTCATCAGCTAACTTATAGATATCACGCCTCACACTACAATCCTGCACACTTCTGGAGATCTCCTGGTGCTACCAGATCAGGCTGTCTGAAAATATCGACTTCCTGACCTAAAATGCACCACATTGATATTATTGTTTTTTTCTTTCCTTTGCAAAACTCAATCATGTTCTGCAAAGCAATAAGCAAAAAACAACAATTTTCCTCTAAAAGAAACAATCAAACCAAACACCATGAATAAATATTTGAAGATATAAAGAACTTGAAGCATAATTTTTTTTACCAAAATGACTAGATTCGGCATTAAATAACCCCAAAAGGGTTGATATGCCGTAAAACAAACCAACTAAACCAAACACCATGAATAAATATTTGAAGCATAAAAACCTTTACCAAAATGACTGAATTCGATTAGACCTGCTAATTGTTGAGTATTGCTAAAGCGACCAAAATAGGTTTGAAAATAAATTGCCCAAAGACCGAATACTTTGAAACTAACGATAGATAAAGAAATTCTATAAAAGAGAAGCAGTCTACTTGATGACGACTTCCGGTTTTAAAATCGGAAATAGACAAGCAGTGTTTATCAAAAAAATGCCATTATACTTTAGATATATAATTACTGTTTTCACCCTTTTTTAACACATAAGAAAATCAAATTGGTTTTTTTTTATATTTAAAAAAAATATATAAATAATCAAATCAAACTTTTTTTTATAATTTGAATGTTTTTTTTTTGTGTTTGCAAATACTTTTTAAATAGTTTATATTGAAAATATTTTTTAATACTTTATTTTAATTCCGCCAAAATCTAAGCGGTCGAAAATGATGAGGGACTGTTCTTCGATAAACACCGTTTGTTATTTCATATTTCAAAACCGGAATCCGTCATCAAGCAGACTGTTTCTTTTTTACCAGAAATTCTCAGATGTTGATGCATTTAACTAACCATAATATTTTCTAAACATGCAGGCATTCTTTCAAATTTCGAGATTTTACCGAAGAAAAAAAGCGGGTGAAAAAAAGTCAACAAATAACGTTTAACAAAGGAAAGAAAATTTAATCTATCGATTAGCGTACCTTTTATAGAATAATTGGAAATAGAAAACAAGTCAAATCTTCGGCAAATTCTGAAAATTATCGTCGGCCATTTTAAAAAATAAGGTAAAATCCATTGTAGTTTTATCGGATTATCAAAATGCAATAAAACACATTAAAATACTTTAAACATACACAGAAAACTTATACAGGTAAAAAGAAAAGTAACCTTTATTGCCTTTGGTAACATTTATTTGTTGCCTATTTGTTTCTTTAACTTTTTTTCTTCTGTTCACTATTCTTGCAAATAGCCGGGATTTTTTTGCCCGTGAAAGAAATCTCTGATCAAACCCAAAGAGAAAAATTTTTGTAATCGTAGATTATTTTTAGGGTCAGAGCTTATCAAGGCCAAAAGCCACTGAAGGATAAGGGTTTATGAGATGGGAATTAATGCCGACCGAAATATGAGGAGCACTATGGGAGTACTAACATTGATCCATTATATAGACTGCATTTCATTACAAAAATCTGAGGTATCTTAATTTTCATGAAGGGCTTCCGGCCCATATACCAAATTAAACTAAATATAGCCCACATTACCAATCTTTACGCATAGCAGTTGTGTTCCAAAATTCATAATGATCGGTCAATTAGTTTAGCAGTGAATAATACACATAGAAATATATAAATATATCTAATTTTGTGTAAATAGTAATTAATTATACCAAACTATTATTTTATGGCCTAATCATAAGGTCATGTTGTTACATAAGGAGGCCGTGTTTTAATGGAAACGTTTGAGTGGCACCTATGGTCAGAGGTGACCCCAGGCGGAAGTCACGAACCCACCTGATTTCCTAGGGAAGATTTTTTGCCTCTTTGGCTGGCGAAATTTCAAGCAGGAAAGACGTGTCTGGGGTGCCGTTCCCAATGGAGGGCTGGCGCGCACAATGTAATTCGGTGTAGCGGGACCAGTATCCGTTTATATGTTTGTCTGTCTGTCTCTTTCTCTCTCTATCTCCACCCCTCTTTCTCACGCGTACGAAAGTAACCTGTCTCTCTGATGTTTTCTGTGACTGTTCTTCTCTTTATAAAAGAAAGGTTTATTACAAACATCGCCGTCCGAGTGGTTTGGTATCCACAGACAAGCAAGAACCTGGGTTCCCGACGACGGCGCGGGTGTATAATAGTTCATACACGCATCGGTAAGCGAAAAACTAACAATGTGTAATCTAGTATATGTTAGAAATAAAACTTATTTTAAAAATAAGTATACTTATTAGGTCAGCGTCGCCCCGCATGGCGCCTTTTTGTGTCTGACGCCACCAACCTTGCCACTCCCCGCTATGTACATTTCCTTATATTACAAATAAAAAACGATCCGTGCGTGAAGGCGTCTACACGCGTAAGTATCTATTTAAGACCTATCGTGAGAAAATGTGGTCAACGGAAGTACCCGGAACTAAGCATAGATTACGCACGAATTCGTCTCACGTGGATTACTTTCGTCTATATAGTTGCGTTTCGTCGTCTCTATTTTATTAACAACTAACTACACCTATCTGACGTTACTCGGGATTCATTAATGTCATTTTAGTTTACATTTTTGTGAACACGCGAAGAGGTCACATAATGGTCACATAATAACAAATACATCTTTCTCAATACTTAAGCGAAAGCAAAATAATGTTTCGCCTATTATAATATGCAAAATAATGTTCTGCCTATTATAATATGTAAGGAAAAATAAGAAATACGTAATATAAGGAAATGTAATTGTTTATCAGAAAGTTATGAAAGATGAAGCACTGTTGCAAGGACCCGTACGTAATGGATAAAATACTAAGTAAAATTCAGTTGTAAGTGACACTCTTTTGGAGGTTAAAGGTTCAATCCTCAGTGTGAGCGATACTAAGAATACAATTGCAAATTACTTAAGACTTTTACTTGGTTATGGCTAACGGAACGAGATCATGCTACCCCAGTGGAATAAATAAAGGGTTCCGTTCGAAATTCCGTACAGATTCCCGAATTCGACAAGATACACCTGAAGAAAGTCGGAGGTTACATTAGCCGAAGCGTTGTAAAAAAACAATAAAGATGAGAACAATAGTACAAATAATACAAATTGCTTTTTTTGGTTTTGTTATTAAGAACGTCAGCAGCAGCAGCAGCTGTTGATAACTCCTATTTGAACCTGCTTCCTTAGCCTTTTGACTAGGAACAAAGTGTAGTATCTGTTCTAATGCAACACTTAAGCTATTCTGTCCTCGGTCAGTGAAGGAAAAGTTCTTCTAGACTGAGGCAATTTTAATTTTTGTTCTAATCCAGAGTGCCCCTTTTTGGGGAGCTGGATTTACCCCACATTAAAAATCGACCTTGTGTCTAACTTTGCCCTCGCAGGGAGGCAAGTAAATAGGAACTCCTATTTGAACCTTAAAGTTTAAACATTTTATGAAACTATAATTATTTCTGTTTTGTTCGTAGTCAGCTGTTGGCTTGTAAAACAATGACACAATTCTCAATACTTTAGCGAAAGTAAAATAATTTTCTGCCTATTATAATCTGCAAAGTAATGTTCCGCTCCGCCTATCATAATATGCAAAAATGCAAGAAATAATAAGAAATACATAATATAAGCAAATTTAATTGTTTCAGAAAGTTCTGAAAATTGAACGATATTGATATTTAGGTATAAAGTAAAAAATCCGACTGACTTAATTTTATGTTAAAGTAGATATAATTTCTGAACTTTGATATTCGCTGATAAAGCAGTAACAGTCCGCAGCTACGGCGACACATTACGACTGGTAGTGGTAGTGGTTGTTGTTGTTGTTGTTGTTGAGTGAATCGAACTTCTACAGGAAGTCCATGAAGATCGTGCCTCAGGATTGTCTGATCTACACAAAGCCCTCTTCGTTCGCCATAGCTATTTATTAGACCTGCAAGATTGCAAGTTGTTACCCCGACACCCAAAGTAACAAGGCCCAGCGGTTGCATACGAAGTCGGGGAAGATTTGGCCCAGAACACATATGCAAAAGCAACGTTTTTATCCTACCTGCATCGATTTACGGTGCCGCGCCTAACACGTTCTTGCTTGCCACAGATGCAGAGACAGAGACGAACAGAAGAGGACGGATCCTGATGTTGATCCTCCTGCATTTTCTCCAGAGCTCTGTTAGCTGGGTTATTGTCACTGTTGCTATTATTAGTATTAGTATCCAGAAGAGCTAGAGAAACGTCCAACATTATAAGTAACTAAACAAAGACGGGCATTCTTACGATACGTTCATTCAATCTGCGCGTTTAGCGATGAAAATGTTAGTTCAGATTAAAACATAACAAAAAATAGTGTTTCGCTAATTTGAAAATGGTTGTGGCGGGGACTTATTTCACCAAAGTATGAGAAGGCGAATTTGGCGAGTGTGCAGTATAGTTAACAAGAAAAAACGGGGGTGTTAGGTAGCTACATGCAATCTAAAAAATAAATAAACATGGAAACATTTTTGTATTTTAAAGGGAAATAATTCTTGCCCTTGTCTCAAAGATATTTTGAGAACCGTTATGTCCTTTGCATTCAATTCAGAGAGTAGATATTTTGAGGACGTGTGTCGCACAGCGGCTTCAATTAATGTCATAATTATAACAGTAAATTCTTCTTTCAGTTGTAAATATATTAATAAATATTATTGTTGATCTATACCTAAGATTTTTCATTCAAATATATTTTCATATATTCGTTCTATGTCTCACAACATCACTTGAATAACCGACACGGCCACATAGATGAAAAAAAAATCAAATAAATGTTACTATAGGCTATAGAAGTTACCTGCATATTTTTTTGTGTGTTTTAAAGATTTTGAAAGCGTTTTTATTTCGATTTAATATTTCGTTCAAATCCGATATTGTTACAATGTTAAATTTAAATAGTAACACTTTCAGACATTAAAACACACACAAAAATATGCCGGTAGGTAGAAAAGTAACTTTGGTAACAGTTATTTGTTGAATATTTGTTTTTGTTTTTTTACCCCTTCCCTTACTGCGAATTGTTTGCATATGTGCTTGTGGATATGGTAAACCTGCGAGGCAAACGTCAATGAAATTACGATGAAATGACACAGCGCATTGGCTGAAACGAGGCTAACTCTAGAGCGAGATTCTCGTTTCTCAGTAGAGACTAAGGAGGGATAAAAAGAGATAGTTTGAGGTTGAGTCAGTTTCGCATCTGGGACTGGCACAGACTAGACCCGTGTGCGTGAGAGAAAGAGATTTTTTTTTACAAGATACTTGACTTACTTGCATACTCTAGCAGGCTTCGCCACATACTGGAAAACAAAATTCCACCACATATGATGATCTCGGGGCAATCTTTCAACTGTCAGGAGCAGCATGTCAGTCTTAAATATTACCTTGTCGGCCCATCTCTTTAATGGTCGTCCTCTTGATTTTTCTTGAATGAAATCTTCTTGATATGATTTCTTTACATAGTTGGAGTCTGGTAGCCGGGAAACATATCCAAACCACATTCATCTCTTTTTTGTTTTTTTCGAATACCGTTGTTGATGAATCTGAATTTCTTAGTCTACCTCACAAAGTTACTCTAAGGATAGTTCTCAAACATTTCATTGGAAAGACATTGAGCTTCCTTTCATGTCTTACAAGTATGGTGCATGCGTCACTTAACACTTATAGCAATAGGAACTATCAATGCATTAATGCTCCACATTTTTTCTTTTAGACGTCCAAACGAAGAATTTGCTATTTCTATACTTCTGTTAATGTTAAATGTCTGCATTCTTTTCGAGCGTTTTACACATTCTGACAAAAATTCCATCTCAAACTGAAGTGTGTCGAACTACAGGGTGTCTCAAAAAAATGTACTCACTCGTAGAATGACGAGAAAACTTTTATTTATGAACATAGAGTGAAATGAAATAGCATCGAATACATGAGTTTCATGTATTTGAAGCTATTTCATTTCTCTCTATGTTCATAAATAAAAGTTTTCTCGTCATTCTAAGAGTGAGTACATTTTTTGAGACACCCTGTATAGACAGCCGCTTACAGAGATCCTGGAACATAAAAAAAAGAAAAAAAAACATACGCCCATTTAAATTACGCGTTTCGCGAAGAAAATTATATTTCAAACTAAAGTGTAACAGATGGATTGATCAACTTTTAAATTTTATTTCTATTTTTATTTTATTTTCTTAAAACTTTTATTCACCCCCAAAAGGCACACTGTTATGTAAGGGGCTACTGTTAATTAGGGACCATTCTTAAAGGGACATCCTAAGTAGGGAGTTAAGCAGCGAGATGTCTGTTCACATTACATTGCACTTAAATTTCTGCATCTTAGTACAGTCAGGAAAGCAGGGAACAGGGAGGGAATTCCAAAGGCTAGCAGTTCGAGGGGAAAAACTATCAAAGTAGACAGCTTTCCGTGCAGATCGTCGTGGAAAAAAAAAATAGATCCAAGTTCCTCTAGGCCGGGATGGCGACGATGATGATGATGATGATGACATCGTCGATCTGGTCGTCTCATCTAGCTACAAACACACTCTCACGTTGAAACTGTTTATAGCAGCGAGCGATCACTGGGCGAACAGAACCGGTTGGCTCTGAGGGGGCGAAGGATCATTCAAAGCAGAACAAAAGGAAAAGAAAAATGTTCAACAACTCGGTATGGGTTTTTGTAAAATAAAAGAATTGATTTTACATTGGTCAATGGTAGGATTAAGGTCCACCGTGCTCGCTAATGTCTTTAGCAAGGTTTTTTTTTCTAAGTTATTTTGCTAGTTCTCTGTGTGTGTTAAAGTGATTGTTAAAGTCACAAACTTAACGGGTGAAGGCGGTGGCTAGAATCTTCGTCCGGTCTGTTTCTTTGGCGCACGCCACTTCAGCGCACGCCCGGGCGTCAGTTCAACTCTCCCGGGCGTCAGTCCAACTCTGGCTCGTGCGTGAAAAAACACATTCTTTTATTGAAGATGTCTATGGTCGTACACACGCCTTCTCTGCCATCTTACTTCCTGCATGTCTTCCTCTCTCAAGGAGGGTGGGGACGGACACCTCACTCTTTTTTTCTTAAAATAAATGGGATTTTCTTTTAACCCATCGTTATCGCAAAAACAAACGCGACAACCGTGGCTTTTTCATTCTGTCACACAGCATGAGGTTCTCTGTACCCGGCTTGTAATTAACGATGACAGGCCCAAATAAATCTCCGTCAAGTGGATTCGTTGTCCCCAGGTCGTGACGTCTTCAAAACAACCGTCACAGAATCGTGGTTCTAAAACGCGCCATTTACCCAAAAAATAATATCGCTTTATTGATATTTCAGAATTAAATTTGCGATATGGCATTCTTTAATCTCTACCTTCCATCTGGAAATAGTCTCCTCGCCGCTGGTGGTAAGTGATTTTGAATATCTTAAACGATTCCACGAGACTAGCTGACGTTTCGTTCTATTGTCTGAATAAGTTCATTTCTATGTCAAATATATACTAGTTTTATAGCTCCACTTTGTCTCCTCGCAGGGCCCTCAGTCGGAGTAGCATTACCACCAAGATGCATACTAGCACGTCACCAGGGTACCCGATCCCCATGGGGCTCCGGATACTTTGTCACAAAGGGGTGGGATTTAGAAAAAATATGCTCCTACCGGTCACATATTTTTGCTAGGCTACTGCATCACCCCTTCTCCCTGGGTGTTCCTATTTACTTGTCTAGAATTATATAATTGTGAAAAAAAACTACATACAGTACAAAGTTAAATCTAAATATATTGTTTTTTTTTTTAACATGGTTCACCCCAAACAAGGCAGGCCGCCACTGTAGACGTAAGGGGCTACTGAGAAAAAAGAAAAGGGGAAAAGGTTGGGGGGTCAGCCTAAATTGGGATCTGAACAGCAAGATGTCTGTTTACATTAGTTTTAAATTTCTGCATGTCAGTACTGTCGGGGAAACAGGGGGCAGGGAGGGAGTTCCAGAGGCCAGCAGCACGAGGAAAGGAGCTATTTGAGTAGAAGGCTCTCCGGCATCTGGGGACCTCCACAGTGAATGGATGGGATTTAGTTGATTGTCGAGTTAGTCTAGTGAATTTACGTCGAGGGGGCACCAGAGTATTGATTTACTCCTCTCCAGGAGTTAGGCACAAGGCCAGTTTTTATCTTACTCCCACAAGTAAGATGTGACCCAAGGTCGGGTCGGGAAAGTGGGGTTTAAAAATTGCCTGGGCAGCCCTGTCGGCATTCCCCGATAGGGGCGCCTCAGGCAATAAAAGAGGGGAGGCGAAGACTGGAAGGGTGGACCTCCTAGAACTGCACAGGACAGACCCATAGACAGGTGTAAATCAAGCCCCGAAGGCCAAGACAATACCAGTCTATGGGGTGAAGTATCCATCGGAACAGATACTACACTTTGATCTTAGCCAAAAGGCCAAGCAGAGTAGCCAATTCATCGGAGCATAATCCATTGAAGTATTTGTAAAACAAACATAAGGATGCTACATTGCGCGATGGGACAGGGACTGGAGCTTGGTTGACATTGAGGGACCTATTAGGTTGGCGACTCTTTTTTGGACCTTGTCAAGGAGGGAGAGACTAGTAGATGATGCACCAGCCCAGATGTGACAACAATACTCCATGCATGGGCTTTGTAGAGATACAGGATAATGTCAGGTGTAAGGAGTTTACTAGCATGGTAGAGGGAGTTAACCTTCCTTGCGGCAGCCTTGGCAATGTCTTCAATGTATTTGTTCCAATTCATGTTACCTGTGAGGGTTAGGCCGAGGAGTTTGAATGATGAACTCTCAGGTAGGGTGTTATTTGCCATGACAATCCGTGGTTGGAGAGGCTTCTTGTAGTTATTGAAGGAAAGGAGCTTTGTCTTTGCGGCATTAAAAGTTACCAACCATTTATGACCCCAATCCACTACGGCCTGGAGGTCATTTTCTAAAGATTCAGCCATTGCCTCGGATATGATCGCGTCTGTTTTGCCAACATGGCGAGAGTAAAGCATGGTGTCATCAGCAAATAAACCAATTTCAGACTCTGTCATCAGGAAGATCGTTTATATAGATCAGGAACAACAAAGGTCCAAGGATAGATCCCTGGGGTACACCAGCATTTATGTCATGTTGCTTAGATGAACGGTCATCGAGGACAACCTGGATTTTTCTTTTGTTTAGGAAGGATTTAATTATATTAAGTATTTGCCCAGTAATACCGTATGAGCATATTTTCAGGAGAAGCCCTTAATGCCATACCTTGTCAAAGGCCTTGGATATATCAAGCGCTACTGCCCTAGCTTCACCTGCCTTGTTGAGTGTATGATACATGCGTTCAGAGATGACTGTTAGGATGTCTGCAGTAGATCGTGCTTGTCTAAATCCATACTAGCGGTCAGATAGAAGTTTAGCATTAACTAAGTACTGTACTATCGCTAGATTGATTAAGGATTCAAAGATTTTGGCAAAGATCAGCAGTAGACTGATTGGGTGGTAGTTCTGAGGGTCGGTTCTATTCCCAGAACTCTTGTAGACTGGTACCACAGAGGCAATTTTCCAGCTATCGAGGAAGCAAGATTCAGCTAGGCATTTATTGTAGAGTTTGGAGAGAACAGGGGCCAGTTCAGCAGAGCATTTCTTTATTACTATTACAGGTATAAGATCGGGCCCACAAGCTTTAGAGGTGTCAAGGTTTTTTATGATGTCTCTGACCTGGGATGGGGTGATGACCAGGTTATCAAGTGTGGCTTCGGTCTGCAATGGGAATTTGGGGAGGGGTGGTTATCTGAGTCCAAAGTAGAGTTAGAGACGAAACGCTGGGCAAGTAGTTCAGCCTTATCAGTGGCCGTGCAAACGACATCATTGTGGTTTGATAGTGGGGGAATCGTTGATTGACCATTATTCACTACACAATTGTAGATTTTCCAGAAATCGCGAGTACCTAGTTTCTGTGACCGGATGCGTTTTATGTTAACTCATTATACCTTCTCTTCGCTTCGCCTATCACGGCCTTGCAATTATTTCTTGACTCTATAAAGTTATGTCTATTAGTAGCTGACTTATGGCGGCCGAATTTACGGAATGCTTGTTGCCTCTCAGAAATGGCAGCTGCACATTTCGAAGTGAACCATTGAGGAGAGTGGGACTTGCTAAAGAATTTTCGCATGGGGACATAGGCTTCAATGCCTGCTTTGACCAATTCAGTTAATTCGTTTTCACACCGGTTGGCAGGGAGTGAGAAGGTTTCCCTCCATGGGGCATCACTGATGTGATCTCTGATTGACTCAAAATCTGCTTGCTCGTAGTCTCTTGTTGTTTTGAGCAACGGTTCATTAGCTTTTGGACGACTTTTTAGGGTGATATGTATCATTAGCACAATGTGATCAGCATTCCTGAGTGGGCTATGAGCTTTCGTCACACAAGCCTCGGGTATTGAGGTCAAGAAGAGGTCTAGAAGTGAGGCTTGTTGGTCTACTCGATCGGGGATGCGGGTCGGAAAATCGACAGTCTGAGAGAGGGAGTGAGCTAAGGAGAAATTATACGTAGAGTTGCCGGCTGCATCAGTAAGGCTGGAGAATCCCAACCAGTCGCGGTGGTGAGCATTAAAATCCCCAAATAC